>JAMPIV010005015.1:604644-1209288 GCA_024509875.1 Oreohelix idahoensis | reverse complement strand
GCAAAATCACATTATTATCATCATCATCATTAGGATACCATACTATAACATCATGACCACCCACAGGCATCAACAACTCACTGCGCCAGAAGTACTTCCACAAGCTATCAGCAAAAAGCACCATAATCATTAAGATATCAAAACTACTTCTGTACAAATATCATCTTCTTTAACAACACCGCCATCATTACCTCTGCCAACATCATCATCATCACCACCACCGCCACAATCACCGCCACAATCACCACCACAGCCATCATTACCACCACACCAGCCATCATCACCAGCACCACCAATACCATCATCACTATTATCACTATCCCTGGTATTATCATTATCACCATCATTAGCACCACTACCATCATCATCTCCACCACCACCACCATCATCACCACCACCATCAGTGCCTTCATCAACCCCATAAATTCGTACAACGTCTGGGCAACGATTTATAGAGTGAGTAAGATCCCTTACTAAAATTCAGCATTTACACTGTCGGCTATTCGCGGGGGTCAAGCGACCTCGCGGATATTTAGTGTCAACCCTGCGCCACGGTTTCAGAGAAATTAGGTCCAACACGAAAATAAGAATCTTCAAGTCGAATGTCAAGTCAGTCATATTGTATGACTCTGAGACATGGAGAACAACAAAAACAACAACCAAAAAGTTACAGACTTTTATAAACGGGTGCTTGCGTAGAATAGAAAGACTGAAATGGTATGACAAAGTGGGACCCAAGACGCAACAAAAGTGAGGATGCAGTAAGCGACCCATAGCTTGACTGCCTGCGTCAGGGTCAGCGAACCAGAGCTGACCAAGACCCTACTCCACCTCCAAGTGGTGGTCCTGGAAACAGGCTGCATCACTGCAGTCTGGCTGACGGAGTAGGGTGTGGTGAAGTGGGATGTTATAGATATTTATGAGGGACTTAGTGTACTGACTGAGATCAGCTGTGAAGGTATATATATATCTAATAAGAGTAGTATATTATATATATAACCTTACTTGCTGCCACATATCTATATATCTCAGTCAGAATTATTCTGGAATAGTGTGATGACTACGTTATGTGTCTAGGGTATGTGTATGATGAAGTGTAAGTCACAACAACAGACAGATAATCAATTTAATTTAATCCACTACTCTTAACAACACTGTGACACTCACATACATATAACACTCTATGAGAATATCTTAAAGAAGTCACTCGTAACTTTTCAAATAACAATATGTATTCATTACTGGCATGAATGAATATGTGTCCTGATTCAACTACAAGGGAACCAGGAATCACAATCAATTTAAATTACAAGTTATGTACAGAATGTATTTAAAATGAATATTGTAGTGACATATATTAGTACAAATGTTCTATGTGTGTCAGTTGTGTAGTAGTAAAATGAGGTAATACTGGTTTTGTTTTGTTCAAGCTCTGTTGGTATTTGTCATCATGACTTCAATAGTTTGTCTTTAGGGACTATTATTGGAGATGTTCACAGTTCCTGATTTTAAGACAAGTAAATTCCCCTCTGAATAGTATTTTTTATAAAGTTATTTCAAGATGAGGGGACATAATGTTGAGCTCAGCTGGCCAATTCGCTTATCTGGCGTGATGGCGGCAGGAAAGGACTCCTCTGCTCGAATTCTCCTCTGGGCTCAGGAGACACCTCACTGATAGCTAAAAAGACCAAGGAGTATGCTGTCCGACTCTGGATTCAGCAAATCTCTGATCAGATGCTGCTCACTACCATCAAGACCACTGTCCCACAATTTCATGGAAATAAACACAGATACGTTGATTAGCAATGAATTCTGGCACAAACTGGCACAAATTCCGTTCTGCCTATGTTCCAGGCTTTTATTTTAGCAAAAATGTGAGCTAGCTTCAACGTACTGTCGCTTTATCAAGCTTATTTGAATTAGTGGTCTCGAACTAACGCTCCCAAGTGTGTATATCAGCGAGACTGGCCAATGAGCCACGTTTCGACAAGTGTTTGAAAAAATGTTATCCTTTCCCGTCTCCCCCAACAACCAAGATAGTATTTATAGCCCGACCAATCGTGGTTAGGCTTTCATTTGTTGCGCTCCAATCAATTTGGAGTTTACATGGTAGGCTATTTATGTAACGTAAGGTTTTTTCAAACACGTTATAAAAAAAATTTTATGAGCAGAAATGATTTTATGCTGTCAGGCACCCCCAATATTTTATTTTGGGTATAATTTATTAATTCCTGGACTATTTGCGTAACGTTTACATATTATTTGTCAGCAAACCCTAAGGAACCCAAAAATACTAATTTAAAGGAGCTACGTGGCTGCGTTCAAAATATGCAATTTCTTCTATCTCCTGTTTAGAAGATGTGCTGTCTGGGTACTGTTATGTGTTCAAACGTAAACCCATATAATGTTGTCTTTTCTAATAAGAGTCTGTTATGATTTATAAACCTAACTCTGGGAAAGGGTAGTGTATTTTATCACTGTCCGTCTGAAAAAAAATTTAGTGCATGTAGACTTACACGCGTGATGGTAGTAATTGTGTATCGCGCGAAGCGGGTTTAGTGTTCGGCTTTCTGCCTCTCCCTTCTCTTTTTATCCCTTTAGTCCAACTGTTCGTTCGTTTTGGTAACGCAGTATAATTAATGTTAGGGTTAATTTAGGTCATTACGCAGTACGTCTCAATGCTTTTCCAAGAAATACAGCACACGTTTCATTGAAGAAGGCGGGTAATAATACAGTAAGCTTTACTATCAACGTGAAAGCGTTACAATTTGCAGACGAAGCAGAAAACAAGGGGGATTTCGAGTACATTCTTTGTGACAGCACTGTTATTTTTCCCTTGCTCTTCTCTTTATTAATTTTATTTGTTAGGCTTCATATTTACCTAATAATTTATATATGTGGATTAGAATATTTCATGACACTTCCCCTCTTAAAACAGACATTATATGTCAGTCCTTTATTCTATATACACATAGAGAAATTTATTATTATTTCTGGGGTTTACGGTGATTCTCATCACACGGATGGCGGCTTAAAAAATCCGCTCCCAGATTTGTTTTTCCAGATATACATTCAATGCTAAAATTATATGGAGCCAGAAGCAAAGACCATCGGAGTAACCTAGAGTTCTCATGCTTAGCCTGTGCTAAAAACGATAAAGGTTTGTGGTCAGTTTGCAACTTAAATGCCTTCCCATATAGATAAATATTGAATTTCTTTATTGCCCATATTACTGCAAGACATTCTTTTTCGCTAGTTGAGTAGTTGATTTCAGCTTTATTCAACTTTCTGCTAGCATATGCCACTGGGCTTAATTCCCCATCCAATGCATCTGATTTCTGTAGTAAAGTTGCACCTAGCCCAATATTACTTGCATCCGTCCTTACTATGAATTCTTGACTTAAGTCAGGTAATTTCAAAATGGGTTTACTTGTGAGCTTTTCCTTCAATTCTGGTAAGTCATTTCACATTGTGGTGTCCATGTAATGCGATCTGGAAGTCCTTTACGTGTCAATTCCGTTAAAGGTGCACATATGGAATTAAAGTTTTTGATATACTTCTGGTAGAAACCACATAATGAGACAAAGGATCTCACGTCCTACTTGGTTTGTGGTCTCGGGGCTTTCTGTAGTTTCTCTAAATTCTTTGGGTCAGGGGTCATGTTTCCCTGATAAACTGTGTGTCCCAAAAATTCCAATTCTTTACATCCAACGCAACATTTGGTTGGTCGGGCTGTTAAATTTGCCTCCCTAAGTCGATCAAACAGCATGTTCAGAGAGTCAATGTGTTCCTCAAATGTTTCTGTTGCTATAAGGATATCATCCATAAAATTTGTTATACAGGGATTATTCAGAGGATCCAATTATTTTCTCATCATTCTAGAGAAGACACTAGGCGCATTCTTCAATCCAAATGGCAATCTATTAAACTCATAGTGTCCTTCTGAGGTACTAAAAGCTAGGTATGGTCTAACCTCAGGCTTTACTGGAATCTGATAGTATCCTTTACTCAGATCCACTTTTGAGAAATATTTAGCTTTATTTAGTCTGGCAAACAGCTGATTTGTATCCGGCAATGGATCCACCTGTCCTTCTGTAATAGCATTCAGTCTCCTGTAATCTATACAGAGTCTATGTTCTCCAGAGGGCTTCCTTAAGAGTACAACACCGGAGCTATACGAAGACTCACTGTGCGAAATAATTCCTTCCTTCAATAGATAGTCTATCTCTTCCTTCAAAGCTTTTTCCTTAGCAAACGGAATCGAATATGGTTTCATACAGACAGGTGTGGAGTCTATGAGTTTCATATCATATTCCAATAGGTTTGTATGCCCTGGTCGGTCTGTTAACACCTCTGCATGATTATTTAGAACCTGTTGCACTCTCTCTTTCTGAGTTTTCGTTAAATGTGTACTGATTTTCACCTGTGCTGCTGTCTCACAGGGGTGTAATGGATATTCAAATGATGAAAGTGGTTCCTTTTTCATCTCCATGGCGATGAACAAGGTCAACAAGTGTGTCTCTTCCTGATGTTCTCTTTCCAAATATTTCTTCAGGAGATTCACATGATAGATTTTTTCTTTCCCCTTCTTATCTATCTTATAATTTGTTCTAGACACCTTCTCTAGAACTGTATATGGACCCTGCCATCCAATTTGTAACTTATTCTGACTCCCGGGCAAAAGAAGCAGTACCTTCTCTCCCACAGCCAAATTTCTGGCTTTCGCCTTCCTGTTATAATAGGCAGCATGTTTCTTCCTGGCTTGTTTCAAATTTTCATTGGCAAGTTTCCAGCCAGTTTTTAACCGAGTGGTCAGCTCATTCACATATTGGTATGAAGATGTAATGTTTTTCCTCTGCCTTTTCATCAGTCCACGTTCTTAACAAAGCTACATATGGACCTTTAATTGTGTGGACCTATTTGTCCATGCACCGGTATGGTCTCTTCCACTCGAAGCTTTATAGTGATGATTTTTCCTCCCAGAATTATCATTCACAAAACGACCGCTACCAATTTTTCTTTTGGGGCTGTCTCCCCTCTTAAAATTCTTGATGAGAGATTTCCTCTCTACATCTTCTTCCTCCAGTTTGTTTAAGTCCGATTGAGGGATTTTCGGCTTATCCTGGGGTAAGACATCTTTTTGCACTCTCCGCATAGTGGCCATTGTAAAACAGTTAAGTGAAGCTTGTCCGTGAAAAGGGGCTTCCCATTCCATTTGGTCCACTTTATCAAATCTATATTTCTTTCTATTATCAGGCCTAATTTTGCCCCGTGGCGTGTCCAGGTCCTGATCCATGTTCCCACTTGTGGGTGTTCCCTCATGTGCTATGCTACACCTTTCTACAAAATTCTCAATGTCCCATCTTGCTTTGGGCCAATAATAATTGTGAGCCACCTTTTGAATGATGGTACCTATCTTCTCATGGTCCCCATCTGGTTTCACATGTAGACTCCTTATTAATTCTGTCCTGTATCTTTTTGGAAGAACCAGCTGTCCGTGACCATTGGATCTAGCTCCAGTCTTCCTATACATCAACTTGTTTTTCATATAAAAATCTCCCTTGCCTGGAGTTGTATGACAAGTTGACAATTTTCTGAAACAAGGCTTGAGTGTTTTATCCCCAGCCTGTGCCTTCCTCATCTCTTCTGGAGTGGTATCTAACATAATATCCTCCTCCTGTCTTGAGGTCGACCTGACCTGAAGGGTTGCCATATACACAGGTTTCCTTCTGCAACGGTCAGTGTCATGATTGTCCATCTGACAATTCTTACACCACCTTTTTCCTTGGTTGAAAGATTTTCTTTCATCATATTTCCTTTCATCGAATTGTGGGAATTTATTTTATTTTCATACCGTGGCCTATCAAATTGGTGCTTACCTTTATTTTGATCCTTAGGATCAAATTTATTAAAGTTCTGTGGTGCCCTAAAGTTATCCACTTGTTTCTTTTTTATTACCTGTTACCTCTGCTTGAGCTGCTTGATACCTTTCAGCAACATTTAGCAACTCACCCAGCCTCTCTGCACCTTGTTCCATGAGAAACTTTCTCAGGTCTGGAGCCATGGACTCTCTAGTTGCTCTATAAGGACCATTTCCTTAAGATCTTGGGTTTTCCCCAGAGAAGTCCATTTCTCCAAGTATGTCTCTATTCGTGCAGAGAACTGGTGATAGGTTTCACCTGACAGTAGTTTAGCATTCCTAAATTTTTTCCTGTAAAACTCTGCATTCTTTTCATACCTTAACAAAAGAGCCTGCTTTAGCATGTCATAATTTTCCTGATCACCTCTGCTCATTTTTGCAAAAACTTCATAAGCTGCCCCACGAAGTCCCTGAGATAACTTTAAGCTCCACCTTTCTCTCTCCAACCCATACGTGGTAGCTAATAGTTCGTACCTATTTATATAGCTCTCAATATCATCGTCTTTCTCAACAAAATGATCTAAATGAAAATTCATAGCTGAGATTGAGGCTCCTTGAGTAACCGTAGCATCAGAGGCAAAGGGAATGGCACCATTTTCAGGAGCATGGCCTTGAAACTCAAACTCCCTTAGTCGTAATTCATGTTCCCTTTGTAATCTTTTCTCCTCCTTTTCTGCTTCCCTCTCTGCAGTCAATCTTCTTTCTTCTGCAGCTTGTCTTCTTTCCTCGGCTTCCCTTTCTGCAGCTAATTTCTTAGCCTCTCAGCCTCAATCTGCAACCTCTTAGTCTCAGCCTCAGCTTCAAATTGTAACTTCTTAATTTCCCTTTCAGCCTCTAACCTTCTTTCGGCTTCAAACCTTCTTTCTTCGCGTTCAATAAATTTGTCACATTCCGTCGTGACATAGGCAACCATAACTTGCCCATCTAATCCTAACTCTTTTGCAGTCTGAACCGCAGCAGATCGAAATTTGGCCAGGTCCGCCATTGTCTATCAGGTAACTTAATACAATGTCTAACCAACAATTCAATCTCTAATGGACAAAACAGGCACCGTGAGCTCAACCTTATTTAATTCCACCCAAGGATACCTTTTAATTCTTATATTCCCTGAAGTGAATTACCCCCAATATTTTTAATAGTTAAAGATTCAAAATCCCCAGAGCGAGACCCCAATATATGTGGTGAAGTGGGATGTTATAAATATTTATAGGGGACTTAGTGTACTGACTGAGATCAGCTGTGAAGGTATATATATATCTAATAAGAGTAGTATATTATATATATAACCTTACTTGCTGCCACATATCTATATATCTCAGTCAGAATTATTCTGGAATAGTGTGATGCTACGTTATGTGTCTAGGGTATGTGTATGGTGAAGTGTAAGTCACAACAACAGACAGATAAACAATTTAATTTAATCCACTACTCTTAACAACACTGTGACACTCACATACATATAACACTCTATGAGAATAGCTTAAAGAAGTCACTCGTAACGGTTCAAATAACAATATGTTATTCATTACTGGCATGAATGAATATGTGTCCTGATTCAACTACAAGGGAACCAGGAATCACAATCAATTTAAATTACAAGTTATGTACAGAATGTATTTAATATGAATATTGTAGTGACATATATTAGTACAAATGTTCTATGTGTGTGTCAGTTGTGTAGTAGTAAAATGAGGTAATACTGGTTTTGTTTTGTTCAAGCTCTGTTGGTATTTGTCATCATGACTTCAATAGTTTGTCTTTAGGGACTATTATTGGAGATGTTCACAGTTCCTGATTTTAAGACAAGTAAATTCCCCTCTGAATAGTATTTTTATAAAGTTATTTCAAGATGAGGGGACATAATGTTGAGCTCAGCTGGCCAATTCGCTTATCTGGCGTGATGGCGGCAGGAAAGGACTCCTCTGCTCGAATTCTCCTCTGGGCTCAGGAGACACCTCACTGATAGCTAAAAAGACCAAGGAGTATGCTGTCCGACTCTGGATTCAGCAAATCTCTGATCAGATGCTGCTCACTACCATCAAGACCACTGTCCCACAATTTCATGGAAATAAACACAGATACGTTGATTAGCAATGAATTCTGGCACAAACTGGCACAAATTCCGTTCTGCCTATGTTCCAGGCTTTTATTTTAGCAAAAATGTGAGCTTCTTTTAGCTTTTCAACGTACTGTCGCTTTATCAAGCTTATTTGAATTAGTGGTCTCGAACTAACGCTCCCAAGTGTGTATATCAGCGAGACTGGCCAATGAGCCACGTTTCGACAAGTGTTTGAAAAAATGTTATCTTTTCCCGTCTCCCCCAACAACCAAGATAGTATTTATAGCCCGACCAATCGTGGTTAGGCTTTCATTTGTTGCGCTCCAATCAATTTGGAGTTTACATGGTAGGCTATTTATGTAACGTAAGGTTTTTTCAAACACGTTATAAAAAAAATTTTATGAGCAGAAATGATATTATTTGTCAGCAAACCCTAAGGAACCCAAAAATACTAATTTAAAGGAGCTACGTGGCTGCGTTCAAAATATGCAATTTCTTCTATCTCCTGTTTAGAAGATGTGCTGTCTGGGTACTGTTATGTGTTCAAACGTAAACCCATATAATGTTGTCTTTTCTAATAAGAGTCTGTTATGATTTATAAACCTAACTCTGGGAAAGGGTAGTGTATTTTATCACTGTCCGTCTGAAAAAAAATTAGTGCATGTAGACTTACACGCGTGATGGTAGTAATTGTGTATCGCGCGAAGCGGGTTTAGTGTTCGGCTTTCTGCCTCTCCCTTCTCTTTTTATCCCTTTAGTCCATCTGTTCGTTCGTTTTGGTAACGCAGTATAATTAATGTTAGGGTTAATTTAGGTCATTACGCAGTACGTCTCAATGTTTTTCCAAGAATTACAGCACACGTTTCATTGAAGAAGGCGGGTAATAATACAGTAAGCTTTACTATCAACGTGAAAGCGTTACAATTTGCAGACGAAGCAGAAAACAAGGGGGATTTCGAGTACATTCTTTGTGACAGCACTGTCATTTTCCCATTGCTCTTCTCTTTATTAATTTTATTTGTTAGGCTTTATATTTACCTAATAATTTATATATGTGGATTAGAATATTTCATGACATAGGGATCGAAGAGGGAAGGCAAACCCGGTCTCAAAAAAATGCCGCGCGGAAGTCGGATGTGTCGGCCGAAGGGCGCAAATATCGCAGTAAACGGACAAAACGCGACCAACGTCCTTTTCAGGGCGAACGAGGAAGAAGAAGAGTATGACAAAGTCACAAATGTGGAATTGATGACAAGAACCAGACAAGTGCCAGTGGAACAAGAGTTGAGAATAAGACGCTGGCGATGGATAGAACACACATTGAGGACACCTGTTGATAGCATTACAAGGCAGTCCTTGTTCTGGAATCAACAGGGAAAGAGAGGCAGAGGTAGACCAAAAAAAAAAACAAACACATGTAGAAGAGAACTGACTGCAGAGGTGAAAATGATGAGGACACCATGGAAAGAACTTGAGCGGATGGCACAGGACAGGAAGATTTGGCATATGTTTGTGAAAGGCCTATGCTCCTTGGGGAGCTAAAGGGTATTGATTGATAATAACCCATACCCCAGATTCTACGCAGTCAGGAATTAGTTTTACCCCATCTAATAATGTTACTTTTAAAAAATTATTTTTAAATTATGTGTGCATGTTTCTTGCAGGATTTGTGTATGAGAAAGGATAAGTTTAATGAAGGAGATAAGGCCATTACAATGAACGATGATGATCTTGAGCATCTGACAGCTGGAGTAAAAATCAAAAAGGTTCTTATACATTTTATTTTTGTCTGTATACCTGGGATTAAAAACAAAGCATTTTTGTCTGTATACCGGGGATTTAAAAGAAAAACCACAAAGTTTTTGGCTTACTGAATTTATTCATGGCATTTACACTTATAATAAGTGAGGGTGAAAATTGTCAGGGCACAAACAACCGTACTGATAATAGCAGGTATCTCGAAAGTGTGTAATGCCTTTCTCTCGTCTTTTATTTTTACTTTGGTTTTCTATCTATCTTGCTTTCTTTCTTTCATTCACTCGTTTTTTTTCTTTCCTACTATCCGCCCTTTCCTCCTTCTGTCTTTTATCTCTGAGTCTGTCTATCCTTACTTCTTTCTTGTTTGTTCCTTTCATCTTTCTTTCTTGTCTGCTTCTTCTTTCTTTCTTTAACACTAGTTCTTTTCTCTTTCTTGCTTGCTTTATTTATTTCGGCGGTAGGTTCGCTTGTCGCCCATTTCTTCTACACTGCTCGTAACACTTGCAAACATTTTATTACTAACCTATAGCAGGAAAGTACAGCTCAACAACCCCGTATCAATTTTCAAAATTCGACGTTTCCACAACGCGCAAAACACACAGTGAGGTGACAATGTAAAAAAAAAACTAGTCGGGTAAAAATTGTACTTGTTCCAAAATTATCCGCTGTTCTGTAATTGATGTTTATTTTTTCTCTCACATGTTCTTGTGTATGTAGCTCTGCGCAAGGTTTCCAGCACCCTTGCGAGGAATAAGTCTCAATATTTATGAAGGACGGGTAACGGTAATAACAGGCCTGGACAGCTACGGCACGAAAAGTTTGTTCTCCGTCTTAACAGGTAAGTGTGAACAGACGTTATTTAAATGTTGCTAGCATTAGTGGTCGACTGTTGTCCCCCAACTGTATCTCAATATTGATACATCCAAAACGAAAACCCTTTCTTATTCCTTTTTTTCGATGGGTTTTTATATTTATCTACTAGAACTCGGGAATCGATGTGACACGTAATCCTTAAAAATTTTGAGAACCAATAACTGTCGTAAGTCGAATCAGAATTTCGGTCGATTTTCTCATCACCGCCCCTTTCATATTTTTGATTTGTGTCTCCTCCCTTCTTCATTTCCTTTAATGTTTACGTATAATACAAGACTCCACAACCTTAATGAGTATTCTGGACAGCCCAGGAGGTGTCTTCAGGCATGTTTCTTTTGCTCGTCTTCACAGTAGCGACAGAAACTCTTTCATGCTGGGAGCGGTCATGAGCGGTCTATCTTTAATGTCGTTTGAGTCTAGAAAAAGCGAACACAAGCGAGTTGAAATACCTTTTTATGAAACCGGTCCCCTCGTCTTCCGGATCCCTTTTTTTCGAGGACATCGACGAGCGAGCCTCACACTACTTTCCTGGTCACCAGCACTAGACTTCTTTCATCTTGGGTTGCAGAGAGAAAACTCCCAGTTCCCCAGTGTCTTTGTCCCCTGTCCTTCTTACCGCTGTGTTGTCCAGGTACTTTCCAGATGCCGAGAAACTTACGGTAGTTTTGGTTATTTAATCGGAACTGAAGCATTCGTCGTTGCTTATTGATCCAGAGTTACAAGGAACTTTTATCTGCTGAGTGGAATTGTTGTTACTAAGCCTGATACCAGATGCATTTTTGAAAGGAATATTTCTTGTTATTTTGGTAAGCACACTTAGTTATAAAATAACTGCGCTAGCTATTAAACTTGTAAATAACCACGAGTTAATTTTCTTAAAGTTAATTTTCCAAATGGCGATGTATTTTAATACTAATAATTTTCCCAGCAGTGAATACACTAGGTGTTAATTTTTACAAAGGGCGGTGTGTGGATGTTAGTTAATTTGATTTTCTACCAGTTATTTAACTACAAGTAACTTTCTAATTATGAAGAGATTGATCATAATAATTATCATACCAGCCCGATAACTCCGCATTTCTATACTAAACGTATGATTGGTATATTAAGTTTTGCACCACGATAAAACCAAATGTTAGGAAATTTACTGCGAGAGGTGGTTCATTCCTTGAAGTGAATGTCTGGGACCTTGTGGCCCCAGTATGTAAAAACCAATTGTTGTTTTTTTTTCTAGGCCTCTCTCAATCAGGTAAGGCCATCACATGTCTGTATAATTAATTTTCTGGTTTCGCCAAGAGCGTTCTAGGTGACCGCACTTTTAAAAGAGTCGGTGAAGGGACTTGAGCACAAACATGTATACATTTACTTTTTTTTGGGGGCCATTTTGCGTGAGGTCAAACCTGTATATACCTCAAACCCTCTCCCCTTTACGAGGTAACTGTTAAGTGGATCTCTAAGGCTGCAGAGGGCGCACTTACAACGCTGCCTCAGCAAGCGATTTCGATCGATAAAAAGCGGAGTCAGTTGACCGTGCCAGCAACAGCGCTAGGTCGGCTCGCGCCTGTGTTTTGAGGTCCTGAACACTGATAGAGGTCAACAGGAAGTTTTGTTTTGATGTGTTCGTTTGTATTGAAGTTCGTAAAACTTTGATATGATTTAGGCTGATGTGGGGAATCTGCTTTGTATTTTTCAGAGAGATTACAGTGTTCCTAGGAACTGGGCAGCCCTTGTCAAACGCCTTTCCTAGTATACGATTTAACCTACATCCTATTAAAGTCTTTTTATTTGCCAAGCATTTTAATTTTTTTCATCGCTACTAGGCAGTGAGTGGTTATCGTCGGCGTGTCTCCATTTTGACAGTCACCTTTTATCAAATTCATCCCTATAGCAGTACCCTTGTTTAAGTAGCCATTGCCTTTGAGTTTGTTGTTCTACCAAACACACACATCTTCCTCGTAAAACCAAGGCGACTTCAAGTCTTCGACTCAACCAAGACGAAGAACAGTAATGCGTTTATACGTAACTTCTACCAGTCTTTTCTTCCTTTCTTTGCAAATCACTAAGTTTGTTACATTGTATGATATTCCCTGATGTGTAAGGCTATTTGTTGTCCTTATGACTAATTTTTTTGTTGGTTAATAAATGTATATATTGTAGTGGTCTGCATTTCTATTACTATTTCCCCTGTCACCTGCATGTTGACCTTTTGTTCTTACTAAGATATTTCTTATATCTCACAGAGAAAAAATGCATGTATGGCTTTTAAATTGTTGTGAGTGTGGCAGGAAGTAAGACATTATGTGTGTATATATATATATATATATATATATATATATATATATCTATATATATATATATATATATATATATATATATATATATATATATATATATATATATAGTCAGGACCTTTTCCAATATATATATATATATATATATATATATATATATATATATATATATATATATATATATATATATATATATATATATATATATATATATATATATATATATGCCCAATGGGCTGATCACCCGTTGGCTTGTCACACCGATTACGGAAACAACGGCAGATGGATCTATTTGTTGTTGCCCTAAAGACGCCGCTAGGCGTGATGGGAAACTACAACAGAGAAAATCAATCTGCTGTTGCCCTTAAGACGCCACAGGGCGTGATGGCCTCTGACTGCTTGGTCGGTCTTTGGATAAGGACGGAAGAAGAAGAAGAATATATATATATATATATATATATATATATATATATATATATATATATATATATATATATATATATATATATATATATATATATATATATCTTGAGATAGAAGCGTCATTATCCTTCTATCTACAACTCTGCCAAGAGTAATCTTGTGCGAAGGTAGACACCTTTGAAGACCCATATTAGATACTCTTGAGTTTGGCCACTGGTGGACCACTACTGCAGAGCTAAGGGGAGGAAGTTCGTGACATTGTTGAGCATCTCACTCGCAATTTATTTGCATCAGTTGCATTCTTTAACCACTTCACGACACTGACCAACCATGCAAAACTAAAGGAAATGAAACCAATTAAATCTCTTCTTCTTGATTTTGCCGACGTTGCTCTTCTGTCCCATAACCGTGACCAGATGAATGATAATATTTGAATATTTGATGAGAGGTCACAGGTGGTGAATCTGAGAATACATAAGGAATGCAGAAAAAATGTGTTGAAAATAAAGGCACTGAACAATAACAAAATTGCACACGAAAAACACCACTACAGGATTTAGAATCATACACATATCTTGGCACCAATATAGACAGAGTTCGAGGGACAGTCAAAACTAAACCTCCTACCTTCAGGCAAATTCACCAAAACTAAGCCTCCTATCTTCAGACAAATCCACCAAAACTAAGCCTCCTATCTTCAGACAAATCCACCAAAACTAAGCCTCCTAACTTCAGACAAATCCACCAAATCTAAGCCTTCTAACTTCAGACAAATCCATAAAAACTAAGCCTTCTAACTTCAGACAAATCCATAAAGACTAACCTTCCTAACGTCGGACAAATCCATCAAAACTAAACTTTCTAACTTCAGTCAAACCCACCAAATCTAAGCCTCCTAACTTCAAGCCAATTCAGCAACACTAATCCTCCTGAGACAAATCCACCAAAACTAAGCCTCCTAACTTCAAGCCAATTCAGCAAAACTAATCCTCCTCACTTTAGACAAATCCACCAAGACTAAGCCTCCTAACTTCAGTCAAACCCACCAAATCTAAGCCTCCTAACTTCAAGCCAATGTAGCAAAACTAATCCACCTAACTTCAGACAAATTCATAAAAACTAAGTCTTCTAACTTCAGACAAATCCACCACAACTAAGCCTCCTAACTTTAGTCAAACCCACCAAATCTAAGCCTCCTAACTTCAAGCCAATTAAGCAAAACTAATCCTCCTAACTTGAGACAAATCCACCAAAACTAAGCCTTCTAACTTCAGACAAATCCACCAAAACTAAGCCTTCTAGCTTCCAGCCAATTCAGTAAAAAATTCTTTTAACTTCAGACAAATCCACGAAAACTAAGCCTCCCAACTTCAGATAAATCCACCAAAACTAATCTCCCTAACTTCAGACAAATCCACCAAAACTAAGCCTTCTAACTTCAGACAAATCTACCAAATCTAAGCCTCCTAACTTCAGACAAGTCCATCAAAACATATCCTACTAAATTTAACAAATCCGTCAAAACTAATTCTCTTAATTTCAGACATATCCTCCAAAACTAAGCCTTTTAACGTCAGACAAATCCATAAAAACTAACCTTCCTAAAGTCGGACAAATCCAGCAAAACTAAACCTAATAACGTCAGACAAATCCACCAAAACTAAGACTCCCAACTTCAGACAAATCCAATAAAACTAATCATCCCAACTTCAGACAAATCCATTAAAACTAACCCTCCTAACTTCAGACAAATCCACGAAAACTAAGCCTTCCTTCAAACAAATCCACCAAAACTATGCCTCCCAACTTCAGACAAATCCATAAAAACTAACCTTCTTACTTCAGACAAATCCACGAAAACTAACCCACCTAACATATGACAAATCCACGAAAACTAAGCCTCCTAACTTCAGACAAATTTACCAAAACTAACCCTTCTAACTTCAGACAAATCCACCAAAACTGAGCCTTCTAACTTCAGACAAATCCATAAAAACTAACCCTCTTAACGTCGGTCAAATCCACCAAAACTAAACCTAATAACGTCGGATAAATCCACGAAAACTATGCCTCCCAACTTCAGACAAATCCACCAAAACTAAGCCACCCAACTTCAAACAAATCCAATAAAACTAATCCTCCTAACTTCAGACAAATCCACGAAAACTAAGCCTCCAAACTTCAGACAAATCCACCAAAACTAAGCCGCCAACTTCAGACAAATCCACCAAAACTAATCCTTCCAACTTCAGACAAATCCATCAAAACTAATCCTCCTAACTTCAGACAGATCCACGAAAACTAAGCCACCCAACATCAGACAAATCCATCAAAACTAATCCTCCCAACTTCAGACAAATCCACCAAAACTAAGCCTCCCAACTTCAAACAAATCCAATAAAACTAATCCTCCTAACTTCAGACAATCAACGAAAACTAAGCCTCCCAACTTCAGACAAATCCACGAAAACTAAGCCTCCAAACTTCAGACAAATCCACCAAAACTAAGCCTCCAAACTTCAGACAAATCCACCAAAACTAATCCTCCCAACTTCAGACAAATCCATCAAAACTAATCCTCATAACTTCAGACAGATCCACGAAAACTAGGCCTCCAAACTTCAGACAAATCCATCAAAACGAATCCTCCTAACTTCAGACAAATCCGCCAAAACTAAGCTTTCTTACCAGACAAATCCACCAAAACTAAGCCTCCCAACTTTAGACAAATCCTTAAAAACTAACCCTCCTAACGTCGGACAAATCCACCAAAACTAAGCCTCCTAACTTCATTCAAATCCATCAAAACTAAGCCTCACAACTTCAGACAAATCCATCAAAACTAATCCTCCTAACATCAAACAAATCCACGAAATCTAAGCCTCCTAACTTCAGACAAATCTACCAAAACTAGCCCTCCTAACTTCAGACAAATCCACCAAAACTAAGCCTCCCAACTTCAGACAAATCCACCAAAACTAATCCTCCTAACTTCAGACAAATCCTCGAAAACTAAGCCTCCCAACTTCAGACAAATCCATCAAATCTAGGTCTAACGATTTCAAGCTTGACATCCATGTGTCTTGCAGGTGAGAACCATCCAACAAGTGGCAAGGTACAGGTTGGAGAACTCGACATTGTGAAAGACATTGCTTCTATCAGAAAAACAATGGGCTTGTGCCCCAGAGAGCAAACAGCCCTCTTCAGCTCATTTACCGTTGGAGAAAACCTGAAGTTCTTTGCTAAGGTTCGTATTCATCATCATGTGACTTGAGCTACCCAGTAAGCATAGGCCTTCAACAAGATTATGTAAAGTATATGTTGTTTGTTGAAGATTTTGCTGTTTAAAATTTTTTACAGAGTGGGATAATCGGCCCCATGCCAAGACCTCTTTAGTCGCTGTTTACGACATGCACGGTGAAGGACAATGTTACTATTCTGTGATCCTCGTTTGGGCCCTGAAAATACCCGGATGAAGGTTCGTATTGGCTTCACACAGGCGTATTCGTTGCTTACTTGTCGCAGGCAGTGAGTCTGAAATGTTCTCTCACAATCTACGTTTCTTAAGAGCAATGGCGGAGAAGCAACAGATTGGCAGATTGGCTAGAGCTCTTGCCTCCAGCGGTAAAATTGCCGGGTTACTGGTTCAAAACCTGAAAGCGTCAGGCTTCACTCTATCTAGCTGTAAATGGATACCTGACTATTCTCTTGAGTCAGGGAAGGCAAAGGCAGCGAGGGTCAACCCACATTACAAAGCTGGACCTAGCATAGTAGTGTCTCCAACACTTCAGTTGCCTACGTCAGTATCTGCAATAGGACATCCTTTATTATATTTAAAGTGTACGAATTTACCTGAGGCATTCGCATATTTACTGTTAACACAAAATTAATCGGAGTATGTGCTTAAAAGAATGTGCGCATATTGAAATGGTATGACATGATGGCCAATATGGAACTGATTACAAAAAAAAAAAGGACAAGTGACAGTGGAACAAGAGACAAGAAGAAGACGATGGTGATGGTTAGGACACACATTGAGGAAACCTTTTGACAGCGTTACAGGGCAGTCCTTGTTCTGGAATCGTCAGGGTAACAGAAGCAGGGTGTAGTGAATTTCTAAATACAATATCTAAATTAATATATAACAATATAGGGCATAAAGGCAAAATAAGAAAGTATAAAAGAATTTTCTGCTAGAACTGTTGGTATCGCCTACGCCTTCAGATTATTATTTGCTAACGAATAGCCGAACAAAACGGTACCCAATTTTTTTCAAATTCGTCCTTGACATAATCACTTTTCCTAGTTCTAAGAAAATATGTGCCTAAAATGCATTGTGGAACGAGGAGGGGAAAGGATAGATGAAATGCTAATTCGTTTCGCACTGATTTTAAACTAAAAGCCAATACCAGCACAGGGGCAAGCCTTGCCTTAGGGGTTTCCCCAAAATACGAGGAAAAAGTTAGAACATGTAGACAACTCGTGTCACAAAAACAACCTTAGCTCTTATTTCAAAGGACGTAATTATCACGTAAATAGAGAGGACAGCACATGGAAAAGAATTGAACGTGTAGTAGACTAAAAATAAAAACACTAACATAGAAAAAAAAATGTGTACTTCTGAACCAAGCCAACTAGTCCCATATAAATTGTATATTCGTGTACCTTAGGACTGGTTGACAAAGAATATGGTAATAGTTGCGCAAATAGTCTATTAATTAACTAATTATAGCCATAATACTATAGTGGATCCGACCAGACTGTCAAGTAAAGATCATGCCTGCTTATAATTTTTTATGGCATGTTTTGAAAATACGACTTTGGGTAAACGAGGTTAAAAGGTATGGGATATTTGATTGGGTGGATTTTGAAGGAAGGCGAAGTATGATTGGTTGACCTAAAACTAAAAATATATTTGCCTTGGAAACATATTGGGAGTTGTTATTTGAAACGATAGATTCAAAAATAAATGTAAACATGGTCCCATTGGACAAAGCAGTAGATATTGGTACGATACGGGGACTGTTCACTGCCATTTCAAGTAAATTTTGTGTAAAGCAAGATCGATGAGAGCAGGCTGAGAATTTTCTAACACAGGAAAAGCCTGGACATAGGGCAGATCGAAAATGTGCCATATTCTATTGCCTAGTCATCGTTTACTTGTGTTATTTCCTTGCATCTGTGGTAAGATTGATTTTCTTAACATTTTATTTAAAATAAAATTTGAATGTGAGATACTAACATACTACTGTAAGTAAGTGAGTCTATGGCTGACTCAAAACAGAGTCTAGAGATTGATCCAGCATATGAAAGACTATCAGAGAGGTGTAGACCAACTAAATTATATATGATTATCATCAGGAGCATAATACCTATCCTATTGTATGGACAACAGATTATTGCTGGAATTGCAGAGGCGTTGTAACTATTAGGGGAAAGAAATACTGGTATACCTGGTCACATCAAAAGAAACTGGTGAAAGGGATTGTCGTAAAGAGCTGATCTTGTATGTTTGTTTGTAATGTGCCTGTACTGGTTGTTGAATATTATTGTAGGCTGTTGATTACGAAGGAGGCATATCCTTCTGATTTCAGAGGGTTTTGGTTGCTGTCAATAACTGGTGCCAGACTACAGTGGGCCGATATATTCATGCCACAGTCTTGCCTTTTTCGGAGACAACTGTAAACCACCATCATTCTTGAAGAAGTGGGAGCTGAAGGTTATCGTTCAGCGAAGTGCAGGAAGAGTCCTACATCATATTACAAAGATAGGTGCATGTTCGGCACCTGATCGCTCAACTAACATTATATTAAAAATAAGAGATTGGGAATAGTGATATAAACATTCCATCAGTGTCCACAAAAACTTACAAACAACATGCAGAGATGATGATAATAAACAATCAACCAGTGTATACTAGAAGTAACCTCAGTTAGACAATACAACTACACCCTTATATAATAATAATATGTGCATTATGGTCAGAAGATCCATTATGTAAATTGATTGATGTAATTAATTTCTATGATTTCACTTTTGATTGTCAGTCCTGATTCCAAATAAATTAGATTCAGGACAATAAACTGAAAAAACATTAACTTTATCAAACTTTCAACCACTGACATACTAAAGATAGTCTTTTAAAGTGTAGTTCGTATGTGATTGTCGTGGTACTGTTGTGGTGTATTAGATAATAAAATAATTTGTGTAATTGTTTATATGTTCAGTTGGTTAATGCAAGTCGTCACTCAAAGCCAACAGGAGCTTCAGAGCTTGATGAATCGCTTCACTAAAGCATGCAAGGACTTTGGCCTCACAATAAGTCTAAAGAAAACGAATGTGCTGAGTCAGGATGTGGGTGCTGCACCAGTTATCACTATCGATAACTATGAATTGGCAGTGGTGCAACCACTTCACATACCTAGGGTCTACCATCAATGACAAACTCTCACTGGATACAGAAATCGACAGCCGCATTGGCAAAGCTGCAGCTACCTTTGCCCGCCTCACATCGCGTGTTTGGGGAAACTCTAAACTCACAATGAAGACCAAAGCTGCGGTATATAATGCCTGCGTCACCAGCACACTCCTATATGGCAGCGAGACCTGGACGACCTATGCTAAGCAAGAAAGAAGGCTCAATACCTTCCATTTGCGGTGTCTACGCCGCATCCTCGGCATCTCGTGGAAAGATAAAGTGACAAATGTCGAGGTGTTGTCACGTGCTAACCTTCAAAGTATGTATACGCTTCTTAGACAACGCAGACTTCGCTGGCTTGGCCATGTTCGCCGCATGGAAGATGGTCGCATCCCAAAAGATATCTTCTACGGACAATTAGCAGATGGCAAGAGAACAGTTGGGCGACCACAGCTGAGGTTCAAAGATGTGTGCAAGAGAGATATGAGGGCACTGGACATGGATCCAGCAACATGGGAGGATGAAGCTGCCGATCGCACTAAGTGGCGATGCTATTTACGGCGCCACCTCAGATTGGGCGAAGAGAGGCTCACACAAGAAGCAGAGGTGAGGAGAAAACGTCGAAAGGAGAACCAGGAAAATAAGCAGTTGAGGGCTGTCACCTCAGGGGCGCATTCCCATAGTCAGTTATGACTGAAGGGGCTATTAGATTAGATTAGATTAGGTTAATGCAACCTTACACTAACATTTCATAACCCTAGACACCAAACGTAGTCATCTTACAGTCTATCTAGAATAAGTCTGAATGAGATCATAGTGGTGGTAGTAGAAAGGTGCCCTGGAAATTTACTCTAATATTTATTATATTCAGGGACCTTCACAGCTGACCTCATTCAGTACATTAAGATTTCTTAACAACAAACTGTATTAACATCAAACCCACCACACAGGGGTAGATTTAAAAAAAACACATACACACGGAGAAGAGAAGAAGACAGAAGTGAAAATGAAAAGGAAGACATGGAAAGAACTTGAGATGATGGCACGTGACAGGAAGACTTGGCATGTGTTTGTTGAAAGCATATGCTCCATGGGGAACTAAAGGATATTGATCGATTGCTTGATTCACATATTTACCTTTCTCAGGTGAAAAAAAGGTTTGAGAGGTTTATTACTTACTAAGTCGTTCCCCTTCTACCGTGAGGTGTAGAGGTTTGGAAGAGAGAGCGCCAGACTATCCTATCGGCTGCCTTCCTCCTGGCCTGGTTCCATTCTAGTCCTCGGTCGTTGAAAGATTGTCTAGTGTTGTCCTCCCAGCGGACTCTGTGTCGTCCTGGGGGTCTGGATCCCTGGCTCTTTGTTTCCCATGCTTGTCGTGGTAGCCGATCTTCTCCCAATCAGCAGACATGGCCAAACCATCTTAGTTGGGACTGTTCTACCTGGGTCTGCAGGGGGTGGAATTTAAGGCCTTGACGTATCGTCTGGTTGCGGACCATGTCTCTTCTTGTTACTTCAACCACCTTCCTCAAATACCTCATTTGTGAAGTTTGGATCTGGCTTTTCAGGGTTGTAGTCATTGCCCATGACTCGCATCCATATATCAAGACTGGGACATAGGTGGAGCGGTATACAGCCATCATCGTTTTCTTATCAATCTCTCTCTTGTTGAGGAATCCTCGATTTATGGCCTGAAAAAATATCCCAGCTGCTGCTTTTCGAGTGGCCAACTCTTCTTTGATGCCTCTATAAAAGCACCTAGATATTTAAAGTGGTCGACCTGCTCCAGGACCTGTTCTCCCAGCTTAATCTGATGTCTTCTTTCTTCTCGTATTATCACCATGGATTTTGTTTTAGAGCTGCTTATGACCATCCCTCTCTTCTCCAGCTCTTCCTTCCAGACTTGCGGGTTGGATTGGAGATGTTCTTCTCATTTAGCAATCAGGGCAACATCATCAGCAAATGCCAGCTCTGA
Organism: Oreohelix idahoensis; assembly: GCA_024509875.1. Lineage (NCBI taxonomy): Eukaryota > Metazoa > Mollusca > Gastropoda > Stylommatophora > Oreohelicidae > Oreohelix > Oreohelix idahoensis. Next base: position 1,187,574 of record JAMPIV010005015.1, on the reverse strand, counting down.
AATACATACGTGTCTCATCTTCCAGTACCCCACTGAATACTTATTTGTTCTTACCTTACATGCCTTGATAACATCGTCCATGAGGAGTATGAAAAGATAAGGTGACAGGATATCACCTTGTCTTACACCAGTGATGGCCCTGAACTCTTCTGACTTATGGTTTGCTGTTCTCACATAATTTCTGCAAGACTTGTAGAAGCTCTGTATAGCATGAAGCAGAGGTGCTGGAATGTTCTTTCTTGCCAAACAGTCCCGAAGTTTGCTCCAGGTGACCCTGTCAACAGTGGCGTATTCTCTATGCGTGCTGCGTGCTGCGTACACCTATGCCCGAAGGAAAATAAAAATGTAATTTATTATTCTATAAAATATTTCTCTTCTAAAGTTCTGCTTTCGGACCACACGCATCAGAATAACGGATTTTCCCGCATAGAATCTACGAGTATATCTAGTTTCAGTTTCCCAGACGCGTTTTATAGTGCAGTTTTTATTGGTTGGTTACAATCGCCCGAAGTTTCTCGGGTAATTCCGTCACAATGCGTGCGGTACCTTTCGGATTCACGTCTGAAGATTGCTTTGTGTGGATCGGGGTCATGGCCAGATACGTCAATACAATACGAACATGCGTGCGGTGGCCTTGCAGCTCTCGAGTTGTAAAAATCGGCAGTGTCCGTCCAGTGTTTTTTGTGATTAATTTTTGTTAGTTGCCGGGAATGCAGATTATTACAGTGACAGTGAGTATCAAGTTGTAAGTTAATTAGTATTTCGGAGATAATTGACATATACCCCTAATAACTATCGTTGCCTAATTGAATGTAGTTGGTTTTTAAATTAAGAGGGGAAGAAGTTAAATAGTAGGCGTACATATTAATTTTAAGTAGCAGCACGCCTAGCTCGCATTACCAGGATACGCCACTGCCTTTCAAACGCCTTTTCCAGATCTATGAAACAAAGATGGATCTCACTGTTATACTCAAGTGCCTTTTCACTCAGCTGTCTGAGTGTGAAGATTAGGTCTTGAGTACTTCGGTTTGCTCGGAATCCGCACTAGACCTCATCCAATTGTGGCTCAGCTAGGCGTCGGAGTCTCTGCTCTAGGATTCTAGAGTAGATTTTACCAGGGACACCGAGAAGGGATATGCCTCTATGGTTTCCACACTGTCGATTGTCGCCCTTTTTTGAGAGGTTTATTACAATTTTATGTCTAATGTGTGTAATAAAATTGACTGCAATCTTTTAAAATGCATTGATTAAATTGTATAATTGCATTTGTTATTGGACATAATTATATTAATTACTATGCATATTAAATTAATTTCTGCGAATAATAATATTAATTTGTTTTCTTTTTTTATTATTATTTTTCGCTTCTTAAGAAGCACGGCGCTGTGACTGCCAGTGGTCATCTCAAAGAATGCAGGAGTCAAAACACTTCAGCTGCTGTTGCTGTAATGGGTTCTGTAGTATTTTGTTTTGCATGATGATGATGCTTGCACAATGCACAATCTCAATCAGCCGATACTTCCGTATCTTAAGTCTGAGTAGTGATTCGATTTATTATTGTTATTGTTGAACATCATGGCTTCATTGCACTCCAGGCAAACCCATAGGTGCTCAGTCTCCCTCAGTATATGTCGAAGAGTGTGAATGCTAACATTTTCTATTAGCTCGCTGGTTGTATAAACAACGGATGCATCCTTTCACACGCCCATCTCTGCTAGCCTTACGTTTGATGCCAAATCCCAACAGTCTTAATCTTGATGATTCATCTATTGCAGTGTCATTCTCTAACAGGCGATCATTAGATGTTCTCAGTATTTCTTCCTTATCCATATCCAGTGTCCCCACTGTGGGTGCTCTTGATGATAGTTTGTCAGCTCTCTCATTGCAGTCTACCCTGCATTACCAGGACAGTAGATCCACACCAATTCCTGCGGATTGGAAGCTTCTATGAATGTTTTCCATCCATGCCGTAGCCAAACATTTTTAACCTTTCGAAGCATGGACTGAGAGTCTGACATAATGACTGCCTTTGTTAATGAAGTTTTAGTTAGTCACCTTAAGGCTGCAGTAGCTGCCTTTACCTCCATTCTCATGCTGGAAGTCGTTATCTTGTAAGCCCCGCTATGTTCGGCGACGATTCTGCCCTTTACCCTAGCAGAGAAGCCCCAAACTGATTTCTCACCACGGATCACAGACTCATCGGTATAAAATTCATTATCCACTGCATGAGCATGTATTAGGTGATTAATTTCCAGTTCTGCTTTCCAATTGCCCCACGTTCTGCACTCTGTGTCAAGGCTAATGATGACTTGTTAGTAGTTAATCCAGTCCTCATCTGACTTATTCCACTCTTCCCTTTTGAATATATTTTCAACTGTGGCCACCTGCTTGATCGCTGTCGCTGCCTGTACCATCAATGACACCCCCTCTTTATTCTTGCTGTCTTAATGTCAGCTATGTTTCCATGCAGAGGTTGCTCGTTTGTTTGTGGTTACTCGCATATAGGCTTTTGCCTGGGCAATCGCATATCTGGCTCTAAGCGACATCACTCCAAGCATGTACCTCATTGTCACAATGGGAGAAATTTGCGTACAGCTCAAGACTATACGCAACCCTTCATTTTGAATGCGTTCTAGTCGTTCACATTGTGTTACTGACAGCGTGAGTATTCCAAGCCCATACTCAATGTCCGATATGACTAGCTGATGATAAAGGAAATAGTAATCTCGCTCTAGATGCGATGCGGCTACTATTTTCAGGTATGCCATACTTCTCCTGCATTTCTGTATGATGTTATCAACAATGTACTTAAACGATCCGCGATCGAATGTAATTCCAAAATATTTCAGCTTTTCTTTCCTTTCAATTTTCTGTCCCTTGAGAGCAATTTCTGGAGTTCTTTTTTCACTATGGAGTTTTTTTAAGGTGCACCACATTACGCAGGCCTTGTTGGGATTGACTTTGGAGCCAGTTTCCTCACACCATTTAAACATTTTCTGTAGTGTCCCATGAATGGTATTAACCATTTCCTGTCGGTCAGAGTTAGTTCTGTAAATTAGTATGTCATCAACAAAAGCCAATGTTTGTCCCAATCCAGTTGGCTGAATGGTGGCTACTTTTACTGTATAGATATTAAACCGCTCTGATGATAGTGGAGAACCCTGAGGTAGTCCCGGACAAATGCGCACTGGGTCTGATGCCCACGTTCCTAATCAAAATGCCACCCACTGATCTCTCAGTTAAGGCAGCTGCTATCCATCTTGTTAGCCAAGGGTTAACACCGAAAGCAAGTACACAGTTCATTAATGTTTCAAAGTTCACAATGTTATGAGCATCCTGCACGTCAATTCCTACAGTAACCGTTTCTCGTTTACGTTGGAACCCCTTGTAGACATCATAAGCAAAAGTTCTACCGTTACCCCAATTTACTTTCAGGAGCCTATAGCATTACTTCATGTTACTTTCGTGGACCTATAGCTTCCGAGATTATCAGGTAGGATCGGTGCATTGTCGAGGTGATTCATTATTTTCCAAGCTGCTATCGTTTCTAGTAGTTTACCGTAGACAGTTTTGCATTGTGATAATTCTATAGTTGCTGAGAAGTGTGAGGGTCTTTACCAAGTTTAGGAAGTGGCCGTAGGTAACTATGTAGCCAGTTGTCACGGAATTTATTTGCCTCCCCTGCTTTGCAGTAGTGGTCCAACCGCAGCCAAAACTCAAGAGTATCTAATATGGGCCTTCAAAGGTGTCTACCTTCGCACAATATTACTCTTGGCAGAGTTGTGTATGGAAGATTAATGATGCTTCTATTTCAAGGGAGTATTCATAAGATAATTCTGAAGTCAAGAACAATGCTGCAATAACTTATATTGGTCCACCGCCATTTATGAAGAATTAAGCAATTATTAATTTCAGCTCGTTTAAGCCCCTACCTGATTTACTCAGTGGAATTCTTATTATTATGGTATAGCTCTGTTTAGAGTGTATTTAGTAAATTGACTGAGACAAACATGTAGTAAATTCAAAATGATTTAATCAACGTTAAATTTGTATATTTATAAAAACAGATTCAATAGTCATTTAGGTTTTAACAAGGTTTTAAAGAAATGAATAATTATGAAAAAAAAGTTTATCTTCACTGTTGTGATGGAATAGAAATGTGTAAAGGAGGTCACTTGGCAGCTTTTAAGTGTTACTTTGCTGTCAGTGACGGTTCTGCTCCTTCTGATGGTTAGGTTCTTGGTAGACTGATAACTCTCGTCACTGGTCAAGGTTTTAGGGCGCAACACGTTTTCAGAAATGTCAGGGAGTGTCTACGAAGTTGGTCCCTCGTCTTTAAGCTTAGGCTGCCTATTCCCTTCTTGTTCCAGAGATAGTACCCTCAATTGGAACCACCAAAAACTATGGTAAAAAATAGAAACAAAAACGCTCTCCTGAGTATTGCGTTTTCCGACACATAGTTATGGGTCCCTTTCTCCTATTCCCCCATCCCAACTACCTCAGAATTCACCCACGATGAGAATTAAGCTTAATCCCTCGAGAGAAAATGTTCTTTACATTTGAATTGAATAGTTTTATATTTACTTTACATTCAAATGAAAAGGTTAATAGTATCGATAGAATTTATTTACGTTAACATCTACACTGATTGAAAAGCTTTGAAACTTTCATTAATTTTAAAGTGAATATGTTTACACAGACATTTACACTGGTTTGAAAATGTAGATATTATAATTAGAATGTACATCATTTCTTTCATCTTTCCCTCCCTACTCCATATGGAACTTGGGACTACCTATGCTTTTAGTTCTCTGTAAGAAACTAGCAATAAAGCAGTCACCAGCCTTTGCAGTTGTGGTTCTTGAATTCATCATTCTGTACGCTGAGGTTGCCAGCTTCAAATGACTTGGACATCCACTAGTATTTTTCACATATTAATATTCACCCGGCAATATATACATATTAGTTCACATGTTAGTAATGACAAATATAACATGTAAAAAGTACAACGACAGGTTATCGATAATATTGATACCGAAATGGCGCAGCGGAAGCGATTAAGCATTCTCACTCGTGTTTTTGTTGATCCCCCAGACGGATCTCTCAGACACACAATATGGCTTTCTTTTTATCGATCGTGCACGACCATCTTGTACAAACACAGATCGCTTCTATCAAAGGCGACGAGACGGCTAAGGTGATATACGTATCCTCTGACCTGTCTAATTAGCTTAGTATTATTACGATTCACCTGGCGAAACTTAAACAAGTCTGGGAGCGGCGAGGCAAAAATGTAGGGCATAAAAAATGCCTAATATTAGGATGATGAATGAAAAAATGAAGTGATGCTGCCGGAGAGAACGACAGTTATGAAAAATGCACCCAAATAATAGGACGATAAAGGAGAGAAAGAAGGGCGTCAAAGTACATGCTCAAGCCGTTTTGTGACACCAGTCTTCCGGCACATCAGCATTCAGGATGCTGGTGTTGAAATCACTCACCAAATTCTTATTTGTTGTATTATTTATATGTCCCTTTTATATGTCGGGTTTATTATATGGCCCTTTAGAACCTCCGGGAGCGTTTAGCTAGAGCGCTTGCTTCGCGTGGTAATGTTACTAGGTTAGGGGCATCCGAATCTTGGTGACGTCACGCTCTAGTTTACCCAGCTGTAAATGGGATACCTGACTCTGCTCGGGAGTTGAGGAAAGTGAGGGCAGCGAGAAAGGGAACTGGTCATCCCACCTCATGAATCTGGACACGGTCAGAGTGAATTCTGTAACACTTCACTCCCCTACAGCAGTATCTGCTATCAGGCCACCTTGACCTGTTTTATAACCCCAGCATTACAAGGTTAACAATTCCCAATACTCCCAATTTTTGGGCAAGACTTAAACCACAAGGAAATGGTCACTAATAACAAATACGTAATAAAAACAAATCAATCGGTATTTGTTGGTGCTAATTTAAATTTTTCATATAAAAAAATAGCACAATCTTAACTGAAACAAAATGACCTGAAATGATTGCCACACTTTCTGATGATGTGCAGATCAAACGCAGTTGTCAAGGACGCCGCGAAGGGTATAAAGTAGAGGAAGTGATTGAGATGTTTGAGATGCACAAAATATCAACAGTTAAAGTACGTGATCTTAAAGCATCTGAAAAAAGACTGCTCCAAATTGCCATTGCATTTCTTGGGAACAACAAGGTAAGTTACATAGAGTAGGCTCTCTTCTCAAGAATCTATCTATCTATCTATCTATCTATCTATCTATCTATCTATCTATCTATCTATCTATCTATCTATCTATCTATCTATCTATCTACCTACCTACCTACCTACCTACCTACCTACCTACCTACCTACCTACCTACCTACCTACCTACCTACCTACCTACCTACCTACCTACCTACCTACCTATCTATCTATCTATCTATCTATCTATCTATCTATCTATCTATATATCTATCTATCTATCTATCTATCTATCTATCTATCTATCTATCTATCTATCTATCTATCTATCTATCTATCTATCTATGATATACCATGATATACTACTATATCATGGAGGAAACAGGTCGAATTCAGGAGGAGCGCAGGCGGCGGCGCATGACTTTTATATAGCAAAATACTCGATCGATTTCAGGCGGCGGCGTTCTCAGGCGGCGGCGTATGACTTTTATATAGAGATATATTTTAGCCGGGGGACTTCCTCTGACGATCAGACGCATGACTTTTATATAGTAATATATTAGTTCGATAGTGGCGGGCGTGTTGTGTATACAAAATACTTATATAAAAAAAATAATGACGGAAAATATAAAAAATCGATAATTAGTAGGTTACTAAGAGGGTCTTTGAAGCGAGTGGGAGGAAATACTCATTGCGGAGGTGGCGCGTCAGGAAGTGGGGCCGCATGACTTGGTATATAGTAATATATTAGTTCGATAATGGCGGGTGTGTGGTTGTTGTTGGAGCGCCAGGAGGTGGAGCATGCGATATATCTTAGCGGGGTGACTTCCTCTGACGAGCAGCTGGCGTCCTGGCATAGTTCAATAATGGCGGGCGTGTTGTTGTCCTGGTAGTGCGTTGTTTATATAAAATATGTAGTTAGACGTGTATTTATTTTACAACATAGATACAAAGGTTTATAAATAGAAGTATATAGTTAATGAGCTCTTTTAAAAGAATACTTGACTTAAAGAGGAAAATATAAAAATCGATAACGGCGGCTTAGTTTACTAAGGATTTTTTTTTTAAGGAAGTGGGTATTGTTTTTTGTGCGGGGGAGGATGACGATTTATAGTGGGGTGTAGGATAGGGGGGATTTTTGTGCTTGGGACTCAAAGTTGCTCACCTGTGAGAACATTTTCCGCATGCGCTGACAACACATGAAGTCCCAGCTAATTCAGCAGATTTCCAAAATGTCACGAGTTCTTATTATATGCCACCATTATCTGATTACGTTTCAAATTATGTCTTATTTACTGTATGAATGGTTTAGATTGTGTTTGTTATTTTTTTTTTTTTTAATTTTTTTATATTTTTTTAAATTTTTTTTTTTAAAGGTATTAATTTTTGTTAATGTATTTTAATTAATAATTCCCCCCCCCCCCCTAAATTTGATTATGTCTGGATGTTACAAATGTATGTCTGTCTGTCTGTCTGTCTGTCTGTCTGTCTGTCTGTCTGTCTGTCTGTCTGTCTGTCTGTCTGTCTGTCTGTCTGTCTGTCTGTCTGTCTGTCTGTCTGTCTGTCTGTCTGTCTGTCTGTCTGTCTGTCTGTCTGCCTATCTCTCTCTCTCTCTCTCTCTCTCTCACTCACTCACTCACTCACTCACTCACTCACTCACTCACTCACTCACTCACTCACTCACTCACTCACTCACTCACCCACCCACCCACCCACCCACCCACCCACTCACTCACTCACTCACTCACTCACCCACCCACCCACCCACCCACTCACTCACTCACTCACTCACTCACTCACTCACCCACCCACCCACCCACTCACTCACCCACCCACTCACTCACTCACTCACTCATTTTTCTGTCTGACTAGATACTGCTATTTGAGTATCCAACGCTAGATATGGATCTTTATACAAAATCCAAATCCTGGAATATGATTCGAAGAGGTGCAGAAAACAGGATTGTCATTGTCTGCACAGAAAGCATAGAGGAAGCAGAGATGGTAGGGGACATGATTGCCATCCTAAACAGAGGTAGACTTAAATGCTATGGCACCACTGCATTTCTGTATCTTATTTATGGTAAGTCTTTGTTAGAACGTCCGACTGGCAGAGTGGTTAGAGCACTAGTCTCTCGCTGCAAAGGTGCCGGGTTCGAATCATAGTACCGACACGCTCCAGTCTACCCAGCTGTAAATGGGTACCTGACTTTGAGTTAGGGAAAGAAAAGGCAGCGAGGAAGGGAATAGGTCACTCCAGCTCTCGATGCTGGAGCTAGTATGGTGAAGTATCTAACACTTCACTTCCCTAAGGCAGTATCTACAATGGGTCTACTTCTCTCTCTCTTTGTTGTGATTATGGGCTCAGAAACATGCACCGTTTAAACACTCGTCATATGAACATGATATGCCTGTTACTGCAAAAGAACTATACTCATTCTGCTATGAACATAATATATATGCTACTGTGAACATTATACATGTTTACTATGAACCAGCCTTTCTCAAACTGTTTTGTCCTAGAGGAACCCTTGACCTAATTTCCAGGTCTCAGGGAAACCCTGCATACAAATTATTATATCTACAGCTTGTGGTACATTAGCCTGATTAGTACGTTGTAAATATAATAATGAAAAAAAAATAATGTCAGTGCTCTTTTGAGTTGAGAATGATTTTTTTTCTGTGGATCTGTTTCTATTGGCCAACTTATTAGGTTACTCTTTTTGTGTGATTTCCCCTCCCGACAACGGAAATTATCTCTGATGCAAGTCAGCAAATGTAGGCAGAAGAAACTTCGGATTGTCCTGTTTAAAAGAAAAACAAAATTTCTCTCTTGATTTCTTTGTCTTTAACCTTATCTAAGAAAGCCTAAAAGTCTTATCACAAATTTCTGCTCTATGAGATGTTACTGAAATATGGTATGTGCAAGAGTGAACAGTGCGCTATTGTGCACAGCCATACGGGTGTGCTCGATAATTGCCACCACTGCAAGCGCTAACATCGCCGGGCAAGCAAAGTTCAAAACACGATGTTTATTGTTTTTTTTTTTTTTTTGAAGCACGATCTCTCGCGTAACCCGATTGAGAAACGATGCTATAAACATTGTACTATTTCTACTGTAATATTTATGCTACTGCAAATACTATTCTCGCTCTAATCTGCACAGTGCACTGATTCTGCCGTGAACATAATATTTAATGCTACTGTGAACATTATTCTAGTTTCTCTCTCTCTCTCTCTCTCTCTCTCTCTCTCTCTCTCTCTCTCTCTCTCCTCTCTCTCTCTCTCTTTCTCTCTCTCTCTCTCTCTCTCTCTCTCTCTCTCTCTCTATATATATATATATATATATATATATATATATATATATATATATATATATATATATCAATTAGTATATATATATATATATAATATATATATATATATTATATATTATTCTGTTCAAAAAAAAAAACGCATACAGCTATCCGAGGGCGCTTAATATATGTAGTGATTTTTGTAAAAATCTTATAAAATTAAAATTTTACGTGAATAGGGGAATAGAGGAGGTTGAAAAAACCACTACCCAGCCTCGATAAATACAAAATGATCACAATGGTCAAATGGACTACGAATTGATCCTAACTAACGTTAAAAAGACGCAGTAAACTATACAATGTAACAAAATATAAGTCACCAAGACCTTCCAAATACGCAAATAGGGTTTGGCTGAGGCCATTTTGTTCGACGACAACAGCTCAACATGACCGTGAAAGAAATAGAACAAAGATTTGGGGTACCTTGAACATCAACTGGACTACGTCTTTGACGAGTTCTAATGTCAACCCCATAAAGTTCGCTACACACACAAAAAATTTCAGTTAAGACAACATTTATGGCGTCTCTATTGATATCTTTTAATTTAAATGTAATGAACATTAGCTTTGATTGAGCGGTGTACTGGCTTATGCAGGCGAAATATAGTTTGCAAGTCAGGTTGCAGGAAATCTTGAAACCGTGCATCATGAGTACCTTCAGTGGATTTGGCACCCGGTTTGATAAAATGAACTAGGCTAAGTTTGAAGACATAATAGGAATCTCAAATTTTTCGACCAGCACAGTCATTCCCTAGAACTGCAGCGATGAGTGGTATACCATTTCCATTCGTATATCTGGTAAGTGTGTAGGGGGTTTTAATATTCTAACTAAAAGTCTTGGAAGGGGATAGGTCTAACCATGGGTACTAATAAGATTGTTGTGAGGTATGACTATTTTAAGATACTGAAGGTACTGGACTTTGACGCCTATAAATTATAAAGGTCATTTTTGGGAGTCATTCGGGAGAGGTTGATAGGGTCGGAGATTAGTGATACCCAGAAGATCTGGGAATTGATAATTTCACATGGTCTGAGACAATTCTTATACGTGGTTGGGTGATAGTACTAGGTTTTTGGGTAAAAAATTTATTTTGCCTTTGTGCGGGAATTTGACGTTGCATGATATAACGGCGCAGGGGTCCAATTATTGAATTCATGAATAAGAAATTTGGGTAAACATTGCAACTTAACCATTGGATCATGGCATATGCGAAAAGTTAATCAAAGTGGAGGTGTTGTAATGGGTAAATGGTTGGAACCCAATCTGACTTTTACCCCATAGGTACGTGATATGGGGTTACAAGCTTCACACAATCCCACTAGCCCGTTTGGTACTGCAGCTACATTGAGAGAAACCATGTGTTAGGGTGGTGGCGTGGGATAGTGCTGGACAAAAACTGACCATATTTTACTAATACTGTTATCTGGAAGTGTGGAAAGGTTGATTTAACCATTAACCCATGGCAGACATTTGATGAACCAATGTAAAATAGGAGGGTAGGGCCAGTTTTGATAAGTTGGGGGGTGGTTGGCTAGATTAGATATTGATGGTAGGAGGATTAGAGATAAAGGGTGGACATTATTTGTCGGTTTATTTCACATCAAAAAGCCAACTCACAGTTAATCCCCCCAAAACAAAGTCGTAGATCTATTGAACCTAGGGGATTAAAGTCGATAGCACAACAGGATATAAGGATTAAAGTTTTTGTATGAAACTTGTACTCCAATGGGTTCCAAAAGTGGATGGCCTATAGGGTCTAAGGTAGGATTTCAAGTATGTGCAATTGTGATCTATCCTATTGATGTTAGTTAATTCGTTTGTGTCACATTTCTGTATAAGGGGGGTGATGGTTAGTTTTGGTGTGGATTTGATGTTTTTGTTTGAGTTGTGTGAAATAATATGTTTGTTTGACCTAGACGCAAAAAGGTAGACATTGGTGATTATGATTGGATATTTGTTGAACCAATCCTATAGATAGATAGATAGATAGATAGATAGATAGATAGATAGATAGATAGATAGATAGATAGATAGATAGATAGATAGATAGATAGATAGATAGATAGATAGATAGATAGTTAGATAGATAGATAGATAGATAGATAGATAGATAGATAGATAGATAGATAGATAGATAGATAGATAGATAGATAGATAGATAGATAGATAGATAGATAGATAGATAGATAGATAGATAGATAGATAGATAGATAGATAGATAGATAGATAGTGTAGATAGGATAAGATAGATAGAAAAGGTAGTAGATAAGAAGATAATAGATTGAGGTGTAGATAGGATAATAGATTAGTTTTACCGAAAAAATAGATTGATAGGTTTAGGTAAGGTTTGTTTTAATTAGAAGATTGAGGCAATATTTGCTATAAGGATATTTTTACAAGTTATGTTATTTAATATGTATGTTTTTGGACTGATTGAAAAAAAAAAAATATTAACAAAGAACTACTCGTAGTCGGTTATGTCGGTTTGAAATTTTGAAATAGATAGATTAGATAATAGGATAGAAAGAGATTATATTATAGATAGATAGATAGATAGATAGATAGATAGAGTGATAGATAGATAGATAGATAGATAGATAGATAGATAGATAGATAGATAGATAGATAGATAGATAGATAGATAGATAGATAGATAGATAGATAGATAGATAGATAGATAGATAGATAGATAGATAGATAGATAGATAGATAGATAGATAGATAGATAGATAGATAGATAGATAGATAGATAGATAGATAGTTTGATAGATGGATAGATAGATAGATAGATAGATAGATAGATAGATAGATAGATAGATAGATAGATAGATAGATAGATAGATAGATAGATAGATAGATAGATAGATAGATAGATAGATAAAAGATAGATAGATAGATAGTAGATAGATAGATAGATAGATAGATAGATAGATAGATAGATAGATAGATAGATAGATAGCTAGATAGACAGATAGATAGATAGATAGATAGATAGATAGATAGATAGATAGATAGATAGATAGATAGATAGATAGATAGATAGATAGATAGATAGATAGATAGATAGATAGATATGCTAGTTGGACTTTGAAGTTATCTTTTGGGATTGCGACCTTCTTCACCCCCCACTGCGGCGGGAACTTGGCCAAAAAGGGGGCCCCAGCGTTAGGGGGACTTCGCTGCGTTTCTAAGGCCAGTCGTATACATGATTTGAAGACCAGCACGTGACAACACCTCGACATTTGTTACTTTATCTTTCCAAGAAATGCCAAACATGTGGCGTAGGCACCGTAGATGGAAGGTGTTGATTCTTCTTTCTTGCTTATATATATATATATATAAAGGGATTTGCATGAAGAAATAAAGAAATTATCAAATACGTAGAGGCTTCTCCAGAGAGGAGGCTCTATCAAGAATAAAAATGTTATGATCTTACTTGATGAGGACTGAACCTATCAAACAGTTGGGAAGGAGATACGTTTAATACTGAGTGGGGGGATTAGTCATGGTAAGTATGGTAGCTTACCAATTTTTTTATTTTATTCTGTATAAATACCTAAGACCCAATTGTTATGGGGGATGCTGTTAATGGGTAGTTGGAGTTTTCTTATAGGGGTTTTTGTGTTGTCATTAGGCGACAGTATATCCTGCTTTTATGACTAGCTTAGGTAGTTTTATTGTCTGCTAGGGTTAGCATGCGCATAGCAGATTAAAAATTGGCGACCGTGCTCGTGGATTGATACAAACGATAGAAAGAGCATGTTCGTGCGGCGTTTTTGTTTTTTTTTTTTTTTTTTTTTTTTTTTTTTTTTTGTTTTTTTTTTTGCCACCATTATAGGTACACAATTGTCTTCCCTTCTCCTCTACCTCTATTCTCCCTTGTCCTGCTAAAAGTATATTCATATTGGAAATGTTTCTGTTTAAGGTGTGTTATGTTTTCAGGGGTGCATCACTACCAATACCTGATCTAAGCGTTTTTTCAATGCCATTTGGGGGGGGGATGGGGTGGGAGGAAACTGTGTTTGGGATGTGTTTGGATTTTGGTGGAAACATCGTTAGTTCACCTTTTTTACAGCCCAAAGAAAGTCAAGGTTTCGCCATCTGCTAGGGAATCGGTTTTATGCTTTACAGCGTTTTTGTGGGATTCTAACGGGGGGGTATGCTGGTGTTGGCCCCCATTTTTACAGAAAAAATAAAAAAGTGGATTATGTGTGAATGCTGCCATCGTACTGGGAAGAGTTCTGTTGATGATTCCGGAATGCAATTTTTTGAAGAAAAAAAATACAACCAATGCCTACTGACTAGAGGATAAGTAATGGCGAATGTGGCTGAGACCTCAGCAGAGCAAGCACTTCTATGCTGCAGGCTTCTTGAAGCACTAATAACAGGGATGGGATAAAGCTTGCTTCAATGTGGTGGAGATTATGTTGAGTAATAAAGGGGGGAAAAGTTAAGTGACACTAATTACATGGTGTTCAAGTTCGCTCTCTTTTTTTTCTTCATAACCATTTGTAACTTACTTACTGACTTCTCCCTCGTAGTTTCTATTCGAGGATATGTGGACGATTTTCCTTCCTGCTTATTGATGCATTGTTGTGGGCCATAAGGGGCCTTTATATAATAGTGTGTATCTAATATGGTTGGGTGTCTATATGTGTATTCATTCTAACTAAGAGAAAGTGAAGAATTTATGAAGCAGAAACAAAACGCTTCTTTATCCAAGGGTGTAAGGTTCTTCACAGATATCCAGATTTAGCGTGAAATAAATGCTTTGGTGATTCGTTTTGTTAACCTCTTGTAATTTTATGCCGACGCTTTTGTGAAGGATTTATTAATTTCAGCTAGTTTTGCCACACCCTGATTTACTTTGCGGATTTTTGTTTTATTAATTCTTGTCTTGCCCTGTTTTAGAGTGTGGTAGTTAGTAGCTTTCAGTAAATGTGACTGTGACATACATGCAGTCAAGTTTACTTTAATTGGATTATACCGAAGTTATTATTTGCATAATTACAAATTTGCTCCGCAAAAAATATAAAAAATTTATTTTAATCACTTAAGTTTTTTAACAGTTTGGTGACCGCAAACACAATTTAATAGTTTTGGTTCACTTGGAAATAGTATAGGAAATCTTGTTTTCATCACTGTCGTTATGGATTGTTGATATGTTACAAGTTGTTTCTTCATGTTGGCATCTTAGATTTGAAATTACGAGGCCAATGTCGGTTCTGATCATTCCTTATTGGGTTTCGGGGGTTTGGTTCTTTTTCACTCTGCTCGATCGGCTCGTCTCTGGTCAAGGCCTTGTGGGTTGTATACTTCGTTTGATCCCCAGATAAAGTCAAGGGAAAGTCTACACGGGAGTCCTTCGTTCTTCTTTAAATGAAAGATTAGGGCCACTGTTCCCTTTCTTGTTCCATAGATTTACTTTTCTGCTGGGACCATCCATTAACTATGGTTATAAAAGGAATTTATTACCCCTATACGCTCTTCTGAGTATGGCGATTTCCAACCCATAGTTATGGGTTTCTAATTTCCCATACCACCATCCCTTCTTTTCTTCTTCTTTGATCCTTAGCAGCCGACCATCAAAGCAGGCAATTGCCATCACGCCTGGTGGGAGAGTCTTGTTAGCGGTGCAACAACAAATTTGTTTCACACTTTGCTCGATTTTGTTGTCGGTGGTCCATCTTGCGTACAGTGGACTCCAACTCGGGTTCCATGTTTTGATTCTCAGCCTCACACTGTCCTCCCGACAAGTGGTTTTTGGTCGGCCTCTCTTCAAGTTTTCACGCTCTTTTTTTTCAGGGGTCCATTGCATAGATCGTTCTTGGGACGGCATCGGGTCTCTTTTATGAGGACATGGCAACCAAGCTCCTGCGTCTGCATGCTATGATGGGGGTTACATGTCCTCTTGCTTGTCCGAGTATGCAGATCTTGGGTTGGTGTCGCGAGAGGTTCATATGTTATTTAAATAATAGGGAAATTAAGTTTCCTGGTTTATTAAAGGGTATCAGATGTTACCAGGATATTGCCAGGGGATTTGAGTCTGGTCTTATCAGTAATACGCCCTTCTCTGAAGAGGGGGGGAGGTTGGTTCGTGGCGGATGATATTAGGTTTTTGAATCCCAATTAGATTAAATATTGATTATGTATATTGATAGAGTGTTTTTGCTAAGTTTTTATTTAACGGAAGGGTAATTATTAGCATCTACTGTTGGGGTTCTAATCAGCTGCTGTATGTGATCACTGTGCGGTGAATAGTATAATGTTCGCCAGATTGCTAAAGGGTTGTATAGCTCTCAATGGTAGTATTCATGTATTGTAAGTTCACAGAGAAGATGGTGATTGGTTGTTATCTGTGTCCCTAACGCGCTACCTTCTGCCTGATCCGCATCGGTGGATTTGGGGATTTTTATAATATTGGTAATTGACTCTTGCTTGGGGTATAGTTGGTTGGTGTTTTGTTTTGGTTTACTATATTCACCTCTAGATCTGTTATTCATATTGAATGTTGTTTTTTTTTTTATAAAATGTCTTCTGGCTAAGATTTTACCAAAAAAACAAAGTAAATATAATATAAACTGTTACAAAATACAGTTTTCCAATGGGTTTCAAATTTTGTCACTTCTGATCTTGTAGACCAATGTTTAGCTTGCTTGATCATTCTCTGAAGTATTTATTATTATTATTCTTATAAGTTTATTGAAACTCTATACTATTATGGTCATCACAAACTGGATGCGTTTATGCGTTTGGTGAGTATGGATAAGCTGCACAGTTGCCTTAAGCAACTTAGCTGAGTCACTGTAGATGGCTCCCTTAAATGCTGGATAGAATCTTCAGATGAAATCTCCAGCAGTTACATACATTAGGACTGGTCTGATATCACAGACTGGCACTGCATTCGTTGCAACGTTAGTAAGAGAAGCCTCTTCTTATTTGGAGACTTTTGGTTAAAGAATTAAACCTGCAATGAATTCAAACGCAATCCCTGTATTTGTCTATCCATATCCCTCTTATGACACAGATGGGGACGATAGACAGTTTCAGATAAGCGTGCTAGCAGATGCACAAGGTATAGTATAGTATCAACAATCATTTTAATTCAAAGTGATCACAATTTACTTCTACCTTCTTAATTATAAGTATTTTCTCATGATTCGCCTCCATACAATAATTTGGTTGTGGGTAAAACTATTAAGTAATATGTCAAACGATACTGTGAATCAATCCCTTTCATCCTTCTTTATGTTCCTGGTAGGTGTCTGATAAAGTTGGATAAACGTTGGATTTTTATTCCCGTTAATGATATCCACCAAAAGATAGATATAAGTGGATGGAAGCAGACATCATCATCATCATCAGTTGATAAGATCTCTATGGTGTTGTTTGCTCCACTGTAGTGTATGGAATGTCAACTTGACCTACGCAGTGGTGTGTAGACATGGATTGAGTGTACAATGTGCGAATGATGATAAGGGTTCGTGTTGTTGACAAATGTTCTTTTCTCACACTCATGTATGACTGGAAGTC
Source organism: Oreohelix idahoensis (assembly GCA_024509875.1). Taxonomy (NCBI): domain Eukaryota; kingdom Metazoa; phylum Mollusca; class Gastropoda; order Stylommatophora; family Oreohelicidae; genus Oreohelix; species Oreohelix idahoensis. The sequence goes on along the minus strand of JAMPIV010005015.1, from coordinate 1,170,484 downwards.
ATCGACACCAACGACTGTGTACCTTTTCTAAAGTTTAATTGGACGTACACACTCGACAGCACAGATAGTGACAAATCACAGGTTGGCATAATACATCATAGTACAGTGGATAACTGGTCTTGCAATGTTATGTTACATGGGCACTCATGTAGATTAATATTATAATGGACTGTCAGTAGCCAAGCCCTCAGCATCGCCCATACATATAAATCATCTGACTTCACTGACTGAGCACGTCAGCTTATAAACAATATTTCAGATGGCTTCTAAACCTAATCTCGTTTAGCGACGATTCTTCAACATAATGTTCAGCACATATTTTTTTTTCATATAATAATATTGAAACCGCTCTAATAATGGGTTCTCAATGTGTAGCAGTGATCTCCCCTCCTGGACTAAAAGACAAAAGCGAGATAACGAACGGGCATCCCCTTTTTTCATCTTCTTGAAAGTCGCTACATGTTTTGGTTCCAAGATGGCCTCACTCGTGAGCTGTCACTCACGTTTGGATACAGATAATGAATCTGTCCTAAAGTTAGTCATTCATAAACCATTGCATTGCTCTGTAGATTTGATCATGAACAATTGACTGCATTCTACAGAATATAGTGCTGCTAGGAATCGAAGTCGTTTTCATCGAGTCAAATATATTCTCTTAAACATTCAAATCGTAATTATCGACAATGGTTGCTTCGATCGAGAGTTCATAAGAGTATCTTTGATTACCTTGGTAGAGGGAATATGAAACTGCCATTCCTTGGCAAGATGAATAAACACTGGGGTAAAGCATACACGATAGGTCTAGACGACTATCACTTTTCCCACAAATACTGAGATCAACTTTTTCCCCCCCGGGCGACAGGCCGACATAGGAAAAACACACAAGTCCCCCAGTATATCAGGACGAAGCCAAATCACACCCATCACACTCTCTAGCGACACATCCGCCGAATAGCCTTTGACCTCTCTAGAGACAACAGAACATATAGTTCGACTTAGATATGTAAAGATATACAGATATAAGACAGACTCGTCCTACTCAGACAAACAATACACATAAATTCAGGCCATAGATATCCTGAAGCAAGAACAATCTATTATTACCCAAACAACGAATAAATCGCAGTAAAATGGATTTATCCGCGGAGCCGGGAGTTTCGAAGAGATCGAAAACAACCTTTCAAGGGAAAAGTAACCGACATTGAAACTTTTTCAAGGGAAGTAACTATAATATGTGGGCTTTCCAAAAAATTTGCAACTAAAAAAAAAGAATTACCTAATGTATAATATTGTAAAAAGATATCAAAGACTGCACGTTCAAAAACACGTAAACAGTAACCCCCCCCCCACCCTTTTACCACACCCCTCCCCGGGAAAAAAAAAAATGGAAAACAATTTTTTTTTTTTTTTTTTTTTTTTTGAAATACATCTAGGAGCAACGTATAATAGGCTCACAACGCATGAATAATGCGCAGATGAAAATATCAGGAATACCTATAACGCCTAATATGAGGCTAAGTCGACTTATGGAGCGACTGGTGAGAATGTGTCTCATAAACTGAGAGAAATTATTTCTCTACAAGTATATTTTTTCCAGGAAGGTGTCATCAAAGTATAATACAATTCTGGCAATTACACAATGCCTAAAAAAAAATCTAATCCATCATCATTTCGTATTAAGATATCTTAAATTTATGATTTATGAAGAAAAAATCATCAAAGCACAGCGGTGAATAAACATCAATGAACCGCTATGTAGTGATACAATCATTATATTATTATTAAATTACAAATGTGTATCTATCATGATATAGAAAAGGAACTACTATAGAACTAGACATATCAAGAAGTCTAAGCCCTAATAGTTATGTGGAATCATGTGGGCATCTTGACAGAATGTCTGCCATCACATTATCTGATCCACGAATAGCTCGCACAAGAAATGAAAAGGTTGAAGAGCAATTGCATATCGAGTAGACCTCGAGCTCTTCAAATTCTTACTCTGTATAGCAAAAGTAAGGAGCTTTTTGGTTTGTGGTCCAGGTTTCTACTATGAAATGGTTGCAAAATCCCTAGAAGGAATCTTCCTGTAGTTTGAGGATCCCAAACCACCCCCCCCCCCATTGCTAATAGCATTTCACGGTTAAAACCGAATAATTTTAGCTTTCTTTCTGCCCCGCATTAAAAAATGAAATATAAAACAGGATGCAGAGTTCCCAGAGTAATGACAAAGTGGCTCCATAATCCCAGTTTGCTTGAAGCGTCACTACGAAAGAACTTTCGTAGTTTTCAAACTATTCTTTACTCCCTGTAAATAGCAAGTTAAAATAGGTGGTTTTTTTTTTTTGAAAATACAGTTTTTTTTTTTATTTTTTATCATGAAGAGCATTGCATTGGGCGCCCTAGAGACCAGTTGGTTGCCACATTTAAAGCGATCCTTTCTTTAGTAGTGTTTGAGAGAGGGTTCGAACCAAAACCCCCTAGGCTGATAGAGGATAAGAACTGATTTCTGGTGAATCTTTTGCCACTAAAAAAATAAGGAAACCTAACAAAACTTTCACCCTGTTTTTTTCTGCCCTGGTATAAAAATTATTTTGAAAAAAGTATTTCTTATTTTTTAGTTAACAATAACAGGATAGGCAAGGGATGGCGAGTTTTTTAAGGAAAAAACTTCTTTGACCAAGGTTAGCCATGGGCCAATTTTCCAATTTCGCCAGTGGGGAAAAAAGCCTGCAAAACTAATGAAGAAACGAAATTGGGGTTTCCCGACTTAACTCAGGTTTTGTGGGTTGCCCACTAAAAAACTAAAAAAATTTCACCCACCTTTTTAGAAGGTGGTGTTGTTTTAAAAAAAATTGAAAGAGGAAAGTTTCTTTTTAAACTTTTTCTAATTAATAAAGATCCACAAAAGGCAATTATTGGCCCCAGACCTCGGTTTTCGCTTGTCTAGGACAGTTTCAAAAAGAAAATTTCCTGAAAAACCAAAGTTGGGTAAAAGTGATCTTGCCCAATGTAAAAGGTGTTTCACAAAAGTTTTTTTTTATATCTTTTACTAGAGGTTTCCATGAGGAAAAGGGTGCCCAATGAATATAGGGATACGATTTAGATTTTTTCCTGGAAAAAAAACGGATGTCGGGCCCGACTAATGACATCTAAAAAACATTAAAAGTTTGAAATTTTTATCGGTTTAACATTTTTTCCTTAGGGCCCACTCAAGGGTTTTTTATAGTCGGTTTTTTTAAATTTTTTTTTTTAGGATTCCTGAATTTAGAATTTTTTTTAATAAGGATCTTAAGCCTAGTAAAAATTTCATCCCCCTCCCCCACCTCTGGTCCCCGCCATTAATTTAGGAAAACAATGGACCAAAAACTCGGGTGGGCCCCCTAGAAAAAAAAATATTTTCCCCCCGCCTAAAAAAAAAAATATAGGACATCCCTTTAGAGGGTTTTTTTTTTTTTTATTATTTTTTATGTTTTAGCGCCCTAAGTTTTTCAAAGGGGGCCCAATACCGCAAAAACAATAAAAAGTTTAGAAAACCCATTTTTTAATTTTTAAGAGTAACCCTAAAAATATAGTGAAAACTCCTTTCCCCCAAAAAATAAAAAAAAATCCCGGCTGAAAAAGGACAAGATTTAAACCCTCTAGGTTCCCATTTAGTAGCTCAATAATGCCCCCTTCCATAAATGAAACATTTGGAGTGGGTAGCCTGACCGATTAAAGTAATAGGAAATTTTTTTCGGCGTCGGCATATCATTGGCCCGTATAAAATTTTAAAGCTTGATTCAATTTGGTCAAGCTGGTGCGTTTTTTCAAAAAAAAGGGAAAACCGAAAAAAAATTTAAAGAAAAAACAAAAAAAATTGTCGAAAAAAAAAAAAAAAATAAAAAACCCCTAAGGTTTGGGAAAAAAAAAAAACAAAAAAAAAGCCAGTGAGAAGGTTTGGCGCGAACGGCGTTTTCAGAACAAATTAAAGGAAAAACTTGGCCCAAATTTCCTTTTATTTTTTAGACAAATCAAAGTTTATTTTTTTAAAGTGAAAAAAAAAAAAAAACTGAGAACATTTGGAGGAAGTCACGAGTAATAGGGTTTTTTATTTCGGCATCGAAACCCCTTTAGTTTTTTACTTGATTTTCAATTTTTCGATAGTCCAACGCAAAAACGTAAAACGGTAAATGGTTTTGTCCTATTTTTTTTTACGGCCTTTTTTTTTACGCAAAAACAAAAACACCCATTTCGGCCCGAAAGAAGAATATGCCAAGAGGTGGGATGGGTTTTCGATTTTATTTTCCAAAATCTAATCCCATCTTCCATTCCTTCCAACTCTTTCTCGACCTGTGCTTGAAAAAATGTATAGGTTAAATAGGATAAGGTTTCTCAAATAACCCCTAAAAATAGGGAGTAATGGGTCAGTTAGAACTCAATGGTTTTCATGTTTGAATGACATTCGTTTTTGTCCAGGGATTATGTCAGTGAGTACATTTGAAACTGAAAATGTTTGCAACATAATAGTTGAAAAAAAACTTGTCGTTCTGTTTCCTCCTAGAGAAAATCAGGAGGTGAGAGACAGTAAAACGTTGTTCTTCCATGATTCACTGGAAAAAATGAAGTGGGGATCATTTGGAAGGGGAGGAAGGGAGATTTTTACATTCTGGAAAAAAATAAAAAAAAACACTTGTTTCCCTCATCCTGTATCACGGACAGTGAATTGAGTAATGACCCCATGTTGTTTGTACTGGAGGAGAATCAATTGTCCGTTGCTTGGAAAAAAAATGGGTTTTTTGCAAAATTAATCCGGACGTTCATGGGAATTTCAGTAAAGCATATTTGATGTGTGGAAAGGGTTTTATTTTTTTTCCCAATGGCCAATATCGACATCAATTCCCATCGATGGGAATTTTTTTCGCTTCCCATCATATCGACAATATATCGGAAAATCGGGAAAATTTTCGATATTATATCGTACGGACCTTTCCAAGAAATAAGTAATCTGTTTTCCCTACAAGGTAGTAAATACAAATGCTTTGTCACCAGGACAAAGTTGTCGTAAGCACTCTTCTTATTGGCAAATTGCCTTGCCTTCTGTTTCGCAAATTCAGAAGAAGAAGTTGCTAATTTGCATGCTTCGATAATTTTTTGTCTCAAACGCGGGCTTGCGGATGAAAAAACGCGATGACATTATTCGTAGGATGAACTTTGTGTCATCGTCCCAATTAATTGTCAGATGTTATGAGATCGTGAAAGCAAAACGACATATAAGGGGGCCCACGCGGGGACGGACGCGCGCCCAAAGACGAGTTTCAAAGGGAGAAAAATCCCCGTATGTTTTTCATTGGGTACCTCTCTGTAAGCGAAGAGGGCCGCCAGGGGTAGTAAAAAACTCTGTCCCAGTCTTGAGTTCTTGATGATCCTCAGTTTTATCTTCCCCAGTAAGTTTTTAAGTGTTCTATTAAGGCGTTCGACCATACCATTAGACATTGGATGGTAGATACTACTTAAAGATCTATCTATCTGCAGGGTAGACATTACTTGAGACATGGTATCTGATATTAGTTGGGTGCCATGGTCTGACAATATCTCTCCGGGGAACCCCAGACGAGAAAATATAAGCCAAAGAGCATCTGCAATATCAGCAGTAGTAATGCTCTTCAGAGGGGAATAGCCTCTGGGCCAACGTGTGGTGCACATATCAACACACGTCAAGGATTAAAATGTCCTATCTGGCAAACTTGATCTTTAAAAAATAACTGGGGACCATTTTGGTCTCTGGGGTCCAGACTTGATCTTTAAATGGACCCCCAAAATGTTCTGGCCATATGCGGGCCCATTTTTTTTTTGAAAAATAAATACGGCCGAATAGGAAAAAAAATGGTTCCGCCGCCTGCCCTGAAAAATGGGGTGCCAAAGCAATTTGCCGTGGGACCCTTTGGGGATTTAACTTCCTTCCGGAACATACTTTACAAAGAATCGAGGGAAATAAAAAATCGTATGTTCCTTGTTTAACCAATGGGCCAAAAAAAAGCCGCAAAGGACTCTTGACTTAGTACGGGAAAAAAAAAAAACCCCATGTGTCCTGGGGGGGGGACATGAGACTCGAGGGAACCCCAAAACCCCCCCAATTGGGAAGTTTTCGGCCACACCTCTTGATGGGTTATCATGAAGGAATTTTTTACCTCCACTCTCAAATTCTTGGCCCCAAATTTTTGGAATGGTTTGGAACCAGGATTTGACACCTTGAATGACTTGACTTCCAATAGGTTCAATGGTTTCCTCTTTAAGAAAAACCATACGTACAAAGTTACGCCATTTCTTCTTTTTGTAATCCCACGATTTACGGGGACTTGTGGTTCTTTATTCCTTTTCCCTCACCTTTTAGTTGCAAAGATCAATGGTCAAAAATCGGGAAAGGGAATTTCATTCAGAGTGGGATATGGGGGAATTTTGGTCTTGCACCTTTTTTTTTTTATACTAAAGGTTCCACGAGAAAATTACCAAAGGGGATTATCTTGTCCAGTGGTATGCCTTCATTTTCCCCAATTTAATCCTTTCCCAGGCCAAGCATAGAAGGTTTTTGAGGGCCCCGGGGGATCAAAAAAAAGCCTTATGAAAAAAAGCTTCTTCTTATGGAACCTAAAGCGGTTTTTAGCAAAAATAATTTGAAATGGGCAACATGGTTTAAGTAGGACACTGGCCTTTCCCCCCCACGTTGGAAAAATTTTTGCATTGGGGGCATTGCGGAATGCTGGGGACCAAAAATCAATTGGCAAATTTCCTTGGGACTCATCATTAAATAACTTTACTTGATTGAAAAGGGGGGGGGGATTTCGGAATTTAGTTCCGGAAGGGGATAAAGACAATGGGGGACTGTCTTGTTTTGACATCCCTCGGTTATCCATGTAACCCTTGTGACAAAGGAGTAACCCCAATCTTAATGATTTGAATGTAGGTTCTCTAATGGTGCTGCAATCAAACGGTTTTTGGGAACTCTGAATTACTTGGCGGGAAAAAACCTGGTTTTACTACAATCAAGACAATAATGGGGGCTAATTGTTCCCCCCAGGTACATCCAACGGAAAAAAACGAATTTTTCTACGATTACTGCCTCTAAAATTATATTTATGAACCCCTGTTATTCAAAGCTAATCCCCTCCAGTTTGAAGATCAAGAAATTAACCATGGGACTTAATCTTGGTTGATTTGCTCACTTCATTATCTTCAATAGATGAAGTTTTGAGGCATATTTAAAGAGAAACCTGAGCTCTAGTGACTACAGCGTTTAGCAATCTGCATGTTTTTGCCTTTCCCACGTGGAAAGAGGGAATTGTTTGGAGTGCATTCTCTGACTCCATGAATGCGACCGATGATGAGGTCAGCGATCGGATTCGGAAGAAGACATGCGTGTACATCTCCTGTAAAGAAAGGAGTAGCAATCCTAATGATAGCAGTAGAGTATTTCGCTAATGTGCCGCCAAATGTTACACATTTGACTACTTGTCCAGTGGCACGGGAAGGATCTACGAGTGACTGCCTAACACCAATTGTGGTGCATCCAGAATCAAATAGCACAGAGACTGGATTGTTATTCTTTTATTCACTAACTTATGTAAGACAAAGAGAACCTCTTCCATCATGCGCGACTGATGCTGGAAGAGCAGGAAGAGGATGGCCACAGCTTAAAGTAGACACTGTGGTGGGCTCAAATAACGTTTTGCATTGGGGGCACTGAGATGCTCTCCCAAAATCAAAAGCGGCACATGCCATATTACTAGCATCATTATTATCTTTACTCTGTTTATAGGCTTCATGGGACTCTTGTTGTGCAGAGTTTGCCTGAAAATGTGGTTTATGTCTTTTGTTTTGAGATCTACCTCGGTTATTATCACCTCTGTAGTTATTGTTACCTCTATTGTAACCCCTATTTGGGTTTGAGTCATAGTTCCCTTGGTTACCATTATCATATTCATTATAATGAGTATCTCTGTAATTATGATCTTGTTGACTCCAAGACGGATAACCCTGATAGTTTCTATAATTACTTCCTCTACGGAAATTCCTATAATTATGTCCAACCATGTGTCGAGAGCTAAGGTAGTCTCAAGTTCTTTGAAGAAGAACCCTGAAATGATTGGTTACCTTGGTTTTGATAACTATTATGGTTACCTTTTTTATCGAATCTGTTTTGAGGTCCCTGAAATCTGTGTGAATAATTGGGATTGTATGGTGTTGCTGAAGCAACTGGCATACTCTCCTTAATCTTAGTGTTGCCAAAAGTCACGTCGGGGTGTGCAGTGACATATTGGGAACAATATTCTTCCATTTCTTTTAGAGATTTGGGTTTACGCTCATGTATAAATTCAAGGAAAGGTTTGTTCACACATGACATAATCTTAACTCTGAGCAACAAATCCATAAGTCCTTCATACGTTTTTTCTGTTTTGGAAAGCTCAATCCAACGATCAACTGTGAGACGTGCCTTTGCAGTGAATTCTGAGAATTCTACACCCGTCTCAGGCACCATCGTTTTAAATAAAAGGCGATAGCCTTCCTCACTTAGCTGATATTTTTTTTATCAAAGCCGCCCTAATGACATCATAATTATCCTTATCTGCTTCTCCTACAAGGCATAATCTACTCAAAGATTCACCTTTCAAGTTTTCTGATAATTGATTAGCGTATTGTGATTTATCCACATTATGTGTACGACAAGAACGTTCAAATCTATCCAGCCAGAATGTAATATCGTCACTGGACTGATTGAACGGTGGAACCTTAACCTTGTAAGTAGAAGGTTTATCATTACCACTAGATGCCTGATTAACATTACTCATACTTGTCAATCTCAATTTCTCCAACTCAAATTCATGTTCTCTTATTGCTTTTTTTTCTTCAGCCTCTCTGTCTAATTTTTTTTGTTCAGCTTCCCTGTCTAATCTTTTTTGTTCAGCTTCCCTGTCTAATCTTTTTTGTTCAGCTTCACTGTCTAATCTTTTTTGTTCAGCCGCAGCTTCTCTTTCTAATTTTTTTTGTTCAGCTTCCCTGTCTAATCTTTTTGTTCAGCTTCACTGTCTAATCTTTTTTGTTCAGCCGCAGCTTCTCTTTCCAATTTTTTTTGTTCAGCTTCAAATCTCCTTTCCTCTACCTGCATCTGCAATTTCTTTTGTTCAGCAGCAGCCTCAGCTTCTCTTTCTAATCTTTTCTCTTCCGCCATAGCTTTTCTTTCTTCTGCAGCTAATCTTTTCTCTTCTGCCATAGCTCTTCTCTCTTCTGCAGCTAATGCTTTGTCATATTGAGCAACTGCCCATTGTTCTAATTGTTGACCAGTCTTATCAAGGGCTTTCCCTTGTGTAATGAAGTATTCTAAAGTAGACATGATGTCTAACAATAATACTAATCACCTGAATCAATAATAATACCACAAGTTCTCAATGACTTGATTAATCAGTATACTATCCCAATATCTGTGGGTCACAAGCCTTTAATAAGGTCTTGTATAATAGTAATAATAATAATCAGGTACTGGTTTATACCATAATCCAAGTGCAGTGCACAGGCAATTGTGTCTTATGAAATATACCTATATAAAACATATGTCAACCAACAGAATACATAAAGTACAAATAGGACTGACAATACAAGAACGTTTGCAGAAATCAAAATAAATCAAATAGGGAAATCAATGAAAATAATCACTGAATCTGCAAAGAATAACAACACAAATGACGTCACAATATATGAATATAAATTGTGAATAGAACTGAAAGAAAGAAAAGAATAGACCAACAAATTACAAACAAATCAAAACAAAACTAAAGAACAAAGAAATATTACAAAAATAACAATAATTACAGACTTCACAGCTAACACAAAAGCAACAGTTGTCGCAGCAAATTTTCAATCAAGAAAATTGCACCTATAGAAAACGCCCACAACGGACCCTCTATGACGTGGGATATTCTGTTGTGAGGACGCCGCCCAACCTTAAACACAACCCGCTGACATAGAAACTAACATACTATACAAACAAATAACATGTAAACATAAATATATATAAAATATGTGTATGATAGTATGTGTTGCAAAATAGGCTCAGTTTTACAGTAATGGCAAAGTTATTTTTTATGAAAATAAACAAACTGCCACTTTATTCAATTAAACATTCTGGCCTTAAATATTAAAGTTCATATACAGAAAACAAGAAGATCCATCGATGAAAATAGGACTTCTTAGTTCACTCATACTGTCTTCCTGTTAACATTGACAAGAATTGATCCAACTGTTCTGTGAAACTCTGTAATGTCTAATGTAAAAAATGTCAACAACGCTGACCTACATACTGCATTCACCTGACAGGTCACGTGACGAAGTGTTGATAAAGAGCAAACCACAATTGCAAGTGCCAAAAGTGTTCATATGTCATGTCGTATCAGCCACATGGACGGTTCCCTTCAGGTGGTGACTGTTGAAATCTGGTTTCTGCGTATCCCAGAAACTGGCCCACAATACATGGTCAAGTGTGTCGTATCAGCCACCAACGATGGAAATACTGCAACGGTCCACCAGATTTGAGGAAGTGTTGATAAACGCACTGGTGACTGCAATCTTTGATTCACGCCTCTGAGATATAAGTGGATGGAAGCAGACATCATCATCATCATCAGTTGATAAGATCTCTATGGTGTTGTTTGCTCCACTGTAGTGTATGGAATGTCAACTTGACCTACGCAGTGGTGTGTAGACATGGATTGAGTGTACAATGTGCGAATGATGATAAGGGTTCGTGTTGTTGACAAAAAATGTTCTTTTCTCACACTCATGTATGACTGGAAGTCATCGACACCAACGACTGTGTACCTTTTCTAAAGTTTAATTGGACGTACACACTCGACAGCACAGATAGTGACAAATCACAGGTTGGCATAATACATCATAGTACAGTGGATAACTGGTCTTGCAATGTTATGTTACATGGGCACTCATGTAGATTAATATTATAATGGACTGTCAGTAGCCAAGCCCTCAGCATCGCCCATACATATAAATCATCTGACTTCACTGACTGAGCACGTCAGCTTATAAACAATATTTCAGATGGCTTCTAAACCTAATCTCGTCTAGCGACGATTCTTCAACATAATGTTCAGCACATATTTTTCCATATAATAATATTGAACCGCTAGCAATGGGTTCTCATGTGTAGCAGTGATCTCTGGACTGATCAAGCGATAATACGGGCATCCCCTTTTCTCTTCTTGAAAGTCACTACATGTTTTGGTTCCAAGATGGCTTCACTCGTGAGCTGTCACTCACGTTTTTGGATACAGATAATGAATCTGTCCTAAAGTTAGTCATTCATAAAACATTTCATTGCTCTGTAGATTTGATCATGAACAATTGACTGCAGTCTACAGGATATAGTGCTGCTAGGAATCGAAGTCGTTTTCATCGAGTCAAATATATTCTCTTAGACATTCAAATCGTAACTATCGAAAATGGTGGCTTCGATCGAGAGTTCATAAGAGTGTCTTTGATTACCTTGGTATAGGAATTATGAAACTGCCATTCCTTGGCAATACGACTAAACACTGGGGTAAAGCATACACGATAGGTTTAGACAACTATCACCTTCCCCACAAATACTGAGATCACTTTTTCCCCGGCGACAGGCCGACATGGAAAACACACAGTCCCTCTCAGGACGAAGCCAAATCACACCACACCCTAGCGACACATCCGCCGAATAGCCTTCGACCTCTCTAGAGACAACAGAACATATAGTTCGACTTAGATATGTAAAGATATACAGATATAAGACAGACTCGTCCTACTCAGACAAACAATACACATAAATTCAGGCCATAGATATTCTGAAGCAAGAACAATCTATTATTACCCAAACAACGAATAAATCGCAGAAAAATGGATTTATCCGCGGAGTTTGATCGAAAGAGCCGACACAACTTTCAAGGGAAGTAACCCAATAATGGCTTTCCCTTAAGCACTAAAAAATTACCTATGTATAATATTGTAAGATATCAAAGACTGCACGTAACAGTGTCTCATTCTACTCAAGAAATATATTTTTAAATACCTTTCCCAAATCACAGACACAATTGACCATCTTTCTCAATATATTAATATTTCCGAAGGCGGGCTTTGCCTCTCGAATTACACATGAGTCTGTAATTTTCATCAGTACACACTGTCCATTCCTAACACATCTTATACACGTCGTATCGCACAGTTGGATTAATCAATATAATTACACACAATTATATATATATATATATATATATATATATATATATATATATATATATATATATATATATATATATATATATAGATTCGTTCTTACCCTCAGACACACACAGACTAGCCCTCAATGGTTGATTAAGGTCTGTTTACAAGTGCAGAAGGCAAACGCTGGCATTAACATATGCTATGCTTTCCCCGCTCTATGTGTTTTCAAATCGTGACTGACCGGAGTTTGTTACGCAAGTCTACTTATAGTCTGACCTCGGACGTACGAGATGGAATCCCCGAGGAATGCAATAACCATCCGAAAAGATGGGTATCGTTTGGCCTTTTGTACAATGTAGGAAAACTACATTTTTTAATTATCTTCGTTATTCCTGATGCGATTTTAGGCAATTAAAGCTTACATTAAACTTGGAATTAGGCTTTACATATCTATATAATAATCTTTTCGGTTACTACTTGCATTTTCTGTTATGCATAGTTTAAACAGTTAAACTTAGGCCAACCCGACGCTTCGAATGCATCTAACCTAAGATTTCTCCCGTCCTATAATATTATTAGTAAAAGTATTACTACTTACGGGTAGAGTAACATCCCTAATATTGTTTTGATAACCTCTGCCAAGTGGTACTTCTTCCATACTGCTGTAGCAAAATTCCGAAGTTAATCATGTTACACAGATAGGGCCTTGCCATCTTTATTTTCCCAGCAGTTGTAAACACAGGACCAAGAAAGCGTTTCCATTGGTCGGTGTATTTTATCTTTCTACCATGTATGGCGCGCGGTATGGTCAGAAAATTTAGAATTCGTGATGTGAGGCAGACGTCATTTCACGACAGTTGGTGATGGTATTCGGCCAAAAGATTCGGCGAATTTTTCTTAGGCATGTTGTGTGAAAAGAGGACAATTTCGACATTTCCTTCTCTGTAACTCTCCAGCATTCCGCACCACAGAGAAGCACAGAAAGCACACAGCTCTGATATAATCTTAATTTTGGTCGTGTGCTGTACTGAGAGGACTTCCAGATGTTGTTTAGACTAAAAAAGGCTGTTCTTTCTTTGTTCATTCGGTTGTTGATGTCTTTGCTTGCTCCGCCGTCTGGTGTTACTATGCATCCTAGGTATGTGAAGGTGTCTGTCTGTTCCAGTTGCTGATTCTTTACTGATATGGGATCAGAGTTGCTCACAAAGACCGTCATGACCTCTGTCTTCTTTAGGTCTTGTTCAAGCTCACCTGCTGGCTATACATATTAAGTCTATCCATTTTTTTCTGGATGTGTTGATGTGAATGTGCTAATAGTACAATGTCATCTGCATATTCCAGATCTTCCAATGTAGAGAATGTAGTCCATCTTATTCCTCTTGGACTGCCTTCTATTGTCTGGCGCATCACTGTTAAGGTCCAAAGGGTAGTGATACGTACTATGCTGATTGTACAGTGTGAATTCAGGGTTGTGGCACTTGTTGGCTTGTTTAATTGGGAGTTGTTTAAATATTTATGTTAGAAAACAGTGTGTGCAGAAAAGCGTCGTGAGCGCTAGTCAATTAGTTATTCTGTACTGGTTTCGGCCGGCTGTGAATAGCTCACGGCTAGTCCGTGAACAGCCGAGTCCGGTGACTGTTTGGCGGGAGAGGTGTGTGTTCCCGTAGCAGTCTGAAGAAAGCAGGCTAAGTTTGAGCGTTGACTAGGGAGTCAGCCATGTGTCTTGTGTGTGTTCCCAGGATAGTGTACGGGAACAATGTTTGGCCATTTTTTCGAGGTGTACCATTATTTGCCTATTTTAGGTGTGATTATCTGCATATAAGAGAAGATAAGGTGTACTTTAAGAGAAGATAAGGTGTACTTTATGTTAAGGACATGTTCTGGGGGCCTTGGTGTCTACAGGCCGATGTTTTGAATCATATTTACCTCCCTGATAGATTTCTATTGTGCAGGAACGGCGCTAGGAGATGGTAAGGCCATTGTTTCTTATGGAGGGAGAGTTTTCTGGTAAATGTACTTTATTTAAAGAGATTATAAGGCCAGGATTTGTGTAGGCCAGATTACCTGTAGACTGCAGAGCGGACAGTCTTTTGAGCATATATAGATTTAAGGATCCATGAACAGATATCAGAGTTATTGAAGAGATTATAAGGCCAGGATTTGTATAGGCCAGATTACTTGTAGACTGCAGAGCGGACAGTCTTTTGAGTAAATATAGATTAAGCCTGTGTGGCGTTTGTAACTGCAGTATCAGCAGTCGTTCTGGTGGAACATTAGAACTGCAAGTATATATAGATTTAAGCCTGTGTGGCGTTTGTAACTGCAGTATCAGCAGTCGTTCTGGTGGAACATTAGAACTGCAAGTATATATAGATTTAAGCCTGTGTGGCGTTTGTAACTGCAGTATCAGCAGTCGTTCTGGTGGAACATTAGAACTGCAAGTATATATAGATTTAAGCCTGTGTGGCGTTTTGGTAACTGCAGAGTATGCAGTCGTTGAAGTATTCATATAGATTTAAGCCTGTGTGGCGTTTTGTAACTGCAGTATCGGCAGTCGTTCTGGTGGATTTACTGATGTAATATTAGAACTGCGATGTAAACAGGGTTTACATCATACTGAACAGCTGTGACATTCTGCGCAATTGATTATTATTGATTTTGTGTATCCTGTTGTACCTGTGTAGTGTATCGTACCGGATTGATGTTGCTGTGTGAATAAATTATGTGCTGTCAATTAGAAATGAACACTAGTCTGATTCGTTGATCTATGCTTGACAGTACAGGGTGAGGGACTGTACCCTTCATACCACTCACTACAGACTTTATACACAGTGACAATACAGAGCTAACCTATTTATCATCTGCTCTGTGTGGGCGCATTTACTACAACAGTCTAATCACTTCAAGAGGGATATACTTTACCAAATATACATTAACAGTACCAATTACCCTGGGATAGACTTTATCACCATTTGTTAACACCGGTACATTATCAGTGGTGACCCTTTACAAAACCATGTAACAATCACCCAGTCTATGACTGTTAAAAATAGAGTGGTTGATAAGGGGAATTACTGTCGTACTCCTGTCTTCACCTCAAAGGTTAGGTTGCTCTGCCCAACGCTACACGTAAAGTTGGCATAGAGGCTTTTTGTGATTGACACTATGCAGCTTGGAATTCCATAAGCCGTCAGTATTTTCCATAAACTGTCCCTGTGTATACTGTCAAAAGCCTTTTCTTCCCATACCACCATCCCAATTACTCAGAATTTAACCTCGATGAGAATTAAAATTAATCCCTCGGGGTAAAACTTTGTTTACATTTAAATAGAACAGCTTTCATAGTTACTTTATATTTAAATGAAAAGGTTAATAATACAGATAGAGTCTGTTTACATATACATCTCCACTGATTGAAAAGTGTTCACAATATAAATTGAATATGTTTTCAGTTATGTTTACACTGATTGAAAAGTTTGAAATTTCCATTACTTTAAAATGAAAATTTTTACATAGACATTTACACTGGTTAAAGCTTGAAAACTTATATTAATTTTAACGTGAATATGTTTATATGGACATTTACACTGCTTTGAAAATGTAAGTATTATACTTAGAATGTACATCATTTCTTCCATCTTTTCCTCCCTGCTCCATATGGAACCTGGAGCTACTTTATGCTTTTAGTTCTCTTTACGAAACTAGCAATAAAGCAGGCACCAAGAATCATAATTCTATACGCTGAAGTAGCTAGCCTCAAATGACTGTGACATCCACTAGCGAGTTCCACATATTAAAATTCACATGGTAATATCTACATATATATGTTAGTTCACATGTTAGTAATAAAATATGAAATGTAAATCACAAATTACGCCAATCCTGGTTCACAGACTTTTTTTGTTCAGATGAATAAAAGAGACTTGACTCGGCCTCTTACACGCGTCTTGGGTGTCGTTAATTTAATACGTTCCTTCTCTGACTTCGTGTGTGGTCCTTCAGTTTCCTCAGTCCCGGTTTCCTTATTTAATATGGAAGATATTTCCTGGGCTATGAAAGTCCGTCCGAAATTCTCCACTAAAAGGTGTCCGGTATATTTAAGAAGGAATTCTGAATTCTAATTCTTCACTGTAGCAAGGTCTGGTATTTTGGCGATCTATTTCTCAAGTGAAATAGCTTGAGAAAATGGTCAGATTATATCCACTGCCTTCTCACGCATTTGTTATGCGGGCTTCAATGGATCAGCCAATCTGATTTGAATATGTTGCAAGATTCAGCGAATGCAAAATTTCAAACATTACTTTTCTGTAAATGGGCTCTACACATCCACTTGCGCTTGGGTACAAACTTATGAACATGTCGGTAACCTCATATAACAACGTGTTCCCAATTAACCATCATTACTTTTATCAGAAAGTAATCTTTTATCTGTGTCTGTCCATCAGTTGTCTCCCCGTATTTCAAGCTTTGGTGATGAGCGCACCCGAGTCTTATCAGTCTTATCAGTGATTAAGCACTGCGCTGAGGCGATTTACATGTTTATCTGTGTACTGATATCGCGGTGCTCACAATAGCCAACATGGTTAGGTCGCTGCCACTCCTTGCAACGTAGGGAGAAATGTATAACCACCAGACATGTCTACGTATCCCTGAGAAGGGTGTAAGAAGGAAAATACATAATATCTGCTACACATAGCAGAAAAAAAGGAAGAAAGAAAGTGCGAAAAATGAAAACACACAATAAAATCAGTACCATAGATGTACCGATACTGCCGGAGTGAAACAAAGATCCAAAGGGGCCGTCCCGTTCTGTCACAGAGGACAAGAGAGGTAAAAACATATCACCAGATTCTAATGAAGATCCAAACATTCTCAGATCAGAAGTAGAGAAAGCCCTAAATATGATAAAAAATGGAAAATCAGCAGGCATGCACAACATAAAAACAGAAATGATAGAAGCACTGGAGAGCTTTGACATAGATATAATTACAGATCTGTGCAATGAATATTACAATATAAGATATATGCCACATGACACCAAGACATCAGTCTTTATAAAGTTAGTTGCTTATCCTTTTACAGGACGTGGCAATCAACCCCAGCTTTTATTGGCTGTGATTTTTCTAGGCAATTTTTTTCATTCAGTAGTTTGCCATTGCTTTCTGAACGGTACGGCTCTTATACCTTGTTAAAAATCCACACAAAGCGATCTGCTACCAAACCGCCTGCAGCAGGTTTCGAACCTGGTATATCTGGATTATGAAACTGCGTTCATATCCATTAGGCCACAGACGCCGACTTTATAACGTTGCCCAAAAAGCCTAACGCAACAGAATGCTGAGAATTTAGTACAATCAGCCTGACGAGTCACACATATAAATACTGCTCAAAACCATACAGGAGAGAATAAAAAGTAAGGTAGACAACGAAATTCAACAAGAGCAATTTGGTTTTAGATGGAACAGCAGAACAAGAGAAGCAATATTTTGCCTAAGAAAAATATAAAAAAGCAGTATTTTCATGTGCATCATTGACTATGTGATGGCTTTTAACAGAGTCCACCACGAGAAAATAATCGAAGACATAAGTATTGATGGAATAAAATACTCAGCAATCTTTACTTGGAACAAACTGCTACAGTAAGATCTATATAGCAGGAATTACTCACCATATATAAGAAAAAAAAGGGGTGTCAAATAAATATGCAGGGGGACACCCTGCCTATCTAATCCATACACAGAAGAAATGTTCATACAGGAAATGCCAGGACTGAACATCAGTGGAAGGACAATAAACAGTCTTAGATATGCGGATGATACCGTTTTATTAGCTGAAAGTGAAGAGGATATACAAGTACTAGTGACGCAAATAAACAGCACAAGTCACGAATAAGACTGCACATTAACACCGAGACAACAAAAAATATGATTATTAGCAAAACAGACCATAAACCAGCATTTATTCACTTATAAGATAAGCATAAATGGAATAACATAACAACCTCCAGCATGAGAATGGAGGTAGGGGCAGCTACTGCAGCCTTACGGTGACTGTCTGAAACTTCTTCAACAAAGGCAGCTTTTGCGTCAGACTCGTAGTCCATGTTTCGGAAGTTTGAAAGTGGATGGCTACGGCATGCATGGAAAACTCTTATAGAAGCTTCGAATCTGTAGTAACTGGAGTGCACGTACTATCTTGTTCATGCAGATGTACGCAGTAATGAGAGAGCTGACAGACTAGCCTCAAGAGCACCCACAGTGGAGACACTAAATATGGATAAAGGAGAGATACTTGCTTACTTACTTAGTCGTTCCTTTTCTACCCTGGGTGTAGAGGATTGCCCGAGACAACGCCATACTGTCCTGTCGGCGATCTTACTCCTGGCCTGGTTCCAAACTAGTCGACGGTCCTTCAGGGATTGACTAATGTTGTCCTCCCAGCGGACTCTGGGTCGTCCTGGAGGTCTGGATCCCTGGCTGTTGGTTTGCCATACTTGTCGTGGTAGCCGATCTTCTTCCATTCTGCATACATGGCCATACCATCGTAGTTGGGACTATTTGGGTCTGCAGGGACTGGGTTTTGAGGCCTTGCCGTATCGTCTGGTTGAGGACCATGTTTCTTCTTGTTACTACAACCACCTTCCTCAGATACTTCATTTTTGAGGTTTGGATCTGGCTTTTTTGGGTTTAGTCATTGCCCATGGCTTGCATCCATACGTCAAGACTGGGGCATATATGGAGCGGTGTACAGCCATCTTCGTCCTCCTTCCAATCACTCTTGTGCTGAGGAATCCTCGATTTATTGCCTGTAACAGTTTCCAAGGATATGGGAAAGGTAAAGATACTAAGACCAATTAATTATCTCCTGTTAGAGAACAACACTGCAATAGATGAATCGTCAAGGTTAAGATTGCTGGAATTTGACATTAAACGTCAGGCTAGCATGGATGGATGTATGAGAGGATGCATCCGTCGTGTATACAACTTCAGCACTTCAGAAACAGTTAGCATTCATATTCTTCGATATATGTGTCACGAAATACATTTATTCTTTTTCTGGCCTTCACTCCTCTCACGCATTATTACTTTACCATTCCGTTTACGTGCTAATTTTCCCTGTATTGAGTTGTTTTCGCTTTCATCGATCAAGGTTTTTCTTATCACATCTTGCCACACCTCTCGCCTACCATCTCTCTCCTGGTTATTTTCGCCTTTGTTATGGGCGACGCATTAGCGAAGGAGTGAACTTGTGTCGTAGATTTTCGATAGGAGGATTAAGACTTTGGTTGGTCCCTTCTGATTAGATTAGAATACGTGATAGCCACAGTGAGAGATAATAACAGAAATAGATTTCCACGAGTGAGATGGTAGAATCAATAGAGGCTGTCCCTGAGAACTCGAGAATCTTCTCTCTTTCTCAGCCCATCTTCTACAACAGATTTAGAGGAGTCAGACAGTCTAGTGACAACATATATTAATATATATGAAAGTACCACTCACGTGCGCACACACACACAAGTGACGACAGTTAGACGCACAGACGTGGGAAAAACTATAACAGTGATTATACAGATAATTTGGAACGAGCTGACCAACGCGCTGATTAAGTTCAAGAGAAATTTTAATTATCATCTAAAATTTCATCACAACACACAAAATTACACCAAGAAACATATACACATAGTCATAAAATCAATGAATTTCTACCAGAATGATAGACCTACAGTATGATCTTATCCCTCAAGGTATGCCCACAGTCCTGTTAGAAGAAAGTGATAGCCCCAAGGAATCAAGGATTAGCGGTAATCTAATGATTTTTCCCTTTTTAAAGGTATGAACAGACTTAGATATTAGTATGATCTATCCTAAGGAAAAGTATCTTGTTAGCAAAAAAAAAAAAAACTTGCATAAAGAAATTACAAAGTGGGTGAAATTTGGTATACCCTAAAAAGGAGTCAGTCGTTCCTGCTTTCTCTCTGTTCATTCATCAGGGCCCGTACTTGCATGCTCACTTTCTTACCTAATAGCTTGCTGTTGTTCGCCGTCTGGCGCACTTTACGACACAATCTGTTTTATCTTGTGCTGAAGCGGATTCCCAGTTCTGCAGATCTTGGGTTCATCCAATTTGTCCGGGGAGCCTCCTCTTCAGGCGATAATTTTGTTCAGATTTTAAGTTAGTGTCACTTTATCAGTTTAGGTAAGAATTAGTGCAAGCGGGTTCACAGTATCAGAATCACGAGGTTTC
The DNA here is from genome assembly GCA_024509875.1 of Oreohelix idahoensis. Taxonomy (NCBI): domain Eukaryota; kingdom Metazoa; phylum Mollusca; class Gastropoda; order Stylommatophora; family Oreohelicidae; genus Oreohelix; species Oreohelix idahoensis. Next base: position 1,150,003 of record JAMPIV010005015.1, on the reverse strand, counting down.
CACTACTTAGGGAAAAATGTCAGGTTTGTAACTTTCGATCAAAGGTAGCCTTCTTGGTCACACCACAAGTTGACAAAATTTGCGGAACGTTACTGTTGGTAATAGTTTATTTGCCACAAGGGCTGAACTGTACTTAAGTTTTCTCAGGAAGAATAAAATCTGGCGCAACAGGCCCGTTATGTCATTTCACCTTTAAAGTTCCTGTAAAGATTTTACACCAAGGCTTTTAAGGAAGATGTTCTAGTTCTTTACAGATATTACTCATCAGTACTTAACGCTGGCAAAGTTGGGTCACCCCACTATTCACTGAATAAAGGAAAAAACACATATAAAATAATTATACATACTAGGTACTCGTTATAACTTACATTTCAAACTGCAAGCGTACAGCTTGACTTATCATTTAAAACTTCCCGTGAAATAAGTTATATACGAGGGAAGGTCAAAAAGTAATGCCTCCTATTTTTTTATGTATGTAAATACTGCATCGGTGTGCAATTTGTAAATTTAGTAGGATTCCTCAAACACTCTTCTGCATTGTATAGCATTACCAACCTGTTTCAGTAACAGGTGGCACCACTGTAACAGTTTAAAAATGGCTGCCAAAGACGTTCGGTTAAAACAACGTTATGTCATAGAATTCCTCAATGCTGAAGGCGAGACCCCAATTCGCATCCACGAACGTTTGAAGAATGTTTATGGAGATTCAACAGTGGATGTTAGCACTGTCCGACGTTGGGTACATCGTTGTGACGAAGCTGAAGTAGGTCAATCCTCAATAGCTGACGCAAAGCGGACTGGCCGTCCGTCTACCGCAGTGACTCCACACAACATTCATCGAGTTGATGACATCATTCGTGGTGACCGTCGGGTAACACTTGATGAACTTTCTTCCATGTTGTCGATTAATAAAGGCAGTGTCCAGAACATCATTAAAGACCTTTGAAGAAGCTTAGAGGTCGTCTTCGGCGAATTTACCCATTAAATGATCAGAGAACTGCACTACTGTTGCACGATAATGCCACGCCACACACCGCTAAACGCATCATTGATGCGATTGCAGAATTTGGCTGGACATTATTACCACTTCCCCCTTACAGTCCCGATCTTGCACCTTCTGACTTCCATCTGTTTGGAACACTGAAAGAAGATCTTCGCGGACATCACTTTGAGGACACCGAGACCCTTAAACGCGCCGTACGCCAGTGGTTTAGGAAAAAAGGACACACATTTTTACCGTGCAGGGATACATGCCCTTGTGAGAAGATGGAAAAAAACTGTAACAAATAACGGAGACTACACTGAGAAATAAATTTTTGAAGTTCAGACTTGGGGCTACATTTCAATGTGAAATTTATCTGTTTTCTTGCCTATTGAATGAAATTAAAAATTACGAGGCATTACTTTTTGACCGTCCCTCGTACATAAAATCAATCATCATGAATTAGGAATACCTACGTATCCCGTCAATACTCACTGATGTAGCATTTCAGTTATAAGTTAATTTTTAAAATATATTCTCGTCTGATTATTTAGCAGTAAAATCAAATTCATTTATAGCTGCGTGATTTTAAGCTAGAAATATAATTTATTCTGTTTTCCACTGAAACACGTCACTAGAAAATAATACAGACTATATTTTAATTCTCTCTGCACAAAAGAACTAGTGAAAAATAGGCAATTTAACACTTAATCACTCACAAAATATTAGATACTTAATATAATATTTACCTCAACACAGAACTATGGTATCACAACGAAACTAAGAGCTTCACTTATAAGTTTAAGTATCTAGAACGAAGTGACCATGTCTACTGAAAAGGAAGAATGAGTGAAATCAAGTTTAAGACTCTGATTCTATCTATCAAACAGACAAAGAGGTCCCACGTATTTCGAAAACACGAAACAGCGCCGATCTCTCCCCTTCTCATCAACACTTTCATAACCAGAAGACCTGCCATCAACTGCCACTTCGTGTCTTGACACCTCACTGCTAACGAAACTGGCCGAGAGTGCCATGACAGAGGAAATTACCAGACAAATGTCTCATTCTGCGCTGTGCAGATGTCGGTTATCACACCTCACGCCGGAGAAACGTTAGTGTCAGGTGAAAATGCTAGCCAAAAGTCTGCTCCTATGTCTGAGATAGATGAATATTCACAGTTTCTCGTCTGACTGACATCTACTTAATAGAATGCGTATCAGTAGGAGAAAGAAAAACGGTAAAGTGAGAATTGGAAAGAAAAAATATTTTTCGCAAACGAACGAATGCGAAAAATACAGGAAAAGGATAAAAGAGCGATAATAAAATAGAGGACACGGGTAGAAAAAAAAGAGAATATAGAAAATTTATTGATCATAAAACTCTCTGTGACAACTTGCCACATTGACTTTTCGTTTATCTCTAGCTTCAAACAGACTAAGAGAGTACAATACGCTGAACGACATTCCTATTGTTAACCCAGACTTTTAATCGGGAAAGATACAGGAAACCACGTTTTCGCATGATAAGGTGCTAGTTTGCAAACATGACGTACCCAAATACACAATCGATCTCTTTGGGATGGAGGAGGATAACATTCTTGGTAAAGATTAAAACACGGACAGTGAAGTAATACTTCCGGCAGATAAACTTTGTTGTTGTGAAAAACAATTACAAGAAAAAATGTAGAGCAATGTAATCTGGATCATTCGACCTAAAACATTCTAGTTACTTCATCACTGGTCATTGGTGATCTCTTGACTATCTGCTTCTACGTTATAGCCTGACCGTTTACGATGTAGTTAAGAGGTCTGCTTCTTATTCTATTGTCAAACTCAATTCAATATTTTTAGGGGAAGCTTGAAGCTATCGTAGCAGGCATATCAACGTATGACCGGTCGACACCGGGAAATCTTAGTTTGTTTCAAGGCTGATACCCTTCTAGTGCTACGTTGGTTCTTAGCACTGACATTTCTGCTGTACACGAATGTCTATCTTTGATACACGAGGCGTAAAAATTTATAAATAATTTATAACACGTACCTTCAATACTTTTTGAATATCTCCGTTAAAGAAATATCCCAATTAACTTCTGCTGTTTGCACTAAAGCACTTGCGTCACACTTAAATTCATACCTTGAATAATAAGAATGAAGTTTGGATGAAATTGTCTCACAGATTTGCTCTTGCAAGAAAATCACAAGGTGACCATCCGACACTCACGACGAGTTACACCGTCCTCACTCATTGGCGAGCAGAAAGGACCTCGCGCACAATGTTGTGCTGTCTATTTGTTTCACTTATCTCACGTGAACTTCGCTCCCCACACGTGAACTTTAGTTCACCCCATGTGACAACAACGTCCCGAATGTTCTACATCGATGAGTAGATTGAATCTTTGCCTCAAGAGGTGGGAACCCTTGCCGCAAATGTTTAATAACTAGTGTTACTTCCATTTGACTACTCAATATTTTCATCTTCTTAATTCATTATTTATGAACTAGTCACCTAAACCAGCCACACCCTCCTCAACATAATAACCTTCGTGAGTAGGCGGAACATTTTGTTTATATGCTACAGCGTTGGAAGACTACTTCACTGATTTCCAATATCTTCGAGAAGAAATCATAGACAGCCATGAACATTGAAAATTAGGAGCCATATATAGGACAGGCCACAGGACTGGACGTGAATTCTAAGATTAAAAGAGTAACCGCAGACACATTACTCTTCGCAAAGATGTTGACAAAGATTACTCTTGGTAGAGTTATAAATATAAGAATGATGATTCTATTTCAGGGAGCCTCACAGGAATTTTAATAAACCAAGCATAACAACAGAGATCATCTAAGCTGTTATGAACTTTTATTTTTCCGCCTCTTCTGTAAAGAAAAATAAATTTGCTCGTATTTTCTGAGCGTCAACTGAAATGATTCAGTAAAATATTACTTTAAAAGCTCTGAATGGTTATGTATTTAAATTAACTGAGTCATACGGGCGCAATTAATTAATTAATGATTAAATCAACTATCAATTTGTATTTACAAATAACAAATTTAATAATAAGTTATAGTTAACAAAGTTAAAATAGGGTTTTTATGAAACAATGAAGCACTAAGTGGCTATCGTTACAAAATTGTTCTTTTGCTGGGCCTGACCGTTATACTTGTCAGGCGTTGATGATGATTTGTTGTTGGTGTTGAGTTCCGTCACTATTTGTTCCCAAAGGTGTTGTCGACTGTTCCGTCATTCGTCAAACGCTGTGGTGGTAGCACATCCCAGGCAGTAATGCTAGGGGTAACCACTCCAACTGTCAAGGCAAGCGTCTTCAAGACCTGTCTGATATAGGCGTCTAGCCCAGACTGTTGCGAACATGAACCACAGACTTGAACCACAAACGTGTACCACAAACTTGTACCACAAACGGAGAGAAAACAAATGTCTCTTCTAAGCATAGGGTCTCCTGACATGAGAATCAGGCGCCTTCTGCTTCTATTCTACCACTTGATCTTCCACAGAAACTCTACTCTCCTTGAGCATTAATGTTAAATCCAGTGAGTCAGATGAAAATGAGTTTGGACAGCGGAAAACGACAATTGCATTATATATACACATAAACTTATTAAAATGTTAATATAATAAATATGTACACCATGGTGTCATCATCATCATCCACTAACTACTCCAAATGGAACCTGGGGCTACCTCTGCCATTGGGTTCCTTGTGACGAAACCCACACGACGCAGTCACCAGCTCCTGCAGTAGGGGTTCATAAATCCAATCATTTTATATGCTGAGGGTGTCAGCCTCGTATGAACCTATAAATCCCCAAGCAAATTACACAAATGGAATGCAAACATATAAAATATACATAGTACAACTGACCCCGATTACAGGGAATGAACTTTACAGACATCTTGCACAGTGAAAACTTCCGACTAGTGTCGGGCCACTGATTTTAAGAGGCCGTCTTCAGGTGGTCGCGATATTATTTTAATTATAATCCCACTGTTATTCTGTATTTAGGTTCCTAGGACTCGAGGTATCCATTACTATAGATGAGTTTTATTTCTGTCTAATATCAGAAGATCCTTTAATACTTGGTCCTGTCCTTATGTTGGAATCCTGTCTCTATTCGTCGTCCTTGCTTTATGAAATGTCTTCTTCTTGTCTTGGCAAGATGGAAATGCAGTGAAGCAGTCCAAAAATGTTGCAGACTATTAGCGACATTTTCTCTCACTCGCTTATATGGTTTCGTTAAACAAAAAAACTCAAATCAGAAGCGGTTTATTTAGCCTTCAAAACCAATACAACCAACAGTTAGGGTTTGATATCAGTAGAGGTCTTTTTCTCCCCACTACCCTCATCTGTAGAACATTCTACTTGACACACAAGATATTTTCTTTACTTGTTATTTATCAAACTCCATCTGCCTGTCTTCCAGGTCTCGCTTCTTCCTTTTCGTCAGCTGTGTTTACAAACTCACTGCCTCAAAGATCTAACATTATAATCTCCTCCCAGATGTTATTTCCCTGTAATTGTTTACTACAACCAATTTCATCTGCTGGAAGTATTATATTACTGTCCTAGTCTTAATCTTTTGCAAGGTGGTCAGATCCTATATCCCAGTGAGATCTGCCGTGTTTGGGCACGGCATGTTTGCGAATCAGCACCTTATCAGGCGACAACATGGGTTTCGTGTATTTTCTCAGACAAAAAGTCTTGGTTAACAATAAGAATGTCGTTTCGTCTAAACTATTACTTCGCCTGGAGCAACAAATCAATGTTGCAAGTTCGCTCTGCACAAACAGAAGTCAATATATTTCAAAAAAGAAGGCCGAGCTATCAGGTAACATTAACGAGTGATAAATTAGAACAAGATATGATAAGAAAACTTCGAACTATGAAAGTGAAAACAACTTCAATGTGCGGGTGAGAAAGTGGACAAGAAAGGGCAAGAAAACATGGATGACACAGAAAAATGTAAAGATCGAAGAGTGACTCTTTACAATGTCTGCTGTCACTCCACCACCCCACCAGCCGCCAAAAAAAAAAAAAAAAAAAGCTAAAAAGAAGATGTGCGACATGAATGACACAGGTATCGGATGTGGTTCCAGAGAAAAGTAGCAGAATAAAAAATTGTCCAAACTGCCATCCTCTCGAGCAGAAAACCGAGGCTAAAGTGTTGGGGAGTATCCGAGAGGATGTTGTATAGACGACGTTTAACAAAGTAGTGAAGAGACATGTGTTAAGTCATATTCGAAGTTAGAGTTAGGTGTTAAGGTTTTCTTGTGTACTGGGCTGGAGTTTGTTAGTAAGTAGGTTAAGGTCATGAGATACATGACGTGTGTACATGTGTGTGTGGGTAGAGAATGGTGTAACTCTGTTTAGAGTGTATTTTTATTGAAGTATGCAAGCTTGGAATGTTACATTTAAAAGTTCACTATTAGAATAGAAGCACGTAGCATGGTTGAAGATTACTCAGGGGCGTTCATGTGTGAATTGAGGTTTACAGGCTCATGAGAAAAGCGTGCGAAGTGAATGAAGTTAGCATACTTGTCAGAGAAGTATACTGAGTTGTTAGGGGAGTCTGTGGCCATCCGTCGTGGGAGTCGGTTGGTGTGTTCTAGAGTATGTGAATAGTGTATGTGATTTTCATTATAATATAGTGGAAATGACGCGATGAGGTTCCGCGTAAGGTGTATTTACAAGGCTTTTATATATTATTATTTACCAGCGCGTTGTGTTCTGTCCCGCTTGGTAGTGGATTTATTAAAAGACACGTCGTTTTCCCGTGTCAGAAGGTGGTCTCTGGTAAGACCATTATATGTTATTGTTTGAAGGCGCGTTGTTGGCTTTCCCGCGCCGATAGGAGGTCTACGTAAGCGCGTTGTGGTTTTCCCGCGCTGTGAAGTTCTGGAGGAACTTGGATGCCTGGTGATTAGACCAGAGATAGCGATTTATGTGCGAGGAGTGAATGCCGCACTTACATTGAATATAGACCAGAGATAGAGATTTATGTGCGAGGAGTGAATGCCGCACTTACATTGTATACAGACCATATAGATATATGTGCGAGGAGTGAATGCCGCACTTACATGAATGCAGTTGTTACCAGTACGTTAGGATGACTTTACTACATATTCTAATGATGCAAGTATTTTGAACTATTGTTACTGATGTCCAAGACTAAGCTGTCAATATTATATTTTGGAACTGTGACCCAGACTTCTGTCAAGTTATTTATTGGTGTACGTACTGTTGTGAGTGTCAGTCAAACTTAATCTATCTCGTGACATCTATTTGGGAGTCCATTAAACTAATCATCCCCTGGAACCTTTACATTAAACATTTGCCTCCTGACACCACCTATTGCAACAGTGGTGGTTTCCAGTGATTATATAATGTAACCACCTTTTCAGCGGTAACACTGGTGACCATTCTCGCCCTGCCCGTCTTCCTAGACCACAACAAAACAGATTTGTAACACATGGTCTGACGTTAGCGAAGGGAACACATCTTGAACAAGAACTACGTCTAAACATACTAAAAATATCCATTGCTTATATTTATATTGTCCCGTGTAGATCCCCGGGGGTGTCTGAAAGAAGAGAACTACTGCACCATCAGGCATGTCTTACATGACGACACAAACATGAGGTTGTGAATGGGGCTGACAATATAATCTTGTCAAATATATTGCGACATTAAACCACTGCTGCAAGATCATGTGACTTCTTGGTGCATGATTCCTATGAAAGGACAAGCTGCAGTGGTGGACCATGCTCCGCAAGGACAGCAAAGAGATGACGATGATGATGATGTTGATGATGATGATGATGATGATTATATTTTATATTTATCTTTCAGGTATTGGCTATCACCTATATATAGAAAAGAGCCACAACTTTCAGTACAAACGTCTGGCCCTACTAGTGTCTAAAACGATAAAGGGCGCTAAAATTGTTGAAAACACGGACACTCAAGTGACTTTCCTGCTGCCCATGCAGGCGACGCCCTACTTCTATTACCTATTCACCCTTGTGGAAAATCACAAAAGTCTCCTCGGTGTGTCGCGGTACAGTGTGAATGCTGTGGCACTGGAGGAAGCCATTCTTGAGTATAACATACGTTTTTTTTTTGTTATTTTCTTCGGTTAAACACTGATTGGCATTGATTCGTTTTGTCATCAACAGAGTTTTCAGTTTTGCTCCTCGTGGAGCATGCCACTAGCACTGCCGCTGTTCGCCTTACAGGAAGCTGGAGCCAAGCATTTATGTGCTCTTGTAGATGTGACCGTGCAATGCTCAGATGCATAAACAAACATCTGAGTTACAAAGTAAAAGATTAATAAATAATAAGGAAAAGGTGAATAATACAACATAGCGTATGCTCCGTCTGGAGCATTATTTTTTAGACAATCTAAAGGATAAAGAAATATATTGTAATGTTAACTGAACATACAGCAAGAACATCCAATTATTATTTCTCACAAATTAAATGTATAGAACTAAACTCCGGGTTCACTACAGGTGACCCAGATGTCAGCAGCTGTCAATCATAGAGACGCTAACTCATAACAATAAGTATTTACGTGCAGGACATCTTCACATCAGTGCATGGGAACGTTTCTCGTGTGGTCTAAGTGCAGGTCATTTTGTATTGTGGTTGAAAACTTGACTGACAGTTTAAGTTTTATATTATAATTTTCGTACTGATGAAGGTCATTCTAGAATTGACAGCCCAAAAACTAAACAATGTTTTTGGAAAGTGACTCTGCTGAATTTATGTGACGGAACGATGAACAGTGGACATGACAACGACAATTATGACAATAACACCAAAAATCAAAGACAAAGTTATTTATTAATAAGAGAAAGTAATGTAAGGTCGATAGATATAAGTGGCATTTAGGAAAATGAATTTGGATTTGAACTATGAGCACTGATCACCTGTGAGTGTAAAGTGGACATTGCATATGAATAACATATAATTTGATGTTTATTTTAAGGTGTATATACGTAGACGTCTATTGCTGTTGCCTAATTAGGGCGTGAGAAATAGTTATTAGATTCAAAAGACAAATGCTGAGATCAGTATTTCACACAGATGTCAAGTTAACAAAATATGAAACCATGACATTTTCCCAAAGAACGATAGAGAAAACAGGTGCCAAGGACAAATTGACAGTATACATACTAGATTTAGTACAGTCAGAGGGAGAGCTCGGAATCCACCATGTAGAAGCAGACAACAGACAGACTTATAGTTAGAACCAGCTGTTAGTACCCGGCGTTGCCCGGACTTTTCTAGTAATAATTTAGAAAACGTATGTAATCTGGAGCAGACACGCCGGGCACTACCTACAGCAGCCTTGGTGAGAGCAGCATATTGAGGTAACTAACTGTTAAGTTCTAACTAGTAGTGATCACGTGAGATAGGAGAAAGTAACTTTCGTTTCGTTTCATTTCGTAAAGATGATATTCTTTCGTTTCGACCATTGACTTTATAAAGCTTCAACCAATCTCAGTATGATGTAAGGCTACTCACTCACTACTCCTGAGAACATTTTAGCAAGAGTGCTTCTAACCATTTTTAGAAACGGGCAATTACAACTGACGACTTATAGAAGCCCCTTTAACCAGATGAGAATTGCAGCAAAGAACAATAAAGTTAACTACAGATTTACTAACAAGAAGCTAGCTCAGTGATTATCAACCAGCTATTATAAATACTTGATGACGTGACCAAACAGGCAACTTAGGACTTGATATAAACGACTGACAACTTAGAATATATTCCAGCCTCCAGGAAGACGACTATGAGCACTCTATAATTTTTTAGATGCTATTTGATATTTACTTTCGAACCAATGCTGTGTTCTGGGATCTTCCTCAATAAACATAAGTAAACGTCTGCATCTGTAGTTGATATCGTCCAGCATCCTTTGTGTGATGTCAAGAAGTTGTGTTGTCCAATTAACATCGTACATATTATGGTGGTGGTAATGACAAATAACAAGCTACAAAAGAACAGCGGGGTTAGCCAGAGAACCTGGTAACTGAGGTTTTCACTCTGCTCTAATAGTAGTGGGAATCTACATCTGAGGCGTATAGCCTTTCGTTCCACTGCAACACAAACGATTGAACAATTTATTAAACGAAACTTAATCTGAAGAATAAACAAATCTATACGGTCACTGGACTCTCACGCTGGCACATAGAGAAGGTTGTCTGTAGCGATTAAATTGACTATAAGGTTTCCAGTCTTATGCACAACTTCATATTTGTCGCCTTGTTGGATATATCGTAGCCGCGGTAGCGCAGTGGTTAGTGCTCTTGCTTTCTAGCTCGGTGGTCCAAGGTTCGATCCCCAGTTGCGGTGGAATGTTTTAGACCGCAAATGGCTCCGGGGTCGACCCAGCCGCATGAACTGGGTACCAGAGCAACTCTGGGAAGGTTAAGGCGGCCAGCGTGATGCTGACCACATCACCCCTAGTGAGCTAGTGTGCCGATGGTCAAGAAAATATGTGCCCAACACCGTATTCCCAGTATGCCTCAATGGGCGTGTAACGGGATCCTTATATACATATATACTGAAGCACATTAAAAACGCACCGCCTGTATAATCCAGGAACAGAGTGTGAAATGTAAATATAAGTGTTTACATATTTGGAATCTTTATTAACTTTTCCTATGAATCCATGCTGGTCATTAATTTGTACATTTGATTGTTATGAAATTCATTGCATTCTGTGCAGGCAAGGGAGAAAACCAAAATTGGAACCAATAAAAAAATTCATTCACACTATCCTCAGTATCTGGTATGTCCACCGTGTGCTTGCAAACAAGCTTGGCAGCGGCTCCGCATGGAACGGACAAGTCTCTGAAGGAAATTGCGGTGAATCAAGTCCCATTCACGTGTAAGAGCAGCTTCGAGCTGTTGCAGATTAGCTAGAGAACCTTGCCTGTAGACTGCGTCCAAGCTCGTCCCACAGATGTTCTATAGGGGACATGTCTGGTGATAGGGCAGGCCAATCAATCGTCACAATGTTCTGCTGCTGTAGATATTGCTGCCTAATGCATGCGGTGTGCGCACGTGCGTTATCCTGCTGGAGAAGCTGCAAGAATGGATAATTTGTGAACGCAGGAGCAACCAATGCATCCATAACCTCATCTAGATATGTCACAGCATTAACATTTCCACGGAAGACGTGAAGAGGCAAGCGATGCTGAAAACTGAATCCTCCCCAAATGTGAATACTGCCACCTCCAAATCGGTTGTGCTGTCGAACACAGCAATCTGCAAAGCGCTCTCCACACCGTCGCCAAATCCGCATACGTCAATCAGCAAAGGATATGTTGAATCTGCTCTCGTCTGTGAATAGGACAGCATTCCACTGCAGTCTAGTCCATCTGACATGTTGCTCTGCCCATTGCAGGCGCTGCTGACGATGTCTGTGAATCAAGTTTGGCCCAACATAGGTCGTCTTGCAGTAAGGCCTGTATCTCTGAGTCGTCGTATGACTGTCATTCGAGAAACTTGCCCACGTCTACCCACTATTGCTCTTGCTGTTTGACTTGCCGGGAGAGAACGATTCCTTAGGTGATTCAGCACAATATGACGATCTTGCGCAGGGGTAGTAACTCGTGGTTGGCCACTCCGAAGTCTATCCCGGGCACTGCCAGTGGTTCCGTAACGTTCATTGAGACGTACAATAGTGCTGTTGTGGCAATTAATCCTTCTGGCAATGGCCCGCGAGCTCATTCCGGTCTCCAACATACCAATGGCTCGTTGGCGGTCGTTTTCAGATAGTCGTGGAATTTCAAGCACATGTACTGGGTGTCTTGTCTCAACGGCCTTTTTATACCGAGTATACTGCCACAACGCGTACACATTTTCAGGGTCATAGCTGTTGGGAATCGTGTTGCACGTGTAACTTTCATTGTTTTCATGTAGTCTGTACACAAACCCGTGGATTGAATCATGCACTTTCCATTCTAGCAGCCATTCGCTCTCTACCTCATGACAATCCATTCCCACACTTTTTTTCCAACTGCTCGGCATCAGTATATATAATAGTGGTGCGTTTTTATTGTGCTTCAGTATGTATATATATACATATGCTGACATCTGGGTCACCTGTAGTGAACCCGGAGTTTAGTTCTATACATTTAATTTGTGAGAAATATATATATATATATATATATATATATATATATATATATATATATATATATATATATATATATATAAGTGTGCGTGTGTGTGTTTGCTTATATTTATTTATTTATTGAGGATATTGTAGTCAAGTGACAACCAACCAGACATGTCACACAAAAATGAAGTCCGAGAAACTTGAATTTAAAAATGTGAAAAGATATGACATAAAGAACGATGGCCTGTTTTTATGATTCATTTTCATGGAGATGAATGTGTCTTCAAATATAATTTTAGTTTCTACACCTTCTTTGGAGTATGATTAATGTGCTGTGGTCCGTAACTATGTTTTTATAACAATGTGACATGTCTGGTTTGTCCAGTGGAGTCTTTGACACACACATACACACACACACACACACACACACGCACGCACGCACGCACGCACGCACGCGCACACACGTGAGCAAGTACAACCACCAACCGTGTCTGAAAATAATAAGGTTGAGCTCTCTCTGCAGCATGTTCTGATGATGGCGCTAACAATCCTGTGAAAACTGTATTTCTTTCCTTTCCTTTTCAATTCATTTGTTTTCACTCCATTGTAGCTTCATTTGATCTTGATAGCCACCAGGGTAGAGAAGATATTGAAAGACTGCACAGATGGCACAAGCCAGGAAGACTTGCAAACATTTATTGATGGTCCTATGCTTCTTAAAGTGCTGAAGGGTAAGATGATGATGATGATGGTAATTATGATAATGACTGAGTGGGATCAGTATCTTTCATTATCATTTTACATTTCACTCCTTATGGAGAATGGAACCAGTACTCCATCTGGTCCTCCTTGCAGAAAGCCTGCACCATGCATTCGCATACTCTACAAACGATGGTTTCTGCCGGAAAGAAGCAGTCTGGAGTAAGAATTAATACAGCCGGTCTTGTTTCATTTAATATATCTTGCTGATTCTAAATAAATGCTGAATAGTATCTAACTTTCAGAAAAGCTGAGGAAGAAGGTGCATCGGAACCAGATCTAAGAACTTCTCAAGATATGTCTGAGATAAATCATGAGTCGTCCGTGGTGTACACTACATTTAGGAACTATGAACAGCCTTCTTCAAGGATGCAAGAGTAATGCTTTTTTTTTTTTAACTATCTTTGTTTCAAGCAAGTTGTAATTAAAAACAAAATAAAGACAAAGAAATGATATACACAGACTTACTGATGAAAAAGTTAAGCGGTAATGCAACTTAGACATCATTATCATAAGGAGCCGGAGTGGCGAAGAGGTATGACGTCCGCCTCGAATTCTAGTTGTACTGGGTTCGATTCCCATTAAAGGGAATATAATTGATGGACACGTTTTTTTTTAGAACCAATGGTTCTAATATGTCATACTCCTCCCTGGTTTCCTGGGTAGTGAGATCGAATGCCTACCCTTCTCGGTTCAGAGCGAAAAAAGCAATAGGAGGTGCCGTGTGTAGGTTGCGCACGTTAAACATTCCACGGCAGTTGGAAATCGTAAAGAGTAGGTCATAAGGCAGCTGCCCTGGCAAAATTTTTAAAATTTGAAACTTACCCACCACAAAAACATTAAAAGAATTGGGATATCCTCTCGCCAGTATTACGGAGTTCATGAACTGTGCTGAGATCCTCCTTGTGTGATCTAAGGGAGGAGATCGAAGCAATGATTGAGTTGTCCATGTGCAAAAAAGATAGTCCTGAAAACGAAAACTGTGTGTGTGTGTGTGAGGGTTTCCAGAGAAAACAAGAAACGGTTGCTGTAGCAACTGACCTAGAGGATACTTACAACAGTGTGGACTTTGCAGCCTTGACGGACTGTGTAATGGCATGTAACAAGAAGGATAGCATTTGTCTTAACGGAGAGACCAGTTGTATTTCACTTGGGAACATAGACATCAGAACCAATGCACATTTGCCCGGGACCACCCCATGGTTCTCCATTATCAGGGGTGCTGTTAAAAATCTATACGGCACAATAAACTGCAATTCAACCAGCAGATTTGGGACGGACATTGACATTTGCCGATGACCTGCCCATTTACATGACCGGCTCAGACATACAAAAAATAGTTAAAAGCGTGCATGAGTCTCTTTAGGCAGTTTCTAAATGGTGCGAGGAAACCAGCTCCAAGGTCAATCCCAACAAAGCCTGCGTGCTGTGGTGCTCATTTAATAACTTCAGACTGAAAGCAGATCTTCCAGACATTACTCTTAATGGACAGAAATTGAAAGGCAAGACAAGCTGAAATACCGTGGAGTCAATTTGCACGCGGGTTTTCGTATAAGCACCATGTTGATCTCATCATACAGAATTGTAAGAGAGGTCTGGCCGCCCTAAAAACAATGGCCGCAGCGAACAAGGAGCAGAGACTACTGTTTCTTCGGTACCATGAGCTGGTCATATCTGCTATCGAGTATGGCCTGAGAACACTCACGCTGTAAAGATCATAACAGTGTGAACGACTGAAATGCATTCAAAATGAAGTGATACGTATAGTCTTGGGCTATACGCGAGATATCTCCGTTATGACGATGCGATACATGCTTAGATTGCTGTAAATTAGATCCAGATATGCTTCTTCTTCTTCTTCCTCGTTCGCCCTGAAAAGGACGTTGGTTAAATCCAGATATGCGATGGCCCAGGCAAAAGCTTATAAAAAAGGCATCCCTTTCATGGGAACATATCTGCCATCAAAGGCGCTAGAATAAAGAGGGGGATGTCACTGATGGTGCACGCAGAGGCAACTATCAGACATGTGACAACAATTGAAAAATATACAAGGGGAAGAGTGAAGTCAGCTGAAAACTGGATGGATTACCAGCAAGTCAGCATAAGCTTGGTAGAGAGTACAGAATTAGTTCAGCTGATAAATGATCATGCTGGGTGTCACGGGTTGCTTCCCCTTGCTTCCAGTGATGGACCAACAACGGCCAAAACCTAGAGTGTCCAATGTGGTTCTTCAAAGGTATCTCCCTTCGCACAAGATTACTCTTGGCAGAAATACAGATAGAAGGATGATGATGCTTCTACCTCGTGGGAGTTTCACAAGATATTTCAGAAGTCAAGAAACAATGCTGAATGGGTCTTAGCAATGTTAACTTTTATCTGCACGCTGCCTTTTGTGAAGAGGTATTATATAATTTAATTTAGCTCGTACAACCGCCCCCCCCCCCCTGAATTAACAGTAAAACTCTTCTTATTGGCTCATATATATATATGAAAGATATATATCAAAAGTACTGATTCATACTTGTGCACGTCTCTCTGTAATAACTAAATCAGCTATAAATTTGTAAAACAACGTATAACAAATTTAATGATCAATTACTTTTGAACTAATGTAAATAAATAAGAGTTGGTGATTAATAAATGTAGGTGCCGTCATAAAGAAGATGTCGGTTTTAGAAAGTATATGCGGATAAGAAAAACAAAGTTCTTCTTTAATTGGCCTGCAAGAAATGTCACTTAGCTGCCAAAACGCTGAAGAGTTGTTGCTGCTGTTTCCGTCAATTCGTCTCTGTGGCAAGGGCACGTCTCCAGATCAGTACAAGAGGTAACCTCTTCTGGTCAAGGTAGGTATCTTCACAACCCGTGGAACGTAGGTTTCCAGTGTCGATCACAAGATTTGAGCCATAGTATAGTAGTACAACTGGTATCGTTGAGAAGTACCTCAAATGGTCTCTTCGAAACGTACCACAAACTTTAGAGGAAATAAAAGAACAAAATCTCATCTAAGTCTTTGTTTTCCTGATTTTAATCAGGCGCCTTTCCCGCTGTCCGTCTACCGATTCGTTTCTTTATTTTTTAACCTCCCTGAGCGTGCATCATATAACTCAGGGGATATGATAACAAAATCACCATTCTTTTTATTAATTTAACTGAAAAATGGCAACTGGACAGCGACACGTGCAATGGCTTGTGCCTGGGTGAACATGCTTAAGTATATGTAGCGGGAGGTATTTAAAAGTATTTATTTATGTAAGAGTATGCCAGTAAAGTGTTCTGGTCTTACAAGTAATACCCCAGTCTTAGAAATAAGCACTGGTGTATGGATATCATAGAAATAGTCAGACTGTGAAAACCCTGTCCAGTTGATAAGAAGTTGTACCAGGATTTAAGGTGTCTCCTCCCTGTGACTATCTTATGATTACTTAATAATGTCTAGGGGATAAATAAAATGAACATTCACTTTAACCACAAATGTAAGAAGTGAATAATTCCTCAGGTACAGTTAAAATATTTTAATATGTACACTGATATTCTATTTCTGCTAGTTGGAGAAGAGCATTAAATATATAAAAAATATTCACACAATTACTATTATTGTCTGTTTAGACTTCAAGATCTTGAATAAGAAAATTACTGAAAACTGCAATCACTTTAACTGTATCACTGTTCTTAGTCCTCTGACTTTACATATTACTGTCATCAATTGACTGAATTTCTTAATGGTTTGAATACTGTTTTCAACTATTGGCTGTTTTTCATATATGTTGGTGGTCAGTGTCATAAATGGACACTTATCTGTGACTCTTGATCCTGCTGACACGGACTGTCCGTTGCATATATCAGTATTGGTAGACCCAGCACTAGGGATGCCAATGACCAGTTGAAGTTCACTCTTTGGGGTCCTGCACTTTTGTGGGATTGCCTCTAATGAACAACACAGGCTTCTGATACGTGACAGTCTGGTTTGAGTTATTTCATGGAACCTGAAACATCATATTAGCCTTGGCTAGTATCTGGCTAGACTTGTAGCTGACTAGCACAGATGTCAGACCAGTCAGTCATCAGATGTCACAGTTATACAATCTTAGTAAGTAAGGACATCATTTCAGTGATACAGAAGTATTAACATTTCAATTAATTGTAACTGACTAGCACATAAGTCAGACTAGTCAGTCATCAGATGTCAAAGTTATACAGTCATAGTAATGGACATCATTTGAATGATACAGAATTAATATTAACATTACTTACTTACTTACTTACTTAGTCGTTCCCCTTCTACCGTGAGGTGTAGAGGTTTGGAAGAGAGAGCGCCAGACTATCCTATCGGCTGTCTTCCTCCTGGCCTGGTTCCATTCTAGTCCTCGGTCCTTCAAAGATTGTCTAATGTTGTCCTCTCAGCGGACTCTGGGTCGTCCTGGGGGTCTGGATCCTTGGCTCTTTGTTTCCCATGCTTGTCGTGGTAGCCGATCTTCTCCCATTCTGCAGACATGGCCAAACCATCTTAGTTGGGACTGTTCTACTTGGGTCTGCAGGGGGTGGGATTTAAGGCCTTGACGTATCGTCTGGTTGCGTACCATGTCTCTTCTTGTTACTTCAACCACCTTCCTCAGATACCTCATTTCTGAGGTTTGGATCTGGCTTTTGTGGGTTGTAGTCATTGCCCATGACTCGCATCCATATGTCAAGACTGGGACATAGGTGGAGCGGTATACAGCCATCTTCGTTTTCTTACCAACCTCTCTCTTGCTGAGGAATCCTCGATTTATGGCCTGAAAAAGTCTCCCAGCTGCTGCTTTTCGAGTGGCCAACTCTTCTTTGATGTCTCCCTTTCGGTCAATAATAGCTCCGAGGTATTTAAAGTGGTCTACCTGCTCCAGGACCTGTTCTTCCAGCTTAATCTGATGTCTTCTTTCTTCTCGTGATATCACCATGGATATTGTTTTAGAGCTGCTTATGACCATCCCTCTCTTTTCCAGCTCTTCCTTCCAGACCTGCAGGTTGAATTGGAGATGTGCCTCTGATTTAGCAATCAGGGCAACATCATCAGCAAATGCCAGCTCCGAAATACAGACCTGTCTCATCTTCCAGTACCCCACTGAATACTTTCTTGTTCTGTCCTTACATTCCTTAATGACATCGTCCATGAGGAGTATGAAAAGGTAAGGGGACAGGATATCACCTTGTCTTACACCAGTGGTGGTCCTGAACTCTTCTGACTTATGGTTTGCTGTCCTCACATAATTTCTGCAAGACTTGTAGAAGCTCTGTATAGCATGAATCAGAGGTGCTGGAATGTTCTTCTTTGCCAAACAATCCCAAAGTTTGCTCCAGGGGACCCTGTCAAACGCCTTTTTTAGATCTATGAAACAAAGATGGATCTCACTCTTATACTCAAGGGCCTTTTCACTCAGCTGTCTGAGTGTGAAGATTAGGTCTTGAGTACTTTGGTTCGCTCGGAATCCGCACTGGACCTCATCCAATTGTGGCTCAGCTAGGCGTCGGAGTCTCTGCTCTAGGATTCTAGAGTAGATTTTACCTGGGACACTGAGAAGGGATATGCCTCTAATGTTTCCACACTGTCGATTGTCACCCTTTTTGATAATTGGTGTTATGATGGCAATCTCCCAATCCTTTGGTATGGTCTTGTTGTACCACGCTGCCTGTAGAACCCATAAGAGTAATAGGTCGCCTGATGCTCCCATGTACTTAACCCATTCTGGTGTTATATCATCATGCCCGGCTGCTTTGCCCATCTTGATTTTCTCCAGTGCTGCCTTCAGTTCTTCCATCTTTATGTCATCTTCACCATCATTGATTTTCTCTTCTGTGCTAGTGGTAATCATTTCTGATGCTTCACTATGCTCACCATCCAGGAGTTCTGATAAATATTCTTTCCATCTTTCCATTACTTCTTTCGGGGCAGTAAGCAATTTGCCTTGCTTGTCCGTTATAAATTTGAGAGGGCATTGTTTTTCCTTTCTCATGTTCTTTAGGGTCTTATAGAACAATTTCTGGTTTTCTTGTGCATCTTTTTCTAGCTTTTCTCCAAATTCTTCCATGGACTTCTGTTTTGCTGCTAGCACTTTGTTCTTTGCTTCTGTTCTGAGTGTCACATATTCTCTATATTTTCCATCTGTCCTGTTGTGTCTTTAGCTCCTAAGTATTGTTTCCATGCCATTTTCTTCTCTCTTATTTTCTCTTTGACTTCCTCTGTCCACCAAGGTGTCCTCTTTCTCTTGTTCCCAAGTCGGACTTCACCGCATGCTTCTGCTGCAGCTGTCTTTATGATATCCTTGAATTTATTCCAGATGGTTTCCAAGTCATCAGGTTGTTCTTCTGTGTTGCTCACCGCTGCAGTAATAAGCCCCTGATATCTGGTCTTAATTTCTGGCTCTCTCAGCTTGTAGGTCCTAATGCTCATTTCTCCCGCTCGTTTACTTGGTTTCTTGCGTGATGTTGGGCAGTTCCTAGGCTGAGCAACTCTTTCAGTTGTTCTTTTGATTGTTAGCAGGTAGTGATCACTTGCAATCTCTGGCCCCCTCCAGACTCTAGCATCCCGGACATATTTGAATGAGCTTCTCCTAACAATGGCATAGTCGATCACTGACTTCTCATTCTTGGTTGGTTCACATCTAGTGTATGCATGTATGCGCTTATGGGGGAACTTTGTGTTTGTGATGATCAGATTCTGCTCACTGCAGAATCTAAGGAGTCGCTTTCCATTGTCATTGAGAGTATCTTCTCCATATCTTCCGATAACTCCACCCCATCTAGCATGGTCATTTCCAACTCTGGCATTAAAATCTCCGAGCATGATAACTTCATGTAGGCAGTCATCCACTGTTCTTTGAAGCAGCTCGAAGAATTCCTCCTTGACCTCTGCTCTCTCATCCTCATTTGGCCCATACACTATGACCAGGTTGACTATGGTTTCTCCTTCTTTTAGTTTTACAACCATAATGCGCTCTGAGACAAAGTTCCATCCCTAATATTAACATTAACAGTAATAAACATCAACTGGGATCTTTCCAAACCATATCAAGTACAAATTTAAATACTGATGCCATTCCTAGCATCTACACAAAATTAATACATAAATAGATAAAGTGAGTGCCTGACTGACCAAACGATCAGGTTGCTTTCTTCGGTAGTACAATTACATAGTTGTTGAATTGAAACCTGGCAGTGGAACACTCCAGTTTACCAGCTGTAAATGGGCACTCAGTTGTGCGCTCGAACTAGGGAAGGAAAAGGCAGCGAGGAAGGGAACTAGTCACCTAACCTCGTAAAAGCGGTATCTTCCATGATGAAGCTTCTAACCTTCATTTGCCTATGACAATCTCTGCCATGTGACTGCCTTTATCTTCGTACGAGATACAGCATTTAATATGATAAATATTATCTTCATTTTGTTGTGGGGATAGTTGTGATGCGTTTTTGTACAAGCCATAATCATCCACATAGCACATGTTTAAATCATATTAAAAATCACAATACATTTATACCAAAGAATATTCTACGTGCATATATTGAGAAGTTTATATGAACCTGAAATAAAAAAATATTATATACGGTAGTTATCATAATTTCGCTTACCCTCAGACTTCAGATACTGGACTGAAAAATGTTTCTGGCGATCCGCTCACAATTCATATGGTATATGGGTAGTGGCGAAACTCTGCCTCCAGTCTGTCTCAAACCTTTTTCGTTGTGTCCCTTCCAGTTTACCGATCCGCTATATATAAGACTCTGGCGGACGTATCGGAGAGCACTGACGTCACAGCTTAAGACTCGGCTTAAATTTCTTTCCGAAACAGCGATTTCACCCGATCTGTGTGTTGTCTGAAACTTTCCCTGTCTCATCCTCGGCTTATAATATTATCCATACTGTTCCATCCTATCTTGTTTTATACAGCCGATATATCTCTATCTTCCTATCCATGTACTTCCACGATCTGTTACTTGTTGATTTACATATTTAGAACAGAAGTGGGTTTACAGGCTTTCGGCTTAACTGTAGACAGCCGTAATATGCAAAAATCTCCGTAAATGTTAACTTCCTATTGTTTTTCCTGATATACAGTTATACACAATCCTCTCCTGGAATAAAAGGTGATATCTTTTTCATAATAATTCCATTATGCTCTTATTTCTTCTTCTTCTTCCATCCTTATCGCTAGCGCTTTGCTGTGGTGTTTCATGAATATATCATTTTCACATGCTGAGATTGCCAGCCTCGTAAGGACCTGTATAACCATCCGCAAGTTCAAACATGTCAATTTAAAAGTATAAATTTATGTTACAACTTACCTCAAACTAGTTGGGAATTCTAGACTTCCTGTACGGTGGAATAGTCTTGGCATCTTGGTGCAGATGCCTCGAGCACGCGTCAGAGGTATTACTTCTCTTTAGAATCCCTCTGTGACTTTTGTGAGTAGGTTCTGTAGGAATCTGGTTTCCGTATTAACAAGGAAATCGTCCTTGCTGTAGTGTTCAGAAGGAGTTTGAATACGTGTTTTGTCCGGTCCTATAAGGTCATAATCCTAACTCTATTCTTTTCTTGGCTTCAGTCCGAGCTGTCTACTTTTGACAAATCTGGTATGCAGAGTGTTTTAGCCTCCGAATTTTCTAGGTTATACTGCAGTTTTCCTGCCCACGCTTCCATCTGGCATTTCCGACACAACTTCCAAACAGAATATATGTTTATTTCTGAGTCTCATATAATCCAGTCCATGAACTATAATGTAGTGAGTCGGGGTGTCAGTTATTTTACTTTCCCCCGCGTGTTTTAAAATATAATTTTAAAATTTAAACACATGACCTCATCTCCCATATATGACCAGACTTCTTCCTTTCCTCTTAGATAACCTCTCAATTACGACTTGTAACCTCGCTTGCAGATAGCGTCATCGCTAATTTGTCTACTCAGACGGGTTTCTGAGTAATAATGACACAGACAATGTCCGGTCGAAAGTGAGAAAAGCAATTATCACCTGTAATTTCCTAGTCCCCAGAAAGATAAGCTACAACCTCTAGCAGACAACATCTGGTCTTTCTTTTGTATTCGCCGCCCCAGCGTCTGAACGCTTTAGTAGCGAACAGCGCTCTAGGAAGAGACAGGTATTGCAGCCTTAATGTAACTTCATTAAAAAGGACAGTTATTGTATTGTACTCACACTCCATGCGTCGGAAGGTCCAAAGTGGCTCCGAATGAATGGAAAACCGGAGTAGAAGCCTCGATTCGTCATGAACTGGTGTAGATCTACTGTCCTGGCCATGCAGGAGTACGCGGCAGTGAAAGAGCACCCATGGAATGATAACGAATGGGTATGAATAAGGGAGCGATACTCCGGGCCATTTAATGATCGCCTTTTAGGGAATGACTGCAATCGATGAATCATCAAGGCTAAGATTGCTGGAATTAGGCATGTAACGTAAGACCAACAGGTATGTACGTATGAGGGATGCATCCGGCCTGTATACAACCAGTGCACGACAGGAACAATTAACATTCATACCCTTCAACATTTGCAGAGGGAGTCTGAGCACCTATGGGTTTTCCCGGAGTTCATTGACGTCCATTTTGATCAACAACAACAATAACAGTTTAAAAATAGATAATGACTGTCCAATCATCCTGAAGAAAGTAGTTTGACTTTCCCGTATTTCCTTTCTGCTTTGTTTCAGCAATTTTAATAGTGATTCAGCAGTAGGCGAGGTGGACACGCGCGATCCTCAAGTTACGGAGGATGTTTCTCGTTGTCAAGCGCCGATCTCGAGTGTAATGTTAATGAAAGGTTAGAGAATTAACCTTGGAATTTTTTTTAAAAATTGATAAAAGTTGCAAGAAACAGAATGGTGTTATGGTGTTGTGTCCATAACATTCTCATTTTAAAATGTGGGAGTGAATGAGCTGAGCGAGCGCGTGTGTTAGTGTGAGTAAAGACATAGGGAATTTGAATGCCAGGGGATAAACGAAAGTGGTTTTAGGGGTACAAGGCGGAGGGATTTTATGTTACTTTACATTTTTTTTTTTTAAAGAACTTACCTGCTTACTTAGTCGTTCCTCTTCTACCGTGAGGTGTAGAGGTTTGGAAGAGTGACGGCCATACTATCTGCCTTTCTCCTGGCCTAGTTCCATTTTAGTCCTCGGTCCTTCAGATATTTTCTAATGTGGTCTTCCCAGCGGACTCTGTGTAGTCCTGGAGTCCCTGGCTCTTCTTTTCCCATACTTGGCGTGGTAGCCGATCTTCTCCCATTCTGCAGACATGGCCAAACCATCGTACTTGGGAATGATCTACTTGGGTCTGCAGAGGTTGGGTTTTTAGGCCTTGACGTATCGTCTGGTTGCGGACCATGTCTCTTCTTGTTACTTCAACCACCTTCCTCAGATATTTCATTTCCCAGGGTTTGGATCTGGCTTTTGTGGGTTCTAGTCATCGCCCAAGATTCGCATCCATACGTTACGACTGGAACATAGGTGGAACGATTTTCAGCCATCTTCATCTTCTTGCTAACTTCTCTTTTGCTCGGGAATGCTCGATTTATAGCCTTAAAAGCTCCCAGCTGTTGCTCTTCGGGTAGCCACATCTTCTTTGATGCCTCACTTCCAGTCTATGACAGGTCGTAGGTATTTAAAGTGGTTGACCTGCTCGAGGACCTATTCTCCCTGCTTAATCTAATGTCTTCTTTTCTCTCGTGATGTCACCATGGTTTTTGTTTTGGAGCTGCTGGTGGTCATCCCTCTCTTCTCCAGATCTTCCTTCCAGACTTGCAGGTTGTATTGAAAATTTGCCTCTGATTTAGCGGTCAGGGCAACATCATCTGCAAATGTCTTTTTTTTTTTTTTTAAACCAGCCAGATCTATTCGTTGTCCAATCAAAATGTTTGTTGGACTTTAATGTTATTATTTATTTTAATTTAATTACTTTTTTAATTAATTTAACATTCCAATCATAACATTCATAATCGCTATGCGATTATTGTAAGATTGAGAAACACTTTGCTATAGCACTATTTTTAGTAACAACAATACTCTTGCGCCAACATGATGAATTTCATCTTTATTTATAATGTGATGCTTCTACCACAGCCAACCCATTTATTATTTAAGATACTTTCTAATTGACTGCTTTGTTTACATGTGCTCAGAATTCAGGGACACTAGATACACGGGATGCCGTCTTCTCTTGTCTCAAATAGTCGCGCTAAGCAAGAAAAAAATTATACTTAGCATCTGTTCGATTCACGTGGAGCTAGTGCAGGTAAGAAAATGTGCTTATACATCTTGAGTATTTCTAGAAAAAACACAAAACAGCATTCTATGACCTGTCACAATAGGGTGAGGGAAACAGAATGGGAGAGAAAAAAGACAAGGAAAAGCAGACACCAGGAATTGCAAAAGCCAACTAAGTGTGTGATGAAATTCAGAGAAAACGTTGTAAATTTAAAGCTCACGATAAGGATGAGTTATGATGAAAATACTTGTCCGATTGGCTACTGCGGCGAGAGCTCTTTCCTCACGCGGCACAGTTCAAGAATCCAAACCAGTCCACCGAGGTGTAAATGGGTATCTCACTTTGCTCTTGAGCCAGGAGAGGCAGAGGTAGCGAAAAAGGGAACTGGTCATACCATATCATAAAAAAAGCTGGACCTACTTTGGTGAAGTCTCTAACACTTAATTAAAGATATGAGGTGACATATACACACGCGCGCGCGGACACACACACTAATAGTACATATCCCCCCGAAGCTCAGGACTTTCTTAGAATAGCTTTGTGTGGTTTTGCTGTACCAGTTCTAATGGGAACTATCACTGCCATCCTTAAGATGGCTTAAAGGATACATCATTAATACAAAAACTTTATTTATGAAGACTCGAAATAGATAAATGGAGTTAGCTATATTGCTAAAAGCCTTATAACTTACACAGACAGTTATTTACTGTTCTAATCTAGCCTTGATGAAGAGTGAAAAGTCTTGGATGACCGTTAGTTTATGCCTCTTTCTTTTATGTGCAAACCCCGCCTCCTGTCCGTTTATTTTAAAACTCCTGACCGCACCTGTGCATTGTTGGAGACTGCGCATATGAGATGGTTATTTCTGTTCCCACCAGCGTTGGACTCTTAATTTTGAAGGAAAACAAAGAAAAATACCTAGATATCGGCGACTTGAGCTATTTTGGGCGATTTTGGGGCTACTTTGGGCTATTTTTGGGCTATTTTGGCCGAAATCTAAGTGGTGTTCTTCAATTAATGAAGGAAAATGACACATAAACTTGACCAAAAAACCAAAATCTAGATGAATGCACCTAGGAGTGGCAACGCTGGTTTCCACATTCAAGAATCTACCACAGCCGCCCGTTTGTCTGGGGATACCCCCCCCCCCCCACCCCATCCCCCCCCCCCCCCCCCCCCCAAAAAAAAATCCGCTGGCGTCTTCATGACTACATTCTTGCAGCCTGCCACAACAGTCCAATGCGCCCAGTTCCCTTGCCTCAGATGTTAGTCTACCTGGATTTGTGAGGAAAACCGCGAGCTGTGTGGATACTGAGCACGTTGATGGGTGCAATGTAATTGTTCTGAGCCGATTGGTTAGGCAATAAAAGTATTGGCATTGTACTAAGCTAAGCATGTTTTGTGTAGTTTTTCTATTTTATATTTACTAAGTAATTTTCTTTTCTTGTCTTTATTGAGGTCATTTTCTTTCTTGAATTTCCCAATGAGACGAAATGACATTTAGTCGTTTGTCTTTTTTCATTTTTTGTTACAGACTATATTTTACATTCGTTCTTTCCATTTTTCTTCCTCCATTCCCATCTTCAAGGAGGTAATCCCTCCTAAATGTCTGGGCGTTGCTAGATATCTCTAACTAAATGTTTAAAAATTAAGCTACTGGCGTAAAATCACTTGATGTCTTAGGTATGTGATTTTGAAAACAGTAGGGATATACATTACAGTTTAACTTCAACATAATCGTGCATATAACTTAAACTGCATAAAGCCTGCTAAACCTTTGTCTACTTCTTTTAAAATTTATAATCCGGCAAATTCTCCTAGTTCTAGACTACATGGCGCTCCTCACACTCGTTTGTTCACCGAAATGGTCGAATATTACAATATTTGACCTGGGAACGGCACCAGCGTATGACTTCCATAGCAGAAAATACAATTTTCATTGCTTAACAGCTACGAGTTACGCACATTTAATGTCTGAGCACGCTAATTTCACCGTACCAGTACGGCACGAGCAGGAAAATTACCTATAACAGAGTCGAGATGTATGATAAAACGGTAACACATTTGTCGTATATTTTTTAAATAGGAATTTAAGATCAATTATGGTCCCGTCTAATAGAACTAGAACAGGTGATAGCTCAGTGGGAGATAAGGTAAAGAAATAGATTTTCACGAGTGAAATGGTGAAAGGTAAAGTCTGTCCCTGTATTTGATAGATAATCTATCCAGCCTATCGATTACGACTGAGATTCTTAGATAGGACAGTTTCCCTATAAATATGTATATATATTCAACCACTCACATCTACACACACACAGATACGTGACGACAATTAGACGCACAGCCGTGAAAACTATAACTATGTAATAGGGATCTTTTGGGACAAGCTGACCAACACACGTAAATAAAGTTTATGTAAATTTTATTTATCATAAAAAACTTCACAACAGAAATAAATTTTGAATATCAAATCAAATACAAATAAACATAAGTTAATGAATTAATCAAGAAAATAGTCTCATAAGTGTAATCCTCCCTCCCTCTGTTGAGACAAGATCCCGTTAGAGAAAAGTTAATAACCCCCAAAAGAGTCACATGTGTATACGCTATGGTCTAGGATTTCCCTCTACAATAAAGAACAGAGTTTATACGTTTATCTATTCTGAAAGGGACAGCATTAGATAAACTTGCACAAAAAAAGATACAAAGGTAGTACATAGGTTATACAATGAAAGAATTATTCATCCTTGCTTTCACTCGCTCTGACAGACCTGTGATCACAATCAGTCATTCTTACCTAATCGGGGCTTTCACAACCTCTGGAACAATCGTAAGGTACACACAACCCATCCAAGGTTTGGATATTGGCGAATCAAGCCCCAGTTTCTCCAAAGACTAATTAAATCAAATGATGGGAAACGCTTGATTCGCTACTAGTAGTAGGATGCTGGTAATGTCACTTCAATTTTTGTCCAGGTAGTAAAATAATTAAGAGATCTAATGTTCACAGTGTACAGTAGCTTGGAATCTTCAGTCGTTAGATCGAGTGTCAGGTAAATAAATCTGTTCAGGATAGATCTTCTTCACAACACAGTGGTTGTTATTCAGGTAATGTCAAGGTTTGACTATGTCGCCAACACAAGCTGAATGTATATGAACTTGGGAAAAGAAGTCTTGATATTCTATAAGTCCAGTAACAATTTATTCTTAATATTCTTTCGGTTAGTACTCTGTCTCTTTCTGGGTGTAAAACACGAGGCCTGACAGGTCACCTTGAAAACCCGATATTTATAACAGAATATTCTTGTGTAAAAGTTATTCTCAGTTTCAAATGGAAGCCGCTGGTAAGGTTTAGGGTTTGACCCAAATACTGTATAAAGAGAAAAGATACAAATACTTAACATAATATATTATACACAATACTATCCTTACCCCGCGTAACATAGAATATATTTATCCACTTCGGTTAGTTAACTTTAAATTATAAACTATAAGCTTAGAGCTTGTCTTATCGTTTAAAAACTTCCATGAAATAAATTCTAGTCATTTAAAAAAAATCAGTCATCGTGAATTAGAAATACATACATATTTCGTCAATACTCATAATGAATCAGTGCATTTACTTAGTTGGTTAAAATATTCTCTGACTGGTTACTAGCAGTTAATAACATTTATATTACAACTGGAAGAGTTTCGCTAGAAACTATTATCTGTTCTGCTAGCCACTGTAACACAGTAAAACCTAGAGAAATGTAATTGACGGACCTATCTAGTAAATCACTCTGCACAAAAATCTTAGAGAAATATAACTGATGATTTAACTAGTTAAATAACTCAAACTACTAGTATAATAATTACCACAAGCCAGAAATAAACGATCTCCAATCGAAAAACTAAGAGATACTACTATTATAAGAGATCTTTAGAATCGAAAGCTAGATGTTCTCTGAAATTCTGGCGGTACTGGATAAATTGAGTTAGAATGCTCGGATATATATATATATATATATATATATATATATATATATATATATATATATATATATATATATATATATATATATATATATATATATATATATATATATATATATATATATATATATATAGGTGAAAAGTTTGGTAAAAGAAAGTGTAGATAATGAAATAGGTAGATGAAAGCTATTTACGTAATATGTCACAGCCATTTAGTTTGGGTTTATCTCTACGCCATAGAGCTCTGGGGTGGATCACTACTCCTGAACCTCTCCCCTCACAAGATGAGGACAGCGCATGAGCTTTGTCCAATGAGAGAACAAATAATATACCTTTCAGCACCATTTTACTTTTCCTCATCAAAGTCCGGACAGAGAAGACTCAGGGATTTCTTAGATTGTCTTAGATAGATATCTATTATTCGAGTAATGGCAACGAGCATTTTATCCTACAGTGAGATATAGCTTAAGTGGTAACTTTATTTTCAAAGCAAGAAATTACAGTATGTAATAATCGTAATCATACCTTATCATTTATCTTTGCACTTCTTACTTAGCACGTAGTCACCATTGCAGCTGGTCCCATTTCAGGAAGCTTACATCAAGCATTCACATGCTCGTATAGCGCTGGTTTCTGTGACAATTGATTTCACATGATGAGGTTGCCAACCCAATGAAAAACACATATTAGCCGCCTTGAACGACGTGCCCGAGGGTGCAGTAATCCGATCCTTTCTTTGTCTCTCCACAGACCCCGGAAGCTACACGGAGCCATGTAATAATACTTTATAGTTAAGGTGAAAGCTAGCCCATAAATACGCTAAGCTGTGGAAGGGAGTTCTACGAGAAGTATTTTGACTTTTTATTTAGTAATATATATTAGCTGGAGTGACTTCCTCTGACGATCAGCTTGCGTCCTATATTAAGCTAATTGTTGTTATGTGTTGTGTATTTATACATATTACATATATACATACAATATATATAAAAAATAAAAAAAATCGATAATGACGAAAAATAAAAAAAATCGATAATGTTGGATTAGTAGATTACTAAAGGGGTTTTTGAAGCAAGTGGAGTCTTTTTTGTGCTGGCGGAGGTGACGATGCATGTTGGGGTGTAGCTGGCGGTTGTAGGTTAGGGGGGATTTGTGTGCGTTGTTGTA
The DNA here is from genome assembly GCA_024509875.1 of Oreohelix idahoensis. Taxonomy (NCBI): domain Eukaryota; kingdom Metazoa; phylum Mollusca; class Gastropoda; order Stylommatophora; family Oreohelicidae; genus Oreohelix; species Oreohelix idahoensis. The sequence continues at coordinate 1,120,724 of JAMPIV010005015.1, read as the reverse complement.
TTGTGCCGGTAGTGCATTGGTGTGTTCGTTTATATATATATATATATATATATATATATATATATATATATATATATATATATATATATATATATATATTTATATATATATATATATATATATAATAACACATTTAAACTATATATATGTGTATATATATATATATATATATATATATATATATATATATATATATATATATATATATATATATATATATATATATATATATATATATATATATATATATATATATTCGAAATCCAAGAAGAACAGTTTGGTTTTAGACGGATCAGTGGAACAAGAGAGGCAATATTTTGCCTAAGAATATTAGCAGAAAAATATACAGAGGTCCAAAAAAGTGTGTATATGTGCTTCATTGACTATAAGACGGCTTTTGACAGAATCCATCATGAGAAAATAATTGAATGCCTCAAAGACATAGGTATTGATGGAAAAGATATAAGAATACTCAGTAACCTTTATTGGGAGCAAATTGCCACAGTAAGAGCGGGAAGGAATTATTCACCATACATAGACATAAAAAGAGGTGTCAGACAAGGTTGTGTGCTGTCCCCTTGCCTATTTAATTTATACACCGAAACAGTTTTCAAACAGATACAGGAAATACCAGGACTGAAAATCAGTGGAAGGTCAATAAACAACCTTAGATATGCAGATGATACCGTGTTGTTAGCTGAAAGCGAACAGGAGTTACAAGAACTAGTGAAGCAAGTGAACAGTATAAGTTATGAATATGGACTCGACATTAATATTGAGAAAACAAAAACTATGATAATTAGCAAAACAGACGATAAACCCACATTAAAGATAAGCGTAAATGGGAAAATCCTGGAACAAGTCAAGAGCTACGCATATCTTGGTCATATAATAACAGAAGATGGTAGATGTGAAACAGAAATCAAGAAGAGAATAGGAATGGCCAAAGCTACATTCAACAACATGAAACATATACTGACATCTAAACAGTTATCTCACAAATTAAAACTGAGAATCAGAAAGTGTTATATATATTCTGCATTTCTGTATGGTGCTGAAACATGGACGATGAATAAGCATTTGGAAGAAAGAATTGAGGCTCTTGAAATGTGGATATATAGAAGAATGGGGCGTATCTCATGGAAAGAGATGAAAACAAATAAGGAGGTCCCAGAAAATCTAGGTATGAAAAGAGATCTAATGAGAGAGGTCAAAGTTCGGCAGCTAAAATACTTTGGCCACATAAAAAGGCATAACACCTTGCAGAAGACCATAACAGAAGGGAGAGTTGAAGGCAAACGTGCAAGGGGAAGACAGCGCTATAAGTTGGAAGATAACATCAAGAGATGGACAGGAAAGAGTCTATCAGAGTGCACCACCAAGACAAGAGACAGAAGACGTTGGAGATCCATTACAGCCAACCTTCGTTGTGGAGATGGCAACAGATGATGATGATGATTATATATATATATATATATATATATATATATATATATATATATATATATATATATATATATATATATATATATATATATATATATATATATATATATATATATATATATATATATATATATATATATATATATATATATATATATATATATATAAATATATATCACTCTTGATATCACAAAAGATGACTTTTATGAAGCACTTCTAAGTACCATCAACACAATACCCAAGCATGACATAATAGTAGTCATGGGCGATTTTAACGCCAAAGTAAGCGACAACAACGATGGAGTACAAAGATATCTCGGTACCCATGGTATAGGCTATATAAATCAAAATGGAGAAAGACTTCTAGAACTTTGTGAAATATCAAACCTTGTTGTAGCAGACACCGTCTTTCCACATAAAAATATCCACAAAGTTACATGGAACTCACCTGATGGCAGAACTAAGAACCAAATAGATCACTTCTGCATAAGCGCAAAATTTCGCTCATCAGTTCAAGACGTCAGAGCATATAGAGGTGCAGAGATTGGAAGCGATCATAATCTCTGCATAGCTAAACTGAGAATTAAACTAAAGAAGATATACCAACCGAACAAAAACAGAGGAATTGATGTACATAGACTGCAATCAAATGATAAAAAAGAAGAATATAATGTCAAATTGAACAACTATTTCGATTATTTAGGCAAAATTGACAACGATATCACCAACATGACAATCGATACTAAATGGGAACAACTGAGAACAGCAATGACAGAAGCGGCTGTAGCGACTACCGGATACCTAACACATAAAAAGAAAAAATGGATGAGAGAAGATACTTGGGATAAAATACAAGAAAGGAAAACAGCAAAACTTAAACTACTTGCAGCAAGTACACATAATACAGTTGAATCTTGCAAACTAACTTATAACTTGTTAAATAAAGAAGTGAAGACAAAAGCTCGAAGAGATAAAAGACATTTCATCAATGAACTGGCCATAGAAGCTGAAAATGCTGCAAGAACTGGTAATAGTAGGTGCCTTTATCAAATTACAAAACAATTATGCCACCAGCCTACTGATATGGAAACACCTGTTAAATATAAATTAGGGTATTCATTACCAACAGGAAAAGAACAAATTAAGAGATGGGCTGAGCACTTCATGGAGGTGCTTAACAGACCACCACCAACAGTAACACCTGATTTTAATAATGAAACACTCACAACCACCTTGCCAATAACTTGCGATGAATTCACGCTAGACGAAAATAAACAAGCCGTTAAAAAATTAAAAAATTTTAAAGCTGCTGGAGTTAACGAAATTGCAGGCGAAATGATTAAAGCAGTTAATGACAACAACCTCTTGAGAATTTTAGATATTATAAATGAAGTATGGAGAGAAGAACAACCACCGCAACAATGGAAAGACAGTATTATTGTAAAGTTACCGAAGAAAGGTGATCTATCAGACTGTAATAACTGGCGTGGTATATCTCTATTATCAGTACCTGGAAAATTATTATGTTGCATGATGTTAGAAAGACTGAAATTGCATGTAGACGAAAAGATCAGAGAAGAAAAAGCGGGTTTCAGGCCGAAACGATCATGTATTGATCAAATATTCACTCTAAGAACAATTATAGAAGAATCAGTTGAAATGCAATCACCACTTATTATCACCTTCGTCAATTTTCAAAAAGCCTTTGATAGTCTACACCGCCCATCATTGTGGAAGTTACTTACAATCTATGGTTTTCCAACAAAATATGTGAATATAATCAAAGCGCTATATGACAATGCAAGATGTTGTGTTAGAACAAATAAAGGGAATACATAATGGTTTACAGTAGAAACAGGGGTGAAACAAGGCTGTATTATGTCACCACTACTTTTTGGAATAGCTATTGATTGGGTTATGAAAAACTATACCCACAACGAACAATTAGGTATAAAATGGACAGATGGAAAGTCCCTGGAAGACCTTGATTTTGCAGATGATTTAGCATTCTTAAATCTAACACCCAGACAGGCCCAAGAAGCAGTAAATACTCTGTGTCATCTCTAGGTTAAAATAGGTCTCCAAATAAATGTCTCTAAAACTAAAGTTATGAACTTTTCTAACGAGACCTTCGATATCATCCTGAACGGGAAAAAGCTAAAGAAAGTTGAAAGTTTCAATTATTTAGACAGTAAAATGACTCAGGATGGTGACACAACAAGAGAAATTCATACTAGAATTGCGTTGGCAGCTAGCGCCTTCAATAGATTATCTAACATTTGGAAATTACGATCACTGAATATACATACCAAGCTTCGTCTGTTTAATTCGAATGTTATCTCAGTGTTAACATACGGCTGTGAAAGTTGGAAAATAACAAAATCATTGGAGAAGAAGCTGAATACATTCGAGAACAAATGTCTTAGAAAACTCATGAACATCAGTTGGAAAGAATTCAAGACTAATCGACAAATAAGAGAAGACTCTAAGCAGAAATATGTCTCCGACTATATAAGGAAAAGACGATGGTCATATATCGGTCATGTCCTACGAATGCAAAACAACAGAATACCACTAAAGGCGCTCACTTGGGTTCCTGAGAGTAAGAGGGAAAAAGGAAGACCAAAAGAAACACTTAGAAGAACAATAATAAGAGAAGGAAGAACTTTGGGCCTAAATAATGTGCAAGAGCTAAGAGGAGTGGCGTCACAACGAACAACCTGGAGAGCACTGGTTTCTGCCTTATGCGCCGTGTTTGGTGCTTAAAGAAGTTATTATTATTATATATATATATATATATATATATATATATATATATATATATATATATATATATATATATATATATATATATATATATATATATATATATATATCTATATATATATATATATATATATATATATATATATATATATATATATATATATATAAAATCGATAATGACGGAAAATAAAAAAAATCGGTAATGTTGGATTAGTAGGTTACTAAGGGGGTTTTTGAAGCGAATGGAGTCTTTTTGTGCTGGCGGAGGTGACGATGCGTGTTGGGGTGTAGCTGGCGGTTGTAGGTTAGGGGGATTTTTGTGTGTTGTTGTATTGTGCCGGTAGTGCGTTGGTGTTTTTGTTTATCTATATATATATACTGTTCAAAAAAAGAAACGCATAGCTACTGAAGGCACACACATAGCCATAATTTTGACATTCAATAACTTTTTTAATTTAATGAGTTAATTGTTCAAATTGCACACAAGAATACCTTAAAGTTCAACCAATCAATTGGCAGTTGTTTTGCAACTGGGTCACGAGAGTTTTTTGGCGTACGGGCTTTCCCGTTAGTATGTGTGTGGCCTCCTCTTGCATCGATCAGCGACTGGAATCTCCTGGGCATGGATGCGATCAGACGTCTGATGTGGGCCTGTGGGATGGCTGCCCACTCTTCCTGGAGTGCCTGGAACAGATCACGACGATTTTCTGGAGCAACGTCTCGGCGACAAACACGTCTATGCAGCTCATCCCACAGGTGCTCAATCGGACTCATGTCTGGAGACAGGAATGGCCAGGGAAGGGTGAGAATATTGTTGGCAGTCAGGAACTGCGTGGTCAACCATGCACAATGAGGTCTGGCGTTGTCCTGCTGAAACACAGACCTTTGGGCAGCCAAAAGTGGAAGGATATGGGGTCGAAGAATTTCATTGACGTATCGTTGCGCATTCAAGCCTCCTTCAATGTGCACCAATTGACTCCTTCCGTTGTAACTGATCATTCCCCACACTATTGCACCTCCAGCACCGTGCGGCGGAGCTTCATCAACGCAATTTTGGGCAAAACGTTCATTTCGCCTATGGTAGAACCTACGCCGTCTATCATGACGCTGCAACAAAAAGAAAGATTCATCACTAAACCAGACACGTCTCCATTGATTGTCAGCTGCCCAGCGACGATGTTGGTTGGCCCAAAGAAGTCGATTTTGGCGATGGCGGCGCGTAAGGACAGGTCCTCGGTGAGGTCGTTGTGCCCAAAGTCCAGCGTCATGCAGTCTATTCCGGACAGTTTGATCAGACACATGACGTCCTGCAGGCAATGACTGGGCAGATGAGGAAGCTGTTGTAAACCTGTCTCTGAGGTGACGAAGCCGAATAAAGCGATCCTCCGCTGCTGTTGTCACTCTGGGTCGTCCACTGCGATGCCGGTCTTCAACTGAGCAGGTGGCTTGGAACCGGTGCCAAAGTCGACTGATGGTACTCTGATGCACGTTTAGATGCCTGGCAACCTGACTTTGTCTTTCGCCTGCATGCAGTCGGCCAATAGCAATGTTCCTTAAATTTATCGATAGAGACGCCATAAATGTCTTCTTGAAAATGAACTGAATTTTGTTTGTGTAGCGTTATCCTTTTATGGGGTTTCAGTTGCGTAGTAAGTGAATAGTGTTCACCCCAAATTTTGTTGCTTTCACGTGCGCGCAACATGAGCTGTGGTCAAAAAATTGCGTCATAAACACTATTGACCACTGCGTTGTAACGATTACAAAAACGAACGCAATTCAGGTCAACACGTGCATTTGACACTGTAAAGAACATTTGAGGCTGGTTTTTATATACCCTAGCACCAAATTTTACTTACAAATTCATAAAAACGCACCCTCGGATAGCTTTGCACAGTATATATATATATATATATATATATATATATATATATATATATATATATATATATATATATATATATATATATATATATATATATATATATATATATACAGTAAAACCTCCATAGTTGACAACCTCTCTACATTGACCACCTCCCGAAGTTGACCACATTTTCATAGACCGGACACGCACCACATGTACTCAATGGAAGACGACCTCTATAAGTTGACCACCTCTGTAAGTTGTATCTTGACCACTTTGACTATGGCACACCTATGTAATTTACCCCCTATTACTTGACCAGTTTTTGAAAAATCAGTGTCTTTGAATTTTGTCGGCATAGGCTTTCTGACCGCTTTTCGAATGATGCTTGCCGACAAAGAAAATTTACCTAACCTTTATGATTTTTTCGCAAACATGCAGTATAAAAAGACCAACTTATAAGCAAAATCTTCATTCTTGCTATGACTGCCTTGCCGGTTGATAGTAATTCAACTACTGAACTGTAAGTTCTCTCTCAGACTGTGTTTTATACACTTTATCGTTGAAAAAATTAACCTAACCTTTTTGATGGCCCAAAGGAAAGAACTCAAGGAGCTGACAATGAAGGAAAAGGTTGATCTTCTACATTTTCTGGAAAGCAACAGCCAAAGAAAGACGGCAGAACATTTTGGGGTTGGCAAGACCACAGTTAGCAACATCCAAAAACGTGAACATGAATACTTGGAGAGATGTGGTAAGGAAAGCGGAGATCTACAGCGGAAAAGGAGGAAAACTCCCCTAGATAAAGTCAATGAAGCTACATTAAACTGGTTCAAACAAATGAGGGCAGTTAACGCCCGAATCTCCGGGCTGATGATTCAAGAAGTTGCTGAAAAATTCGCAAGGGAATTCGGGGTGGCAGAAGATTTCCAAGCATCAAGTGGTTGGCTCGAGAAATTTAAACTGCAACACGCGATCTCCCAGAAAGTGTTGTGTGGTGAATCCAATGAAGTTCCAGTAGAAGCTGTGGAAGAGTTCATCAAAAAGTTTCCTTACTTCGCCAGAGGCTTCAAAGACGACGACATCTTTAATGCTGACGAGTGCGGACTCTTTTTCAAGGCGATGCCTGACAGGAGCCTCGCCATGAAGGGTGACAAATGTAAGAGCGGAAAACTTTCCAAAGAACGTTTCACAGTTATGTTTTGCGCTAGCTCAACCGGAGAGAAACTAAAGCCCTTGGTGATTGGTAAATCGGCAAAGCCACGCGCATTCAAGAACCTGAAGACCTCCCCGTCACTTGGAGATCAAACAAATCCGCATGGATGACTGGCGCCCTATTTGAGGAGTGGGTAAGGGACATCGATCGAGAAATGAAGAAGAAGAAACGGTCTATTCTACTGACAGTAGACAACTGTCCTGGCCACCCACAAGTGGAACATCTCACAAACGTGACACTGAAATTTCTGCCTCCAAACACGACCTCAAAAACCCAACCTCTTAACCAAGGCATCATCAAAACATTTAAAATGCACTACCAGGCCTCAGCTCCTGCAGTGGGTCATTACTAAGATCTGTGGTCCGCCTGTGGAAGCAACTTCATCCGCTGCATCAGTTAACGCTCTGGATGCTGTCCTCTGGATCAGTTCTGCTTGGAATAAAGTTCAGCCGGAAACAATACAGAAGTGTTTCAAGAAATGTGGATTTGTCACAACCCAAGAGCATGACGTTTTAGCCCCATCGGACAGTCTATCGCCAATGGCAGAATTCGAAGGAGTAGATTTTGAAGGTTTTGTTGCAATGGATGATGAGGTGGCAACCTGTAATGAACCTGACCCAGAAGGAATTTTCCAAGCAATATTGACCGAAGTACAGACAAGCATAACAGTGCATGAAGCAGCTGGTGAAGTTGAAGAAGCAAGTGACGATGACACAGAAATTGCAGAGACTCCAAAAGAAGAGGCTGTCAGGCATCTAATAATGCAGTTGCAGTCATTTGCTGTGGAAAAATGCCCAGGTATGTTGAGTGGTGTAGCCAGCGTTGAGAGTGCTTTCTCCACTTACGTTTGTAATAAGAATAAGACACAGACCAAGATTGACTCCTTTTTTCAGAAAGAATGATTAAACCATGATAAAACAGATGTTGATGATTTGATTTGATGTTGTGATTATGTATGATTTCGTATGATACTGTATTCTCCAATATAAGCTGTTCAAGGAAGTAAAGTATCAGAACAATAGGCCTCGTTCCGTATGTTGACCACCTCCGTATGTTGACCGGTTTGCTACAGTCCCTTGGGTGGTCAACTTATAGAGGTTCTACTGTAATATATATATATATATATATATATATATATATATATATATATATATATATATATATATATATATATATATATATCATCATCATCTCATCTCAGCCCGTAACCCGTCATGGGTCGTAGGGGTGCCATGGTGGAAGCATCAGCAGACAGGGTCCTCCAATATATATAAAAAAATATAAAAAATCGATAATGACGGGGAAAAAAATCGATGATGTTTCATTGGTAGGTTACTAAGAGGGGTTTTTGAAGCGAGTGGAGTCTTTTTGTGCTTGCGGGGGTGACTATGCATGTTGGGCTGTAGCTGGCGGTTGTAAGTTAGGGGGGATTTTTGTGTGTTGTTTTATTGTGCCGGTAGTGTGTTGGTGTGTTTGTTTATACATATAAACATACTATATATATATATATATATATATATATATATATATATATATATATATATATATATATATATATATATATATATATATATATATATATATATATATATATATATACTGAAGCACATTAAAAACGCACCACTATTATATATACTGATGCCGAGAAGCTGGCAAAAAAAAAGTGTGGGAATGGATTTTCCCCGTGTTTGCCATGAGGTAGAGAGCGAATGGCTGCTGGAATGGAAAGTGCAAGATTCAACCCATGGGTGTGTGTACAGACTACATGAAAACGATGAAAGTTACACGTGCAACACGATTCTCAACAGCTATGACCCTGAAAATGTGTACGCGTTGTGGCAGTATACTCGATATAAAAAGGCCGTTGAGACAAAACACCCAGTACATGTGCTTGAAATGCCACGACTATCTGAAAACGACCGCCAACGAGCCATTGGTATGTTGGAGACCGGAATGAGCTCGCGGGCCATTGCCAGAAGGATGAATTGCCACCACAGCACTATTGTACGTCTCAATGAACGTTACGGAACCACTGGCAGTGCCCGGGATAGACTTCGGAGTGGCCAACCACGAGTTACTACCCCTGCGCAAGATCGTCATATTGTGCTGAGTCACCTAAGGAATTGACTCTCCCGGCAAGTCAAACAGCAAGAGCAATAGTGGGTAGACATGGGCAAGTCTCTTGAATGACAGTCATACGACGACTCAGAGATACAGGCCTTACTGCAAGACGACCTTATGTTGGGCCAAACTTGACTCACAGACATCGTTAGCAGCGCCTGCAATGGGCAGAGCAACATATCAGATGGACTAGACTGCAGTGGAATGCTGTCCTATTCACAGAAGAGAACAGATTCAACATATCCTTTGCAGATGGACGTATGCGGATTTAGCGACGGTGTGAAGAGCGCTTTGCAGATTGCTGTGTCAACCAATTTTGAGGTGGCAGTATTCACATTTGGGGAGGATTCAGTTTTCACCATCGCTTGCCTCTTCACGTCTTCCGTGGAAATGTTAATGCTGTGACATATCGAGATGAGGTTCTGGATGCACTGGTTGCTCCTGCGTTCACAATTTATCCAGACTTGCAGCTTCTCCAGCAGGATAACGCACGTGCATCTTTTTGTATTTTTGGTTTTCTCCCTTGCCTGCACAGAATGCAATGAATTTCATAACAATCAAATGTACAAATAAATGACCAGCATGGATTCATAGGAAAATGAATAAAGATTCCAAATATGTAAACTTGTACACACTTATATTTACATTTCACACTCTGTTCTTGAATTATACAGGTGGTGCGTTTTTAATGTGCTTCAGTATATATATACACACACAAGGTATATATATATATATATATATATATATATATATATATATATATATATATATATATATATATATATATATATATATATATATATATATATATATATATATATATATATAAAATATAAAAAAATCGATAATGACGGAAAATATAAAAAAAATCGATAATGGTGGGTTAGTAGGTTACTAAGGGGGTTTTTGAAGCGAGTGAAGTCTTTTTGTGCTGGCGAGGGTGACGACGCATGGGTGTATTGTGGTGTAGCTGGCGGGTGTAGTGTAGGGGGGATTTTTGTGTGATGTTGTATTGTGCTGGTGGTGTGTTGGTGTGTTTGTTTAAGGCGGCTGTGCCAGCAGCGAGAGGTGGGAGTGAAGTGTTAGAGACTTGTTTATACTAGGTCTAGTATCTAGAGGTGGGAGGGCAGTGTTAGAGATTATACTAGGTCAAACAGCTGAAGGTGGGAGTGAAGTGTTAGAGACTTGCCTATACCAGGTCCAGCCTAGAGAGGTGGGAGTGAAGTGTTAGAGACAACTATACTAGGACCAGCATCAAGAGGTAGGATTGAAGTGTTAGAGACTTTACTAGAGACAGCATCTAGAGGTGGGAGTGAAGTGTTAGAGACCTGACTATACGAGGACCAGCACCGAGAGGTATGAGTGAAGTGTTAGAGACTTGACTATACCAGGAGCAGCAGCGAGAGGTGGGAGTGAAGTGTTAGAGACGTGACTATATTAGGTCTAGCATGAAGACGGGGAGTGAAGTGGTAGAGACCTGGCTATACTAGGGCTAGCAGCTAGAGGTGGGAGTGAAGGATTAGAGACTTGGCTATAAAAAAATAATACTACAAGAGCAAAAGAACATAAACATGTTTCCCTTGTAATACGCGAGCTGGCTGCCGATAGTCTATATTTAGGGCTGACGACACCCACCCTAACCGAAGCTATTCGACCCTCTATGCTAACGGAGTTTTACGCGGTCTATGCTCAATGGTTTCCTCGCGAAGTTTGCCCCGACCCTCGATCTGGTTTCATAACTAGCGGTAACAGAGTTAGCGTCACTTCGGCGGACTTAACACCACGTGGCTCACACATACCTTGTGTATATCATCAATGATAAACTCTCTCTGGGTACCGAAATTGATAGCCTCCTTAACAAAGCTGCAGCCACCTTTACCCGCCTCACATCATGTGTTTGGGGAAACGCAAAACTCACAACGAAGACCAAAGCTGCGGTATATAACGCCTGCATCACCAGTACACTTCTATATGTTAGGAAGACCTAGACAATCTATGATAAGCAAGAAAGAAGGCTCAATACCTGCCATCTACCGTGTCTGCGCCACCTACTCGGCCTTTCGTGGAAAGATAAATTGCCAAATGTTGAGGTGTTGTCACGTGCTGGCCTTCAAAGCCTGTATAGCCAGCTGAGACAGGGAAGCCTACGCTGTCTTGGCCATATCCACCGCATGAAAGATGGTCGCCTTTGAAGAAATGTTTTGCGACTTGCAGAAATATTTTAAGAAAAATTTGACAACTGTTAGTAGTATTTGACAACTGTTAGAAATATTTGACACCTGGAAGACCCGTTTGAAAAACTATTTGACAGCTAACAAAAACATTTGCATAAATATTTGGCAACTGTAAGAAATATTTGAAGAAATTGTTGCCAAGTGGAAGAAATATTTTGACACCGGTTAGAAATATTTGACAAGTCGAAGAAATATTTTGACAAGTGGAAGAAATTTTTGCCAAGTGGAAGAAATATTTTGCCAACGGTAAGGAATATTTGACAAGTGGAAGAAATATTTTGCCAACGGTAAGAAATATTTGCCAAGGGGAAGAAATATTTTGCCAACGGTAAGAAATATTTACCAAGTGGAACAATATTTTGCCAGCTGGAAAAAAATATTTGACAAGTGTAAGAAATTTTTGTCAAGTAGAAGAAATATTTTGACAAGTGTAAGAAATTTTTGCCAAGTGGAAGAAATATTTTGACACCGGTAAGAAATATTTGCCAAGAGGGAGAAATATTTTGACAAGTGGAAGAAATTTTTTTGCCAAGTGAAAGAAATATTTTGATAAGTGGAAGAAATTTTTTGCCAAGTGAAAGAAATATTTTGACAAGTGGAAGAAATTTTTTTGCCAAATGAAAGAAATATTTTGACAAGTGGAAGAAAATATTATGCCAAGTGGAAGAAATATTTTGACACCGGTAAGAAATATTTGACAAGTGGAAGAAATATTTTGACAAGTGGAAGAAATTTTTTTGATAAGTAGAAGAAATATTGTGACACGTGGAAGAAATTTTTTTGCCAAGTGGAAGAAACATTTTGACACCGGTAAGAAATATTTGACAAGTGGAAGAAATACTTTGCCAAGTGGAAGACATTTTTTTGCTAAGTGGAAGAAATATTTTGACACCAGTAAGAAATATTTCACAAGTGGAAGAAATATTTTGACAAGTGGAAGAAACATTTTGCCAAGTGGAAGAAATATTTTGACACTGGTAAGAAATATTTGACATGTGGAAGAAATATTTAAAGAAGTATTTGACAGTTGATCTATTTACCTGCAGCTTGGACCCTTTGCACACGCCTGGGAGAAAATTTTGGGACTATCTTTGCTGCTTGGAAGAAAAGCTTTTACTAAAGTTTGAAAATTGCAGGACAAAAAGTAGATACCCGTTTGATAACTGGAACAAATACGTAGTTACATTTATTTAATGTACTACATTTCCGTGGTCGCCGCATGTTTGAACCGCTTCCGAGACAATATAAAACCTATCACCAGCTGTCGCCCGTGTGAAAAAAGTAAAACCTTAAGTCGCGGGGGTTCGAACACACGAACGAAGGAATGTTTCTTTTATAAATTACTACTATTGATCGATTGTGTTTTGAACTTGTGACGTGAACAGAAATAAGTAGCAGGATTAGTCTTACAAAGGTAAAATGTTAGTGTTACAAAGGTAAATCTCGTTGCAGCTAGGATTTTTCGTCTACCAATACGCAAAACTCTGCATGCTAGATTTTTTATTACGCTTTTCTAGATAGCTATATTTAGCCCTGACGTCCCCCTCTATGGTACAGGAATTTCATAAACGAGTCATGGTTTACGCGCGATGTTTTGCGCGGACCATCGATCCGGTTCAAAAACTGGCGGTAACACAATTAGTCGTTGTAATAAGAACCAAATAAAAATACGTCTGCTCTTGTGGTATTTCCTGGAGAATACGGCTGTGTGTGTGTGTGGGGGGGGGGGGTCATTTACATACCACTAGTGGTGCATTGGCTTGTGTAGACTTATTACTCGTGACATATTATAAATAATAAAGAAAACTACCCCATGGCCCAGCACCTGTATCAATATGTAATTGCATTCACCCAACAACGGAAATTCCATATTCTATTTTTACATAAACAGACAGGTACATAAAGGTAACGTAACCACTACACCACTTCCCATCTAAAAAAATAGCTCTCTTCAATTATGTGTCCTGTTTGTATAATGTTTTTCTTAGATAAAGTATACGAGCAATGGTTTTCCGCGCGAAGTTTCGCGACGCCCATTGAGCCGAGTTTTCTTACTAGTGAGGGGAAATCACGAATCGTTTGTCAGAAATCTCAGGGTAGGAAATTATATGAGAAGAGAACCCCTGGTTGTTTCGGGGAGCACAATACACCTAGTACTAAGGGGCTGAATAAAACAGCACAACACAATAGACAAACACACGTTTTTGGCGGTTCTCAGTAAAACAACTAGCGCGGGGCAGGACAACCGTACTAAAGAGCTCAATAAACAACACAATACGCTAGACTTTTAGCTGTACTCATCCAACAACGGAAAATCCCTGTCCTTTTTACATAAAAAGACAGGTACACGCCGATAACGTGACCACTTCACCTCTTTCCATCTAAAAAATAGCTTTCTTCCATTATGCCCCCCCCCCCTTTGTTACTGTTGTTTGAAAATAAATAAAAAAATTGTGCACATCCTCCCTCTTTCCATCTAACATAAACGTCTTCCAATATGTGCCCCTACTCATATAATGTTTTTGTTACTGCTGTTTAAAAATAAAATATACATATATACTTCTATTTATTTAACCTTACCTTTTTGTTATCTATATTGTATAACTGTTGTCTACATGTCTTTGTATATTGTATAAAGAAACATACGAACACATGGCTGACTTATATAAACCTGTTGGTTTTTCTCTCACCCCTCATCACCCCCGCCTGCCACAATCAATACCCTCCCGCCCTCCCCATACCCCACTTACCATCTAACGACAATAGTTATATCTATATTGTCTTATTCCCGTGTCCCCCGCTACACCCCAACACAGAAATTCCCTGTCACATTTTTACATAAAAAGACATGTCCAAACCGATAACGGCACCACAATCTTTCATAGATGTACTGCGCATGCGCGTACAATCCATAATTTCTTGGTTTTGTCACAAATGTTACGGTCGAAAAGTATGGAACCCCGCTAGTATCGCTTATGTAATTACAGTCACCCAGCAACGGAAATTCCCTGTCCTATTTTTACATAAAAAGACAGGTATACGGCGATAATGTCACCCCGGCACCTCTTACCACAATACACAAAATTAAAAAACCTACACAAAAAACCCACACCCGCCAGCTACACCCCAACATGCGTCGTCACCTCCGTCAGCATAAACCAAAGCCCCCGCACACTTAAAAATCAACACCACGCTGCTACAAATTTATACTAAGCGAATTTATCGCTTTTTTACATTTTCCTCTTTATCTCACTATTGCCGGTTTTTATCGCGTTTTATGTCTGTTGTCTACCTACTTGTATGAATAAACAACACAATACCCGCACAATACAACAATTAAAATACCTACACAAAAAATGGTATAGCCAAGTCTCTAACACTGCACTCCCACCTCTTCATGCTGGCCCTAGTATAGTGACGTCTCTTTCACTCCCACCTCTCGCTGTTAGTCCTAGTATAGTCATGTCTCTAACACTTCACTCCCACCTCTCGATGCTAGTCCTAGTATAGCCATGTGATACACCCCCCTTTACTCTGATGGTTTCAATAAATGTGATTAAACGTTAATGTTATTAGTCTGTTTACACCCACTGTTGCGAGTGTAGTGGTTTGGTCTATATCATCGCCACACAGGCTAATTCAATATATGTGTGCTGCTGACCTGTCACTGTGTCTGGAATGTTGACCTGGGTGTGTGTTGATATGTTCGCACACCACAGTACGTACATAAGGGTACATGCAGGAGTCAAGAAGGGTTGCAAACGACTGGAACAGTTCGATACTGTTTATTCCGTTACAACACAGATACGATGACATAAATGACACACATTCGACAGCAAAACACGAATCATAGTATATAATCTCCACACTGCATCAATACCTAATACGGCCTGTCCTAATCCTGGACTTATAATAGCTTAATAGCTTCATACATCTCCACACTGCAGTTAATATATAATATGGCCTGTCCTAATCCTGGACTGATAATAGCTTAATAGCTTCATACATAATCCTGGACTTATAATAGCTTAACAGCTTCACAAATCTTCATACTGCAGCTAAACATAATATGGCCTGTCCTAATCCTGGACTAATAATAGCTTAATAGCTTCATACATCTCCACACTGCAGTTAATATATAATATGGCCTGTCCTAATCCTGGACTAATAATAGCTTAATAGCTTCACAAATCTTCATACTGCAGTTAATATATAATATGGCCTGTCCTAATCCTGGACTAATAATAGCTTAACAGCTTCACAAATCTTCATACTGCAGCTAAACATAATACGGCCTACAAAAGTACCTTAATACACAGCGAAGCCTGCATCACCCGGCAGCTTCATTAATCTTCAAAATATGGCCTACAAAAGTACTTCAATACATAGCAAAGCCTGCATCACACGGCAGCTATAATAAGGTTCATATGGCCTAAACAAATCTTCACTGCAGTGTATCACATAGGCTGTACACACAGCGAAATATATAAGTCGACATTTTCTCAAATCCTACGTAGGCATACATTATCCAAAAAACACTGGGACTCGACCTACACGGTCCACGCCCAAAACACAACTCCCTCAATCACACACTAGTCCCGCCAAAAAACCCGTCACGAGATTCGGTTGTCTTGAACACCGTTCTCGATAACACATGCAGACTAGCGAGCTATTCACATGACTCAAAACAGTACAGAATAAATACATTAAACAGCGTTCACACGCTTATCTGTACTCTGTCACCCGAAAATAGGAAAAGATAATTCTATCCTAAAGTCAAACAAGTATCCGCTTAATCAAGCGTTGCAACTCGAAATTTAATATGTTCAAAAAAACCATTCTAAAGATTACTTCCCCTTCCATAAGTTCCACCTGCAACAGTTACCACCCGCTCCGGGAAAAAAAAATGATTCTATCATTTTTTTTTTGAAAAAATTAACTCCCAAAAACGAAAAATTTAGAAGACAATTAAGCTGTAACGTATGCCTACAAAAATATCTTATTTTAAATCAAAATTATATCTACAACAAATATCAGCATTAAAGTGTAAAGTAGCAATTAAAGCATACAGCATAATCAGCTAAGTATAAAAAGTAATTAGCTAAATATACAAATGTGATGAGTTCCAAAATTAAGTCAATTATACGTAGTACAAACCAAACCGACAACAACCGATCGAAAAAGAAAACACAAGATCAATCAAAAGAAGAATGATCTGTAAAAAATGAAAGTAAGAACTCAACAATACTATATACTCATAATTAAGTTGGACAATTACATGTAAAATAAATACAACTATCATAAATAGATATGTTATATCAAGTCATATAACCACTCCAACAATACAAAGAATAGAGGTATAAGTGTTGAAAGAAGACAAAGTATACAAATAGAATCAAGTAAAACGAAGATGAGGTACGAAAGTATAAACAAGATATGAAATCCATACCGAAAAGACAACAGAAAAGAAGGAATGAAATGAAGAATAGTTACCAAAGACAGATAGAAAGCAAAGGCACGAACACAGAGAAAGTCAATAACAGTACATACTAAAAACTGTTTTGATCAGATAACCTATTCATAAATAAATATATAAACATGATCGAAAAGCACAACACAAAATATCAAAGTATATCTATACTAACACCACCAAAAATAATTTATAACTAAACAAAACCTAATAAGTAATTTAACTAAGTTATAAGAGTTATACAAAACTAACATAAATAAATTATAGGCATCGAACAAACAAGTAATAGCATTACTATAACTAATACGACCAACGCACAATCAAGCGCTAAAAATAAAAAAATACATCATAATAAAAAACAACTTTTTACAAGAACTAATCAAACTACATATCAATGATATCACGAAGTCAAATGCTGGGCACACACAACAAAAAATTACAATGCCAAAAAAAAAAAAAAAAAAAAAAAAATCATTTTTTTCAACAGTACCGTACAAACATATTTTTTTTCTCGATAAGTTACATAAAAACAGTATTTAATTTTTAAGTAATTCAGTAATACTTTAAGTAAAGCCTAATAATGAAATCAATATTTTAACAAAATGAGTGAAATATAGAACAAAAATCCTATCTCGAATAAACCTTTAAATCAACACATGTAAATTTAATTTATCCTTTAAGTTCTTTCTGCTGACAATTACGTTCAGCTCAGTAAAATGCTATTTAGCTATAACTCTATCTCTTACTCAAATCGATAAGATATACATCTATAAATAAATCTACAATCTGTTATTACTATGAAATATAAAAAAGGTTCTATAAAAATATCTACAAAAAATAATTTTTTTTTTTTTAAATAATCTGCTAAGAAAATAATCTACATGTCTGACTGGCAAGAAAATCAAGTTCTGGAAAAATCGAAGTTTCACAAAAAGTTAACAAATCCAAATACAAGATCATGTATGATACATGCAAGCTATTTTCAAAATTACATTTCACAACATACCAGATAATACACATCTTCTCTGTATGTTCTATATATTAATTAATCATGACATCAAAACATGAGAAAAATATAAATTAAGTGAATAACGAACACTCAGGACTATCTAAAAGTAACCACTACATCAACACAATAAATGAGTTTGTGCAATCTCATCATGTACAAAACTATCCTAAACAACACAGTTGCAAAAATTCTAAGTTGAACAGAGTAGTATAAAGGATAATAATTACATACTACACATTATCAACACAATAATATATAAATAGCATAAAAAATGTATTAATACATCATCAAAATACAGACATATAAATAACAATAAAAAAAATTATGGCAATCAAATGATGCATAGAAATAATCATGACAACAAAATTATATGTTATTTCAAAACAACAACATGTCATGTACTAATATAGAATACAAAAATATTTACTATCTAAGGAAAAAAAAATACGCCGTAAAATTTCCCACTCTCTTGTAAACATGCTTGACCTTCAGTAAGCAACACCTCAGATTTAGTTTGACGCTGACAGGTTTCGGTTGACTACTCGAGCGGAAAGTTGACTCACATTTCTGACCGTCAATATGTCGCAGAAGCCTTGACTCTTATCGCAACGTAGCTTCTGTCAACAAATACAAATAAAATTTCCATTTTACTCAATAGTGAAATTTAATGAGAAAAACGTAGAAATCACGTTTACAATTACCCAACACCGGCTTGTGTAAAAACCCGGTCTCTTCACGATGTCACTAGCTCTCTCTATCACATGTAGATATCATAGAATTCTTGGGGACAACATGACCGACCTTGAATGTCGCCGCTGCCTTACGCTGAAACAAAGTCTCACATTCACAACAACAAGTAGAGCAAGCAATAGTATTCAAGCATCCACTGTTATTTTTACTCTGTTTACTTTGATTATAAATGACTCTGGGCTCATGTTGAACAAAATTAGCACAATTGCGCTTATTATTTGATCTATGATCAAAATACTTATTATTACCGTTGCCTTGTTTACAAATAATGACTTTAGTCTTTTGTTGAGGAACATTACTCTGGTGATGTAAAGCAACATTTGAAAAGCTATTATCTCTATCATACTTTCCAACATTCTTACAATCAAAACTTTGAGATTTGTTAAATTGTCTACGAGAGGGAAAATTATTATTTACTGATCTCCCTTGGTAATGTTTAATCTTGGGGTTATCTCTCTTACTAGAACTGTTTTTCTTTTCCCCTATGGGAATATATTTACCAATAGTTTCAAACTGACTGTGCTGAGTTTGATAACTGCCAGAAACAATAGTATCTCTATTGTTCCGCATATGGGTTTCATCTTTGGAACAAGTAGTAATAGTCTCAACACCCGCTATTAATTTCTGAGTATTTCCAGTAGTAGACAAATATTTGCTCTTATGAGTCTTGACCTGAAATATATCACCTTTCTTTTCCTGACCAACAGAACTGGCTGTTACACTAGAATCTTTGTTGGTCTGACGCCAAGAATTATCACTGGAACTATCAGTAATATTAGAACTTTTAAAGTTGTATTTACCACGAAAAGATCTGTCTTTACCATGAATGACCTCTCTCTGAGCTACTTTCTGTCTATCATTGTCAACATTGACAGAAGAGCACCTTTTGTTTTTCAAAACCATATCTAGTAAGCCATATATTCTGTCCCTTGCTTCTGTAATTTCATTATTTTTAAGTGAAATCTCTTCACTTAACCTTTTATTTAACTCCTTAACAGCCAAAACTTTGTCGCTTTCTTCTGCTAGCAAATTTTCAATTTTAGCGACCTTCTCTTTCTCCATAGTTAACTCTTCTAATTTCACCTTTACATCCTTTTCTTTGGTTGCTCTCCTCTGTCGCGCTAGTTTCCTCAATCTCATCTTTTGAACCTCTTCTATCTGTGGCTGAAGTCGAGCCACTTGAGCCTGAAGTCCTTGGATTTGAGCAGCTTGTGCCTTTAACTCATTCATATTCTCCGAGGATACATTACTCTTTTCTTTCAGTTGGCGACTGAGAATATCATTGTCATCCAACACATCCTGAAGCATATCTTTATAAGTCTTCTCACAGTCATTTCTCTCTCAACCCTTCAATTTCTCATACATCTCTTTCTGTTCTTGAAGTTCCCGCGTGAGATTACCTATCTGAGCTTCCAAGTCTTGGACTTTGCTTAAAGCTGAATTTAATGTAGCTTGTGCACTAGAAAGTTCTGAGTTTGATTCAAGTATCTCACTTTTAAGCTTATACACAGTTGCCTGTAGTTCGCTCTCTTTAGCAACACCTTCTAGGAAATTCTCCCTTTGCTGTAGAGCACTCTGTTTGTTTACTTTTGCTTGTTTCTCAATTCTCAATTCCCTTTCCTGCTCATCAGATGTATGGTTGTGGATTATTTTGAACATGCTTTGCATTATATGTCCGTGTTCAAGTTCAATATACTGTTGCAAAAACACACGAAGGTGCCGTAGCAAATTCACCAAATCCTTGGCCATTACCAAATTGCAAACAAACTTAAAGTTGTGTTCAGCAAATAACTCCAGGGATGTTGACACATTAATCAAAAAATCATCCATTATCCATTCTCCAAGTCGTGCACCTCTCAATCCCTTACCATCTCTACCTACCACCAATGCAGACTCCAACATAGGCCTTATATCTGTAGGGTACATATCACGATCCATGGTGATTCACTTACTTAATCAACTATATATAGTAATCACTTATAGTTATGACAAATTACTGTCGCAAAAGGTTTGACAATTACCCTTCCAGCTCACAAAGTTAACTATTTGTCAAGAAATGAGCTTATTCCTCAATTCTGTATCACCAATTCCTTTTTATAGCACCTTTATCAAGTCACATCATTATCAGGAAAATCGACATATGTCAACAGCCATTAACACCTATGCATCAAATCTTAATCATATGTCAAATTAGACATAAACAACAATAATAACAAAATGAGCAATTAGGGAGGCCTAGCGACATATATGAAGTGACACAATTTACACAAGACACAATCACTTATCTGTCAATGATCCCGCTTCTTTTCCGCCACGACACTGGATATCACATAGACTGCTAAAACCTCCACTGCGGGAAAGCACTGCAACTTGATTCGTTTCTCTTCAGGTAATTTCGTCAATATGATATGTGCTTAACAATGCACAAGTTGACAGGAACCATAATACAGCACACACTGCAACTCTTGACTCTTCTGTAGTCTGAAATGCACACGGCAACTCCGTGTATCATAACATCTTGAACTTGTGATGGTGACAACTGGCACAGGTAACCCGAATATTGCAGAAATCTGTCACAACCCGTACAAATGCTGGTACAAATACTGTCCAAGTCTAATTGAACTTCCTTGACCACTGCAGACGTTGTTGTCGTCTATAGGCATGAAATAGGACGTCAATTGCTACTGGTGTAAAGTTGCCTTCTACCACGAATAAAGCGTGCGTCGTTTCTCAAATGCGCCACCCAGGCAGATAATAACTAGGTCACAGTTCTGAAGTACAGGAGATTCAAGCCACGCCTACATAAGGTCAATTATAACAAAGTCAAGTGTTCTACACTCTTGTCACGTGCAAGTCATATGTATTATTTTCAACTTGTAGTGACTGATCCTCTAGATATGTTATGGTCTGGTGGACAAAATTTGATTCACTTTATCCTCTTGCTTCAAGTACATATCACTGTAGAGGTAACAATTTCTTAATCGTATACGCCACTCAGGCACATCTTAAATGATATCCAATGATACGAAAACTACGCCACTTAGGCTATCGACGCGAATAGTCGTAGATGTCAGATCCTGTTGACTGTAAACCACCAACTGATACACCCCCCTTTACTCTGATGGTTTCAATAAATGTGATTAAACGTTAATGTTATTAGTCTGTTTACACCCACTGTTGCGAGTGTAGTGGTTTGGTCTATATCATCGCCACACAGGCTAATTCAATATATGTGTGCTGCTGACCTGTCACTGTGTCTGGAATGTTGACCTGGGTGTGTGTTGATATGTTCGCACACCACAGTACGTACATAAGGGTACATGCAGGAGTCAAGAAGGGTTGCAAACGACTGGAACAGTTCGATACTGTTTATTCCGTTACAACACAGATACGATGACATAAATGACACACATTCGACAGCAAAACACGAATCATAGTATATAATCTCCACACTGCATCAATACCTAATACGGCCTGTCCTAATCCTGGACTTATAATAGCTTAATAGCTTCATACATCTCCACACTGCAGTTAATATATAATATGGCCTGTCCTAATCCTGGACTAATAATAGCTTAATAGCTTCATACATCTCCACACTGCAGTTAATATATAATATGGCCTGTCCTAATCCTGGACTGATAATAGCTTAATAGCTTCATACATAATCCTGGACTTATAATAGCTTAGCAGCTTCACAAATCTTCATACTGCAGTTAAACATAATATGGCCTGTCCTAATCCTGGACTAATAATAGCTTAATAGCTTCATACATCTCCACACTGCAGTTAATATATAATATGGCCTGTCCTAATCCTGGACTAATAATAGCTTAATAGCTTCACAAATCTTCATACTGCAGTTAATATATAATATGGCCTGTCCTAATCCTGGACTAATAATAGCTTAACAGCTTCACAAATCTTCATACTGCAGCTAAACATAATATGGCCTACAAAAGTACCTTAATACACAGCGAAGCCTGCATCACCCGGCAGCTTCATTAATCTTCAAAATATGGCCTACAAAAGTACTTCAATACATAGCAAAGCCTGCATCACACGGCAGCTATAATAAGGTTCATATGGCCTAAACAAATCTTCACTGCAGTGTATCACATAGGCTGTACACACAGCGAAATATATAAGTCGACATTTTCTCAAATCCTACGTAGGCATACATTATCCAAAAAACACTGGGACTCGACCTACACGGTCCACGCCCAAAACACAACTCCCCCCAATCACACACTAGTCCCGCCAAAAAACCCGTCACGAGATTCGGTTGTCTTGAACACCGTTCTCGATAACACATGCAGACTAGCGAGCTATTCACATGACTCAAAACAGTACAGAATAAATACATTAAACAGCGTTCACACGCTTATCTGTACTCTGTCACCCGAAAATAGGAAAAGATAATTCTATCCTAAAGTCAAACAAGTATCCGCTTAATCAAGCGTTGCAACTCGAAATTTAATATGTTCAAAACTCTCTAGCTGCTGGCCCTGGTATAGTCAAGTCTCTAGCACTTTACTCCCACCTCTCGCTGGTGGTCCTGGTAAAGTCAGGTCTCTAACACTTCACTCCCACCTCTTCATGCTAGATCTAATATAGTCAAATCTCTAACACTTCACTTCCACCTCTCGCTGGTTGTCCTAGTATAGGCAAGTCTCTATCACTTCACTCCCACCGGCCGATGTCTTTAATCTACCACCGAAGAAACAGAGATCTACAAAGCGGCTGATATACCTACACAAAAAAGTCACAACCGCCAGCTACAACCATGCGTCGTCACCGCCGTTAGCACAAAAAGGCTCCACTCGCTTCAAAAACGTCCTTAGTAACTTACGCCGCCATTATCGATTTTTTTTCTCTCTACACTCCCACCTCTCGATGCTGGACCAGGTATAGTGAAGTCTCTAACCCTTCACTACCACCACTAGCTGCTAGCCCTAGTATAGTCAGGTCTCTAACACTTCACTCCCACCTCTCGCTGCTGGTCCTGGTATAGTCAAGTCTCTAACACTTCACTCCCACCTCTCGGTGCTGGTCCTCGTATAGTCAGGTCTTTAACACTTCACTCCCACCTCTTGATGTTAGACCTAGTTGTGGTAAATTAGAGGTTATGGTGTTACTAAACTAAGGGTACACAAGGTGAGGTCAAGCTGTGTAAGTTCCCTGAGTCTGATTGATGATGATGATGATGATGTAATTCTCAGGGTCCCTATCCGCCACCTCTAAGATCTCACCTTGTATAAATTAATCTCTGTAATGTTGTGTGGCTAGTATCTAGGGTAATTGTAACTGTATTTTTTTTCTTGTTGAGGTGATCACTGGCCCAAGACAGTTTACATGTTGTTAGATGTGTAGTGCGAGCGTATGATGAGTTGAGTGTGGGTGCGAATGAAGACGCGAATGTGTTTAGGCTCGTATAGATGTAGATCCTGCAACCCATACTCTCACATGCAGTAATCAAGGATGCTTTGACACTGCAGGCATGTTTCAAGACATTTATTGACGGGAACACACATAATATCAACAGGAACAGTCAGTGTAACAAGGTCATGCTGACCTGACATCGATAGGTATACATTTGGCATTCAAAAAGGTAAACATCAGAATAGACGTGCATGGTCAATAGCAAAGTTCTTCAATAATGACAGTTCGTAGCGTCGCCCTTGGCGTCTCTGACTAAACGCGTCAGATGCCTTAGTTACCTTGACACACAGGTGCAACTTGGCACTCCCTGCCAATTGCACATATCAGGCTGTAGTATAATAGCCGGAAGCACAGGCCTCGTCCTAACGTCGGCCGTGTACTTCTGTTAAATAGGTTATCACCAACCCTGCAGTAATACTTATTGTAGATAGAAGTTCCGCCAATCTGCGGCTCCCACAATATATCCTCGTCACTGGATTTCTGGACAATATAAGACTAACAGTCTTGGATGGCTACCTCGAGCACAAATATATAAGTTCTGAAATGGCGGATCCGTGAACTGCTGTTCACCCTAGGTAATCCTTTACATGTTCTGCCACCGAAAAGCGTAATAATGCATAAAGGTCGGTATTACCTGGTAAATGAATCCTCAGAACTACACAAGGAATTCTGTCGTCATCCCGACGCACAGAGATTCACTGGGGAAAACTGCCATAGCAGTTACTTCGAAGATTCTCCCCGAAAAACAATGGACTCTTGGTCCCTTCAGAAAAACAGGACCTCCCGGCTTCCCGGAAGTATATCTCACTCCCGCTTAAAAAACCTTCCCATAGGCCCACGCCGAACTGTCAACCTCTGACCCTAAAGGTCAAACACAATGAATGAATAAACAAGGGAAGACAACCCCTAATCAACCTGACATCGCAGGTAAAGACACAATTATACTTATGATACAAACATAAGCAAATAACTTGACAGATGACTCCGTCGAAAATGACAGCAACATTACTACCACCCCCCTGTAAAAAAAAATGCAATTTTTTTTTTTTTTAATATGTTCATGAGCAAGATAGCACCAGTATCACTTCTGTGCTCATGCAAACAATGAACCTAATATCAGGTACAATAGAAGAGGGTACAAATCATCTCCCAACATAGGAGAAAATATTTCCTTTAAGCCAAACAAACTAAGGGATACCATTCAAGAAACCTAAGTTGCTGGCAATACCAATCATATATCAAACATTACTAAATAATATAATCATAGCAATATACAAATGTCAATGCTATTTTAGCAACATATCACTGATGGATGGACAAAATGAAATTTGTTAAATTATCTAAACATCATCCAAATACATTTGTATTACAACATATTATGATATTAAGGACAGACCTAAGTCTGAAAATATATCAGGAAAAACTAGGACACAAGATTTAACTGGAATCATGTGGGCATCTAGACAATATGTCCGCCATCACATTATCCGAACCACGGATAGCTCGCACCGTGAAATGGAAAGGCTGAAGAGCAATAGCATAACGAGTAGATCTCGAGCTCTTCAAATCCTTACTTTGCATAGCCGTAAGAGCTTTTTGGTCGGTTTCCATAAAGAAATGCGCGCCCAGAAGGAACCTTTGTAGCTTAAGAATGGACCAAACCATAGCCAACAATTCACGGTCCAAAACCGAGTAATTCCTTTCTGCCGCATTCAGCTTCCTAGAAATATACATTACAGGATGCAGAGTTCCTGAATATTCCTGCATTAGTGCCGCTCCAATGCCAGTGGAAGAGGCATCACTACGAAGGACAAAAGTCTTATCAATCGTCGGTAGTCTTAAGATAGGATGAGATGAGAACAAATTCTTAACCTGATCCAATGAAGATTGGCATTCTTGGGACCAACGCACCATATTAGGAGAACCTTTTTTCAATAACGTTGAAAGTGGTGCCATAATGGAGGACAGATTCTCAATGAATCTTCCATAGAATTGTATCAATCCCAAGAGACTACGCACTTGCTTTTTTGTCTTCGGAACCGAGATATTTAATATCTTTGAAATGTTTTGGTCCTCTGTCTTCAACAGACCATGACCAACTCGATGACCTAGGAAGGAAATTTCACTAAACCCAACAAAAGCTTTAGAGGGTTTAGCAGTCAAACTATGCTCACGTAGAGTAGATAGCAATTCCTTCAGACCCACATAGTGTTCTTCCCAAGTATCGCTGAAAAGACAGATGTCGTCTAAATATGCAATGACATCTGCACGATCTGATAGAATTCGTCGCATCATGCGCACGAAAGTCGCTGGGGCGTTCATAAGCCCGAAAGGCATAAAATTCCATTGAAACAGACCCCTAGGTGTCGAAAAAGCAGTGAGAGGTTTGGCGTGTTCCGTCAATGGGACTTGCCAATAACCTTTCGACAAGTCTAGTTTAGTAAAGAATTTAGCTTTAGAAAGTCTAATAAGTAGATCATCTAATAACGGCATAGGTTCAGCATCGAACTTCGTAACTTGATTTAATTTGCGATAATCAACGCAAAGACGTATGTTATTGTCTTTCTTTCGAACAATAACTATCGACGAAGAATAAGCTGAAGTGGATGGTTCAATTATTTGTAGTTGAATCATTTCATCCAATTCTTTCTCGACTTGTGCTTGAAAATGAATAGGTATTGGGTATGGTCTTACTCTGATCGGATTACGATCAGTAAGTATGATGTCATGTTCTATGACATCTGTGTGTCCAGGAATGTCGGTAAGGACATCCTGATATGATTGTAACGTAGAGGATACTTGACGTTGTTCCTCAAAAGACAAGTTAGAAGAGACTGTAACGTCTCTCCACGATTCCGTTGAAATAAGTGGAATCGTAGGAAGAGGTAAGTTCACGTCAGAAAAAATAGTTTCCTCATCCTGTATAACGGACAGGGATGAGATGTGACCATGTTGAACTGGAGAGTCGTCCGTCGCCTGGAAAATAGGCTGTAAATAGTCTGGACGTTCAATAAACTCTGTTAACATATTTATATGGAAGGTTTTATGCCTTCCATCCACATCGACAATATAGTCGACATCAGAAATTTTCGAGACTATAGTGTATGGACCCTTCCAAGAAATGAGAAGTCTATTCTCTCTTGAGGGCAGTAAGACATATGCTTTGTCTCCAGGACAAAGTTGACGTAGGCGTCTTTTCTTATTAGCAAATCGCCTAGCTTTTTTTCTTTCGCAAATTCGGAAGATGAAGTTGCTAACCTGCACGATTCGATAATCTTTTCTCTAAGAGCTATAACATATTCATATGACGATTGTGTATCATCGTCAATATTATCGGAAGTTATCAAATCGTGTAACAAGGACATTGGCCCGCGCGGTTGCGCGCCAAAGACAAGTTCGAAAGGAGAAAACCCTGTATGCTCGTTGGGAACCTCTCTATAGGCAAAGAGGACTGCAGGTAAAACCCTGTCCCAATCTTCAGGATGATCCTCCGTTATCTTGCCAAGTAAGTTCTTTAGTGTCCTGTTAAGACGTTCTACCAATCCATTGGACATTGGATGATAAATACTACTGAGAGACCTTTTAATGTCTAGCGTAGCCATTACCTGAGACATAACGTCCGAAATTAACTGAGTGCCGTGATCCGACAGTATTTCTCCGGGGAATCCCAGACGAGAAAATACGAGCCAAAGAGCATCAGCGATATCGACAGTTGATATGCTCTTCAGAGGAATAGCCTCTGGCCAACGCGTGCACATGTCCACGCAAGTGAGGATAAATTGGTGTCCTCTGGCTGACTTAATTTTGAACGGACCAATGATGTCTATAGCCATTTTCTGAAACGGCCGAATCGGAATATCTGCAGCCTGAATAGGAGCAGCATGTCTCGGACCCCTAGACTTGACCTCTTGACAAATTTTGCAAGATCGGCAATAAATTCGGATGTCTTTATTCACGAATGGCCAAAAGAATGACGCAAGGACTCTAGTTTTAGTTCTGGAAAAACCCATGTGTCCCGCACACTGAGAATCGTGTGCATGCCGAAGAATTAAGGCTCTCATACACTTAGGCACAAGAATTTGCGAGTGCATAGACTTGTCCGAGTGTTGTACCATTCGTACCAATATACCATTCTTCATAGTGATATACGATTTGTGATTCGTATTTTGATTGGGATCCCCTTTCTTTGCAAGAAGGAAGTATTTCTTCAAAGAAGGATCCTCTTCTTGACGTTTAACAAACGAGTCATGGGAAATCACCAAGTGCTCGTCTTGGCTATCAACTTCATTACTATTATAAGATGAAGTTGGGGGATTAAGAGCTTGAGCTCTTGTCACCACTGCATTGACCGTTTGAATGTTTTTTTCTCCCAACTAGAAATTTGTTGCGGGGTGCATTCCTTAACCCCATGAATACGACCGATTATAAGATCCGCAATAGGATTAGGAAGAAGACATGCATGGACATCTCCTGTGAAGAAAGGAGTGTCAATCCTAATAATAGCAGTAGGATAGCTTTCCATAGTACCACCAAATGTAACACATTTGATTGTTTTTCCCGTGGCA
The DNA here is from genome assembly GCA_024509875.1 of Oreohelix idahoensis. NCBI lineage: Eukaryota > Metazoa > Mollusca > Gastropoda > Stylommatophora > Oreohelicidae > Oreohelix > Oreohelix idahoensis. The sequence continues at coordinate 1,091,841 of JAMPIV010005015.1, read as the reverse complement.
CAGCAAGGATCTATCAGAGACTCCTTAACCCCGACGGTAGTACATCCCGAATCGAAAAGTACTGAGACTAGCCTATCATTTATTAGACCTTTATGTAAGATGAGAGATCCTCTCCCATCATGCGCAACTGTAGCAGGTAGAGCAGGAAGAGGGTGACCACAACTTAGCGTAGATACAGTTGATGAGTCAAACAATGTTAAGCATTGGGGGCATTCAGTTGCTCTCCCAAAATCGAAAGCACAACCAGTGATAGCCCTAGAGTTACCACTATCATTTACTGTATTACAGACTCCATCAAACTCTTGTTGCGCAGAGTTTGCCTGTTGGTAAGGTCTTTTTTTGTTAAACCTAGGTCTACCTCGATTATCATTTCCCCTGTAATTATTTCGACTATCATTTCCCCTGTAATTGTTATCATATTGCCTATTGTAATCATCATTCCGGTTTGAATCCCGGTTTCTAAATTCACCATCGTCATAATCTTGACGTCGAGAATGATTACCTCGAAAATTTGAATAGTTATTATTTGGATAGCCTTTACGAAAGTGTCTCAAATTATTACCACTAAAATTACGAGAACTACCATCTTGTCTCCACTGCATAGACGAAGAACCATCATGTGTTGGATTACTCCGCTTCTGAGTGTAATTTTGATTACTTCCCCTATTCCAATTTTGTTGAGCACCCTGAAATTTTTTTCTGAAATTAGGGCCATATGGTGTTGCCGAAGCAGCTGGCAACCCTTCTTTCACTTTAGAATTGCTAACTGTAGCATGGGGATGTGCTGTGGCATACTGACAACAGTATTCCTCCATTTCTTTTAAGTTTTTAGGCTTACGCTCATGAAGGAATGCAAGAAAAGAATCATTAACAGATGACAAAACCTTATCTCGCAATAATAAGTCCATTAGACCTTCATATGTTTTCTCAATCTGAGACAACTCAACCCATCGTGTAAATGTACGACGTATCTTTGTAACAAAATCAGAGAAATCTACTCCATTTTCTGGCAACATTGTCCTAAAACGAAGACGATAGTCTTCTTGTTTTAATTGGTATTTCTTTAGTAATGCTGCCCTGACAACATCATAATTAGTCCTCTCATGTTCGTCTATTGTCATAAGAGTAGTCACTGTGTCACCTGTAAAAAATGGCATCAGTTGTTCAACATATTTTTCCTTTTTTATGTTATGCGTATCGCACAAAAATTGGAATCTATCTAGATAATCTGCTACGTCATCCTTTAAAGGATTGAAATGAGGCAATTTAATCCTACTAACAAACTCCTTTGTCGTACTCGAAGTTGTTTGCTGAGCACCCGTACTCGCCAATTTCAATTTCTCTAACTCCAAAATTGCGAGTTTTTCATCAAGTTCCATCTTCTGTTTTCTTTCCTCATGTTCCATTTTCCTAATTTCAGCCTCAGCAGCAGCTTGAAGTTTTTTTTTCCTCTGCAGCAGCTTGAAGTTTTTTTTCCTCTGCAGCAGCTTGAAGTTTTTTGTCTTCCATTTCCATCTGGAATTTTCTTTCATCAGCTGCAGCTTGAGCTTTCCTCTCCTCAGCAGCAGCTTGAGCTTTTCTCTCCTCAGCCTCTCTTTGATACCTTCTTTCTTCAAGTTCTAATCTTCTATTCTCAGCTTCTAGCTTCTTTAGTTCAGCTTCTGCTTTCAATTTAATTTCCTCTTTTTGTTTCTTTTCTTCTGACTTTAATGCAATGGCGAATTGAGCAGATGAATATTCTTCCAATTCTTTACCAGACTTACCAAGGGTCAACCCTTGCTGGATGAAGAAATCCAATGTAGACATTCTGTCTAATGAGATCAGAAACCTGAAAAAAAATTAAATAAATTACCTTATCCCACTTCAATGGGAGACAAGTCTGAAATGCTAGACTTGTATACTCACTTCACTTTATTTTACTGTCTTAATCTTTGTAGATAACAAGTCTTTTATCAAAGAACTTGTATAAATATCTTATATAATATTATTTAACAAACTCTATATGAAGAGTCTACCTTATCAATAATATCAAAACATGACCAAGTATGTGTATGTAGACTGTGCATGACAGTAATGTAGTACAACCAAAAAAAAAATACAAAGACAAAAATACAAAACAATACAAATGGCAACACTGTTTTAACCAAAAATGTGTAGAGAAATACACAAGAAAGGAGAGACCTACAGAATACAAACAAAACAAATCGACAATCAAAACTGAAAAACAGACAAAATATTACAAAAACAACGTTAAGTACAATTACATCACAGCTAACATCAATAGCGACCAATTGTCACTAGCAAATTTCCAAATTAAGAAAATTTGCACCTACAGACCGCTTACAGTAAGCCTCGATCAAGTGGCATATTTACCGTAAGACCCACCAACCGAAAAACCCGCAGAAAAATACACAAAACAGTAGAAGTGACATAAACATATAGCAATCAATTTCAATGTGTTGCAGAACAAGTTCAGTCACAGCTGAAACTAAAATAAATTTCTTGCTCCTTGCGAACACAGAAACGAAATGTCAAACGCGCACTGAACGTCAAATCCACTGTAACATAAAGTGGTATTCACGAACCAAAGTTACTATGACCTTCTCAAATTAGGGCTTGCACATTGAATGTTTACAATTTCACGTACTGTTTACAGACACTTGACCTCCAACAATGTAGCTTGAATACTCTGACCTAGAAAAGTCTGTTGTTGAATGAAACGTGTAACAACCCGCAGTACTGTTTACAATAGGAACCCGCCTTCTATGCAGTTATGGTCCACGTAGCAAATGCCTAGTAGTTCACTTCAGTACTTGTCTTGTTATGCTTTATGTAGCATTATAATATAAATGCTCGTACTGTTTATTTGTGTCAACCGTTGATGACCTATATCTGTCCTGTTGTAGCCAAAACTTGCAAATGTAGAATTAGCACTGTGTGTTACGGCTGTCCCGTGTGTAGCTTAGACCCACAGATCAGAAGTGTAATGTGTACTTGTCCTTCTTGTAACTTTCTCGACAAAACTGGAGACATCATACATGTAACAGCCAACCAGGAATGTAAATTTCTGGATCCATAAATGTCAACAATAATGTCAAATGCTCGCTCTGTTCTTTTTAAACCCACAGATCTGGTCCATCAGAAATGTAAGTTTCTAGGCCACATTGGCGACAAGAAATGTATCATAAGAGCCCACGTAACTGGTCCACCAGAAATGTAACTGTATTTTTTTTCTTGTTGAGGTGATCACTGGCCCAAGACAGTTTACATGTTGTTAGATGTGTAGTGCGAGCGTATGATGAGTTGAGTGTGGGTGCGAATGAAGACGCGAATGTGTTTAGGCTCGTATAGATGTAGATCCTGCAACCCATACTCTCACATGCAGTAATCAAGGATGCTTTGACACTGCAGGCATGTTTCAAGACATTTATTGACGGGAACACACATAATATCAACAGGAACAGTCAGTGTAACAAGGTCATGCTGACCTGACATCGATAGGTATACATTTGGCATTCAAAAAGGTAAACATCAGAATAGACGTGCATGGTCAATAGCAAAGTTCTTCAATAATGACAGTTCGTAGCGTCGCCCTTGGCGTCTCTGACTAAACGCGTCAGATGCCTTAGTTACCTTGACACACAGGTGCAACTTGGCACTCCTGCCAATTGCACATATCAGGCTGTAGTATAATAGCCGGAAGCACAGGCCTCGTCCTAACGTCGGCCGTGTACTTCTGTTAAATAGGTTATCACCAACCCTGCAGTAATACTTATTGTAGATAGAAGTTCCGCCAATCTGCGGCTCCCACAATATATCCTCGTCACTGGATTTCTGGACAATATAAGACTAACAGTCTTGGATGGCTACCTCGAGCACAAATATATAAGTTCTGAAATGGCGGATCCGTGAACTGCTGTTCACCCTAGGTAATCCTTTACATGTTCTGCCACCGAAAAGCGTAATAATGCATAAAGGTCGGTATTACCTGGTAAATGAATCCTCAGAACTACACAAGGAATTCTGTCGTCATCCCGACGCACAGAGATTCACTGGGGAAAACTGCCATAGCAGTTACTTCGAAGATTCTCCCCGAAAAACAATGGACTCTTGGTCCCTTCAGAAAAACAGGACCTCCCGGCTTCCCGGAAGTATATCTCACTCCCGCTTAAAAAACCTTCCCATAGGCCCACGCCGAACTGTCAACCTCTGACCCTAAAGGTCAAACACAATGAATGAATAAACAAGGGAAGACAACCCCTAATCAACCTGACATCGCAGGTAAAGACACAATTATACTTATGATACAAACATAAGCAAATAACTTGACAGATGACTCCGTCGAAAATGACAGCAACAGTAATGTATTTTATGTGATGAAAGAAATATGTCAAACAAAACTGTAACCCAATAAAATTAAAGTAAGTAAGACTTTTGATGAAGTTTAGGTAATTATTTTTTACAATTTAATCTCCCTTTACCTCAATTTTATGGGACAGGGATTGTCAAAGTCAATCGAATTTTTATTTACACTATTTAAAATAAATAAATTGGAACTCTGTCCATGTCTCTTGTTTCTACAAAAGAAAATCACTGAAGAAATTCACCCACTGTTCTGTTTACAAGCTTGTACTGATCACTGTTAATATGTTGGAAAGACTGTTGGGTTCATCACTTCAAGGTGATTTTATTATTATTGTTATGGTTATGGTTATTATGGTGGAACTTTATGATATCAATAATTTGTCAGTGCCTTTTCTAAAGGACTTAACTGACAGGGATTGAAGAAAACAGTTGGCCCATAGGTCCTCAGAATCAACAAATGTGGTGCTCCTGGTCGAAGGTGTGGGGCTAGCTACAACTTGAATGTTGAGCGATCACTCCCAAGATTTTCATCCCTCACCAGGTTTCCAGCCACCAATAAGTATTCTGACATATAACCTGAAATGAGAGGAACATTCCCTCCCATATAACTCTCATCTATAATACTTCCACACATAACAACTGTAACAACTCACCTTGATCAGCTATGTGTGCTGATTATTACACCAGTCTTTATTTTTCATTGTTTAACATTACTGCTGTGTAAACATTCTTCTTCAGTGATAGTACAAAGCCCTGATCCCTTCCTCCAAGGTGTCGCTTCCATATAATAGGCAGGGGTGTACATACCCAGCCTGTGACCCTTTAATGATTTCCTTACAACATATTATACAGGGTTTGTCGTTCACACAATAGATAGGGTGTGCTTACTCTAGCACTGAAACCTGTGGATAAATTCGTCCTAACATTTTCTACATAATTATACATAACATTTAAACATTTATGGCACTACAAAAGCCAATATCCATTTTGGTCTACTGCTTTGGCATTCGCAAACGTTGTAAAGCCACTAGCAAATATTTTATGCATTTATTTCACTCCGAAAGACTGCATTCCTCATCAGGCTATCGTAACACAAATTGTGGCTTACAGGTTAATTAAATCAATACAAATATTGATTTTGCCTTACCCTCAAGTAAGAATTTTACATAACATAAGCTTGACCTAGCAGTAAATGGGTTCTACCACTGCTTTAGTGTTCCAGACGGCGAAAACTTTGGTCACACAGACTCTCCCGCTGATGTCAGCTTAGTTAGTTTAAATTCCAAATGGCCGATTTTGCAAGCAATTATTAATTCTTATTGCCTCATCCTCAACTACGCCTAACCAATCAGAACGCGCGTCAACAAATTTTAACCTTTTTCCCAAGCTACCAAATTGAGCAGTCTATAAATGCGTTCGGTCGTCTGTTTTTATTTTATATATTATATATCTCATTCATTTATGGACTGATTTTTAAATATCAAAATAGATTATTAAGCGGCCAAATGCCCTCTATCTATCTATATAGGTTTCATTTAATTATTATTCTCTCATTTTCATCTGTATAATTTTTAAGTAATTAATTGTGCTTTTTTTCGAACTGAAAATATTACTAAAATAAAATTTTCTATGTCAAAATAATATTAGTACGGGGAAATCTTTATGTCAATATATTAAGCAATATTAACCCTATATTTCCAGATATCTCTCTCCTTTTAATTCTCTTTAGTTTTTTGAGAAATAAATTATTTAATTTTATTCCAAAGCACAGATTAGGCATATTTTCTCCTACAACCAAGATTTTATCGTCACTATAAAACGAGGTAACATTACGATTGGTTGTTAATTTTTACGACGTTTGTTAATAAATATTGGGAGGGGTAGTGCGTGTTATAAGGGGGTAGTAACCTTTTAACTTGGCGTAGTGGAAAATTCAAATTCTTTAGTTAAAATATTGGCGGTTGATTTGCCTGTGGCCTTGAGACAAATTTCAAATGCTGTGGTTATTAATAGATTTTAAGAGTACGTTAGTTAATTTTTCTAGCGGTTGATTTGCCGTGGCCTTCAGACCAAGGTCAAACAAGAAGATTATTTATAGATTTTTTTAACGGGGTAGTAGAAAATTCAAATTATTTTGTCCAATTTTTAGCGGTAGGTTTGGCCTTGCCCTTGACAAATTTCAAACATAGCAGTAGTGGGTTATAGGTTGTAAATTTACGTTAACTAGATTTTGAATCGGGGAAATTTGAGCGGGGTGTCACACGGAGTACTTTACTACACTAGTCACGTCTATAACACTTCACTCCCACCTCTCGATGCTGGTCCTAGTATAGTTATGTCTCTAACACTTCACTCCCACCTGTCTAGGCTGGACCTGGTATAGGCACGTCTCTAACACTTCACTCTCACCTTTAGCTGTTAGCCCTAATGTAGTCTCTGTCACGAGTTGGATTTAAGTTAGAGTTTTGCCCAAGTGTAGGACAAGACCCTAGTGTGAGAAAAGACTAAGATAATAGATTTATTTTGAGAAATGACAGTGAATGTAGTAAGGTGAGTCTATTGGCCCGAGGATGATAACCGAAATTAAATCTTCCTCACCAAATCGTGACTTCAAGAATTGCTATAAACTCACCGCCATCTGAAAACCGTAAACAAACTAAAGGAGATAAGGGTAAACTAATACTACAGACACCACTATACAGACAACATTTAAGGACTATATAGTGAAGAAGCTGATCCAGTGAACATTAAATAAGTTTATTATACAAATCCACATAAGTTCATAACATAGTAACAACAATATATATAACGTGCCAGGTTTGCACTGACCTGGAAATAAAAAAAAAGACTCAATTTAAATTTATAAGACACATCAAAATATGAACCCAACCACTCTCACTCATTCATTCACCTTGCTGGGGAAAAAACAAAATCAGAATGATTACTTGGATTCTTACTACCATCTACTTTAGTGGGCATCAACTGTAGCCACCACTCTCTATTACACTACTATCTCTATTGTCAATGGCTGCTGACCCTGCATGAAGACTATCTGCACAGCTGCTAACTCGGTCAGCGATATACGCCACTAAGTCACACTCTGCACTGCTAATTAATAGACTTTTTCTAACTCTAAGGCTCAGAGGCTAACCTCTAAGAATAATAGGAGACTCTGCAGGTCCCTGATCTATTTTTCACCATCTCTCTCTCCACTTCTCCTGCCTTGCTTCTCTCGTTTCATTTCAGCAACCCGGAAATGATATCCCTCTCTTCCTGGTTCTGACTCGTACTTCTGATGACTCCTGAAAATATTGACTAGGCACTTGCCGTAGACTGTAGAGGCTTCTCTATTTGGCGAAAAGAAAGCTGATTTTCCCTTGCTATGTTACCCCTCATTTGGGTTTAGGCACTTCGGTATTATTGTGACCGAAGCTAAAAAAAGACACACCAACCCGCTTGCTTGGGTTCGATGGGTGTGTATGAGCTTAGAGCTCCGGGTCTTAAGAAACCCCTTTCACTGAAGACTGTGTCGCTGTCTCGACCTGCTCTTCCTCGCTCCTTCTCTCTCTGGGGCCACAATACTCAGAGCCGATACCCCACCAAGGTACAAGCTCGTACGCCTCTGGCGTTTCCTCGACTTATCTCTCTTGAGAAGACTGGCTACCTTTGCCAGCCGTCAGGAACAAGATTTATTGCCACCCCGCTCTACAGGCCGTGACCAATGCTGTGGACACAAAAAGAGGCCACTCTGTACTACAATACTAAAATACTCTCATAAAATAACTTATCTATTAAAACATATACAGTTGCTGCTTCAGTCACGCTCATATCTTAGCACAAACATGTAAACACCCGAAACGCAGACTGCTCCACCATTTCCCTTCTCCCCCTTTCATCGTGTGCACAACGATACATAAATATTTCCTGACCCTGGGTCAGCTATTCCCAACCACCCCTGCCTGTCTAGTTTTTTTTTTTTTTTTTTTTTTTTTTTTGTTTTTTTCTTTCGTACGCCCGCTAATACTCGAGGCGAAATCTCAGGTTATTATTTTTTTTTTTTTTTTATGTCTAACCTGACATTGATTTTACGTGAGTATCCCTTTTTCTTGTACAGAGACAGGTGTCCCTCGCCATTCAGGCAAATACTCTCCGATTTCGGAGGTACCCATTACAGCTGGGTCTGCTCAGGAGCTGCCAATCCCTGGTCGACGACACTCCTTCAAATGTCCTCGCCAGGTCTCGAGTTAATCCAGTCCAAATCCCGGTCGACGAAAAATCCTCAAATGCCGTCGCCCGGGTTTGATCCTGAATCACCCGGTCGCCAGAGCGGTGTTCTAACCACTACGCTAGCGCGGCTCCCTGTGCCTGTCTAGTAAACCCCAGACTCACTGATCAATACTAATTATACACAGCTTGCCTCAGGCCTCAAAACATTAAAAACAGGTAGGGAAACCTCCCGTACTTAGACCTACTTTAACTCTGTAAGCGGTCTCATGACCTTATCATCGTTCCCCCCAAACACAAATAGAATACATAACATTTAATGCACACCCGTGTTTAAAATTCCTCAGTACATTTATATATTACATCTCTATACACAGAAATATATATCTCTATAGACTATATTTCCTAGAACTCATTAAATCCCATAACACAAAATCAAATACTTCTCTGCATAATATTTAATTACACAACCACTTAAGGCACCATAAATTTCCTTTCACCTCTTCCCCACGTGGTTTCCCTGCAATTATATTTTAACTCCACCGATAGAAAGATATTTAATTATCCCCTCTCTCCATCCAGAATTCCTACTCAACTAAATTCCGGTAACCACATGATTAAAATTTCCCGAAGGTCCGTTCCCGTATTTTATTATGAGACTTATCAGAATTAAACTCCCACTGAAATAAAATACGCACGCTTCCGAAGATTCTGTAAATTAACCTAAATCAAGGATGCGTGTATTTCTACAGACCTTCTATTAAATCTTACCGAGCACACCTACGTAATATCTCTTTATCACTCATAGACACTGCTATCACTGTAGAAATAATTGATGGCGTTACAAGTTATAAAGTTCAAAAATAAATTAAATTAGAACGGACTAAGGCTCTATTAGAGAAACTAGATTTAATTACCACGCTACTTTAAATTACAGACATACCAATACTGCGTTCAGCGTTAGAAGCCGACAATATGCTTGGATGCACGGCCCAGGATTTCTGCATAAAGAGTCCGCTAAATCGAAAAGCGCTACTTTATCTAAGATTTTCCCACGCTGACCCCAGACCTACTTGAAGCTTGGCGTCTCATTACATCCAATAGAATTAAAGATAATCTAAAATTTTCCATGCGCTCATCTCTAAATTTAGAACCAATGTATTCTGCGCGTATTTCCGCCACGTAACGTTACCTAACGACGTCTGTTTGCGTGAGCGAAATCAAAATGTGATTCGCTCTACCGTAAGCTGAACGTTACCTGGGTAGGGGTCATCTCCCCTTCCCCACGAAAAATGACCGCGATAATTTTAACAACGCAAAAAATGGAATTCCAAGATCGCGATATTTAGAAACGGGAAGACTGGTGCCCTTCAGTACTAACTTACATTAATCCCTATAGAAAAAAACCCGCAATTACTTTACCTACAGAACAAATCTAAACACCCCTATTATTCAGAGAGAAAAAGAATACTTCCCAATCTTTAATAGAGGGAAGACAAAAATGGCAAACTCAATAGTTATGAAGAGAACACGAAATGGGGCCTATTGAAGACTAAATCACAGTAACTCCATCACAGTCTCTAACACTGCCTTCCCACTTCTAGATACTAGAACTAGTATAAACAAGTCTCTAACACTTCACTCTCACCTCTCGCTGCTGGTATACCCGCCTTAAACAAACACACCAACACACCACCGGCACAAAACAACATCACACAAAAATCGCCCCTAACCTACACTCGCCAGCTACACCACAATACACCAATGCGTCGTCACCCTCGCCAGGACAAAAAGACTCCACTCGCTTCAAAAACCCCCTTATCAACCTACTAACCCACCATTATCGATGTTTTTATATTGTCCGTCATTATCGATTATATATATATATATATATATATATATATATATATATATATATATATATATATATATATATATATATATATATAGTATGTTTGTATGTATAAACAAACACACCAACACACTACCGGCACAATAAAACAACAGACAAATATCACCTCTAGCCTACAACCGCCAGCTAAACCCCAACACGCATCGTCACCTCCGCCAGCACAAAAAGACTTCACTTGCTTCAAAAACCCCCTTAGTAACCTACTAATCCAATATTATCGATGTTTTTATTTTATTTTTTATATATATTGTATATATATATATATATATATATATATATATATATATATATATATATATATATATATATATTATATATATATATATATATATATATATATATATATATATATATATATATATATATATATATATATAAACAAACACAGCAACGCACTACCGGCACAATACAACAACACACAAAAATCCCCCCTAACCTACAATTGCCAGCTACACCCCAACATGCATCGTCACCTCCGCCAGCACAAAAAGACTCCACTTGCTTCAAAAACCCCCTCTGTAACCTACTAATCCAACATTATTTTTTTAAATTTTCCGTCATTATCGATTTTTTTATATATATTGTATGTATATATTGTATGTATATATTCAAAATTAGGATTATATCAGAGCTGTATGCTTTCTGTGCTTCTCTATGGCGCAGAGAGCTGAAGATTTACAGAGAAGGAAATGTCGAAATTGTCCTCTTTTCACACAACATGCCTAAGAAAATTTCTCCGAATCTTTTGGCCGAATAATCATCACCAACCAAGATCTGCTTACTCGGAGCAAGCAAGAGGACATGCACACCATCATAGCTGGCAGACGCTGGAGCTGGGTTGGCCATGTCCTCAGAAGAGACCCCGATGCCATCACAAGAACAGTTATGCTATGGACCCCTGAAGGAAAACGAAAGAGAGGCCGACCAAAAACAACTTGGCGGAGGACTGTGGAGGCTGAGATGCAAAGAATGAACCAGAGTTGGGGCACTGTACGAAGGATGGCCGCCGACCGAGCAAAGTGGAATCAATTTGTTGTTGCCCTACGAGACGCCACCAGGCGTAATGGCCACTTACTGCTTTGACGGTCGCCGGCTAAGGATCAAAGAAGAAGAAGGAGAAGTATGTATATATGTAATATGTATAAATACACAACACATAACAACAATTAAACTAATATAGGACGCAAGCTGATCATCAGAGGAAGTCACTCCGGCTAATATATATTACTATATAAAAAGTCATGCGCCTCCTCCTGACACTCCTCCTGCGGAATCGATCCGGAGTATTTCCTTATATAAAAGTTATGCGCCTCCTCCTGAATTCGTATCGTTTTGCGCATTGTATACTACTGACACCCAAAGTAAGGTTGGGTGCAACAGCGCACTACTTATGGATCAAGTAACCATACCTTGAGGGAAAGAAGAGAAATTCACACTCACTGGTCACTACTGATGAGTATACCAAGGATATCAATTAAAACCACACCTGCTGCTAGAATTACTAACGAACGAATGAACGAACGAAATCTTTATTTCATGACGGTAAAGAAATAGGCATAATTGCCTTTTTACATTTGTGCTCTGCAATACAATTTTCAGCTGTTTTACAAATCAAAATTAAAATATTTTTCACTTCAGACAGGATCAATTAATATTGTCATCACAATCAGTAACTGAGCACACACAAGTACATTTACGCACATAGAGAGGGATAGAGAGAGAGAGAGAGAGAGAAAGAAAGAAAGAGAGAGAGAGAGAGAGAGAGAGAGAGAGAGAGAGAGAGAGAGAGAGAGGTCAAGCAATAAAGCTACTTAATATTAAAAATTCAATTGAAAATATTACAATGACAGTTAAATGCTCATGGAAACGTTGAAATAACTGAAACAGAATTGTCGTTAAATGTGTGTACAATTTCATGATATGTGAATGCAAATGCCTTTTGAATGAGATGTAATTATCAGTTTTGACAGACTTGGGTAGGGAATTCCATGCTAAAGCACCTGCATAACTAAAACAACTTCGGAAGAGGTCAGTTCGCGGTTTTGCAAGGTCCAAAAGTATGTCGCCACGTGTAAAATATGAGCAGTATTTATATTGAAAGAACATTTGCAAATATGAAGGTGTTCTGCCGTGTAAAATTTGATGCACAAACAGGAGATCTTGGAAGAAGAAGAATTTTTAAAGAGGAAGAACATTCAGCTGTGAAAATAGCTGAGCACTGGAAATGTTATCATTCAAGCAAACAAGTCGTAGCACCCTTTTATGTAGAGATTCTAGGCTTTTCAAAAACGACAAGCCACAGAGACTCCAGATATTTGTGCAATAAGAAAGGTGACTTTGAATATGTGCATAATAGAATATAAGTCTAGAGTGCGGACATAAAAACACGTTTGATTTTTGAGAGTTGAAACAATTTTTGTGAGATCTTGTTTACGATGAAATAGACATGTGACTTCCAGCTTAGAGACTGGTCGATGACCACACCCAACAGGCTGTGGTCCGTAACTTGCTTAATACTTTCTCCGAATATTAATACTAAGACAATTCGAGCAGCTTGGTGTACACGAACTGAATTCCATTTCCACCACAACACATCCAAACGGTTATCGAAGATGCAAATAACGTCCGTCTGAATAACATTAGAAAATTTGTTTGTTTCTCTTAATGATTGTATTGATCAAAACTGGCTTTTATTTTTATTAACGTGCACGCTTTTTGAATAATGTTGTTGATTTTTTTACACTTGTTATTAACTCTAATTTTAACGGAATATGTATGTCTATTTTATATTTATCAGTATAAAGTCAGAGTTAATACTTTGTGTTGACAAGTGCACTATTCTCATATATTTTGAGTACTTTACTAATAATTTCAGTTGGGTACACGTTCTTCGAGCCAATTACTTTTGCCATCTATTTCTGCTCTGGGGAAGTGTGGCTGATGAAAAAACACTGCTTAGCTAACTCAGTTATATTAAATCCATGGCTGATGTCTCGATGTCCTTCAGAATCTTGCTATTTAGAAGTGATGTCTTTACATCTGTGAGTCTACACTCATTCTCGATAGTATTTCTGTAGTACAGAGGTTTTCAAACTGTGCGTCGCGGCTCTCAGGGGCGTCGCGGCCCTCGACTAAGGGCGTCGCGGTGGCTTGGGAAAAGTGCTGGGCTCGATATTATGACAATTGCTTATATATAATATATAGTAACGGACTACGGACTACGACTTATGGAACATGGAACACAAGAAGTATAAATGGGAAGGAAGAGGAGCTGATGGAAGAGATGAGGAAAGCAAAACTAGAAATCCTGGCTATAACTGAAACGAAGAAAAAAGGACAAGGAGTCATGAATCTCGATGGTGACACGCTGCTCTACAGTGGTGTACCCATATCTGAAAGAGCTAAAGGGGGCGTGGGTTGCATTGTGGCCAAAAATCAAAAAGATAGTATCAAGGGATGGAAATTTGTCTCGGAGCGCATTATGGTTGTACAACTAAAAGAAGGAGAAACCATAGTCAACCTGGTCATAGTGTATGGGCCTAATGAGGATGAGAGAGCAGAGGTCAAGGAGGAATTCTTTGAGCTGCTTCAAAAGACAGTGGATGACTGCCTAGATGAAATTATCATGCTCGGAGATTTCAATGCCAGAGTTGGAAATGACCATGCTAGATGGGGTGGAGTAATCGGAAGATATGGAGAAGATACTCTCAATGACAATGGAAAGCGACTCCTTAGATTCTGCAGTGAGCAGAATCTGATCATTACAAACACAAAGTTCCCCCATAAGCGCATACATGCATACACTAGATGTGAACCAACAAAGAATGAGAAGTCAGTGATTGACTATGCCATAGTTAGGAGGAGCTCATTCAAATATGTCCGGGATGCTAGAGTCTGGAGGGGGCCAGAGATTGGAAGTGATCACTACCTGCTTACAATCAAGAGAACAACTGAAAGAGTTGCACAGCCTAGGAACTACCCAACATCATGCAAGAAACAAAGTAAACGAAAGGGAGAAATGAGCATTAAGACCTACAAGCTGAGAGAGCCAGAAATTAAGACCAGATATCAGGGGCTTATAGCTACAGCGGTGAGAAACACAGAAGAACAACCTGATGACTTAGAAACCCTCTGGCTCAAATTCAAGGACATTATAAAGACAGCTGCTGCAGAAGCATGTGGTGAAGTCCGACTTGGGAGCAAGAGAAAGAGGACATCTTGGTGGACAGAGGAAGTCAAAGAGAAAATAAGAGACAAGAAAATGGCATGGAAACACACTTAGGAGCTAAAAACACAACAGGACAAATAGAGAACTATAGAGAATATGTGACACTCAGAACAGAAGCAAAGAACAAGGTGCTAGCAGCAAAACAAAAGTCCTGGGAAGAATTTGGAGAAAAGCTAGAAAAAGATGCGCAAGAAAACCAGAAATTGTCCTATAAGACCCTAAAGAACATGAGGAAGGAAAAACAATGCCCTCTCAAATTTATAAAGGGCAAGCAAGGCAAATTGCTTACTGCCCCAAATTAGGTAATGGAAAGATGGAAAGAATATTTCTCAGAACTCCTTGATGGAGAACAAGGTCGAGCATCAGAAATGATAACCACTAGCACAGAAGAGAAAAATAATGGTGGTGAAGATGACATAAAGATGGAAGAACTGAATGCAGTACTGGAGAAAATCAAGATGGGCAAAGCAGCAGGGCATGATGGTATTGTGGTGAAAAATTCTAATACCCATATATAAATTAGAACATAAATGTAAAGCAGAACGAAATAATACGATAGGAAGAAGAATGGAGAAGGACCAGTGCTTTTCCAGTATAGATAACGCCTTAGTTGTATAACGCCGTAATGGCTAACACAAGATTTCTACTTGTCCTAATTCGTTCGTTCCTAAATAAAATGCTTAAGCCTAACGATACGGCGATAACCGTAGTTCTAAAAATAGAATGTGTAGTAAAATCTTTTAGTCGACCTTGATTTTAAAAACTAACACTGGTGCAAAATCGCGCACAAGGGTAGCCTTGGAAAGACAGACGGGCTTAGAAGAAGAGAGAGAGAGAGAGATAGACGGACTGTGGAACACGGTCACACAAGCAGCTCGCCGTGTGTTTAAAAAATAAACCAACTCGCAGTGGACATGGCCTGATTTTTTTCAAATAAACAGTGATGAAAAAAACTAACGATACGATGTTAGGTTTTGAAAACAGGTTTAATTCTTATTAGGAAACCTGATATTTACGTAGGGCTCCTGACTTTATACTGATAGTACAGTCGTAAAGGATTGAACAGGTGGTAGTTGAAATTAAACACTAAACATCGAAAAAAGCTCGTATTCTTAACTACACCACTTAGCCCCTTGAAAATCATATATTCGTGTACAGGAAGGCTAGTGGACTAGGAATATGTAATAAATTATCTAAAAAGTCCATTAGATAATTAGATATTGGTAATAAAACATATAGAGAACAGAGATACTGTCAGGTTTGGTCATATCTGCTTGGGATGGTGTCGTGAAACGACTCTCACCGACTTTTTCTTCTGTCTATTATTTTATTCCTCTAAAAATCTCTATCGTTAGATTGAAAACTTTTTCCCTTCAGTTGAATTTTTCATTCTTATAATGAAAGAGTCTCTCTCTCTTTAACAGTATTTTACTAGCTCAGGATTCTCGGTCCAAGGTAATAAATTATTCACTTCGCCAGCAAAAGTCGAAGGTGAAAATCAGTCCTACGAACGACCGGAAGTGACCTGTGTTGGGTTCACGAAGGGAACTCATGGAAAAAAAAACAGCCGGCAACGATGAACGAACGCTAGGGCGAGTTGAAAAGAAGGTAACTTGATACCCCTGGGACCAGAAGATGTATTTGCAACAATGCCACCCAAAATCACAGCCCACCCCTGCCCGGGAACCAGCTGGAATTTTGGGAGGGAATTTTAAGCGGTCATTCTTCTTGTAACCATTGTTGGAAGCAGATGTGATTGTATGGGCCTCGGTCGAGGCTACTTTGTACTTGTTGCAAAATATCCTTAGTGAATTCGTTGAGCGAAGTAAGTAGATCTAACTAATAATGCTGATTTTATAACATGAATAATCATATGTTTATCAACAGCTTGCATTGCAGTAACTTTTTGTAAAGTTTAAATGCATTTCATTTTCAGGGACAATAACTGTTATTTGCATCTTTACAGATCACTCAAACTAATGTATGAGTTTGCAAAGTTCCTAAACCTAATTAACTCCTGATCTTTATCTCACAGCCTGGCAGAAATAAGACAGGGTTAAAACAATTGATGTACATTATTGTTGTTACTTTGAGATTTGCATATTGATCCAAGCAAAATAGAAGTGTATTAGTGGTTCTTCTATTTTCTATTTCTTATAAGACTTCTGTGTTCTCTGCCAAGACTACAAACTTGATAACAGTGTCTCAATCACTTCTTCTCACTTTGTCACATAAGGGACATTAATGTGTTTTTCATTATGGAAGGTTCTTTACATGTATTTAATGCAATCCTATGCATATACCATGTTGTATGATTGAAGAACTATTTTATGTATGATTGAAGAACTATTTTATTATCAGTTTATGAATGTTATTTGCTACAGGAACCAGGACTTTAAGAATGCTTGCAATTATTTAGCTATTTAATGAATTTACCACTTGACTGACAAAATGTAAGTCAGCAGTTCTCAAGCCTTGAGACCATGACGACCCTTCAAATGATTTACTGCTCGAGTAAGCAAGAATGTAAATCATTGGTTCTCAGACCTTGGCAGCAATGACACCCCACCAAGTTAAAGCAGCATAGGAAACTATTACCCAGTGGTTCTCAAACCATTGTTGACAGTGACCCCGGAATTAAAATACTGCTCTATGGGCACTAGGTGAACCAGTGGTTCTCAACCATTTGATGACCCCAGCCCCTACCTCACAGTTTGTGAAACTCATTGCCACATGGGGAAAACCACTGCTGTAAATAAGCAGACAGCCTGATAGAGACTGAGAACTCAAGATACACTATAATGTCAGTTAAGAAGTGGTAGTTCATATCTAATAGATAACACAGTTACTAAATAGTAGTTAACCTTGTGTTAATTTAATTTCTGATGGACGCTTACTGGCCATCAGACTTAGGAGATGACTGCTCTTGAAACCACTAATGGGATTTCAATTGTTTCCAGTCCACCCAGGTTGCGGTTACGAGGTACTAACCCAGGTTGCGGTTACAAAGCAAAAACTCAGGTTGCGGTTACCCAGTACTAAACCAGGTTGTGGTTACCAGATACCTAAAACAGGTCCAGGGTACAAACCAGGGTACAAGTCCATGGTACCAAAGATTACCCTTACCCACCATACCCTATCAAATAGGTTACCATACCAAACCACATCCTGTCACCCAGTAACCATACCACACATCCCATAAGCAGAAGAGGTATTCAGCAGAGGTGACTTACCCCATCCTTATCTGTGATGTGCACTGAGTCCAGGGAGGCAAACTCTGACACCCTCTGAACCCATTAACTGTTATAAGACCAACCTACTGGGGCAGACCAAACCAAGAGAGTTCGAACCAAAATCATCTCCGCAGCTACTACAGTCCTTGAGGAGATGAGTATTAACACCTACCAGCAACACTACCATAGAAAAGATCTCTGGTCCAAGTGATGACCACACTAGTTGATTTTTTTTTATAAACAGTAGAGCTAAACTTTTTTTCATATTTATAAGTGTATATAAAAATGTAAGATTCCATACCCTTTTATCCAACTTTACATAACAGAGTCTGTTGTTATTTTTCTTGTTAACTTTATTTGGGTTGTATTTTGTTTTAAATATAAATCTACACCCTGGGGGCTCAGCCATAATTCAATTAATTTCTATTGGGTCGGGATATTTTAATTGTGGCTGGACACCAAATCTCTTTCTCAACCTTATGTGCTTTACACAGTCCTTTTTGTAGGATTCCTGAGGAAGAATTTATCGTCCAGAAAATATCTTGTTTAGGTACCAGAATTCTCTTTTAAGTAAATTTCTAGTACACTATTTCCCGAGGAGAGGCAGTTTTCTTCAAACTCGGAAGCTATCAATAAGACATTATTATCTGTATTCTTCCATTCCATTCAAGCTGTCCTATCACCTCCAACCGCCCTCGCGACAGATGGAAATCCCTGACTTTTGTGAAACATAGTAGTGACAGAAAGTCTAAGATAGTACGTGGGAGGCCATTGGCTGAACTTTGAAGTTAAAAGAAATTGGATTGGGTGACCTATGAATAACAAATAAATGCCTAGAAACGGAGTAGAAGTAAATGAAAATGTTGGAATGACTGGGTACTCTTTTGAATATATTCAAAACGATTGGTCAATACACTGGATATTGGCAGAAGAAATCTTAGAGGGGACGCCATATCGTTACACATTTAGAGAGATGAGATCACGCAGTGTTATCCAAAATTAAATATATGATAACAGCTTGGACATACCGCAGATCAAACTGTGCCAGTCATCTTTAGTGTGTTTTCCTTACGAATTGTGGTAAGCTAGACATTTTAATCTGTATTTTATATGAAAATTGAATGTGAAATGATAAATTATGTCTGTATGTGTGCGGTTCAGTAGCAAACATGAGGCAAAGCCTAGATATTGCTCCACCATGTAAAAGATTGTCAGAGAGGAGAATAACTGCATATATATTGGATTGCCATATAGTAACATAACACATATCCTATTGTATGGAAGGGATTACAGCTGGAATTGCAGAGGCGTTGTAACCATTAGGGAGAGGAATACTGGTGTATATTGTCACATGAAAAGCTAGCAGTTGGCCTAAAGCACTGAACTTTATGTTTGTTTGTACTGTCATGTACTTCAGTGTGGAATAATATTGTATACTAGTTAGTAAGAAGGATGCATAACCTTCACTTTCAGGGACCGTGGTATAGATGGTGATATTGCATCGTCCGGTCTGAGTACTGCGTGATCCAGAAAGTTGGCAGCAGACTCCCTGCACAAGATAGCGGCCATTGTTTATCATATTATCAAACTGAGAAGCAAGCGAGCAGAGGATACAGGTTTCCTGCAGCTGCATTATGAGATAAGAGCATGTCAGCACGTAAAGCCCAACCTTGAATAATATAACCCGGAACTGAACTTTATTATAAAAGGGACAGAAATTTTAAAGAAACAGAATCTGTGAATCCTTTAATATTATTTCCACCAGTAACAAACACATGAAGTCGTGATGATAAACAACAACCTAGCACTAAAAGCCAGTATTACCTCATAATAATACATCACAACACTACACTTATATTACAATACTATTATATGTCTGGACAAAGATCTTTTGTATAAATTCTTGTACATAAACATTGTGCTTACATTTGATTGTGATTCCTGATTCACATTGTAGTAGGATCAGGATATCTATATATTGAAAAAGCTAATACATTGTATAAAATTTAACACTTGACTTACTTAAGATAAATCTTTAGAGTGTTATGTGTTTGTGATTGTCATAGTGTTGTAAATTGTTGTGAATCTTAACTTAGGTGTTTATCTGTCTGTTGGCTGTTGTGAACTTACACTTCATCACTATCATAACCCTAGACATTAAACGAAGTCATCATACAATTCAAGAATAAGTCTGATTGAGGTCGAAATGTGGTAGCAAGCAAGGTTCTCTGTAACACACCAACCTTATTAGATACAGAGACCTTCACAGCTGATCTCATTCAGTACACTAAGTCCCCTATAAATATATTTATATAATCCCAACTCACCACAGGTATAACACCAGAAATGGTTAAAGTACATGGGAGCATCAGGCGACCTATTACTCCTAAGGGTCCTACAGGCAGCATGGTGCAACAAGGCCATACCAAAGGATTGGGAGATTGCCATCATAACACCGATTTTCAAAAAGGGTGACAATCGACAATGTGGAAACCACAGAGGCATATCCCTTCTCAGTGTCCCTGGTAAAATCTACTCTAGAATCCTAGAGCAGAGACTCCGATGCCTAGCTGAGCCACAATTGGATGAAGTCCAGTGCGGATTCGGAGCAAACCGAAGTACTCAAGACCTATTCTTCACGCTCAGGCAGCTGATTGAAAAGGCCCTTGAGTACAAGAGTGAGATCCATCTTTGTTTCATAGATCTGGAAAAGGCGTTTGACAGGGTCCCCTGGAGCAAACTTTGGGACTGTTTGGCAAGGAAGAACATTCCAGCACCTCTGATTCATGATATACAGAGCTTCTACAAGTCTTGCAGAAATTATGCGAGGACAGCAAACTATAAGTCAGAAGAGTTCAGGACCACCACTGGTGTAAGACAAGGTGATATCCTGTCACCTTATCTTTTCATACTCCTCATGGACGATGTCATCAAGGCATGTAAGGAGAGAACAAGAAAATATTTAGTGGGGTAATGGAAGATGAGACAGGTCTGTATTTCAGAGCTAGCATTTGTTGATGATGTTGTCCTGATTGCTAAACCAGAGACACATCTCCAATCCAATCTGCAAGTCTGGAAGGTGTGGTGGGATTAGATGTTATAATTGTTGTTGTTATATTTCCTTTTGTACTGAGTGAGGTCAGCTGTGAAGGTCCCTGAATCTCTAAGGTTAGAGTAAGTTTTCAGGGTACCTTTCTGCTACCACCCTACGATCTCACTCAGGCTTATTCTTGACTAGTATGTCTGATAGCTACGTCTAATGTCTAGGGTAATGTAAAGTATGTTGTACTATAATGCAATGACAACACTAAAATTATAACTCAATGAACAATGAGTAAACAAGTCACTGGTTAAGTTTTAAATTGAATTAATCTTTTTACAATTTATTGGTCCAGTATCACAATTTTGTGTATACTGGAAAATGGAACTTTCAAAATAGTCAATTAAAAATATTTACATAAAATGCTTCAATTTCAATATAGATATTATTATTCACAAATTTACTTAAATGTGTCAATTTATAACAGTGTCACTTTATTCTAGCTCCTATGAATGGGTCTGATTAGGATGAACGTCTTAGTTCATCATTATCTGAAGAAGTTCTTAAACACTTGGGAAATGAGAGTATTGTGTGGTTTGGTCTATCAAATGCCTGCAGACGCTAACTTATCTCTGTCTCTTATAGTGCACAGAATGAAGTCTAGTCCCTCCAATAGCTTTCAATATCACATCAGAGTTCTGCTCTTGAATTACAAGGAGGCACACCGTGGATAATGCCTCACTTAGTTCCAGGCAGTAATACACAGATCGCAGTTGACCTTGGCTCACTTCGAGTTATAGATGAAACCCTGGAACAATATAAATGCGTCCTACATCACCCTCTGATAGACTCTCTCTTTCCCTAACTATACAGTTGCAATAATTTCAGATTCAGTATGGTAACTACACAACGAGTCAACGTTCTTAATTTGTTTGTTACCCCATTCATGGTCAAATAAACTTTCAACTACAGTTTGACACTGTCTTTGACAAAGGAAACATTTTAATTTAATACTATCAAGTCATGTACACAGACGGTGACTTGCTGAAGACGACGGCCAGTGGTTCGTCTGGTCTTATGTCATAAAATGTACAACACTATTCTCATTAATAATTACTTTTTTTCCTCTCCCAATGTCTCAGAAAAACGGTCGGGCTTTACCACAACATGTTAATATATTTCCCAACAACTCTGTGAAACATTACAAAGTTTGGTGTTGACTTCCCTCTAGATAAACCTTTTCCCACATAATTTTCATACATGTTCAATAATACATACATAATAATGATAATAACGATATAAATGTTTTCTTCCTTACCGCATGTAGTGGTGTTTGATGGTATTGTATGATGGTGTTATTACTAAATGTAAATTATATGAGGCCAGCTGTGAAGGCTCCTGAGATAAAATGTAGTGGTGAATTGTCAGAAGGCCTTTCTTGCTACCACTACGACCTCACACTTAATTTTTTTTAATGAATGTGGCTACGTAAAGTGTCTAGGGTTAAGATATGTAGTGTGGTGTAATGGATTATAAATATACCCACAGATATTAACAAGACTAATAATATTAATAAATGTTAAAATACACTGAACTAACTCACGTGTGTAAAATTTTTTGATATAAGTATATTACATTTATTTTGTTCTGTGTCAATTTTTTAGGTTGACCAGAACTTAAAAGGATTTAGAGATTATGAAAAGAAATGCATAGAATATTATATCATAAATGCAATAGTGTACATATATATGTACTATACTAGTTAGTTTTATTAAAATGTTCTAGTATTCATCTACTTGGGAGGATAGTACTGTTTGTGCTGTTGGGGTGGCCTCATCACACCTGTCTATATTGACTACACAGTGTCCAGAAAATGGTGGGAATCTTTATGGGGTTCTTAGTAACTAAAGGGCGTTGGTGAAAGTCCAGCAGACCAGAGGCTCACTCATCTGGTAGTTGTCGCTCTGGTGCTGAAATCAGGTGGTCCCACCTCTCCGTGCTGGCGGGCAATAATGGTGGTCTCTGTCACAAATACTGCACAGATACACTCGAGTAAAGTCACCAACTGAATAGACCCTGCTTTGTTGACGACAGAAACTCGCAGCTCTGCAATCAAAGTATGGGCCATGTGTCAAAATCTATTCTCTACCCACGTCTGGACACAACAGTGACACAACAACCACATCATACAGACAGGTCAGATCTCTCTGACCAAACAGCACATTTACCATGGTGGTTTTACATCAGATAGATCCTCCCAGACTATAGATCCTGAAAAATGTTTATTAGTTTTCGGCCCTAAAAGAGGATAGGTAATATGTATCATTATTCTCAACACTTGATCTGTCTTGCATAATCCTTGCTGGAGTTTATGTACATTGTTGGTCCCTAGACCCTGACTAGGGCGGGGGGTCTAGAGCAAATCCCTACTTGTTTGTAAGGCTAGATTTCGATATGGCAGTATCAAATCACTCAAACATGAAACAATATTCAAAATATATAAGGAAATAATTTCAATCTTACCAGATTATGAATAAATAACACAGAATTGCTAGCAAAACTCAGCTGAGCTGCTGGCTATAGTATGGCGTCCCTAAATTTTATTTCACTTGCTTTCATATGGAATCACCACACTTTAAAATCTGTGTCTATCACTGAACAACTATTGAAGAATGGCCCCACTTTCGCGTCTGAGCGCTAATGATATGATTGTCTGTGGCCAATCACTGCCTCGGTTTATTTTAAATTTCAAATTTCCTACCATAAAGTCATTTCAGTCATGCTTCAGTCAAGTATGGATGTTTATCTGTTAGTCTGTCCGTCTCTACTTGTGTTTCTAAAAAAAAATGTGCTTGATTTTTGAACCAACCTTTCTCTCCCCTCCAAAATTTTGTCGTTACAAGTTATATTTAGACACAGCTACCGCTCAAAAACCCTCTCCTCCATACTAAGTAAATTTGAACACCTGCGTCCAAGGTCGTGTTTTTGTGTGCAAATTGCGACACTTTTTTATTCAACACAGTCTGTCGATGATGTGAACTACACTGTCTTTTGTCACTATCTTCAATATTATCTATCCGTTTGTAAAATTAAGACCATCTTAGTTCACTGCTCAGAATAGGCCATCCGGCCAGCTAATTTTTATATTCCTAACATTAATATTAAGAAAAAATTACTTTTTAATTTTTGTAATATTCCTAACATCTGCGTTTTACCGCTCCATTCAAATCAAAAGCTTGGTATCGCAAAAGCGTCCAATAAATGACTGTGGCGTAACATATCTAGGGTCCCTTCTGTGGAGTTGCTTACTTTTTATGTCAACTTGGGAAACGTGACTTTTCTCCGTTTCCCCCCCAATTGCGTCTCCTTAGCCTTTCCATTCATATTTTTTTTCTTTTTGATCCGCCGTTCCCCTCCTGTCTAGCAAGTCAATTATTATGGAGGATGATGACCCGCGGTCTAGGCGATCATGTACATCAGCAGCCTACGCATTATGTTTTTATCCTTAAATGTTATCTTTGGAGGGATTTTACCGTTGTATCTCTGTCAATTTCACTACACATCTCCCCACTTGAAAACATGCCTATGGCAAGTTCCAAAACCAGCGATACACATAGGTAAAATTACTCCTCACGTCTGCCACTACTCTAATTTTGATCACAGGGGTGCCGACTGAGGAAATCTGCACCGACATTCAATTTGCCTGGGATATATTGGATACTAAACTGATAAGGTTGAAGCAATAAAGACCACCTCAGCAATCTTGCGTTTTCATGCTTAGCCTGAGACAAGAACACGAGAGGCTGATGGTCCGTCTCCACCACAAATGTCCTACCATACAGATAGATTTGAAACTTCTTTATTGCCCAGATTAATGCTAAACATTCTTTTTCGCTTGTGGAGTATCCTTGTTCCGCCTTATTCAATTTGCGGCTTGCATAAGCGACTGGTTTCAGTTCCCCATCAGGTGAAGATGATCTTTGCAACAAAGCCCCTCCGAGTCCTACATTACTTGCATCGGTTCTTAAGACAAAGTCCTGTGTCAAATCAGGCAGTTTGAGAATAGGCTTGCTAGTGAGTTTTTCCTTTAACTCTTGGAACGCTAGTTCACATTGTGCAGTCCAAATAATTTTATCTGGAAGTCCCTTGCGAGTCAAATCAGTCAGAGGAGCACATATAGCGTTAAAATTCTTGATGTATTTCTGATAAAATCCGCATAACGACACGAATGATCGCACGTCCTTTTTTGTTTGCGGCCTAGGTGCTCTCTGCAGTTTTTCCAAATTCTTAGGATCAGGGGTCATATTACCCTGATATACCGTGTGTCCCAAGAATTCCAACTCTTTGCATCCAATACAACATTTTGTTGGCCTAGCAGTTAAGTTCGCCTCCCGAAGTCTATCAAACAACATCTCCAGAGCTTCAATGTGTTCTTCAAATGTCTCGGTGGCGACGAGAATATCATCCATGAAATTTGTGATACATGGGTTATTCAGGGGATCCAACAATTTTCGCATCATCCTTGAAAACACACTCGGAGCATTTTTCAGTCCGAATGGTAGCATATTGAATTCATAATGTCCATCCGAAGTGCTAAAAGCCAAATAAGGTCTCACTTCAGGCTTCACTGGGATCTGGTAATAGCCTTTACTAAGATCCACCTTTGAAAAGTATTTTGCCTTGTTCAGTCTGGCAAATAACTGTTTTGTGTCTGGTAATGGATCCACTTGTCCTTCTGTGACAGCATTCAGTTTCCTGTAATCTATGCACAGTCTGTGTTCCCCAGACGGTTTTCTCAACAAAACGACACTAGAACTAAAAGATGATTCACTGTACGAAATAATCCCCTCCTTCAACAAATACTCTATTTCTTCCTTCAATGCCTTCTCCTTCGCGAACGGAATAGAATAGGCTCTCATACAGATTGGGTTTGAGTCTACCAGTTTCATGTCATACTGTAGCAAATTTGTATGGCCTGGTTTATCTGTTAATACATCTGTATGTTCCTCCAGAACTTGTTGAACTCTCTCCCTCTGGTTTTTTTAGTCAGGTGCTTACTGACTTTTACCTGTGCTGCTGTTTCACAAGGATGTAATGGGTATTCATGTGAGGTGAGTGGTTCCTTTTGCATCTGGGTTGCAATAGCCAAGGTCAATAAAGGGGTGCTTTCCTGGAGTGGTCTGTCCAGATACTTCTTTAACAGGTTTACATGATAAACTTTTTCCTTCCCCTTTTTGTCAATTTTATAGTTTGTTCTAGACACCTTCTCTAGAACCGTATATGGACCTTGCCAACCAATTTGTAATTTATTCTGGCTTCCGGGTAGTAGAAGCAGCACCTTCTCTCCGACTGCCAGTTCCCTGTCCTTTGCCTTCCTATTAAAATATGCTGCATGTTTCTTCCTGGCTTGTTTCAAATTATCATTTGCCAGTTTCCATCCAGCTTTCAAACGAGTGGTCAGTTCGTTCACATATTGATACGATGAGGTAACAGTCTCTTCCGCCTTCTCATCTGTCCAGGTCCTTAATAAAGCTTCTAAAGGACCTTTTATTGGCCTCCCAAATAGCAGAGTTGCGGGAGCCATCCCGGTTGAACTATGTGGTACCTCCCGGTACGCAAACAATGCGGCGGGCAGGAATTGATCCCACAGATCCGGTTTTTCGTGTGCCAGCTTTCTCAGGATAGAAATGAGAGTCCCATTGAACCTCTCTACCTGGCCGTTCCCTTGTGGATGGTACGGACTACAATGAAAGTGCCTGGCTTGAAATAGCTTAAAAACGTCTTCCGTTAGTTTCCCCTTGAACTGAGATCCATTATCCGTCAAGATTTGATGCGGGAATCCTAATCGGGTAAATATTGTAAGTAGTGCCTCTGCTACATGTTTTGAATCAATTGATGGCAGGGCTACCGCCTCTCCCCACATAGAACAAGTGTCCACCAGAGTAAGGATGTAACTGTTCCTCCTCTTGGTCCGAGTGAGAGGTCCTACAATATCCACTGCAACCCTCTCAAAAGGTGTTCCCACTATGGGCATTTCCCCTAGAGTTGCAGGAGCAGTCCAGTGCTTTGGAGCTACCCTTTGACATTCTGGGCAGGATTTGACATATCTTTTTATATCCTCCGTTATCCCTGGCCAGAAGTAATGACAAGCTATACGCTGTCCTGTGGCGCTGATCCCCATGTGACCACTGAAGGGAATCGCATGCCCGAGTTCCATCACTTTATCTCTATATGAAGTGGGAAGAACCAGCTGGTTGTGACCATTTGTTCCAGTTCCGGCCTTCCTGTATAAGAGTTTGTTCTTCATGAAATATTCCCCCTTGCTCGGAGGTGTGTGGCATTTGGGCAATTTTTTTAAAACAGGGCTTGAGTGTCCTATCCTCAGCCTGCGCCTTCCTCATCTCCTCTGGATGAGCATTTATAGGTTCACCTTCTTCCTCCTTCTTCTGTGACCTGGTCTGCACTGTCGCCATTATCACAGGTTTCTCGGGATTCCCCAAGAAGACGTATCTACACCCCAATATCAGAGGGTAGATTGGTTCATCTATCACTGCTGCTCTGATTTCTCCTTCCACATAGCGAGTTTTCACCGTTATCCTTGCGATGGGAAGTGTCATGAGTGGTATGTCCTTAGTCGCCCCTTGTATTTCCACTGTTTCTGTGGTATACTGACTTGGGTCCACTAGGCTAGACTTCACAACTGAATCATAATCCAAACCTGTATCATAAAGGCACCTTATGGTGACCCCATTACAAATAACATCCTCACAAACTGGGGGGTGATAAGGTTCCTGTTGTCCCTTAGGATTAACCTTTAATCTTTGCGTCCCCGACTTCATTGCAGCAATGTTTGAAGGTTTCCTTCTACAAAATTCGGTGTTATGGTTATCCTTCTTGCACCATTTACACCATCTTTTTCCTTGGTTCAACGGTTTTCTTTCATTGAACTTTTGGTCATTGAACTGTGAGTTTCTGTCGCGATAGTCATTTCTTGGCCGCTCAAAGTTTGTCCTACCTTTATTTCCCTGCTCTCTATTATCAAATTTGTTAAATTGCTGTGGAGCTTTAAAATTGTCTATGTGCTTCTTCTTAGCACCACTTACCTCTGCCTGGGCTGCCTGATACCTCTCAGCAACATTTAAAATTTCCCCCAACTTCTCTGCACCTTTTTCCATGAGAAATTTTCTCATGTCTGGAGCCATGGACTCTCTCAATTGCTCAATCATGATCATTTCTTTAAGATCTTGGGTCTTCCCCAGAGCCGTCCATTTCTCCAAATAGGTTTCTAGTCTAGCAGAGAATTGGTGGTATGTCTCCCCAGACAACAGTTTAGCATTTCTAAATTTCTTACGATAAAATTCACCATTCTTCTCGTACCTTAATAACAAAGCCTGCTTTAACATGTCATAATTGTCTTGGTCTTCCCTGTTCATTTTAGCAAATACTTCATAAGAAGTACCCCTCAATCCCTGTGATAGCTTTAAACTCCACCTCTCTCTCTCTAACCCATATGTAGTAGCTAATAACTCAAAACGTCCTAGGTACCCCTCTATGTCATCGTCTTTTTCAACAAAATGGTCTAAATGAAACCCCATAGCTGAGTTTGAGGCTTCCAGACTAGGCGTAGCATCTGAGGCAAAAGGGCTGGCACCATTTTCAGGAGCCGGGCCTTGTAATTCCAGCTCCCTTAGTCGTAATTCGTGCTCCCTCTGCAACCTTCTATCTTCTGCCTCCCTTTCGGCCTTTTTATCTTCTGCCTCCCTTTGCTGTCGTTTTTCTTCTGCCTCAATCTGCAGCCTCTTAATTTCTCTATCAGCCTCAATTTGTAACCTCTTCTCTTCAGCTACCTTTCTATCTTCCCTTTCAATATATTTATCAC
This sequence comes from Oreohelix idahoensis, assembly GCA_024509875.1. NCBI lineage: Eukaryota > Metazoa > Mollusca > Gastropoda > Stylommatophora > Oreohelicidae > Oreohelix > Oreohelix idahoensis. Next base: position 1,062,960 of record JAMPIV010005015.1, on the reverse strand, counting down.
ATTCAGTCGTTACGTATTGAATTAAAATTTGACCATCCATTCCCATCTCCTTCGCGGTGAGCACAGCAGCTGATCTAAATTTTGCCAGCTCCGCCATACTTTTTAGACAATATAATAATATACAAGCTAAATCTCTAACCAGTAAATACACTAAGTACTTCTTATGACTATAGTCTAACTAATTCTAACTAACCAGTTAACTAATTAATTATTACTGGCTGTGAAGATTCACCAACTTTTATCTACAGGGACACTTTTAATGTTAAAGGGAATTTTACAATTTATTTCCCTACTCTTATTTCTCCCACCAGGAGATCCTAATCTTACTGTTGGGCTAATTATCCCTGGACAAGACCCCAATATTGTAGTGGTGTTTGATGGTATTGTATGATGGTGTTATTACTAAATGTAAATTGTATGAGGCCAGCTGTGAAGGCTCCTGAGATAAAATGTAGTGGTGAATTGTCAGAAGGCCTTTCTTGCTACCACTACGACCTCACACTTAATTTTTTTTTAATGAATGTGGCTACGTAAAGTGTCTAGGGTTATGATATGTAGTGTGGTGTAATGGATTATAAATATACCCACAGATATTAACAAGACTAATAATATTAATAAATGTTAAAATACACTGAACTAACTCACGTGTGTAAAATTTTTTGATATAAGTATATTACATTTATTTTGTTCTGTGTCAATTTTTTAGGTTGACCAGAACTTAAAAGGATTTAGAGATTATGAAAAGAAATGCATAGAATATTATATCATAAATGCAATAGTGTACATATATATGTACTATACTAGTTAGTTTTATTAAAATGTTCTAGTATTCATCTACTTGGGAGGATAGTACTGTTTGTGCTGTTGGGGTGGCCTCATCACACCTGTCTATATTGACTACACAGTGTCCAGAAAATGGTGGGAATCTTTATGGGGTTCTTAGTAACTAAAGGGCGTTGGTGAAAGTCCAGCAGACCAGAGGCTCACTCATCTGGTAGTTGTCGCTCTGGTGCTGAAATCAGGTGGTCCCACCTCTCCGTGCTGGCGGGCAATAATGGTGGTCTCTGTCACAAATACTGCACAGATACACTCGAGTAAAGTCACCAACTGAATAGACCCTGCTTTGTTGACGACAGAAACTCGCAGCTCTGCAATCAAAGTATGGGCCATGTGTCAAAATCTATTCTCTACCCACGTCTGGACACAACAGTGACACAACAACCACATCATACAGACAGGTCAGATCTCTCTGACCAAACAGCACATTTACCATGGTGGTTTTACATCAGATAGATCCTCCCAGACTATAGATCCTGAAAAATGTTTATTAGTTTTTCGGCCCTAAAAGAGGATAGGTAATATGTATCATTATTCTCAACACTTGATCTGTCTTGCATAATCCTTGCTGGAGTTTATGTACATTGTTGGTCCCTAGACCCTGACTAGGGCGGGGGGTCTAGAGCAAATCCCTACTTGTTTGTAAGGCTAGATTTCGATATGGCAGTATCAAATCACTCAAACATGAAACAATATTCAAAATATATAAGGAAATAATTTCAATCTTACCAGATTATGAATAAATAACACAGAATTGCTAGCAAAACTCAGCTGAGCTGCTGGCTATAGTATGGCGTCCCTAAATTTTATTTCACTTGCTTTCATATGGAATCACCACACTTTAAAATCTGTGTCTATCACTGAACAACTATTGAAGAATGGCCCCACTTTCGCGTCTGAGCGCTAATGATATGATTGTCTGTGGCCAATCACTGCCTCGGTTTATTTTAAATTTCAAATTTCCTACCATAAAGTCATTTCAGTCATGCTTCAGTCAAGTATGGATGTTTATCTGTTAGTCTGTCCGTCTCTACTTGTGTTTCTAAAAAAAAATGTGCTTGATTTTTGAACCAACCTTTCTCTCCCCTCCAAAATTTTGTCGTTACAAGTTATATTTAGACACAGCTACCGCTCAAAAACCCTCTCCTCCATACTAAGTAAATTTGAACACCTGCGTCCAAGGTCGTGTTTTTGTGTGCAAATTGCGACACTTTTTTATTCAACACAGTCTGTCGATGATGTGAACTACACTGTCTTTTGTCACTATCTTCAATATTATCTATCCGTTTGTAAAATTAAGACCATCTTAGTTCACTGCTCAGAATAGGCCATCCGGCCAGCTAATTTTTATATTCCTAACATTAATATTAAGAAAAAATTACTTTTTAATTTTTGTAATATTCCTAACATCTGCGTTTTACCGCTCCATTCAAATCAAAAGCTTGGTATCGCAAAAGCGTCCAATAAATGACTGTGGCGTAACATATATAGGGTCCCTTCTGTGGAGTTGCTTACTTTTTATGTCAACTTGGGAAACGTGACTTTTCTCCGTTTTCCCCCCAATTGCGTCTCCTTAGCCTTTCCATTCATATTTTTTTTCTTTTTGATCCGCCGTTCCCCTCCTGTCTAGCAAGTCAATTATTATGGAGGATGATGACCCGCGGTCTAGGCGATCATGTACATCAGCAGCCTACGCATTATGTTTTTATCCTTAAATGTTATCTTTGGAGGGATTTTACCGTTGTATCTCTGTCAATTTCACTACACCGCATCAGAGAAATATTAACACCAAGAAGTTTTATTATGAGATAATATGGTCAAATTTCAGATCTCCTGCTGGTGCAGATCAGCATAAGACAAGATAGTACTGATATCTTGCTTAAAAACAACTTGAGTATACAAAATTTCTTTTACAAGTGGCCCCGAACACTACTACCAATTTAGTTTTATTTCCCCCTTAGTATATTTGCCTACAACCAATCAGGGACCGTTGGCTTCTAGCGTCCTATTATCAAACAAACTTCAAATTTCAAACTTTGGACTCTTCCCTTCATGGCAAGCTGAGAAAGAAGTAGTCTGTTCGTCCCTCTGTCTTCTGTCACTATTTCGTTTTTATGCTGCATTTCCTCAACTAACATATTTTTTTGATCTTGCCAATTCAAATCTGTAAATACTAACTCGTAGTACAACCACTATGCTCCTATCCCGTCCCGTTCCTTGCAGTATTTTTTTCAAAACTTTCCACGTTAATCGTAATTTTTTTCTTTTTCTTAATTGGCGTTCTCATGCAAACGAGACAACACGGGTAGTAATACGTCACAAAAGCGTCAAAAAGGCTGTCTGTCTGTTACATTAGACTTACTTTTTCCCTAAAAATACGTTGTGTATGTGTTTTTGAACTGTGTTGTCCAACAGTGTGGTAATATACATTCGCATCTGCGTTGCAGAAAAAGGGGTTTTTCGATCGTATTTTTGAAACTAAGCTACTGTCGGCTCGGCTCGTGACAACCAAGCAGAATCAAACGCGTCGCGAAGTGTCGCATTTCTCTCTCTCTCTCTCTCTCTCTCTCTCTCTCTCTCTCTCTCTCTCTCTCTCTCTCTCTCTCTCTCTCTCTCTCTCTCTCTCTCTCTCTCTCTCTCTCTCTCTCTCTCTCTCTCTCTCTCTCTCTCTCTCTCTCTCTCTCTCTCTCTCTCTCACTTTTATGCTTCCTTTATTCTTTCGCCTTTTCTATCTTACTATCGGCTCGGAACAACTAGGCTTTAGTTTTTGTGAAAAATGTGTTACGTTATTGTCTCAAGGTTCGAGGCATAAAATCTTAGCACTGACTTGCGGCGTAGGCGACAACGCTCTCCATAACTTCGCTATTTTATTCCTAGGTTATTTTATACGTCTAAACAACTATATTATATATTTCAATCGGTGAAATCTCGGATTTCATCACAGAAGGAAGAGCTGGAGAAGAGAGGGATGGTCATAAGCAGCTCTAAAACAAAATCCATGGTGATATCACGAGAAGAAAGAAGACATTAGATTAAGTTGGGAGAACAGGTCCTGGAGCAGGTCTACCACTTTAAATATCTCGGAGCTATTATAGACCGAAAGGGAGGCATCAAAGAAGAGTTGGCCGCTCGAAAAGCAGCTGCTGGGAGACTTTTTCAGGCCATAAATCGAGGATTCCTCAGCAAGAAAGAGGTTGGTAAGAAAACGAAGATGTCTGTATACCGCTCCACCTATGTCCCAGTCTTGACATATGGATGCGAGGCATGGGCAATGACTACAACCCACAAAAGCCGGATCCAAACCTCAGAAATGAGGTATCTGAGGAAGGTGGTTGAAGTAACAAGAAGAGACATGGTCCGCAACTAGACGATACGTCAAGGCCTAAAATGCCACCCGCTGCAGACCCAAGTAGAACAGTCCCAACTAAGATGGTTTTGCCATGTCTGCAGAATGGGAGAAGATCGGCTACCACGACAAGCATGGGAAACAAAGAGCCAATGATCCAGACCCCCAGGACGACCGAGAGTCCGCTGGGAGGACAACATTAGACAATCTTTGAAGGACCGAGGACTGGAATGGAACCAGGCCAGGAAGAAGACAACTGATAGAATAGTCTGGCGCTCTCTCTTCCAAACCTCTACACCTCACGGTAGAAGGGGAATGACTAAGTAAGTAATGTGTAGTATAGAGAGGAGCCGCGGTGATTTATGCACAGGTCAAGGGAGCCGCGGACCAAAAAAGTTTCAAAACCTCTGCAGTGTAGTAGATTATCGACACTTTCATTTTTACCATTACATACTCTCCCCTACTTGCCACTTCCTATTAGCGTCTGTGTGCTGGTCTACAAGTCCTTCATATTTCCTTTGGCTGCAGCTTTCTCTGCCGCTCTTTCCAACTCATCACTATATTTCTGATTGTCTCATGTTATGTTTCTTCGTATCTTTAAGTTTGCTTCTATTTACACTTCATGAGCTTTGGCTTTGAAACTTATTTTGCTTCTGTTTTAATCATCTTGTAATACAAATTGCTGCCACAATCACCACTTCAAGAGATTATGAATGCTTTGACGCAGTCTTCCTGCAAGGGGATAAACTGCCGTGGCGGTCATATTCTGCAGAAGGAGCAAATCGGGAAAGTAAGAAGCACAGGTCTAGTCTCATGTGTACTTGTGTAAAAAATAATTCATCGGCATGTGTGGGTGACGTCCTCCAGACATAACGGACTACGGGGGTGATGCGGACTTGAAGTTCGTTTGCCTGGCGTTCTTTCCACTTGTTCTTTTCTCTTCTACTTGCTCTAACTGCTTCTTTTCGCCCAATCTGAGGCGCCGCTGTCGGAGCGTCTCAATTTGGCGCAGTTCCATCCTCCCAGATGCTGCTTATTACATGTATAAACATATTATGTCAATGCTATTCAATATTCCTATCACTGTTTAAAATATGACGTATACATCTTGCATATTTTGAAATCCAGATCCTGATTTTAGCGGTAGAGGCTATGATAACCTATAAGACAGGATCCACGCAACACATTCAAGAGACGAATTTGGATCCCAGGTTGCTAAGCAACGTTCCTGTATGGGTGACACATAGGCCGGATAAGAATAATATTTCTGTACAACTGGCAGAGAAGTATAATGAAGTCTTTAAGGATTTCGACGATATCTTTGTCTCGATGGTTAGCGAGAATCAGGTTTGTCCGCCACCCGTTGTATATCAGTAATATAGTCACCCTTAGTAAATTACTTATATTACATCAACGTAGTATTGTTCTACTTGTCGCTGGGTTATAAAAGACAAATGGTAATGATGACAATTAATCAAGTGATCAGCAAGATGCGGTAGGCGATATAGTATCACTATGTGGTATTTTGAGTGTATTACGACAGCCAAGATGTAATGTTTAGGTAAGTGTTATCACTCGTTGTTCACCAAGATTTGTTGACGTAATCCAATGACACTCTCTGTTATTCCTATCAGACAGGCTGAAGAAGACATGGGACGATTCTGAACTTTGGATACAGTTTGTTTTTCTTTCCTAATTTTAAAACAAAAAAATTTCTGTATAAGAGCTGACAAAAACATGTAATATTATCTCTTTTGTTCTTTGATTTTCACGAGAAAATAATAAAATCATTACATAAAAAAAATAATAATAATAATTTCTAGTTTTCATGACAAAAAATGAAATGCGATATGCAATTCCAAGACAAGAGTTTGAAGACTCAGCAGGACAAACAACCCACATGATTGGTAGTAAAAAAACGTACTTTAACTAAAATCTAATGTCCGGTTAAGAATAATAATTATTTGTATCGTTCATAGAAATATTGAATAGTTATATATATATATATATATATATATATATATAATAATATATATTATATATATATATATATATATATATATATATATATATATATATATATATATATATATATATATATATATATATATATATATAGATATATTGTCGAATTAGTCCTTGAATTATATATACACATACATACATATATAACCCGTGTGTTACCGGGGCCCGAAAGGAGAGCAAAGAATAGTAATACTGTTCCCAGCCATGCATGTCGTAGATAGCGATTAAGGAGGGTTGGGCATATGGCTGGTTACCCCATCCTGTAAAAAATTTAAACCACATAAAGCTTCAACAAATATGGACAAGTCAATTAAGGAAAATAAAACACAGCCATCCAGGACAGGGGAAGGTCCTCTCGCAGGGAGGCGTATGATGCAACACAGAGAAAGCCGAAAGGAGTCTGTGTTGCTGACTAACCTTCTTTCTTCTAGGAGAACTTCCAGATTTGGCACCTGGAATGTTCGGGCATTAAACCAACAAGGGAAAGTGGCACAAGTAGCAGCAGAAATGGGGGAATATAAAATCGAGGTTCTGGGAATATGTGAAACAAAGTGGAAGGGGGTAGACAGGAAGAACAAGGCAGTCCTTGTTCTGGAATCCCTAGTGCACGAGAGGCAGAGGTAGACCAAGAAGCACATGGAGAAGAGAGCTGGAAACAGAGGTGAAAATGATGAGGATAACGTGGAAAGAACTTGAGATGATGGCACGTGATAGGAGGACTTGGCATGTGTTTGTTGAAGGCTTATGCTCCTTTGGGAGTGGAGGGTTATGAAATATGTATATATATATATATATATATATATATATATATATATATATATATATATATATATATATATACACATGTGTGTGTGTGTGTGAATTTGTGTGTGTGTGCAATACAGAGACTAGGATGGTTGAGGAGAACTTGTGTTGAAGTGTCTACCTCACACCCAAGACCCATGCACTAAGAAAATTTAATATAGGATCATGTGGCAGGGGTTGCAATTATTAGTAGCTTGCAACCTTTCAGCAGCAGATTTAATGAAGCAGGCATATAACGCTAATGTGGAAACATTTAATTCCAACGAAAACTCAGACAGTGTTCATGAACTGCCTGAAAACAAACAATATATAAGGGAACCTGTAATAAAAGTCATTAGCAAGATTAACACAGCACCTACCAGTCAGATCACATAAACTCACGCCACGTGTTCTCATTGTTACGCCATCTTGTGTAAACAGCTACCAGCGACGCTAACAACCCACGTAAAGCCACGTGGTTGTAAATGCTACAGTAACCTCATAGTATTATATTACTTACTTACTTAGTCGTTCCTCTTCCACCGTGAGGTGTAGAGATTTGGAAGAGATAGCGCCTTACTATCCAATCGGCTGTCTTCCTCTTGGCCTGGTTCCATTCTAGTCCTCGGTCCTTCAGAGAGCGGACTCTGGGTCGTCCTGGAGGTCTGGATCCCTGGCTCTTAGTTTCCCATACTTGTCGTGGTAGCCGATCTTCTCCCATTCTGCAGACATGGCCAATCCATCAAAGTTGGGACTGTTCTACTTGGGTCTACAGAGGCTGGGTTTTTAATCCTTGAAGTTTACTATTAAATAATATAAATTACGCCTAATCAAAGCTATTTAAAACACTACACATACCCAATTGTGATTGAACACTATATAAAGGACTACCAAACTAAGTAAGCTAACACCAGTTAGCTATAGCCAGTCTTACTAAGATTACACCAATTTACCAATCTAACTTCACCGATGAAACAGCGAAAACTGTTTGAACAAACTATAATATATTAATAAATTGCACCACTTGCATTATTGAAATAAATTATACTACTCGTCAAAAGTCAAGGGCCACTTAGAAAAACCTTGGTTGAAACCATAAAACAAATCTGATATAAACGTAACTGGTATCAGTCAAAACGGCATTTATTGAATACCAACTTGACATGTGACGTAAAGAAATGGAAAGACACATTCAAACGCAACGAAGCTGTGAAGTGTGTCACCCACCTTTTCAAAAGTCACACAATAGATATTGGACAAATAGACATTTCAAAATCGGGTATGACCACCGTTTGCAGCAAGGCATTCAAGACAGCGTAGACGCATCGAGTCCACAAGGGTCCGAAGAGTATCCTGAGGAACAGCTTGCCATTCCTGAAGCAGAAATGCAGTCAGCTGTGCAACATCCAATTGGCAGGGGGTGACTTGTTGACAATCTTCGACCAAGGACATCCCAGAGGTGCTCAATCTGAGAAAGATCAGGTGAATAAGCTGGCCACGCCATCCTGGTGATCCTATGTTGCTGAATAAACTCATTCACCACACGAGCTCGATGAGGTCGAGCGTTATCATCTTGGAGGATGGCATTACCACCTATGGCCTCCAGAGCAGGCTGAACAATTGGTCTCAAGATTTCGTTCTGGTATCTTGGACCGGTCAAGTTGCCTTGGATGATGTATAGTGGGGTCCTGCCGTGTCTGTAGAAGCCTCTCCAGACAATAACAGAACCCCTACCATAACGATCCACCTCTCGAATTGTGTCATCGGTAAATTGCTCTCCTGGTCGTCTCCAAACTCGAATCCTGCCATCATTGAATGACACAGTGAAGCGAGATTCATCCGTGAAGAAAACTTGACTCCATTGTTGCCTTGTCCATCGGATGTGCTCGCGACACCAAGCAACACGGGCTCTGCGATTAGCAGGAGTAAGAGGGATTCTGACTGCAGGACGTCGAGCAGCCAGTCCAAATTCATGTAAACGTCTGCGAATGGTGCTTTGACTGACATTAACGTTTACAGTTTGTCTCAGCTGACATCTTAGAGTGGAACAAGTCACTGTTCGATGGTGCAGGGCTGACAACAATAGGTACCGGTCATCATGTCTATTGGTGCATCTAGGGCGACCTGGCCGGTGGCGATCCTCCACATTACAAATTGAAATTTGTTGTAATAGCCTGAAATCTCTGGTTTCCAATAATTCTTGGATCGTAGGGTGTGACCCTGCAAGCCGTCTTGCAACCTCTCGGACAGATAACCTACTTTCAACCCACGCTATAGATTCCTCCGATCCCTTTCTTTTGTAAGGTTCAAGACTTTTCTTCTCGTGGCAATGTTTTTTGCAAGTGTATGAAACTATCCCCTAAGTCTGCTGATTGTAAAACAAATTAATAGTGAACTCTGTTTTCACGAAAAAGTTCGCCATTGCACGTGGAATTTCAATCACACGATTACTTTCACCTGTTTTTTTTGTTTTTTGGAATTTTTGAAAAAAATCAGATTTTAAAATGGAATTTATGTAATTGGAAACCCAAATTATGCACGTGAAAATAATATTAATGGTTGTCGGTGAAAAATAAGTTTTTTAACGGGCTTACGGGCCTAACGTGCATAATAAGAACTGTAGACCCTGGAAGATATTGCACCCATTTTTAATAAAAACGTCCTTTATTTAACTCATTTCTATAACTATATTACTTGTACGAAAGTGTATTGCTACTTGAAATTAATTAGGGTGGCCCCTTGACTCATTTTGACGAGTAGTATTATTTTGGGGTTGGTTGGCATCAGTGCCGACCAGCTTAGAAGGTTTTCGACTAGTTAAACATACAGTGCATTTTAAAGTCAGAAAACCAGCACAAACTTCGAAAACTGGGATTAGTCAAAATTCGTAAATTTAATTTTCTTTCTTTTTGATCAGAATTTTCATTTGTCAAAAGGCAACATTCTAAGTATATTTATGACTTTGAAATAATATTTTCTATCTGAAATTCTTAATGGGGTGATGTTTTGTGTACCACCTTGTGATATGAAAAGTCTACATTTTTTCTCAAGGGATAACCTTGTTTAATAGAATTCTAAATTTTGTATAAACATGGCCGTATGACGTAGTTTTCTCTTCTTCTTCTTCTTCTTCTTGAGTCCACAATCGAGGTTTCCTAGTGGAATTCTTAAATAAGTACATGCTTTCTTCTAAAATAGACTCTCTTTCTTCTGTTACAGGTCTTCTTTTCACACTTCTATCTTCTTCTTCTTATCTTAAATACTTGGCTTTCTTCGGTTCTTTTTCTTTTTCTTCTAATCTTAATTCTTAATTTACTATATGTAACTGTGAGGTGTTCATCGCCTTACTTCTGAACTCTTCTTCCGTTAAAGCCACCCCCTTCTTTGTTTTTCTTCTTACTTTCTTGAACTTTTCTCTTTTCTTCTTCTTCTTAACTATTCTTACTTATCCTGTCCCTTTTCTCACTTTCTTCCCCGTTATTCTTTTCACCTTCTTCTTTTTTATCACTTCTCTTGCTTCCATCTTCACCGACTATATTCCTCCAGGAAACTTCTTACACTTTCTTCATCTTCTGGCTCTCTTCTTATTCGTTTCTTCTTACCCCTATACTTCCTTGAATCTTCTTCTTCCTTATTTAAATTTTTACTTCTTCTTCTTCTTTCTTCAACTTTTTTTTCTTGGTTTTCTTGCTTCTTCAAAGTTACTTTTTTGTGTAATTTTAATTTCTGCAAGTAGATTGTTTGTCTTATAAAATCTTTTCTTCTCCTTGAATCCTTAAAGGAAGCTACTCGTCAATTCTTCTTCTATTCTTTTTACTTCTTCTTCTTCTCTCCCTTCTTCATTAACGATTCTTCATTTCTTTATTTCTTCTTCTTATTTAGGCAAGGACAAAAAATTTCATTACTTTTAATTCTTCTTCTTCTCTTCAATTCTTCTTCTTATCTTATTACTTCTCCTCTTCTTTCTTCTTCTTCTTCCCTTCCTTTTTTCTCTTCTTCTTTACTTCTTAAATTCTTACTTATTTCTTCTTCTTTCTCTTTCTTCTTTCACTTCTTTTTTCCCTCTTCTTTTCTTCTTTCATACTAATACTGTCTCACCCCTTTCTCCTTTATCTTAATCCTTTTTCTTCTGTAGCTAATAAATTCTTTGCTTCTTATTTTCTGCCCTCTTCTAATAACTTCTTTTAAATAACTTCCTTCTCTTCTTTTTTCCTTATTCTTAAGCTTTTCTAATCTTCTTGATTCTCTTAAACCATTACTCCTCTATCTTTTTCTTTTCTTCTTTTACTTCCTTTTCCTTTCTTTTCTCTTTTCTTCTCCTTTCTTTTCTTCAGTCAATTTTGCTCTTCCACTATACCTATCTTCTTCTTCTCCAATCTTTCCCCTTTTTCTTCTTCCCCAAATCTTTTCTTTTCCTTTAACTGTTTTCTTTCCTCTTCCTCTCTTTCTTCTCTTCTTTTTCCTTTTTCTTCTTTCTTACTCTTTTCTTCTCTTTTTTCTTCTTTTTTCTCCTTTCTTTTCAGTCAACTTAAACCCTTCTTCCCCTTTCCCTTTCTCTTTTTTTCCTTCCTTTTTTTTTCTTTTTTCTTCCTCTTCTCCTTTCTTCCAATCCTTTTCTTTCTCTTTCTCTTTCTTCCTCATCTTCTTCTTCTCTTTCTTTTAATAAATTCTAGAATTCTCTTTTCTTCTTCCCTTTCTCTTTTCTTCTCTTCCTAAATTCTTTCTTCTCCTTCTTTTTTCTCTCTTTCTTTTTTTCTTTTCTTTTTTCTTCTTTCTTCTTCCTTCCCACGCCCGCTTCCTTCTTTCTTTTCTTCCACTTTTTCTCTCTTTTTCTTTTCTCCTTCTTCTTTTCTTCCTTCTGCTTTTTTTCTTTTTTTTGATCCTTTTTTTTTTTTTTCTTCTTCTTTTTTCTTTTTTTCTTCACATTTTTTTCCTTTCTTCTTTTTTTTTTTCTTCTTTCTCTTCCTTTTCTTCTTTTCACTTTTCCTCATCTTCTTCCTTTCTTCTTTTCTTCTTTTCTTCTTTAATTCCTTCCACCCTTCTTTTTTCTATATCTCTTCTATTTTTCTTTCTTCTTCTTCAACTTCTTCTTTTCGCCCTCTTCTTCCGTGCTTAACCTCTTCTCTCCTTCCTTTCAATATCAATTTAAAATTTCATCGCAATTTCCGCTTCTTCTTTCTCCTTTTCTTCAACCTTTTCTTCCTTTTCTTCTTTTCTTCCCAAATAACCTCTATTCTTTCTTCAACAAACTTTCCTTATCTAACCCTTCGCCCCCTTTCTTCACTGATCTTTTCTTCTCCTACTTCCCCTTTCTTAAAACTACTTCTTTTACTTATTTTCTTCCTATTTTTCCAATCCCCTTCTTTTTTCTTTTTCTTTTCTTCTCTTTTCTTCTTCTTTTTCCTTTTTCATGTTCTTCCAAAAATATCTTCTTTCTTCTTCTTTTCCCCAAGCCCTTCTAGATCAATTTCTTTCCCTGCTTCCCTCTCTTTAATCTCTTTCCGACCCTTTAAATTCTTTCCTTGCCACCTCAATCATCCAAATCTCTTCTTCACTTTTTCCCTCTTTCTTTTTTCCTTCTTTTCATTCTTCCCCTCTGCCATCTTCCCCCAATCTAAAATCTTCCTTTACTTCCCTTTTCTTCTTCTTCTCTTTTCTTCTTCTTTTCTATTATTTACTGAGGGGGGGGAGGGGGGCGCCGAGGGGGGATTCTCTTTCAACTTACATCTTTACAATCTTTCCACTTTTATCAAAGTTTCCATATACTCTTTCTCCTTCCCCCTTCTCCATTTCTTCTTCCTTCTTCCCCCACCTATCTGCTTTTTTCTTTTCTTCCTTCTCTTTTTTTCTTTTTTATTTTCTTTTTTCTTACTTCTCTTCTTCCCTTCTTCTCTTTTCATTCTTTATCTTCTCATTTTCGTGCTCTGTATTCTTCCCAAATCTTCTTCCCTTTCCTTTTTCTTCTTCTTTTTTCTTTTTTTCCTCTTTAATCTTTCCTCTTTTCTAGTATTCCCACTAAACTTAAACTTCTTTCTTCTTCTTGTCTTTTTTTTCTCTTTTCTGTTCTTTTTTTATCTTTCTGGATCTTCTTTCCTCTCCCCTCCTTCCTCCTCCTTTCTCCTTTTTTTCTTGATCTTCAAAAGAACTTTTTATTCTTCTTGTCTTCTTCTTCTACTTTCTTCTCTTCCACTCTATCTTCTTCCCTCTATTCACTTTCTTTCCCCCTTCTCCCTTTCTTTTCCCTCAATTCCCCCTTTCTTCCCGAACTGCTTCCTTCTTCTTCCTTACCCTTCAGCAATTTCTCCCTTCTTCCACTCTTTCATCCTTTTTTTTCTCCCTTAACCTGCTTTTTCCTCTTTCCTCCCTCAGGGCCCCCAAATTCCGTCCTCCCTTTCTCCCATCACTTTTTTCTCTCCCTCAACCTCTTTTCCAAAAAATTCAAAAGCATCCCCTTTTTTTTCTTTATTTCTTGTTTTGCCCAAAAAAAATTATTACTTCTTCTAACCCCCACCTTCTTCTTACTTTTCCCATGTCAACTTTCTTGCTTCAAAGCTCTTCCTCCCATTTTCTCCCATTACTCTTTACCTTTCAAAACCGACCCCCATTTTCAAATATCCTCCTTCTAATGACACCTATAATGGGTCATCATTCCTCCTTTCTTTTTCATCTGAGACTTCTTCTTCTTTTTCCACCATCTACACTCTTCTTTTTTACCCATTTAAGAAAATAATCCTTCTTCCTACAATCTGTACCCACTGACCAAACTACGTTCTTCCTTCTGTAGTTTTCCCCTTTCCAAAAAAATCTGGGATCGTAATCTATAAACCCTTCCCACCCCCTTGAAAAGACACGTTCATATCTTTCCAATCTTTCTATTTTTAGTCAATACAAACTTAAATAGCAATACCGGTGTCCATTTCTTTATTCTTATTCTTCTCCTAAATTCCCCCCCTATTCCGCCCACTAACCCCTTTTTTTCCTCTTCCTCCAATTTCCCAATCCTCCTTTCCTTTCCCCCCCAACCTAATCCCTTTTATTCTATTGGTTACCAGCTCCCCCTTCCTTCAATTTCCCACCCTCGACTATTTCCCCCTATCTTCTTCATCTCCAAACCTGCTCCCCCCCTTAAACCCCCTACTTGAAATCCAGTGGTCTTAACGACTCCCTTTATCTTCTTTTACCCCCTTCCTTTATTCACTTCCCCCCTTCTCTTCCCCGGCCCTGCCCCCATTCTTCCCCTTCTCTCACAGTAACCTTCCTTTTCCTCCCAACCTACCTCCCTTCTTATCTTCCCCTTTCTTCCCCTTCTCTTCTTTCTCTTTTCCTTCCCTTCATAAAAACTCATTCTCCTTTCCCTCCCGTTCCAATGAACCTTCCTTCCCCTCCTACCTTTTCTTTTCTCCTTAAACTTCTTTTTCTTCTTCTCCTCTTTTCTTTCCCCTCTCTCTCCCCTTTCCCTTCCCCTTCTCTTCCCATCTTTTTCATTCCCCCCCTTCTTCTCTTCTTCCTCTTCCCCCCCTTTCTTTTCCCCAATTCTCTTTTCCTCCTTCTTTTCTTCACGTCCCACTCCTTATCCCCCTTCTCTTCTTAAACCAACCCTCTTGCCCCCCCTTTCCTTTTTTTCCACCTTTCTAAAAATCCACCTATCAACTCACCCTACATCAACCCCCGTTTCTTACTTCACACCCCTCCCCCCCTTATTCACTCCAATTCCCCCCTCTCACTATCTCCCCATCCGTCCCACTTTACTTCCTCTTCCCATTTCATTTCTCCCTCTTCTCATCTTCTTCATCTCCCTCTTCTTTTTTTTCTCCCTCTGATTCGACTCTCCTCAACTTCTCTCAAGGGGGGAAAAATTCCATGCTTCCTCTTGACTTACTTCTTTCGGCTCTTCCTTTCTCTTCTCCCAACCTATTCTCATTCTCACCCCTATGCTTCCATTACTCCTTTTTTCTCACTTCTCCCCCGGCAAACTTCCATCCTCTTTGCATCTCCTTTATCAAATTCTTTCTTGTACCTATAAACAACCTTCTCTTCTAAAATCTTTCTCTCTTCCAATCTCTTGCTTTCTTTTCTTTCTTCTTCTTCTTCCAATCTTTCATTCTTCTTCTTCATTTTCATCAATAACTTGTTTTTTTTCATTCTTTCATTCCTTTTTCTTCTTTTCTCACATGTCTTTCTCCAAACGCAAAACTCAAAAATCTCTTTCTTCTATCTCACTTACTTTATTTCCCTTTTTTCTCATTACTTCAGCTCTTTAGATTCTTCTCATAATTTTTCTCCTCTCTTTTAAAACTCATCTTCTTTCTCCTTTTCACTTTCTTCTTTTTTCCTCTTCTATTTCTTCCCTTCTTGCCACTTCTTTTTTTTTCCCTTGGCCTATTTTCATTTTCTTTTAAACTTCTTCTTTTCTTCCTTCTTCTTTTTCCCCATTAACCTTTCGCACTCAAATCTTCTTCTCCCAGGTCGGTAACCCTTTTACTTCCTTCTTCTTTTTGATCTACCTCAAATTCTCTTCTTCTTGTTTCGTTTTTCTTCCCTTCTTTTCTCAAGTTTCTTCTGCTCTTCTTCCCTCTTCCATCCTTCATTCCTCCAAACTTCTTCTAAAAGACTTTTCTTTTTTTTTCTCACTTCTTCATTTCTTTTTTCTTAAGTTCTCGCATTGATTCTTGCCTAGTGAAGAAACAGTCTCATTCCATCCTCCTCTATAGCATCTACTCCCCACCTCCTTTTCCCTTCTCGCCTCCTCCTCCTTTCCTTCCTTTCCTTCCCCTGTCTTACTAATGGCGGCTTCTTCTCCATCCTTTCCCTTCTCCTTCCTAGGTTCTTCCTCTTTTCTTCTTCTTCTTTTAACTTTTCTTCTTTTTCTTCTTCCTTCCCTTCTTCTTCTTGTCCCTCAAATTCACTCCATCCTCTTCTTCTTGCACTTCTTCTTTATCACAATCGTGGGCATTGCCCCAGGAAAATCCTACAATCTTGATGTTGTGATCGCTTTTAAAGTAGCTGTGATATCTGCACCTTTCGGTCGACTCATCCGACTTCTGCACGGCATTTTTTAGGACCGGGTTTGCCTTCCCATTGCGATCCGTGCTCGCTCAGCCAGACTGCATTGCTGCAGGCTGTTTCCAGGACCACCACGTGGAGGTGGAGCACGGTCTTGACCAGCTCTGGTTCGCTGGTCCTGACGCCCATATTTCAGTCAGTCCGTATGCGATTTGGCACGGATACTTTCCAAAGGATAATAAAACTTTTTTTTTCAGATCCGAATTTTGATATCTTATCAAAATGTAAAATTTTGAAGAAAAAAAAAAAAGGTGACTTTTTACATTCAAGCTTTAAAATAATATATCTCAAGATCTACGTATGATATAAAAAAATCCAATCTGACAAAAGTTTTAAAATATAATTGTGACAGCGCCATCTTGAGGTCTGTCGTTCTAGGCGCTGGCCCCATCTGGTCAGTCATATTGTCTCTGTGGTTTAGTGCCTTTTGATCACGTTATCTTCAAGCAGATTTATTACAAGGCCATAATAAGCCTACGAATTAGTTGTGTTTTTGCTCTAGTTGTGTAAATCTGTGTTTTCATGCATTCTGGAGCAATAATCGCGTGTATTATCTGTGTGGCGCAGATTAATCCGCGTAGCGCGCAGTAAATTGAGTGGTTAGGCCAGGGCTTATAAAAAGGGGTAGCAAGCGGCGAACCGGTCTATGTTTGAGAGAGCCGCCCAGTGAGAACAGACTAAGAAGACACACAAGAGCCAAGCTGTAAATGCCTTGAGCACACAGTCTATGAACACTGACTGGGTGTTTGTGGGATTGTTTGTTGGATTGTTTGTTTGGTGTTCGGTTCTGTTCGGTAGAATTAAATGTTGATCTGCATAAGGCTTTGGGTTGCTTGAATTGTTAAGTCTGCTGCTGAGAGGGTTGCAAGCAACCAATAATTGCAACCCCTGTCAAACGATCCTTTATAAATTTTCTTAGTGCACGGGTCTTGGGTGTGAGGTACCCCTAGCGCCCCTGTCACAAGTGGCGTCGTCGGCAGGATTGACAGACAGCACGCAGTGAAGCAACTCTTCAGCAATCAGAGCAGCAACAGCCGAAACAGTAGAACACCCAGTTCAGTGCAAGGCGAGGGACGGGATCATCCAGTTTGTCAAGATTTTAGTAGTCAACTCTACTAGCAACAAGATGGCGGCACGCAACACACGTGCTGCTAGTAGAACTGATAACGAAGATGTGGCTGAGGTGGATGACCCTGTAGTAGGGCTGGATCGTCAACCAGAACGAGTACAGTACATCGTGGTACCTACTCACAAGAGAGTGCGGTGCTTTGGGAAGCGCACGGGTCCTACGGCTGAGGAATATGTCAGAGAGGTGAGAGCTGCCTGGAGAGTAGGGATGATGAGTAAAGAGGACCAGGCAGATGTTATTCTTGACAGTGTGACCCCAAGTGTCCGCAGGGAGCTGAGGATTCAGGCTGATGATGATGACCCAGAATCGATGCTACATTCCATTCTTAGGGTGTATGGGGAGCGTCGGAGCATCCCAGAAGTAATGGCCGCGTTCTACTCTACCCGGCAAGGTGCAAGGGAGTCTCTTTGGGAATTCTCCCATCGCATTCACGAGGTGTTTGAAAGTGTGGTAAGGGCACAAAAGCAGAATAACGTCACTCCTTTGGAGCAATCCTTTCTTCGTGACCAGTTTACTGCTTGCCTGGGAGATGATCTACTAAGAAAGCGTGCAAAGGAAATGATCATCAAGGAGCCTACAGCATCGTTCACGTCGGTGAGGGACTATGCCCTACGGTTTTTGGAGACTGAGCCCACTTCTGGGGCTGGTGTTGCCAGTGTCGAAGCAGCTTCGTGGGCTGGTGTTGCCAGTGTTGAAGTGGCAAGAACAGAGACTGTGTCAGATACGCATGCATTAAACGCAGATGTAGAGCGGCTGAGAGCACAGGTGGCTCAATTAGAGGCTAAAATTGATGCGATGTCTCAGGAGCAGGGGAGACGTACCAGGACAGTTCGTTGTTTTAGATGCAGAGAACTAGGCCACGTACAGAATCGATGTCCACAAAGCATAAACTAGAACCCTCTACGGCTGGGAGTCAGGTTACAGAAGGGAGCAGAATGGCTCAAAGATAAAGATGGTTGGTGGTCGACCGGAGTGTGAGGTGATTATTGCAGGGAAGAAAGTCAAAGGCGGCCAGGGATGTAAGGGTAGCAGGAGGCGACCCAGGGCACCAAGGAAGCCTAGGAAAATAAGATGCTTCAACTGTGGAGACCTTTCGAACCACATGGCAGCCAAGTGCCCCCAGGGCCCGCTTCCTAAGCGATGTTTCCATTGTAGGTCCCCGGACCATTTGATATCGGTTTGCCCATCAAAGAGCGCCCTCTCTAAGCGTACCAACACATCTACATTGCCGTCACAGTGCAAGCCAAGAGATGGCCGTGGCAACTGTCACCATAAGGGCGCCAGGAAAAGTGGTCGGCATTTAGAGGAGGAGACTCATCTAAAACTCGTTGAAGGACACGTTTCCAGGCTACGCGGGGCGCACGTAAGAGCAGAGCCACCGTTGCAGAGTTTTGCAGCAGTCCGGAAAGAGAGATGTGACAAGCTGTCGTGTTCTACTCCACTACAGGTCGGAGAATTGGTGAAGAAGAGAATGCACGACGCTGAGAGATCCGAGATTCGTGATATGTGGTCAGAAGACGAGTACGTTGTAGTTCGTGCTCCCACAATGACAGGGGGTCCATATATCATCCAACGAACGGACAGAGCGAGTCCGAGCATTAGAGTCACCGGCAATGACCTGAGACGAAGTGAAGGAAAAGGTGATCCTCCAGATTTGGAGAATACGACTGGGGAGCCTGATTTAGTGTAGTTGTCGGGACGACAACAAAATCAGGCGGGGAATATGTGACAGCGCCATCTTGAGGTCTGTCGTTCTAGGCGCTGGCCCCATCTGGTCAGTCATATTGTCTCTGTGGTTTAGTGCCTTTTGATCACGTTATCTTCAAGCAGATTTATTACAAGGCCATAATAAGCCTACGAATTAGTTGTGTTTTTTGCTCTAGTTGTGTAAATCTGTGTTTTCATGCATTCTGGAGCAATAATCGCGTGTGTTATCTGTGTGGCGCAGATTAATCCGCGTAGCGCGCAGTAAATTGAGTGGTTAGGCCAGGGCTTATAAAAAGGGGTAGCAAGCGGCGAAACCGGTCTATGTTTGAGAGAGCCGCCCAGTGAGAACAGACTAAGAAGACACACAAGAGCCAAGCTGTAAATGCCTTGAGCACACAGTCTATGAACACTGACTGGGTGTTTGTGGGATTGTTTGTTGGATTGTTTGTTTGGTGTTCGGTTCTGTTCGGTAGAATTAAATGTTGATCTGCATAAGGCTTTGGGTTGCTTGAATTGTTAAGTCTGCTGCTGAGAGGGTTGCAAGCAACCAATAATTGCAACCCCTGTCAAACGATCCTTTATAAATTTTCTTAGTGCACGGGTCTTGGGTGTGAGGTACCCCTAGCGCCCCTGTCACATAATGATAATCATTCTTTTTTTAATTTAGTATTGATAGATTAGTAAATAAAAAAGCCTCAGAACTTGAAATAGAACAACATAATTCAATATGGCTGCCGTTTCCATGACAACCCGTGATGTAAATCCGCCGAACTCTTCATTATGCGTATCTGCGATTGATCTTGGTTAAGTGTGTGCATCTTCACTGAAACCCTGTGATTAATAACTAAAATTGCATTTTAATGTAGCTCCTCCCTTAGCAAAAGGCTATCAAGGCTGAACGCGTGTCATGATTAACAAACATAACAATTTACAACGCGTCATAGTTAAATATCGTTCAAATCGACCACCTGTCGAATTAACACAAGATAACAAAAGATTACTTTAATCACATACAATATGAAAATTAAATAACCTTTAATTTACACAAGGGAGCCGCAGTAGCGCGGTGGATAGTGCACTGGCTTCCTAGCTCGGTGGTCCATGCTCCGATCCCCAGTTGAGGTGGGCTTTTTTAGATCGCAAACGGCTCCGGGGTCGACCTCATGTACCAGAGCAACTCTGGGAAGGTTAAGGCGGCCGGTTTGAGACTGATCACATTGTAGCAAAAGATTTTTATGAGTATAGTTGCCAGAAGAAGTTACTGATAGAACAGAAAAGAATTCTGTCTGAAAAGAATAAAGTTCCAGTGTCAGAGAAGAGCACTGGTATCACAGGATAGTCACGGCTGTGAAAGTCTCTTCCCTTCTGAGGACGTGGCCAACCCAACTCTAGCGTCTGCCAGCTATGAGGGTGTGCATATCCTCCTGGTTACTCCGAATAAGTAGTTCTTGGTTGCTGATGGTATTCGGCCAAAAGATTCGGATAAATTTATCCAGACCAAGTGATTCGAGAGCATATATCCTAAATTGCTCGTGCCCATAATAACCTGTGCGAGGAGATTGTATATTCCCAAAACTTTTGGGTAAGTGTAACTTTTATATTACAAATGTGAATTTGACATGTTTTTCTTGCTAAGTGGTTATATATGAGGCTGGCAACCTCAACAAATGAAAATAGTATATTCATGAACTGCAACAGCAAGCGCTGGTAATTTCTTCTGCCTAGTCATTCGGAAAACCTCAGCAGAAGTGACCCCAGACTCCCACGGGAGCAATGATGATTACATCATATGTGCCTCAAGTGTAACATATCATTTTTTGAGATATATGAAACTGTTTAATGTTAGTTCAGGCACAAAGCATTATTCGCGCCGTCCAGATACATGTTCCCAGTTTAATAGCCAAAGAATATTGGTGAATTTTAATCATCTTTCCTGAGCTACACTGTGTACTCAAGGATTTAATTATTCTGGGAGATTAACATTGGTGGGTGGACAGCGAGAATGTGCCTGTTAATTGGCAGCCCACAAATGTACTTAGTAGAGGCTTTTGAATTTTTAATTTTGTCTAGAACGTTCGTGTAACGAAGCTAGATGTGAGTGAAAAGCAGGGAATCCACACCAACCGCCTAAATCGGACAAGTTATATGAAAAAGTGCTCTCATCACCAAGAAGGGACGAAAACCACAGCTGCAGGACCCCCTTATATCAGTTAAGTGCTTATAAAAAGGCACCAGCAAATTTACATAATTTTCTGAACTATATCCCCACCCTAAATCTCCGTGAAGAGAAAATTTGATTCCAATATAAAATTCACCAGCACTTCGTTTATTTAAAACTGTTAATACTAATTGATTATTAAATTTGTTACCTGTTGTTTTAAAACTAAACAATAGTTGTCTATTCAGTTATTACATGTATAAAAGCAAACGCATGAACCAGAATATTTAATATACATATATACGCCTAGACATATATTTTCCTCTAAACAGGGCTATACCATTATAAGAGGACATTCGCTGAATTAGCTCAGCTGGGGGCTTGAACGGTCTAAAAATAATTGCTTAAATCCTTCACAAAAGGCGACGGACAGATATAAGTTAACAAATGTTCAGCGCTAAGGAGCATTGTTCTTGACTTCTGAATTATCTTGTGAACTCCCCGTAAGGTAGAAGCGTCATCACCCTTCTATCTACAAATCTCTGCCAAAAGTAATTTTGTGCAAAGGTAGACACCTATGACGACCCATTTAGATACTTTTGAGTTGTGGCCACTGTTGGACCACTACTGCAAAGCAGGGGAGGCAATCCGTGACACATCCTCAGCTCATGGTCTCTCTCAGCTTGTATCCTTCTATCCTCCCTTTCAGCCTCTAGCCTGTTAGATTCAGCCTCTGCTGCTAACCTCAGTTCTTCAGCCTCCAATTTCCTGACTTGAGCCTCATCATCTAACATTATCCTCTTTTCTTCAGCTTCCAATTTCTTGGCTTCTCTCTCTGCTGATTTCTTGGCTTCTCTCTCAGCTTCCACCATTAACCTCTTTTCTTCTCTCTCGGCTTCCAATTTTATTTCCTCCCTATCCATATGTTTATCCGCTTCAGTTGTGACTTATTGAATAAGAACATTGCCTGTCAAGCGTAGATCCTTTCCAATCTGCATGATCGCAGTCCTAAATTTCACCAACTCCGCCATGATGTTTAAGTTGAGTAAACTTTACTGCAACTTAATTAACTCTAATTAATCTTATTTAACTAAGGAAAGTATAATATTCTCACAATTTTTGACGGTCAACTATTATTTTGTACTACAACGGTACTTGTAAAAAAAAGTTTAATATTCTATATTGAGGCACAAAATAGAATATTGTAGATAAAATGTGGCTCAGGATATACATCCCGCGATCGAGCCCCCAGTGTAGCTTTTCCGTTCTTCAACCCTTCGATATCTGTCATGATTTTTTTTCCCTGCATGGAATATCTGTATTTATATCTAGATCATTTTCAGTCTCTTGAAATTTCAACTGCGTAGGCCATTCTTTCTTACCGAGTAAAGTACTGTTTCCCCTGCTGCGGTTTTTTACTCTTCCTGCGCTGGTCCATCTACTCTCACTTATTCCTAGTATGTGTAGACTGTCATTTTTCATTTCCGTTGCGATATGTTTCAGGTTCTCTGTCTCGTTCAGTATTCTTTAATTTCAAAATCCAATTGTGATTTCGTGTTTTGCGGCCAGGATGTCCGTTCACATGTCAGTGGCTTCCTTTTAGCTTTCACCACTGGCAGTCATACGAGCCTCAGACTCCGGATGTCCTTACGGCAGCAAAGCTTGTTCATCTGCTGCTGTTTCCGTAACGTGTGTGATTTTTTTTTCTCACATAAATAGGGGTGTCGACCCAGTGCTAAAACCTCAAACTCGAGGACCAGGGTACCAGCTTTAGTTTAACCACTATCAGAACAGACCTATCCAGCTTGGCAGATCATGCTAGGAATAAAATTCCCGCTGGCATAGCTCTGGGGTTGTCAGGTACTCCAAGCTGCCATAACCCGGTACCATGACAAGATATAGGCACCATTGATGGCAGACTTTGCAAGAAATTCAGCTTACATCTGTCATTTACTTTTTTTTTCGTTTCCCGCTAAGTGATAACAACAACAAATAAAATTTAAAAAAAAGAAGAGAAAATGCAATCTGAAATTTACTCCCAAACACACTCGCTTACCCCGTCGCGTGTCTTCTGCCTGATAGTATTTATATAAACTGAAGACACAAATCTACACATTTGTTTTTCCCTAGAAGAAAACCAAGAGCTAAATGCATTTTTTTTGGTCTGTACAGTTTAACATCACGAATCTTTCACAAGATGACGATTATTTACACACTTTGATTGGTGCAAGTTTTCGGGTGTCAGACGATGAAACATACTTCCGGAGCACTGCATATTACTTGCCTCCACATAAAGGGCCAGTTGACGAGCTACTACCATCTGCTGTAAGGATAATATTCATGCACTCTTAGCGTGTCTCGACAGATATCCTTATCATCTTCATCATAATCATCACCGTCAAAAGTATTACACTGGTATACACACATTTTGGTGCCTTAAATTTTAAAGCTGTTCTTGGGTAATTTTGGGTTGCTGATTCCAAAAATGTAATCATATTTTTTCTATCAGCTCTAGTTTTTGAGATAACTAAGAATGACCATATTAGTAGGGCAATTGTTATGTACAATCCTAGAGTTAGGTGCTATCAGTGGCATTTTGACTTTAGTCTGCATTCATATTATATGTAATTACTGTGCATATATTACCAAAAATGTAATAAAACTGTATCACTAGCTTCTTGTTTAGTCAACACGCAAAAAGGATCTTTTCGAGGACTTCCTGGAATGTGATATGCCCGGACAGTCACGCTTAAGGGTCCAACAGTAATCTGCCATCATGTGGGCATCCCAAAGTCCCTGGTATCTCTCTTCCATTGTTTTTATATCTTAGTGAAATCTTTCACCCTGCTCCTCACTAAAGTCGCCAAGATTCTCCGGAAATAAATGTAAATGGTTATGGAGGTAGTGCAATTTTATGCTCATGTTGCATCCAAGTTCACAAAAACTCGACAGCATGTTTCCAACTAATTCAGAATAATTGTCTGCTTTAAAGTTACCCAGAAAGTTTTGCACAACTAAAACAAATGATGACCAGGCTGTGGACTCTGTTTTGTTCATGGAATCAATAAAATTTGGATCGTTTATTAACTTTCTAATTTGAGGTCCATCTTTGTTCAGTGCCTTAACAAATTGCTTCATCAAGCCAAGCTTTATATGTAATGGTGGCAGTAGAACTCTTTTTCGATCAATGAGAGGCTTATTGACAATATTTTTTTCTCCAACTTTAAATTCATCCCTCAACGGCCACTGTTTCTTTGTCCAGTGCATATCTCTTGCCCTGCTATCCCACAAACATATAAAGCATGGATATTTGGTGAATCCCATTTGCTGGCCAAGCAAGAAGTTCATCATTTTAAGATCTACACAAACCATCCAGTTATGTTCTAAATACTTGTACTTCAATTTTTCCAGAACTTATTGTAGCATACTCCTCCTTCATTGTAGTAGAATGAGCAATTGGAATTGAGCCATATTTGTTACCATTGTGTAAGAGAACGACCTTCAAACTTCTTTTAGAGCTGTCAATGAAAAGTGGCCACTCTTCTGGTGTATAACTTACACCCATTTTGTTAACAAGACCTCCTACATTAGTACAAAACACAAGGTTGTTTTCTTTACAAAAGAATGGAATAAAACCTTGCTCTCGGCTGCGATAAAATGTAACCTTTGTTTCAGCAGTGATTAATTTTTTTTCTTTCAATCTTGAAGCCAAAAGTTCTGAAGATTCCTTGGAGAGATATAGATCTCGGATTAGATCATTTAGTTCAAGCTGGTCGAAGTGTTGAGCATCTGAAAAATCATCTTCGAAATCACTAAAACTGTCACTTGTCGTTCCACATGCCACTGCTGTCTCATCTTCTAGCAGGGAATCCAAAATCTGACTGAAAGTTGGAATTGGTATGTCATCTCCGTGTGGAACAGGTTGCCTAGCAGAATCTAAATCTGGATATTTCCACTTTTTGTGATTTTTTCCATTAATTCCCTTAATATTCACAACACAGAAATAACAGTCATCATAGTGGTTCTTGGGCTCTCTCCAAACTATTGGAATTCCAAATTTTAAACATTTTCTTTTCCCAAAAGTCCACTGTCGCAGGAGTTCAACACATGTTTTGCAAACAATATGAGGAGCCCAAGACATGTCCTGGTCACCTAGTTTTACTTTAAAGTAAGCAAAGTATGCCTTTTTCACAAAAACAGTAATATGCTTCCTATGTTCTTCTTTGAAAGTGTGCTCTCCACAAATATAACAAAATAAATGCGGTGAAAGATAACATGCTCTTCTTGAAGATGATGCCATTCTCTGTTAGAAGTGTAATAAAATAAGTAGCATACTAACATGCATGCAGTGGCTTAAAATCTAAAAAAAGGCAATTCTGGGAAGATTCTTGGAAAACTGAAACTGAGAGTAAACAGGCAGTTTTCTTTTGTAAAGGACTAGACAGCAATAGTTTTTTTTTTTACATAGCCTTATATAGAAAATATTTTAATAATACAGGGTGACCAAAAAAAAAAAAAAAAACGGGCCTGCACGCGCACAAAAAGTGTACGCGCGGGCCCGTTTTTTTTTTTTTGGGTCACCCTATATTAATGAAATACAAAAATGTCTGTATCTCAAAAACTAGAGCTGCTACAGACAAGTAAATGTGATATTTGGATTGAGCAGGCCTCATTTATGTACAATCAAGAGTAAAATGTTTGGCATCAAAATGTTTTTTTTTTGGTTGGGCTGTGTTATCTTTCAACTCATTCTGGAAAAGCCTTCAGCAAGGTCATGCCAAGCCGTGCCATCCATTCGAGTTCTTTCCATGTGTGCTTTGTCTCTTTTCAATCTGTCATTAATTCATTTTTCCATGTGTTTTAAAATCTACCTCAATTTCTCTTAACTTAAGGATCCAAGAACAATGGCATCCCCGAATAGCTATCAACTGATTTCCGGACTGTCTTATTTAATCCCTACGTCATTCTCTTCACTTCTTGTTCTCGAATTACTCGCCTGCTAAGCTGTATCTCAAGTTTTCTAATCTTTACAGTTAAGCATTCAATAAAACAAACGTTCAAAAGCACTCCTCCTCCTCCCACTCATCATCATCATTACCATTCAGCTCACCAAGGAGCATAGTCCTTCAACAACCCCACAGCAAGTCCTGCTGTCACGTGACATCGCTCAAGGTCTTACTATGTCATTCTCATTCCTTTTATTTCTGCATCCAGTTCTCTGGAATGTCAGACGGGCCTGCGTGCCCAATTCTCAACCCTTTGAAAAAAAAGTTTGTTCGCTCCTTCTCTTCTCCGAGTGTTTTCCGGTCGGCTTCTGCCTCTCTTTCTCTGGGGATTCTAGAGAAAGGATTGTAATATGGAGTATCTACAGGTTTCCTCAATGTGCGTCATCGCCAGCGTCTGCTGCTTCACTCTTATTCCATTGGAACTTGTCTTGGTCATGTCAGCAGTTCCATATTTGTGATCATGTCGTACCATTTCCTTCTGTTCTACGCAAGCATCGATGTATGAAAGTCTGTTATTTCTTTATTTTTTAAATTTTTTTTTTGCCTCTTTGAGCAGCTCCATACAACAGGGTTACCTTAAAATTTGAGATAAAGATTATGAGTCTTACTGTGGTCTTGATTTCCTTTGATTTACATATATTGACCAATATAAAAACTCCTTTTACATTTTTTAAATTCTTATTTTGATATTATTATCTATTCCTCAGTGAATAGAACGCATTGAGAAGTTCATATGTTACCGACTTCTCTTTGCTCAGAGTAGCTTCCGTTGTTATTACCATAAACCGGATATTGTTTTGTTTCAAAGGGTGTTTTAAAATATCGCAATTCTTTGAATTCAAAATGTTAGTTTGGTCCCCAAACGTTTTTAAGTCCCGACCGCTCTATGCGATCATTGATCCGTGGCCGAACCCTGGCAAAAATAAATAACTAAAATATGATAGTGACACAATAAAAAAAAATACTACCTTTAAATTCAACTGGTTAAATTCATTAATGGGAAGGATGTTGCTGATGAGCTTAACGAGGGCTTTGATATATGGTTGCTGATTCTTGAGTTTAGTCTGTTCCTATGCTTGAATAAAACTACATTTGCATGGCTGAAGCCAGCTTCAACCATGTACAAACTTGAATATGTAAGTAGAAACGGCTCATCTGCTGCACAAAACATGGAGTATTTTGTTGCAGCATTTCCAGTTGTAAAGCTGAGTCACGGCACGCATTTTAAATTCTTATGTAATTGTCAACTTTGGACCCCAAAAGTGTAATCGACTCTCTGAGGGTTTATCGGCCACTTTGGAGACCCCGAATTATAAATTTTTATACGTTTAGTTCAGTGTTTCCAATATAAAGAAATATGAAGAAATTCATCATCAGCTGCCATCTCCACAAGAATTTCAAATGCAATGAATCTTCAATTTGTTCTGTCTATTGTCTTAATGGTGCATTCTGATAGTCTCTTTCCTAGCCATCTCTTGATGTTATCTTACCACTTGAAGCGCTGTTTCCCTCTTGCCCATTTGCCTTCACCTCTGCGTTCTGTTATGGTCTTCAGCAAGTTTTTATATCTTTTTGTGTGGCAAAAACATTTTAGCTGTCTGATTTTGATGTCCTGTATTATGTTTTCATTCCTAGCTTTTCTAGGATCTCTTTATTTGTTTTATTCTCTTCCGATGGGATTCGTCCCTTTCTTATGTATATCCATATCTCCGGAGCCTAATTTCTTTCTTCCAAGTGCATGTTAATTGTCAATTGTTCTATACCATTACAATTATGAAAAATATATATAACTTTTGATGATTCTCAGCTATGATTTGTGAGTTTATCATTGAGGGCAGTGGCCATGCCATATTTCTAGGGGCCCACAGTAAGATGGAAAAGTATCTTTTTTCCAGCTAACAGCAACTGTGAGGGAGGCCAGAGAGGCAAATGAGCTTTATAAGGGGTCCATGAACAAAAAAATGGTTGAAAACCCCTGGTTTCGATGCCAATATTTGTCTCATGGTGAGTATAGCTTTGACCAGTCCTATTATCTTCTCAATATCAAAACCACCCCATAGACACCTTGTAGAAAACTGGGAACACAACAAAAAGATAAAAACACGTCAGTCTTACACCATGTCCATGAAGTTCAAAATTAATACTTCCTGCCAGAAAGAAGACAAGATATCCAGAAAGTAGTAAAGAATTTACCACCACATACCCGCTGAAAATCACCAGAAGTACAAATAAGGTTAGTAGATGGAACGACCAAACACTCCGACTCAGTCAGTCTTATGAGTGCATCACAACGAACCATTGATGCCTACACTGAAGAATAGTTGCATGCCTTTACTGACGAATCTGCATTTAAGGCCACCAGTAAAGCCGGTTAAAGAGTCTACTTATGTTATCCAGATGGATCCTTCGACGAGTTTGTTTGATGCATGCGGAGAGTTTTGCTCCAACTATGAAGCTGAAATCATTGCACTGGAAATAGCCGTATACTGCATGAGGACTGTTTTAGATGCCTTTCCTGAGTCAAATGTTTAAAGCATTATCATTTTTACTGACAATGTCTGCCCTTGAAGCTTTGGAAGGAAGTGGACATTGTAGAACTGAATTAGCCAAACTAATCATGGATGCCGATCAGCATATCACGTCCTATGGTACCAGAATAGTTATGCAGTGGATCCCTGGTCACTCATATACACCAGGTAATGACAGAGCAGACCGATTAGCAAAGAAGGGAAGAAGACAAGAACAATCACTTACAACAACAACTCTCCTAAGAGCGAAATCACTCATACGAACAACAAATAAAGAAACTTGGCCGAACAGATGGGCCATGGGAAACACTGGGAGAGAGGTGTACAGACATATGGCTGGTCCTGATCGTAATGACAACATTAGCCATCTTACAAGGAGGGATCAGAGCACCATGTTTTGGTTCAGATAACAACATATACCCCTCAACAGTCACTTGAACAGAATCCAACCACAACACTCTCCAGACTGCCAGCTATGTAACTATCCCTACGAAACTGTTGACCACCACCTCTTTGAGTGCCCAGCACTCGATGATGTTCGGAAAATGCTTCTTCCTCCGAGGCCAGGTAAGTGAAACACCTTGTACTATCAAGCACCGCTGGATCAATAACAACTCAATTTCTAGTTCATCTGCCATCTTCTGTTATTATATGAATAATATTTGAGAAACTCTTGACTTGTTCTAGGATTCTTCTATTTATTCTTATCTCTCACGCTAGCTTATCGTCGTCTTTGTTAATTGTCATAGTTTTTATTTTCACAATGTTAAAGTCCAATGCATATTCAAGCATTACGGTGTTTGTTTTCTTCAATAGTTTTTTTAAAGTCCTGCTCATGTTCAGGTATCAAAGCTCTGTCATCTACATATCGAAAGCTGTCTTCCACCGATTTTCAGTCCTAGCATTTCTTGTATCTTTTTGAAAAAGTTATTCTGAGTATATATTAAACATGCACGGGACGGTCTATAACCTTAACTCACACCTCTTTTTATGTCTATGTTTATGGGACAGAAGAGCGAAATCGTCTGAAAAATGTAGATCCTTAAGCTGTTTAGTCATAGTCCTCTGGGCTCTATTTCTATTGCTTGAAGTCGATGATTTCATAACCCGGTCTATAGCCAACAAGAAGAGAAATGGTGACCAGAGGCAGCACTGTCACACTCCAGTTCTTATCTCAAACGCACGTTATTCTTTATGAAGAATTCTGCGTTCCATGTTTTTAAATGTTTTCGTTATTACGTTCAGAAGAACTCCATAATGCCCCACCAACTTTCAAAGTTGTTCTCTGAATACACTGTCAATTGCCTTTATTTAGCCATACAAATCCAATGAAGACATACGAGTTCAGATCTTGATTTTGTTCACGTTTTTATTGTCTATGTGGTGATCATGTCCGGGCAGGATCTATAAGCAGAGTAAGTTAATTAGTTCACAGAAAAGTATTTGGCGGAACTTTCAACATAGCACTATCTTCAGTTTTGGTAACACATTCCAAAGTGTAACTGTGACCCTGTGGCTAGGGAACAATAGATTATGATAAATCACAGGACTTGTCCGCCTTGTAGCATGTAATGTGATATGGCTAGCGGGGAGAAACGCTTCGTTTCAGCAACGGTAAAACCGCCAAGAGATGGCAGATTTCGCCCTTCCACAGTAGCTAAAAGCTACTCTCCCAACAAGGGAAAAGCGTACAAAGAAAATTAAATGCCTGGAACAACCATCCACATCTGACCATCAAGCAAACGAACAATGGTCAATGTTGCTCTGTTGAATTCCATAACAGCCAACACTACGAAATTTTCAAACACACTTGCCTAGAGTACTACCGAAACTGTTCTATTGAAACTCGGAGCGATCAACTAGACACTATTGTTGGGGACAAAATAAGCACCGACCCCCTCACAATACATCTGTACCACACTAAAAATAAAGTATTAGCTCAAGGAACAGCAGAGTGTGTACAGACATGGTTAGACGTTGAATATTCTCACCTCCAAAGATCAACTTTAGATAAAACCATGATTGCAACTGATCTTGCCTCTTCATCAACAATCACAGGAGTCAGGCCTGCTAACGCACACCCTCAGCTAACCATTGAAGCCAGTCCTTCCCCCCTGTTCCATTCCAATCAGCTCTTCCCCTCTACTGAGCATCACTCCAATAATTGTGCAAACTGGAGAGGAACCCAACGAAAATGTTTCCCTTTCTAATGATATTCCAAAACGTACCTTGGAACTAGCATCATCTACCCTTAATGCAAATATACATACAGATAATCCAGATCTAAATCACTCGCCCAATGCACACGAGACACACCCATCATGCACCAAAGACACTGTTACTAGAAGGATAATGCCTATCCATCATCATTTATACTCTCCTCTTAAACAGCTCCTAGCTATTGAGTACACTAAGGAGCAAGACAGCCGCGAAGTGCAAAGCCTAGAAGAAGGAACAGAGAAGCGCTGTTGTGAAGCGCTGATTACCATCCTTGAAAGTTCAGTGAGAAACATCATTGCTGAACTCAAACAAGACCTGGACAGCTCACTCAAAAGAGAACTTGACGCACTCAGGCATGAGGTCAAGTCTCAGACAAGAAAACACAAGGCTGATAAATAGAATAGACCAAATACAAGAAGCTTCAGACAGTAAAAACAACAACGATGGTGTCCAAAACCCTCAAATATCGGGTCATCCAATTACACCACAAATATCGCCTGCTCCTTTACCCTCTTAACCTAAAACACCAGTTCCTGAAGACAAAATATGCACACGACATCACAATCATGAAAACGGCCAACAGAATATTTAAAAAAAGAACAAAAAGAAACTTCACCAAACAAGACTTAGCCGATTGAGGTAAACATTAGTCATCGTACTGAAAACCTACCAAGACAACCCACACAAGTAGATCCCAGAGCAACAAAAGCATCGGGACATGAAAGAACACAACAACCGACACAAAAATGCGCTGAAGAACTCCAGCAAGAAGAACATCAATGGCACCAACAACGCCGTCGTGCACGACCTCAGCCACAGCACCATCGACACATACCTCACAACACACATCACATAATCACTGGGGACTCACTGCTAAAAGGTATTCACAGTGACAGAGTGTCAAAAACGTCAGAGGACATTGTCACAGTAATACCACTATCTGGAGCTGGAATAGTGAGAACAACCAATAAAATCAGCCATCCCCACACAAATACTAACATAAGGAAAACCACAGTTCACGTAGGGATAAATGATAGCACAAAAAGGATACACTATTAACCCATTAGACATCTCCAGATTGATTGACAACATAAAACAAAAATTCCCAAACACCTCCATATTTATCTTGTCAATAATTCCGCCCAGCTATGGTAAAGCACACCAAATTGTAGATATCAACAACAAGGTGCTATATAATTTCTGCACTAAACATCACATTTCTTTCATTAACAACACACCTTTTTTTCACATCAAAGTCAGGTGCACCAAAAAAGATGCTATATACCTTGTATAGATCAAGTCCACACTTCTAAGCTAGGGACGAGCTACCTAGCCAAAAATTTAAAGTTCCCCCAGAGGACACACCAGAAACACACATATTCATCAGTCAGTGACACAAATTACACACTAAACTCAGTGAATCCACGCAGAACCCCTTATAACCACTCATCGTCAACCTCAGGTAATACTCATTTATTTAGCAAAGCTACACCTACTCCCATCCCCCACCCTAATCTTTATGACCAAATGTTTCCCCCATTACCCACACTACAGACACCCCCTCCACTACCTGCTCGACAGACACAACTAGACAGATGAAAAGACTGGGCTACAAGTATGACCCGTTCTTCCTCTACATCAAGTAACCACAACACAGGAACTACAACTAGGAAATGGGACTCCTCATCCTGTCTCTACTCGCCAAGAATGCCACTCTCATAGTTCGTCTGTGCTACATCAGGTTAGGCAGTATAGCCCAGAAGTATTGATGCAGGCATTTCAGATGTCTGTATACGACTTTTCAGAACAAAATTCAGCGCACAAACACCAAGCTGTTGCAGATAAACTCACTTAAAAGCCGTATTTCAAATCAGCTTAGAGCACATCCAGGAAAAAACGGATAGACTTATTAAGTTTAGCCAGCAGGTGGGCTTGAACATCAATTTAAAGAAGTCAGAGGTCATGACGCACAATGTGAGCAACCCTGAGCCCATATCAGTAAGGAATCAGCAACTGGTACAGACAGACACCTTCACATACCTAGGATGCATAGTAAACACCAGACCGCGGAGCAGGCAAAGACATCAACATCAGAATGAATTAAGGCAAGAACAGCCTTTTCTAGCCTAAACAACATCTGGAAGTCCTCTCAATACAGCACAGCACAAAATTAAGATTATATCAGAGCTGTGTGCTTTCTGTGCTTCTCTATGGTGCGGAATGCTGGAAAGTTACATTGAAGGAAATGTCGAAATTGTCCTCTTTTCACACAACGTGCCGAAGAAAAATTCACCGAATCTTTTGGCCGAATACCATCACCAACCAAGATCTGCTTACTCGGAGCAAGCAAGAGGACATGCACACCATCATAGCTGGCAGACGATGGAGCTGGGTTGGCCATGTCCTCAGAAGAGACCCCGATGCCATCACAAGAACAGCTATGCTTTGGACCCTTAAGGAAAACGAAAGAGAGGCCGACCAAAAACAACCTGGCGGAGGACTGTGGAGGCTGAGATAAAAAGAATGAACCAGAGTCGGGGCACTGTACGAAGGATGGCCACCGACCGAGCAAAGTGGAATCAATTTGTTGTTGCCCTACAAGACGCCACTAGGTGTGATGGCCACTGACTTCTTTGACGGTCGGCAGCTAAGGATCAAAGAAAGAAATGGAGCTTAGTTCCCAAATTGATGCCTTCTCTCCGCCTGCACCTTCGTTTTTTTTTTTTGTGTTGAGGAAAATTAGGAAATCCTCACAAAACTAACAAGCTAAGTCACAGCGTGGACCTTTAACTGTCCCAAAAAGATTAATTTTCTACATTGACTGTGGTTGAAGTAAAATATTCCTTTGTGTTTGGAACAGACTGTATTTTAAGATAAAAACCGCACTTTTTGCAAAGATTAAGATACTGTAAACAGTGTCCACGGACTTTAGAGAAATCTATGGCAGTGTATATTTTATAACTTGTTTACAATTTTGTATTAACCATTGTGTACTAATTTTATTGCTTCTTACTCATTCCTTCTCCCCTCATTATTTCTTTCCTATTGACTATTATCATATCCGAGTGCAAAAACTCTAATCAAAATATAGGCAATATCACTAATTGATGGCTTAAACCATGAGGGCTTAAAATTGGTCTTTTAAACATTTACCACCTGCTAGGTAAGCTTTCTGAAGTCTCCACCTCTCTCTAACAAAACTTCCACATATTTTGTTTTTCTGAAACGCGTCTCAATGACAAAATTACAGATGAAGAAATTGGTATTAATGGATTCACCACCATTCGCAGGGATTCTAACAGACAACATGAAACAGGGCTAGTCATATACATCTCAACATCAGTACAGACGCCGTGATGATCTGGAACATACATACTGGCATTGAATGTATATGGCTGGAAATAAAACTCCCCAACCTGATCCCCGTTTTAATTGGTTACCTGTACCAAAACCATAGCTCTTCTACTGTCTGGTTAGACACATTCTCACGAATGATGGACAACGTTTGGGCTTCTTCGAAGGAAATTATTCTACTGGGTGATTTCAATATTGACCTTCAGAAACCGAACAACACGTGGAATAATATCACCATCTTATACAACCTCACACAGTTAGTCAATCAACCCACGAGAGTAACAGACTCATCATCTGCACTAATTGATCATATCTATACGACCTGCCCAGAAAACATTATAGAATGCACAGTCACACAAACAGCATTAAGTGACCACTATCCTATTTGCTGTACCTGGACGAGAAAGGGGTTCAAAGCACCCAAAACAGAACACATCACAGTCTATTACAGGAATTTCAAAAACTTTAACCTTCAAATATTCCTACAAGACCTACAAATATCCCCTCTCTCATACGTGTACCAACTTCCGCATCCAGAAAAAGCCATAACATACTGGACACAAACTTTCAACAACATATTCGACAAACATGTTCCTATAAAGCAGATTCGTGTCAAAAACATCAGAAAGACCCCATGGATAACCAACGAAATATTATCAACAATGCGAGAGCGGGACGAAGCACATAAGCTCAAATATTTCAGCAGGTATCGGATGCTTAGAAACAAAGTACAATACCTCATTCGTCAGGAGAAGAAACTACATTTCAAGAAGATGATTCAAGACAAAGCAAACAGCAAAGAAGTCTGGGCAGCCATTAGAACACTAACACACAAATCAAAGTCACTAAATTCTTTACCAAAAAGCTGCTCCCTCACGGCAACTCATTTTAGCAGTTACTTCAAAACAGAAATTAGCCATCTCAAGTCGACACTAACGCCAATGGACTGCGATATTAGTAAATTGACAGCCTTCTGCAACACTGAACATACCATAACAGATCTTAGAGATATTCCTTTTCTAACAGTACATGAAGTTCTCAAATATACTACTCGTCAAAAGTCAAGGGCCACCCTATTATTTTCAATACACTTTTATATAAGCGCATAGAGTGATTAAATGAAGGAACGTTTTAGTAAAAATGGGTGCAGTATCTTTCTCTGACAGTCCTCTATGCACGTTAAGCATAAAAACAACTCACCGAGAACAATGGTGATCACGTGCAATTTGGTTTCCTGACCATAAATTCACATTTTTAATCTGTTTTTTTTCAAACTTCCGTACAACCAAACAGGTGAAGTAATCGTGCTGATTGACATTCCACGTGCAATGGCGACATTTCGTGAACAGAGTTCACTCTTAATTTGTTTTACAATCAGCAGACTTAGGGTAGTTTCATCATTTGCAAAGACCATGCCACCGAGAAGAAGTCTTGACACCTTATAAAGATTAAGGGCTATAGCGTGGGTTGAAAGTAGTTTATCTGTCCGTGAGGTTGCTAGACGATTTGCAGTGTCACACTCTACTATCCAAAGAATTTTGGAGAGATTTCAGGCCACAGGAAGTGTGGAGGATCGCCACTGGCCAGGTCGCCCTAGATGCACCAGTAGACATGATGACCGGTACCTCTTGTTGTCAGCCCTGCGCCATCGAACAGTGACTTGTTCCACTTTAAGATGTCAGCTGAGATAAACTGTAAACGTTAATGTCAGTCAAAGCACCATTTGCAGACGTTTACATGAATTTGGACTGGCTGCTCGACGTCCTGCAGTCAGAATCCCTCTTACTCCTGCTCATCGCAGACCCGTGTTGCTTGGTGTCGCGAGCACATCCGATGGACAAGGCAACAATGGTGTCAAGTTCTCTTCACTGATGAATCTCGCTTCATTGTGTCATTCAATGATGGCAGGATTCGAGTTTGGAGACGACCAGGAGAGCGATTTACTGATGCCACAATTCGAGAGGTGGATCGTTATGGTAGGGGTTCTGTCACGGTCTGAGGAGGCTTCTACAGACACTGCAGGACCCCACTCTACATCATCCAAGGCAACTTGACCGGCCCAAGATACCAGAACGAAATCTTGAGACCAATTGTTCAGCCTGCTCTGGAGGCCATAGGAGGTACTGCCATCCTCCAAGATAATAACGCTCGACCCCATCGAGCTCGTGTGGTGAATAAGTGTATTCAGCAATATGGGATCATCAGGATGGCGTGGCCAGCTCATTCACCTGACCTTTCTCCGATTGAGCACCTCTGGGATGTCCTTGGTCGAAGATTGTCAACAAATCACCCCCTGCCAATGGATGTTGCACAGCTGACTGCCTTTCTGCTTCAGGAAATTCAAGCTGTTCCTCAGGATACTTTTCGGACCCTTGTGGACTGGATGCGTCTACGCTGTCTTGAATGCCTTGCTGCAAACGGTGAACATACCCGATTGTGAAATGTCTATTTGTCCAATATCTATCGTGTGACTTTTGAAAAGGTGGGTGACACACTTCACAGCTTCATTGCGTTTGAATGTGTGTTTCCATTTCTTTACGTGACATGTAAACTTGGTATTAAATAAATGCCGTTTTGACTGATACCAATTACGTTTATATCAGATTTGTTTTATGGTTTCAACCAAGGTTTTTCTAAGTAGCCCTTGACTTTTGACGAGTAGTATATATCTTGGCATTCATCATCATCAGTTGCCATCTCCACAACGAAGGTTGGCTGCAATGGATCTCCAACGTCTTCTGTCTCTTGTCTTGGTGGTGCACTCTGATAGACTCTTTCCTGTCCATCTCTTGATGTTATCTTCCCACTTATAGCGCTGTCTTCTCCTTGCACGTTTGCCTTCAACTCTCCCTACTGTTATGGTCTTCTGCAAGGTGTTATGCCTTTTTATGTGGCCAAAGTATTTTAGCTGCCGAACTTTGATCTCCCTCATTAGTTCTCTTTTCATACCTAGATTTTCTAGGACCTCCTTGTTTGTTTTCATCTCTTTCCATGAAATATGCCCCATTCTTCTATATATCCACATTTCAAGAGCCTCAATTTATTCTTCCAAATGCTTATCCATCGTCCATGTTTCCACACCATACAGAAATGCAGAGTATGTATAACACTTTATGATTCTCAGTTTAAATTTGTGAGATAACTGTTTAGAGACAAGAGGAAGTATATTGAGGAGTTGGCAAGAGAGGCAGAAGATGCTGCAGCCAAAGGAAATATGAGAGAACTGTATAGCAGCACAAAGAAGCTAACAGGGAAATACAAGCAAACAAGTTGCCTCATAAAAGACAAGAATGGGAAACTGCTCAGCAATATACAAGAGCAAAAGAAGAGGTGGACAGAATATTTTGGGGACCTTCTCAATAGACCAGCTCCACAAAACCCGCCGGACATCCAGCCAGCAGAAGAAGAGCTACAAATTAATGGTGAAAGACCAACGAAGGAAGAAATAAAGAAAGCCATAAAGCTTCTAAGAGATGGAAAAGCGTCTGGACCTGATGGCATTCCAGCAGAGGCCATCAAAGCAGATATCGACACGGCTACAGAGATGTTATATAAATTACTTGGTAAAGTCTGGGAAAAGGAAGAGATACCAGCAGAATGGAAGGAAGGATATCTGGTTAAGTTGCCTAAGAAGGGAAATTTACAAGAGTGCACAAATTATAGAGGAATAATGTTACTATCAGTGCCAGGAAAAGTATTAAACAGGATTATCCTTGAGAGATTAAAAGAGTCCATGGACAAGAAACTGAGAGATGAACAAGCAGGTTTTCGACAAAACAGATCATGTACAGACCAGATAGCCACTTTGAGAATAATAGTTGAACAAAGTCTGGAATGGAATTCACCACTATACATCGGATTTGTGGACTACGAAAAGGCATTTGACAGTGTAGATAGAGAATCACTTTGGAAATTGTTGAGGCATTATGGAGTTCCCCTGAAGATCATTAATTTAATAAAGAAAACATATGAAGACATGACATGCAGAGTTCTTCACGAAGGACAGCTTACAGAACCGTTTGGGATAAGAACAGGAGTGCGACAGGGATGCCTCTTGTCTCCATTTCTTTTCTTGCTGGCAATAGATTGGGTTATGAGATCATCGGCAACACACAACAGAAATGGAATCCAGTGGACTCTGACTAAGCAGTTGGATGATCTGGATTTTGCTGATGACTTGGCTCTTCTGTCCCATAGCCGTAATCAGATGCAGGACAAATTGAAAACACTTGATGAGAGGTCACAGCAATTGGGTCTGAAAATACACAGGGAAAAGACAAAAATAATGCGAATAAATGCAGGTAATGATAACAGGGTTGAAATTGAAGAAACACCAATACAAGATGTAGAATCATACACATATCTTGGCAGTAATATAGACAAAGTTGGAGGGACAGACAGCGATATCAAAATAAGAATACAAAAGGCAAGAGGAGCTTTCATTGCATTGGGAAATATATGGAGATCAAGAGAAATAGGATCCAACACGAAAATAAGAATCTTCAACTCAAATGTGAAGTCAGTCCTATTGTATGGCTCTGAGACATGGAGAACAACAAAGACAACAACCAAAAAGCTACAGACTTTCATAAATGGGTGCTTGCGTAGAATAGAGGGATTAAAATGGTATGACAAGGTTACCAACGTGGAACTGATGACAAGAACTAGACAAGTGCCAGTGGAACAAGAAATGAGAAGAAGACGATGGCGATGGATAGGACACACACTGAGAAAACCTGTTGATAGCATTACAAGGCAGTCCTTGTTCTGGAACCCCCAGGGCAAGAGAGGCAGAGGAAGACCAAGAAGTACATGGAGAAGAGAGTTGGAAACAGAGGTGAAAATGATGAGGAGAACATGGAAAGAACTTGAGATGATGGCACGTGACAGGAGGACTTGGCATGTGTTTGTTGAAGGCCTATGCTCCTTTGGGAGTGGAGGGTTATGAATGAATGAATGAATGAATATGTTTCATGTTATTGAATCTAGCTTTGGCCATTCATATTCTCTTCTTGATTTCTGTTTCACATCTGCCATCTTCTGTTATTATATGACCAAGATATACGTAGCTCTTGACTTGTTCCAGGATTTTCCCATTTACGCTTATCTTTAATGTGGTTTTATCATCTGTTTTGCTAATTATCATAGTTTTTGTTTTCTCAATATTAATGTCGAGTCCATATTCATGACTTATACTGTTCACTTGCTTCACTAGCTCTTGTAACTCCTGTTCGCTTTCAGCTAACAACACGGTATCATCTGCATATCTAAGGTTGTTTATTGACCTTCCACAGATGTTCAGTCCTGGTATTTCCTGTATCTGTTTGAAAATTGTTTCGGTGTATAAATTAAATAGGCAGGGGGACATCACACAACCTTGTCTGACACCTCTTTTTATGTCTATGTATGGTGAATAATTCTTTCCCGATCTTACTGTGGTAGTTTGCTCCCAATAAAGGTTACTGAGTATTCTTGTATCTTTTCCATCAATACCTATGTCTTCGAGGCATTCAATTATTTTCTCAATATGGACTCTGTCAAAAGCCTTCTTATAGTCAATGAAGCACATGTACATACTTTTTTGGACCTCTGTATATTATCTTGGCATTAAAAAACAACAATTCATCTGGGCTTGATGGTATCAGCAATACGATTCTACGTTACGCTGCACACATCATTTGCGACTCCTTAACCTATGTGTACAACCAATGTATTGCACACAACTACTTCCCCACAGCATTTAAATCTGCCAAAGTGTATCCTCTCTATAAATCTGGCTCACATAGCGATCCCAATGATTACAGACCAATATCCCTTATATCATCTCTTTCAAAACCACTAGAGAAACACATTTACAACACTACATTTCAACACTTAACAACAAACAAACTGCTCATTGAGAGCCAGTCAGGTTTCAGACACAAACATTCCTGTCACACAACTCTCACCAAAATGGCAGACAACTGGCTATCGAAAGTAAATGATGGAAAATTAGGTAGTGCTGTTTTTGTTGACATCAAAAAAGCACTTGACATGATTGACCACACTATCTTGGTTCAAAAGTTGGAAACCCTCAGAATAGGCCCTAATCCACTAAACACCATCAAATCATTCCTGGCAGATCGACAACAGTTAGTGCTTCTCAACAACTTGATATCAGATTTCTCGAAGATAGATGCAGGAGTACCGCAGGGTTCTTTTCTTGGGCCCCTAATCTTCGCAAAAGCGATGTAAACAATCTAACAAAATGGAGTAATATGAATTGTATGCCAGTAAACACAGCAAAAACGAAATCTATGTTGATTATCACCAGACAGAAACTCATAAACTGCACCAAAAGATCGCTACAGCTACACGCGGAATCAATACAAATTGAACATGTAACAGAACAAAATGTCCTAGGGATCACGATTGACCAGAACGTGGAACTCCCATGTACGGAATTTAACCAAACACTTAGCTCAAAAGACGTCTCATCTAGCCAAAATAAAACACTTCTTAGACGCAGACACTAGACTATTGTTCTACACCTCACATATACAGACACATCTAGATTACTGCTCTACACTATGGGATGGTTGCCCTGCTCCCACCTCAAAGAGACTGCACTCCCTGCATAAGAGAGCAGTACGTCTGATCACCGATAATCGCACGATACCGCACACAAAGACACGAAAAGAACCCAAAATACTGTCCCTAAAAAAACGTCTTCTCTACAACAAAGTCAAGCTGCTTGACACTATTCTATCTATGAATGCCCCGCCGTACGATCATTGTTTCAAACCAGTAGAAGCGAGGGGCAACAATTACATCAGTTATGCCTGCCCAAACCTAGGATCGACCTGTTCAAAAAGAGTCTAGCCTACTCTGGAGCCTACTTGTGGAACAGCCTTCCACACCACCTAAAAAGCCTACCTTCACAATATTCATTTGACAAAGCACTTTTCAAACACTTCCTCAACACTGATATCTACCCCCATAGAAACAGCGTTTGCCTGTCCACATCTCATCCATAGGTCAACATTTCTTTTCCTCTTCCGCTCGTTTTTTTAAAATTTTTTAAATGTGAATAATTTGTTTTATATCAATGCAATATTATTATATAATGTAATGTATGTGAGAATGTACCCGCATACCACTGTGCTTTAGAAATGTGAATGTTTTCGTTTGCTTAAATAGGATGAGGTATATGAGAATAAGCAGATACAAATTTTTTAAAATTTAAACTGCTCAAAGACTTTTCCTGCTACAGAAGTGCGTAAGAAAGATTATTATTATTTCATTTTCCACCAAGAATGTTTGGATATAAGCGAGAATGTGTTTATGTAATATTTGTAGTGATGATTGATGACACATTCAAAAATACAGATTAATTATAGACGTTTTGACCGCATGAGTGAGTGTCGGTATACAGAATTTATTTATTTTATTTATTTATTGTTTTGTTTATTTTATTTTATTTTTAATTACACTGACTAACAAAAAAAAACTTTTTTTTTCTTTCTCTAACATTTCTATGTTTTTCTGGTCAATTTTAATGCGCTGTTTTTAAATCTGCAAACCGTTTTTCTCTATCAGGTCGGGATCTCTAGAAATACGCAATTGAAGTTTTTTAACAAGGCATAAAGTATTATAACATCATTCATACAAGAAGTGTAACAGTTATGTAGGCTTGAATTTCTTTGCAGTCGACTTTCGTCGGTGAATGGCATGTGGTACATCGCGATGAAGCATCCAACAATAATCGGCAAGCATGGTCACACTCCACCGTCCTTGATAGCGTGATTCCATTACGGCGATATCTTGATGGAATCGTTCTCCATGTTCATCGCTGACTTCGCCAAGTTTGTCAGGGAAAAAGTCAAGATGCGAATCAAGCAAATGGATTTTGAGGGACATGTTACAGCCCATAATTCTGTATGCATCTATGCA
Source organism: Oreohelix idahoensis (assembly GCA_024509875.1). Lineage (NCBI taxonomy): Eukaryota > Metazoa > Mollusca > Gastropoda > Stylommatophora > Oreohelicidae > Oreohelix > Oreohelix idahoensis. Next base: position 1,020,872 of record JAMPIV010005015.1, on the reverse strand, counting down.
CTGCTTAACAATATGCACATAGTCGACAGATTTGTGATTTCACAGAAAGTTATCGACGATCGATTTGAATGCCATCCATGCGCGAAGTTCACTACCATGTAACAAGTTCTCGAATTGTTTGTCTGCAATAACTTTCCTAATCTGAGGTCCTACAAAGATACCTTCCTTTATCTTTGCATCGCTAACTTGCGGAAACTTTTCTCGAAGATAAGTGAAAGCTTTGCTCGTTTTATCTAACGCTTTTACGAAATTCTTCATGAGCCCCAACTTTATATGTAACGGTGGTAAAATGATGCCGTCTTTGTTAACTAATGGCTCATGTATTACATTTTTATGCCAGAGCTGCATACGATCCCTGATAGGCCACACCTTTCTTGCATAATGTTCCTGTCTGTTGCGGCTGTCCCACTCACATAGGAAGCAACAAAATTTAGTATACCCAGTCTGCATGCCCGTGAGAATTGCAATGACCTTTAGGTCTCCACAAATCCGCCATTGGTAGTCATTGTACTTTATTTTTGCCAAAAGTATAGCCATATTGTCATAAGTTTCTTTCATATGAACAGAGTAGGCGACTGGAATTGATGAAAATAAATTTCCGTTATGCAATAACACGGCTTTTAGACTAGTCTTGGAAGAATCGATGAAAAGTCGCCATTCGTTGACTATGTGCTCACGACCGAGGTGCACCATTAGACCGTTTACATCTTTGCAATAGCAAATGCCATCATCCATCTCAAAGTATTGAACAAGTTCTCTGTGTCTATGACGAAATTTAGATATCGGAGTATTGGGCGCTAAAAGATTCCATTCTTTGAGTCGGGAACCGAGTAATTCCGCTTGTCCTTTGGTAAGAGCGAGATCACGTATTAGATCTGAAAGTTCTGAATGGTTAATTAAGTGAACACCATCATTCACCGGTATATAATCCGAGTCAGAATTAGTTTCTAAAGCAGGTAAACTATCACTTTCTGATGGTTCATTCACGTCCAACGGATATTGTTATGGTGGAACTGGGATCGGACACGTGATTGGATCATGAGGCACTGGTTTCGATACCGATTCTACAACTTCTAGAAGCCATATTTCGCTCAGAATTATTTCAAAATACAGTAACTATTTGAAAAATAGCGTAACATATGTCATGCATCTTTTAGCAGTATAAAAAGTAGAATTATTTTGCATTTTATTAATTTTTAATAAGTTATATAGTAAAAATGAAACGGAGCAAATAACGGTTTCCCAAAAAATATATTTATTCACAAATATCTTAAGAACCCGACGTGATATTTTATTTTATTTTTAAAAATTAATTAGTTAATTTTTTTGTTTTCCAATTACTTTCTTGTTTGAAAAAAACTACTCATTTTTATTATGATTGCATACTGTAAATGAATGCTGTTATGTTAACTTTATAATGTTGCATGCAATTAAATTAATGCTTAAAGTAACATGTGGGAATGAAAGGATATAGTACGCAAGATAACTGAGAGTGAAAGGGCAGAATGTTAGACGGGTCTGCGCGCCAAATTCTTAACCCTTCGAAAATAAAGTTCGTTCACGCTTAGTGGCATAAAACGTTAGTACCACAAACCGTCTGATAGCTTGTAACCACAAGCATTTTAGACAAAATAGAAAGAACAAATGCCTCTGCTAAGTACACTGAGTTGGAAGCTTAACAAGCGCATCCTCTCGCTATCCACCCACCAATGTTAATCTCTCAGAAGAATTAAATTCTTGAGTACACAGTGTAGCCCAATGAAGATGATTAAAATTCACCAATAATCTTTTGGGTATTAAACTGGGAAAATGTGTCTGGACAGCGCTAAAAATGATTTGTGCCTGAACTAACATTAACAAGTTACATATATCTCACAAAATGATATTACACACGTAAGGCACATGTGATGTAATCATCACTCATCACTGCTCCAGTCGGAGTCTGGGGTCACCTCTGCAGTCGGTTTTCCTCACGACTAGCCAGAAACAATCAGCGTTTACTGCAGTGGTTTACGAATATCTAGTTTCACATGTTAAGGTTGCCAGCCTCATATATAACCACTTAACAAGAAACAGGTCACATTCACATTCGTAAAATAATTGTTACACTTACCACAAAGTTTTGGGAATACACAATATCCTCGCACAGGTTAGAATAGACACAAGCAATTTAGGTTATATGCTCTCGAATCACTTGGTCTGGAAATTTTGGATCTCTTTTATGACGGGTGAATCTGCGAAACACTTGGACTGGGAAAGTTTCTCTTATGACGGGTGATCCAATTCCTTAGGTTTCTTATTAGTGGGTCTGGTGTTGCCTCCACTAGCTGAGCCCGTTGAGTTGCTGAAGTCCTCTGGGGTTTCAAGAAAGCCCACACAATATCCCCATTTTATGCAAGAATAAAAGACGAATATCCCCGGGGTTCGAAAGAAGAAGTAGACGACCCGACAGAATCCATTGATGCACCCCCGACATGTCTGTGGACGACAGCTTACGGAAACCTTGGCATACAAATTAATGTATCTAAAATCTTTAATGTAAAACAAAAACAACAACAAGACGAAAGCTACAGACTGTCATAAACGGGTTGTCATATTTATTATATACTGAAGCACATTAGAAACGCACCATCTGTATAATCCAGGAACATAGTGTGAAATGTATATATAAGTGTTTACAAGTTTACATATTTTGAATCTTTATTCATTTTCCTATGAATCCATGCTGGTCATTAATTTGTACATTTGATTGTTATGAAATTCATTGCATTCTGTGCAGGCAAGAGAGAAAACCAAAAATGCAACCAATAAAAAAATTCATTCACACTATCCTCAGTATCTGGTATGTCCACCGTGTGCTTGCAAACATGCTTGGCAGCGGCTCCGCATGGAACGCACAAGTCTCTGAAGGAAATTCCGGGAAATCAAGTCCCATTCACGTGTAAGAGCAGCTTCGAACTGTTGCAGATTAGCTAGAGAACTTTGCCTGTAGACTCTGCGTCCAAGCTCGTCCCACAGATGTTCTATAGGGGACATGTCTGGTGATAGGGCAGGCCAATCAATCGCCACAATGCTCTGCTGCTGTATATATTGCTGCATAATGCATGCGGTGTGCGCACGTGCGTTATCCTGCTGGAGAAGCTGCAAGTCTGGATAATTTGTGAACGCAGGAGCAACCAATGCATCCAAAACCTCATCTCGATATGTCACAGCATTAACATTTCCACGGAAGTCGTGAAGAGGCAAGCGATGATGAAAACTGAATCCTCTCCAAATGTGAATACTGCCACCTCCAAATCTGTTGTGCTGACGAACACAGCAATCTGCAAAGCGCTCTCCACACCGTCGCCAAATCCGTATACGTCCATCAGCAAAGGATATGTTGAATCTGCTCTCGTCTGTGAAAAGGACAGCATTCCACTGCAGTCTAGTCCATCTGACATGTTGCTCTGCCCATTGCAGGCGCTGCTGACGATGTCTGTGTGTCAAGTTTGGCCCAACATAAGGTCGTCTTGCAGTAAGGCCTGTATCTCTGAGTCGTCGTATGACTGTCATTCGAGAGACTTGCCCACGTGTACCCACTATTTTTTCTTACTGTTTGATTTGCCGGGAGAGAACGATTCCTTAGGTGACTCAGCACAATATGACGATCTTGCGCAGGGGTAGTAACTCGTGGTTGGCCACTCCGAAGTCTATCCCGGGCACTGCCAGTGGTTCCGTAACGTTCATTGAGACGTACAATAGTGCTGTGGTGGCAATTCATCCTTCTGGCAATGGCCCTCGAGCTCATTCCGGTCTCGAACATACCAATGGCTCGTTGGCGGTCGTTTTCAGATAGTCGTGGCATTTCAAGCACATGTACTGGGTGTTTTGTCTCAACGGCCTTTTTATACCGAGTATACTGCCACAACGAGTACACATTTTCAGGGTCATAGCTGTTGGGAATCGTGTTGCACGTGTAACTTTCATTGTTTTCATGTAGTCTGTACACAAACCCGTGGGTTGAATCATGCACTTTCCATTCCAGCAGCCATTCGCTCTCTACCTCATGACAAACACGGGGAAAATCCATTCCCACACTTTCTTTTCCAGCTTCTCGGCATCAGTATATATATTAGTAGCAACACTGCTATCGACTCTAACCATATGTGCCCCGTATGTGGCAGGGCCTGTAGGGCCAAAATAGGACTAATTAGCCACATGAGATCACGGCACTGATGTCTCACAACTCAAGTCTGAAGCTGTCGCCATCTTCGCTTGCGATGGGCAACTATTATTATTATTATATATAATAGTGGTGCGTTTTTAATGTCCTTCAGTATATATGTTTGTGTTTCTTTTCAGATCATTGCAGTAATGAACGCCTTTCTCCACTATTTTACTGGCAGTGACAAGTATAACATAGTAGTGTTTATTTTCAGATCACTGCAGTAATTAACGTTTTTCTCTACTACTTTACAGGCAGTGACAAGTATTATATACTTGCGTTTATTTTCAGACCACTGCAGTAATGAACGCTTTTCTCATCTACTTTACGGGCAGTGACAAGTATTATATTCGTGTGTTTATATTCGGATCACTGCAGTAATTAAAGCATTTCTGTACTACTTTACGGGCAGTGACAAGTATTATATGCTTGTGTTTCTTTTCAGATCACTGCAGTAATGAACGCTTTTCTCCTACTTTACGGGCGGTGACAAGTATTATGTGTGTGTGTTTATTTTCAGATCACTGCAGTAATGAACGCCTTTCTCTTCTACTTTACGGACAGTGACAAGTATTATATGTATCCTACTAAATACCCCGTACGCTACAGTGAAAAGGAATATGAGAAGGCCGAAGCAACTATTCAAAGAGCAGCTAAGATCTACGGACACAATACGAGTTTTCTGCAAGCCGTAGCGATATTGATGATTCCTTATTTTTTGGTGCTTGAGAGAAAGGTAAGTATTTAGTACGCCTGAGAGAAAGGTAAATGTTAGGTACGTCTGAGAGATAGGTAAGTATTTAGTACACTTGAGAGAAAGGTAAATGTTAGGTACACCTGAGAGATAGGTAAATGTTAGGTACACCTGAGAAAAAGGTAAATGTTAGGTACACATGAGAGATAGGTAAACGTTAGGTGCCTGAGAGATAGGTAAATTTTAGGTACGCCTTAGAAATAAGCAAATGTTAGGTACACCTTAGAGAAAGGTAAATGTTAGGTACACCTGAGAGGTAAGTAAATGTTAAGTGCGTCTGAGAAAAAAGTAAATAAAAGTACGCTTGAGCGGTAGATAAATGTTAGGTACACCTGAGAGAAAAGTAAATTTTAGGTATGCGAGGAGATAGGTAAATGTTAGATACACCTGAGAGATAGGTAAATGTTGCGTACACCTAAGAGATAGGTAAATGTTAGGTACACCTGAGAGAAAGGTAAATGTTAAGTTTACCTGAGAGATAGGTAAATGTTAGGTACACCTGAGAGAAAGATAAATGTTAGGAACGCTTGAGAGATAGGTGAATGATAGATAAGCCTGAGAAGTAGGTAAATGTTAGGTACGTCTGAGCGAATGGTAATTGATAGTAATGTCTGAAAGATATGGTTAGGTACGTCTGAGAGAAAAGTAAATGTTAGGTACGCCTGAGAGATTGGTAACTGTTAGGTACACCTGAGAGATAGGTAAATGACAGGTACTCCTGAAAGATAGGTAAATGTAAGGTACACCTGAGAGAAAGATAAATGTTAGGTACGCCTGAGAGATAGGTAAATGTTAAGGGGAGGGAGCTACATTGAAATGCTATTTTCGTTATTAATCACAGAATTTCAATGAAAATGGACAGACTTAACCTAAACCAATCATACATACTCAAAATGACGAGTTTGATGGTATTACATCATCGGTTGTCATGGAAAAGGCGGCCATATTGGATTTTATTCTATTTTAATAGATTTCAATAGATGGGCCTGATGATATTGCTCGAGCTTTTGAGGGCAAAGGCAACTACCCGTTGCACGGACGATAATTTTACTCCAATATGCGGTGGCACGAAATTGCAGAAGAGATGCTGCCAATGCAAGGTGCTCCCAATGGGGGTACAGAGAGCACTAGGTTAAAGGCTGTTTGACCACTCTCTGTAGAAAATACAAACAATCAAATGTTACATAAACATATATACAGCCTGGCCCAATGTTTACAAACAAATTACATCCTTCCACTCAAGCGCACCTCCCCACCCTTGCTCGTTACCAGCCCACAACACACCTGCGCTGAATATTCTAAACATTTGCACTGGCAAACGCGTCCATGCGTTACTTCCGCGCTGTCTACGCGGACAGGTCTACTGACCTCGCTTTTCACATACACACCCGCTTTAAGCAAGTCCAGCGTAGCCATTCAAACCATGCATTGATAAATAAAAGTAGCCCTGAGAAAATTTATCTAATGAGGACTACACTGGGGATCGTTATAAAATTAAATTGCGCTAATACGCAACGTATAAAAAAAAATAACAGCAAACTCTATACAGAATTAAGTTATACACATATTCCCACATGGAAATACATCGCAAAAACAAATGATATACATATACGTCTCTCTCTCTCTATCTTCTGTCTGCTAGAATATCCCTGTCTCATATATATATATATATATATATATATATATATATATATATATATATATATATATATATATATATATATATATATATATATATATATATATATATATACTTACTGTCTTGGCCGTAGTTCTTAAGCGTAGTTAAAATTAGTAGTTTGCTGACTAAAATTGGAACTCACAGGTCACACACAAAAATTACTTTACCCCAAAGTATTAGTCATATTATAAAGTAACTCGGCTCCCCAATAAGTAGACTTTAAAAAATAGGTGTGCTTACCGAGCAAAGGAATTCAATTTCCGCACTATAAATCTGGTTATAGGTTATCAACCTTATAACGATTTCTAAGGCAGCAAGGAATCCTTAAAAGATTATGGTACCGAGTATTTAGACCTAAGGCCTTATGCAGTAAGAAAAGTTGCCAGAAGTTTGGCCAGCGTTACGCAGTCCCCTCAAGATGAAACACGATAACGGCCCAACATAAAAGGACAGAGAGTTCCCCGGCCTCCTTATATCAAAGGACCTGGGTATTCGCCGTTTTCCCCAAGAATACCTACATAGAAGACTATAGAGCAGAAACGGCCGCTTCGCACGTGCGAAAGGGTGGGCATAGCTTAGCTCTAACGAGATTGACAGGTACCAAAGACAGAATTCGAGCCATTAAGAGCAAAAATGACAGGAAAGTGGGCGTAGACAAAAGCTAAAACAAAATTAAAACTCAATAAATTTACAACAGTATATAGCTACAGACAGTATAATGTGGGATATCTAAGAAATCAGGAAATAAGAGAAACATTTTCAGTCACCGTATCAAACAAATACCAAGTACTCCAACAGCTGGCAGATGAAGCAGATACGGAAGACCACTGGCAACAAGTAAAACATATATGGAACGAGACATGTGAAGATGTACTGAGAAAAAGAGAACATCAACACAAAGCATGGATAACAATAGAAACCATTAGCAAGATAGAAGACATGAAAAACAAGAAAGCAGATTTAAACAGAAGCAAAACCAGAAGCTCCAAAGCCAAGGCTCATGAAGTGTACATAAAAGCAAACAAAGAAGTAAGAAGAAACATCAAAAGAGACAAGAGGAAGTGTATTGAAGAGTTGGCAAGGGAAGCAGAGGAAGCTGCAGCCAAAGGAGATATGAGGGATCTGTACAACAAAACAAAGAAGCTAACAGGGAAATATAAGCAAGCTAATGGCCTCATTAAAAATAAGAATGGAAAATTGCTTAGTAATATCGTACAAGAACAAATGAAGAGATGGACAGAACATTTTGAGGAACATCTCAATAGACCAGCTCCAACTAATCCCCCAGACATCCAGACAGCAGAAGAAGAGCTACTAATCAGCTGTGAACGACCAAGTATAGAACAAATACAGAAAGCCATAAAGCTTCTGAAAGATGGAAAAGCTGCTCATCAAGATGGAATTCCAGCAGAGGCCATCAAAACAGATATTGATTCCTCTACAGAGATATTATACAAACTACTTGGCAAAGTCTGTGAGAGAGAGGACTTACCAGGAGAATGGAAAGAAAGTTATCTGGTCAAGTTGCCTAAGAAGGGAAATTTACAAGAAATCACAAATTATAGAGTGATAATGTTACTATCCGTGCCAGGAAAAGTATTAAACAGAATCATCCATGAGAGATTAAAAGAGTCCACAGACAAGCAGCTGAAAGATGAACAATCAGCAGGTTTTCGACAAAACAGATCCTGTACAGACCAGATAGCAACATTGAGAATAATAGTTGAACAAAGTCTGGAATGGAATTCACCGGTATACATCGGATTCGTGGACTATGAAAATACATTTCTTCTTCTTCCTCGTTCGCCTTTAGACCTCCACATTTATGACTCTAATAAAGGCAGTAGTCAACTCAAGGTTCCCGACATCTCCAAACAGTTTTTCGTTGACAGAAGTGGGTTGTTGCCATATGCTACTCCGTTAATTTCTGTAGGTTGGGCAGTACTGCAGCAGGTGTTCGACTGTCATCGGGCTGGTACCGCAGGTGCAGAGATCTGTTGCACCGATTTTGTATTTGTGGTATAGATGGTATCTCAATCTGTTGTGTCCAGTGCGTAGCCGAAAAATGATGACCTGTTCTTTCCTAGCTAGTTGATGATAAGCATCATTTTTCAAATGGTCCTGGTGCTCTCTTTCCCATTTGGACTTGAATGTAGCGTTTATAGTAGTCTTTGCCGTTGCGTAAGTTGTCTCTATATCATTTTGTTGTAAGGCACCTCCTTCCTTAGCAAGTTTGTCTGCCTCCTCATTTCCTGGTATGTTGCAATGGGCTGGTGTCCACTTGAAAGACTGGCCAAATGCTTCAACAAGTGCACTATTCAGTGAAAATACATTTGACAATGTAGACAGAGAATCACTTTGGAAATTGATGAGGCATTATGGAGTTTCCATGAAGATCATTAACTTAATAAGGAAGAGCTATGAAGACATAACATGCAGAGTTCTTCATGAAGGACAATTTACAGAGCCGTTAAGGATTAGAACGGGAGTGAGACAGGGATGCCTCTTGTCTCCAATTCCCTTCTTACTAGCAATAAATTGGGTTATGAAAACATCGATATCACAGAAATGAAATCCAGTGGAATCTGACTAAACAGCTTGATGATCTGGATTTTGCAGATGACTTGGCTCTTCTGTCCCTTAACCATAATCAGTTGCAAGAGAAAATGAAAATTCTCGATGAGAGGTCACAACAAGTGGGGCTGAAAATAGACAGGGAAAAGACAAAGATTATGAGAATAAATGCAAGAAATGATAACAAGGTTGAACTTGAAGAAACACCACTAAAGGATGTAGATTTGTACACATATCTTGGCAGTAATATAGACAAAGTTGGAGAGACAGAAAATGATACGAAAATAAGAATATAAAAAGCAAGAGGAGCTTTCATTGCATTTGGAAACATATGGAGAACAAGAGAAATCAAGTCCAACACGAAAATAAGAATCTTCAACTCAAATGTCAAGTCAGTCCTATTGTATGGTTCTGAGACTTGGAGAGCGACAAAACAACAACCAAAAAGCTGCAGACTTTTATAAACGGGTGCTTGCGTAGAATAGAAGGACTGAAATGGTATGACAAAGTCACATGTGGAATTGATGACAAGAACCAGACAAGTGCCAGTGGAACAAGAGCTGAGAAGAAGACGCTGGCGATGGATAGGACAAACATTGAGGAAACCTGTTAATAGCATTACAAGGCAGTCCTTGTTCTGGAATCCACAGGGAAAGAGAGGCAGAGGTAGACCAAAAAACACACGGAGAAGAGAGCTGGATACAGAGCTGGAAATGATGAGGAAAACATGGAAATAACTTGAGCGGATGGCACAGGACAAGAAGACTTGGCATGTGTTTGTTGAAGGCCTTTGCTCTTCGGGAAGCTAAAGAGTTTTGATTGATTGATTGATTCTGTAGTGTGATAATTCGATAGCTGCTGCGCAGTGTGGAGTCTTTGCCAGGTTTAGGAAGTGGCCGAAGGTAACTGTGTAGCCAGTCTTCCGGCACCTCATCATTCCGTATGCTGGTATTGAAATCGCTCACCATATTTATAATGTCTGTGTCGTCGAGCTGTTTAATGTGATGGTTTTGTATGCTATCAGGACCCAGAGCAGTGTTTCTGCTGGTTTTCAATATGTATACCACGTCCTCTTCAGAAATGATATCGAAGTATTTCTGGCCCCTTAGGGTATTTTCCAGAACACTGTCCTTTATTTTCATGCGGGCACTTTTGTCACCTTTACCTGTTTGCTCAACATATTGATTGAATAAGGCTATTCCCTTCTCTGTGTCCGTCTTCAGGCTTAGTCATGGGGAGCTTTTGATATTAGGGATGGGTTGGTTCGCACTTTTCCTATTCATTCTTCGATATAAGGACCAGAATTTCTGTACAGCTTTTTCCGTGCCCACTTGTGTCACAAAGTCGTGCCACACATTATACTTGGCCTTCTTTGCCAAGCTCTTGAATCTATTAACGGTTCTTTGCTTTTTCTCCTTTATCTCTTCAACCTCTCCCTCATTCACCATTTTTTTGTTTCTTGCTTTACGCCATTCCTTTGTTGCCCTTTCCTTTCCTATCCATGCTTCCTCCACTATCTTATTCCACCAGCGTTCTCGCTGTCTTTTGTTTGGCATTTTGACGCAATGTATGAAAGGGGTTGTTGCAGTTGAGTGCGCCTGTAGGATACTTGAAGGTCTGTTTATGCTTCCTGTGTCTTGTGGTCCTACCCTTTCCAGTGAGTATGACGCAAGGTAGGTGATCACTTTCCTGTGCACATAATACATCCCAACGTGCCATGGTGGTGGCAGCACTAGAGGTGAATGCCAGATGTATGACACCATTTGTATCCCCAGGTTTAGTTGCCAGTCTAGTTGGGCGTCCATCATTCAAGATAGTAAGCTTCATGTTAAGTAATGCCTGGCTCAAAGCTACACCTTTGCTATGTTCCCCCACTCCTTGGATCTTGCATTGAAATCTCCAGCAATTAAACACCTTATGTTAGAATCTTCAGACAATTCTGCCAGAGAATTCCAACTACTTCCTTCTCTGTAAGATGGTCGACATGGGCATATAAATTGTAGACTCGCCACTCCTGACCACCTATATCCACAGCAATCCCCTGCAATTCGGCATCCTCAATAGTTTGGGAACTTGTATCCAGCCACGTATGAGGCAGCTCAAGTTTTACATATATAGCTTGCCCTCGTCTAAATTTGTCTCCTGAATCATGAGGATATCGAAACTGTAGATCAGTGTTTGTATAATGGCTGCCCGTTGATTGCTACTTCGACAATTCCAGTATCCTATACGCACATATTTCATCGAGAGGCGATCTACTTTCTTTCTGAAGTTTCTCTTTCCTTCCCTTCTTTTTCTCTCTCTCCTCTTCTCTACCCTACCTCTCCTTGTGCATTTGTATTTCCTCATTTCATTTTCTGCAGGTATCGATGACAGAGCACGATCTCCGTAGCTCCCGCGATGATTCTGGATAGTTGAAATATTCGTGGTATCATTTAACCGATGATTTGGGAGTGGATTAATGGGTGTCAGAGCATATACCCTTCATCAGTGAGTTCTGCACACCACATCTGTAGGGCTCCACTAGCTCCAAGATCCTCTGCCAGTTTAGTTCAGACCCCGAGAAGGGCCGTTATCCATGGCGTACAACGAGGATGTATGGCAGCAGTCTTGCATGAAATTCCGTAGAAACCAGCACGGGTAGACAGATAGAACGGCACCCTTTTCGCCTTGTGGCTAGCAGGCGCCCATAGTGATAACCGTGAAGTTACCCCAATCTCTGTCACCGTGGACTTAACTTCCTCTCATGCCTGTGAGTTGAACCCACTGCCCCACAGTATATATGTTGTTAATTAGTGAGGTACACACTGATGAGTCACAATGGTAAAATACAGCTCAAGACCATACGGAAAGAAAAAGCAAAGTAAGAAACGATGAAAATAAAAACAGAACCGGTCAGGACAACGGAATAAGTGAAGAAATACTTTGTGCAAGATTGCTAGGTGAAACAAATATATAGAGATCCGAAAACGGTAAGTGATATGTGCTTTATGTACTTTGTTAGAGGTCATCACGATAAATTAATTGATGCCTTGAAGAAATTGATCTTGATACTAAAATCACATGAACACAACAATTTTAAAACTAGGAATAAACTGTGACAGTCAGTATTATTTTCTTTGTCAAATATTACTCTACCCTGTTGTGACAGCGCCATCGTCATCTCGTCTGTTGTCCATCGCCATTTTGTCGGTTGTTCTGTACCTTTTACCACATCATAGCGATTAGGCAGCCATTTTAGCGTTAGATCTAAAAATAGAACATTAGATACCGCTTATGGATAGCAGCCAATCAGGCGCGCCGAAGATGGCTGGCGGTTGAAATCCTCAGTCATTTCCACGCTAGACGCAGAGAGAAGTCGCCAAACCAGAGTTGAAATCTGAAGATGCCTAGGAATTGTGAGTAGATATAGGCCTAATAATATTCTTCAACATTTTAGTCTTTATCGTGTTAGAAAGGATATAGGATCATACGTTCACCGTCTTTGTGGTGTAGTATCAAATACCATAATTCCCACCGTAAGTACTTCGGTCGGTCGGTCGGTCGGTCGGTCGGTCGGTCAGTCACATTTGGCACACCATCATTTGCACACTTTTTCTATTTTTCGAGAGAGTACATTAACTTTCAACCACAGCTAAGGGGGTGCAACTGTGGTTGAAAATTAGACAATAATTGTATTGTTTCCCCTTATATGTACTCTTGAGATAATAGAAAAGTGTGACGGTGTGCATTAAATCAACAGACAATCAAGATACTCGTCTTTCTAGTTTCATTCGGGAAACGGATTTAACTCATCAGTTGTCTTAAAAATAACCTTAAAATGTAAGTTTTTTTAAATTGTTTCTTCAAGACAAAATTTTAATTTAAAGTATTGCAGACTTATTATTATGGATCAAAATGATAAGATGGCTAAAAAGGAAGGGACGATCGCGTCATTCACAGCGAGCAAGCGAGACTATAGAAGAAGCAGCAATGTAATACATGTAACAGAAACAACACACTATAATTAAAAACCTGCGGGACCCAAAGACACCCGTGTGTTACCGGGGCCCGAAAGGGGAGCAAAGAATAGTAACACTGTCCCCTACCAAGCATGTCGTAAAAAGCGACTAAGGAGGGTTGGGCATGGGGCCGGTTACACCATCCTGTAAAAAAAATTTAAACCACAAAAAACTTCAACAAATATGGACAAGTCAAATAAAGAAAATAAAACACAGCCATCCAAGACAGGGGAAGGTCCTCTCGCGGGGAGGCGTATGATGCAACACAGAGAAAGCCGAAAGGAGTCTGTGTTGCTGACTAACCTTCTTTCTTCTAGGAGAACTTCCAGATTTGGCACCTGGAATGTTCGGACATTAAACGAACAAGGGAAAGTGGCGCAAGTAGCAGCAGAAATGAGGGAATACAAAATCGAGGTTCTGGGAATGTGTGAAACAAAGTGGAAGGGGGTAGACAGGAAGAAACTCATCACAGGTGAATTGGTGCTGTCCTCAGGACATGAAGACGAAAGTTCACACCACAGTGAAGGGGTAGCTCTTATGTTATCTAAAGAAGCACAGAAAGCACTAATTGAATGGGAAGCTGTTGGACCCAGAATAATAACAGCTTCTTTCAAAACAGCTAAAAAGAAAATTCATGTAAATGTCATCCAATGTTATGCACCAACTAATGACAAAGAAGAGTCTGTGAAAGAAGCATTTTATACTAAACTACAAGAAATTATGGATAAAGTAAAAAGAAGAGACATCACAATTTTGATGGGTGACATGAATGCAAAGATAGGTACAGTCAACACTGGATTTGAAGAAGTCATGGGAAAACATGGGCTAGGAGTAATGAATGAAAATGGAGAGCTATTCGCAAACTTCTGTGCTTCATATCAACTGGCTATAGGAGGAAGCATGTTTCCACATAAGAGAATACACAAGGCAACATGGATATCACCAGACCATAGAACAGAAAATCAGATTGATCATATATGCATAAACAAGAAGTTTAGATCATCATTGCAGGATGTAAAGGTATATAGAGGAGCAGATGTGGCATCAGATCACCATCTTCTGATAGCCAAAGTAAAAATGAAACTCAAGAGATATGCAACTATGCAAAATTATAGACAACAGTTTAATGTAGGACAGCTAAGAAATCAAGAAACAAGAGACAAATTTGCGGTCACAGTATCCAACAAATTCCAAGTGCTCCAACAGCTGGAAGATGTAGAGAATACAGAAGACTATTGGCAGCAGGTCAAAACAGTATGGAAGGAGACATGTGAAGAAATACTGGGGAAAAGGGAAAGACAACAAAAAGCATGGATAACAACAGAAACCATCAATAAGATAAAAGACAGAAACAACAAGAAAGCAGAGTTAAACACAAGCAAAACTAGAAGCTCCAAAGCCAAGGCTCAAGAAGTGTACACAGAAGCAAACAAAGAAATAAAAAGAAGTATCAAAAGAGACAAGAGGAAGTATATTGAGGAGTTGGCAAGAGAGGCAGAAGATGCTGCAGCCAAAGGAAATATGAGAGAACTGTATAGCAGTACAAAGAAGCTAACAGGGAAATACAAGCAAACAAGTTGCCTCATAAAAGACAAGAATGGGAAACTGCTCAGCAATATACAAGAGCAAATGAAGAGGTGGACAGAATATTTTGGGGACCTTCTCAATAGACCAGCTCCACAAAACCCGCCGGACATCCAGCCAGCAGAAGAAGAGCTACAAATTAACGGTGAAAGACCAACGAAGGAAGAAATAAAGAAAGCCATAAAGCTTCTAAGAGAGGGAAAAAGCGTCTGGACCTGATGGCATTCCAGCAGAGGCCATCAAAGCAGATATCGACACGGCTACAGAGATGTTATATAAATTACTTGGTAAAGTCTGGGAAAAGGAAGAGATACCAGCAGAATGGAAGGAAGGATATCTGGTTAAGTTGCCTAAGAAGGGAAATTTACAAGAGTGCACAAATTATAGAGGAATAATGTTACTATCAGTGCCAGGAAAAGTATTAAACAGGATTATCCTTGAGAGATTAAAGGAGTCCATAGACAAGAAACTGAGAGATGAACAAGCAGGTTTTCGACAAAACAGATCATGTACAGACCAGATAGCCACTTTGAGAATAATAGTTGAACAAAGTCTGGAATGGAATTCACCACTATACATCGGATTTGTGGACTACGAAAAGGCATTTGACAGTGTAGACAGAGAATCACTTTGGAAATTGATGAGGCATTATGGAGTTCCCCTGAAGATCATTAATTTAATAAAGAAAACATATGAAGACATGACATGCAGAGTTCTTCACGAAGGACAGCTAACAGAACCGTTTGGGATAAGAACAGGAGTGCGACAGGGATGCCTCTTGTCTCCATTTCTTTTCTTGCTGGCAATAGATTGGGTTATGAGATCATCGACAACACACAACAGAAATGGAATCCAGTGGACTCTGACTAAGCAGTTGGATGATCTGGATTTTGCTGATGACTTGGCTCTTCTGTCCCATAACCGTAATCAGATGCAGGACAAATTGAAAACACTCGAGGAGAGGTCACAGCAATTGGGTCTGAAAATACACAGGGAAAAGACAAAAATAATGAGAATAAATGCAGGTAATGATAACAGGGTTGAACTTGAAGAAACACCAATTCAAGATGTAGAATCATACACATATCTTGGCAGCAATATAGACAAAGTTGGAGGGACAGACAGCGATATCAAAATAAGAATACAAAAGGCAAGAGGAGCTTTCATTGCATTGGGAAATATATGGAGATCAAGAGAAATCGGATCCAACACGAAAATAAGAATCTTCAACTCAAATGTGAAGTCAGTCCTATTGTATGGCTCGGAGACATGGAGAACAACAAAGACAACAACCAAAAAGCTACAGACTTTCATAAATGGGTGCTTGCGTAGAATAGAGGGATTAAAATGGTATGACAAGGTTACCAACGTGGAACTGATGACAAGAACTAGACAAGTGCCAGTGGAACAAGAGATGAGAAGAAGACGATGGCGATGGATAGGACACACACTGAGGAAACCTGTTGATAGCATTACAAGGCAGTCCTTGTTCTGGAACCCCCAGGGCAAGAGAGGCAGAGGAAGACCAAGAAGTACATGGAGAAGAGAGTTGGAAACAGAGGTGAAAATGATGAGGAGAACATGGAAAGAACTTGAGATGATGGCACGGGACAGGAGGACTTGGCATGTGTTTGTTGAAGGCCTATGCTCCTTTGGGAGTGGAGGGTTATGAATGAATGAATGGGACCCAAAGACGCAGCAATAGAGAATGCAGTCAGCAACCCATAGCTTGACTGCTTGCGTCAGGGTCAGCGAACCAGAGCTGACCAAGACCCTACTCCACCTCCACGTGGTGGTCCTGGAAACAGACTGTATCACTGCAGTCTGGCTGAGAGAGTAGGGATCGAAGAGGGAAGGCAAACCCGGTCCCAAAAAATGCTGTGCTGAAGTCGGATGTGCCGGCCGAAAGGCGCAGATATCGCAGCTCCGCTGTAAACAGACACAACGCAACCAACGTCCTTTTCAGGACGAACGAGGAAGAAGAAGAAGAAGAAAAACCTGCCAATTTTGGCGGGTTGTTGGTAGTTTTAAATAATTTTACAGTCTGTGGCAGATTATGATAATTGATTTCATAGATCTATTTTCTTTATCTTCATTTTTCTTTTTTACCTGTTTTCACCCACGCCTGTTGGGTTAACTTAAACCTCCTATTACTCAGAATAGATCGGTCTTTCTTTTCTCAATTAGCACGCATTTAATGCTGGTCGCTATATTCCTTTGATGAGAGTCTACCAGAGACATATTAGCTAAGTTGAGCAGTAACTCTAACACCAGTGCCAGAAATCAAATCGTTGTAGAGATCAGACCGCGACCAGATTTGAATAAAATTGAGTACATAGTGTGAAACCTAAGTGAGAAATCTTTATTACCTTTCCCTGAATCCGTTCGTGATAAGTAATTAACACGACGAATCGGGAGATCTAAAGACATTGCTCGCTTGAATACGAACAGAGAGACGAAGGAAACTCACACTGATTAGCGCATTGCCGATGTCTGGTCTAAGCGTGAACGAAGATCTTGGGTTTTCGGCTTTGAATTACGCATAAGCCGAAAACTGAACGTAGAATTTCCCATAGTTGAGATGGCTGGGAAACCTCAGAAATGAGGTATCTGAGGAAGGTGGTTGAAGTAACAAGAAGAGACATGGTACGCAACCAAACGATACGTCAAGGCCTAAAATGCCACCCCCTACAGACCCAAGTAGAACAGTCCCAACTAAGATGGTTTTGCCATGTCTGCAGAATGGGAGAAGATCGGCTACCACGACAAGCATGGGAAACAAAGAGCCAAGGATCCAGACCCCGAGGACGACCCAGAGTCCGCTGGGAGGACAACATTAGACAATCTTTGAAGGACCGAGGACTAGAATGGAACCAGGCCAGGAGGAAGACAGCCGATAGAATAGTCTGGCGCTCTCTCTTCCAAACCTCTACACCTCACGGTAGAAGGGGAACGACTAAGTAAGTAAGTAAGAGATGGCTGGGTTTTGGAGGGAAAATTAACTATCTCCTTTCATCTTTTAATATATGTACCACAGAAATCTAACTTAATTCATTCAGTACCTCACAGATTCCTCTAGACAACTAGCTTCGATTCTAGAATTCTTGTAAAAGTGAATTTCCTAGTAGTCGTTGGAGATAAGTCTTAGTAGCTCGGTGCAGAGGCAAATACTAGTAGTTTAAGTGATTTAATCTTTTTAAATCGTCAATTATATTTTACTAGTTTTTTTTCTGTGCAGAGTGATTTACTAATAGGTCCGTAAACGGTATTTCTCTAAGTTTTACTGTGTTACAGTGGATAGCAGAACACATAAATATTTCTAGCTAAACTCTTCCAGTCATAAATAAATTTTATTAACTGCTAGTAACCAGTCAGAGAATATTTTAACCAACTAGTAAATGCACTGATTCATCATGAGTATTGACGAAATATGTATTTATTTCTAATTCATGATGATGGATTCTTTTTAAATGACTAGAATGTATTTCACAGAAGTTTTTTTTTAAACGATGAGACTAGCGCTACGCTTATAGTTTCTAATTTTAGTTAAATAACCGAAGTGAATAATATATCTTCTATGTTACGCGGGGTAAGGAGAGGATTGTGAATTATATTATATTATGTTAAGTATTTGTATTTTCTTCCTATACAGTATTTGGGTCAAACCCTACAGACTTACCAGCGGCTTCAATTCCATATGAAACGGAAATAAACTTTATCAAAGAACATTCTGATATAACATCGGGGTTTTTTCAAGGTGACTTGTCTAGTCTCGTGGTACACCCAGTAAAAGACAGAGCACCAACCCAAAATTAATATTAAGAATAAATGATAACTGGACTTATAGCATATCCAGAGTTCTTTTCCCAATTTCATAAACATTCAGCCTGTTGTGGCTACCAAATCTAACATTGACAATACCTGAATAACGAACACGTGTTGTGAAGAAGCGTGAACCTGAACCGATTTGTTTACCTGACATGTGAGGTAACGAGGGAAGATTCCAAGCTAACGTACACTGTGACATTTAGATCTCTTAATTATTTTATTTCCTGGACACAAATTGAAGCAACCTTTACCAGCATCCTACTTACCAGAGTAAATCAAGCGTTTCCCAACATTTGATTAATTAGTCGTTGGAGAAACTGGGGCTTGATTCGCCAAACAACCAACCGTGAATGGGCTGTGAGTGCTATTAACTATTGTTCCAGATGTGGTGAATGCACATTTGTAGGTAAGAGAGACTGAATTTGTGATCACAGGTGTGTCAGAGCGAGAGAAAGTGTGAGAAGAATAATTTTATTTGAATATAACCCATGTACTTATTTTGTATTTGCTTATGCAAGTTTTGCTAAAGCTGCTCCTCTATTTCATTTCAGAATAGATTAACTTATAACTCTGTTCTTTACTGTAGAGGGAATTTTAGACCATAGCGTAACAACCTTTGACTCTTTCGGGGGTTAATAGCTTTGCTCTAACGGGATCGTGTCTCACCAGAGGGAGGGAGGAGAAAACCTGTGAGTCTAACTATAATTAACTCATTAACCTATGTGCATTGTATTTGTTTTTTGATATTCAAAGATATTGTTGTGTTGTAGATTCTTTATGATAAATAAAATTTACGTAAACTTTATTTACGAGTGTCGGTCAGCTTTTCCCAAAAGATCCCAATTCCATAGATATAGTTTTTCATGTCTGGGCGTCTAAGTGTCGTCACGTATCTGTGTGTGTGTAGATGTGAGTGGGCGAATATATCAATATATATTTACAGGAATGTCTGTCTGACCTAAGAATCTCAGTCGTATTCGATAGGCTGGTTTGATTATCTCTCAAATCCAGGGACAGATTTTTACCTTTCACTATTTCACTTGTGAAAAATCTATTTCTTTACCTGATCTCTCACTGAGCTATCACATGTTCTAGTCCTATTCAAGCTGGGCCAAAATTGATCTTAATTACCCTATCAAAAATATACGACACAGTCTTCTTCTTCTCCTTTTTCTTGCGATCGCATCTTTGATGTTTACACCATCAGATGAGTTCTCATGATGAACTCGACCGTTGTCTGGAGTTCCTCTTTAGCTCTATACAGCTTTGAGTTTAGTGTTGATTCATTGGGCCAGTATATCTTTCTTAACTGGTCATACAGAGGACAATCCTGCAGAACATGCTCAGCAGTTTGTTCGTTTAATCCACATGTGCACAGTGGTGAAGCAGACAATCGTAGCTTGTACATGTGTTTGTTCAATTTGTTATGCCCTGTCCTGAGGCGAAAAATGGTTATCTGTCCCTGCCGGTCAAGAGTGTGGTAGTCGTCGTTGGGTTGATTCTGTTCTCTTCTGATAGTCTGGATAGCTCGCTTTTTCTCAAAGTATGTGACTTCATTATCTTCTTGTTCACATTCTCCTCCCTTTTTAGCAAGCTTATCTGCCTTTTCATTTCCGGGTACACCACAACGGAATGGTACCCACTGAAGTATGGTTCGCTTTTTGGCAGCTACCTTGCTTAGTTCATTTCTCAGATGCGGGTGTTTACAACTCTTAAGAACTTGCAGTACAGACAGTGCATCTGTGAGGATGACTACCTGCTGGCAGTCAGAGTTGATGTTATAAATCATTTTTGCAGCTTGCTCTAGAGTTTGAACCTCAGCTGTATAGTTGGAACAGAATTTACCAGTAGGAATATCCCTAGTCTCATAGTGATTGTCAGGATATGAGATAAAGATACCGGCGCCTCCCTTATTTACAATACTTGTTGCTGATCCATCTGTGTAAGCATGTATCCATGATTGTTCGGGATAGCTTTCATGGATAATACTCAATGTAGCAGTTCGTTTTTGCAGATCATTATACCCATATTCAATTGTGAGACCACTGATTGATGTATTAATCTGGAGGGTACTGCTGATCTGTTCCCGTGGTACAGGGTATAGAGTGGGCTTCAGCGGTGTTGTCTTCATAGATAGGTTTTCTTGATGCTGTCTTTTAAGTCTTTTTCTCCGATGGACAAAGCTGCTACGTTTTAGACGTCCCAATGCCAGATCATCTAGTCTTGCCTTCACTGGGTGCGTTGGCATACTGTTGTACTTTTCCATCTGGATCATGCTTTTGGTGTCTCTTCTTTAGGACAATGTCTGCAGTCAAACAGCTTTCTGCATCTCTGATATTGGCGTAGTTTTCATGGCTCCTGTAATGAGCCTGAGGGCTTGGTTTTGCACCTTGTCCAATGACTGCAGATGTGAGTTTGCAGCTGATTACCATGCTGTTGAGCAGAACTCTAAGTGTGGTCTTATTACTCCATTATAAATCTTCTTTAGAGTTCGTTGATCTGCTCCCCAATTGGTACCTGCTAATTTTCTGAGTATGCCTAGTCGTCTTCGGGCCTTTCCTTCTGCATTTTCAATATGCTTATTCCATGTAAGCTTTTGGTCAAATCTCACCCCAAGATAGGTAGGGTAGCTTTCTTCCTTGATCATGGTTGTCCCTAGGTGTATGTTAGCGGCTTTGTCCTTGGGGAAGAGGGAGAACAGCGCTGTGGAGGTTTTGTCTGTGTTTAATGTGATACTCCATTTCTCTGCCCATGACATTAGCCTGTCTGCTGCCTGCTGCATTCTATAATTTACTGTGGTGACGTATTCATCGGAGCACCAGAGTACTAGGTCGTCTGCATATAAGGCAGCTTTCACTCCAGCGGGGAGATCTTTTACCAGGTCATTGATGTAAACAAGGAAGAGTGTTGGGGAAATTACTTCTCCTTGAAGTACCCCCTGATAGAGCAACACTTTTCTGCTCTGTAGACCATCAAGGGTGACTTTAGATCTCCTGTAGTGCAAGTATGACTGGATCCATCTTATCACGTTGCTTTGGATACCACTTCTCCTAAGTTTTGCAATAAGGCCATCTTTCCACACCTTGTCAAAGGCCTGCTTGAGGTCGACCCAGATCGTTAGGACATTTTTCTTCTCCTGGAAGGCATCTTCTACTGCTTGAGACAAGTAAGCAACTTGGTCTTCTATTCTGTAAGGTAGGTAAAGGATCCCGTTACACGCCCATTGAGGCATATTGGGAATATGGTGTTAGGCCCATATTTTCTTGACCATCGGCACACTAGGGGTGATGTGGTCAGCATCACGCCGGCCGCCTAAACCTTCCCAGAAGTTGCTCTGGTACCCAGTTGGGGCTGGGTCGACCCAGGAGCCGTTTGCGGCCTAAAAATATCCCACCTCATATCGGGATCGAACCATAGACCACTGAGCTAGGAAGCCAGTGCACTAACCCCTTCTATACTGTAGCATTCTCTAAATCCAGCTTGCACTGGCACCAGGATCTGCCCAGACTCTAAATACCATTTCAATCTGTGGTTGACTATTCGCTCCATAGTCTTCCCAACACAGCTTGTGAGACTTATTGGCGGTAACTTGCAGCCTTGGACTTACATTTCCCTTCCTTTAGTATGGGTATTGTGATGGCTTCTCTCCATACTTGGGGTACCGTTCCTTTCACCCAGCTTTGGTTGAATGTCTCAAGCAGTTTTGTCTTTGCTGCTGAGCTCAGATTTATTAGTATAAAGTTGCTGATTTCGTCTGGGCCGGGTGACTTATGGACCTTAAGCTTGGAAATAGCGTTCTGTAGTTCTCCTAGTGTGATGAACGTCATTGAGGCTGGAGTATCTGTCTGTCCCATGGTCGCCCGTATTTCTTTCATCTCTTTCTGTTGTTCTATGATAACATAATATAGTTAATTCAATGTTATTTATTTCGCGTGCATTTGGTTTTAGATCTAAATTTATTCGGACATGGCGTGGCTCCATATTCAAAAAATAGGACACGTGGCTGGCACTGACATATTCAGTTATTATCATATGTGTGTAAATGAAATTAATGGTTAAGTATTTCCATATTGTTTGAGGTTAAGGGAACCTTCAATGATCTTGTGTAAATCCGACACTTAGTCGGTTTGAATATTTAATTGTGGCGCGATTTAGATTGTTATATTTATTAACTACGGCACTGATGCCGAAATAGTTAATTTTAGTAATGGCGGGTGCTGCAATTTATTAATATGTTACAGCTTACGAGAATAGATTTCTGTGCTTCGTCAGTAATGTTAGAGAATGACAGCTGGTATTCGTCAAACAGATCCTGTACAGACCAGATAGCCACTTTAGAATAATTTTGAACACAGACAGATGATCATCGGCAACACACAACAGAAATGGAATCCAGTGGACTCTGACTAAGCAGTTGGATGATCTGGATTTTGCTGATGACTTGGCTCTTCTGTCCCATAACCGTAATCAGATGCAGGACAAATTGAAAACACTTGATGAGAGGTCACAGCAATTGGGTCTGAAAATACACAGGGAAAAGACAAAAATAATGCGAATAAATGCAGGTAATGATAACAGGGTTGAACTTGAAGAAACACCAATACAAGATGTAGAATCATACACATATCTTGGCAGTAATATAGACAAAGTTGGAGGGACAGACAGCGATATCAAAATAAGAATACAAAAGGCAAGAGGAGCTTTCATTGCATTGGGAAATATATGGAGATCAAGAGAAATAGGATCCAACACGAAAATAAGAATCTTCAACTCAAATGTGAAGTCAGTCCTATTGTATGACTCAGAGACATGGAGAACAACAAAGACAACAACAAAAAAGCTACAGACTTTCATAAATGGGTGCTTGCGTAGAATAGAGGGATTAAAATGGTATGACAAGGTTACCAACGTGGAACTGATGACAAGAACTAGACAAGTGCAAGTGGAACAAGAAATGAGAAGAAGACGATGGCGATGGATAGGACACACATTAAGAAAACCTGTTGATAGCATTACAAGGCAGTCCTTGTTCTGGAACCCCCAGGGCAAGAGAGGCAGAGGAAGACCAAGAAGTACATGGAGAAGAGAGTTGGAAACAGAGGTGAAAATGATGAGGAGAACATGGAAAGAACTTGAGATGATGGCACGTGACAGGAGGACTTGGCATGTGTTTGTTGAAGGCCTATGCTCCTTTGGGAGTGGAGGGTTATGAATGAATGAATTAGTAAGATCGGCTATAGCTAATTGGTGTTAGCTTTCTTAGTTTCATAGTCCTTTATACAGTGTAAAATCTCTATTGGTTATCTGTAGTGCTTAAAATAGCTTTGTTAAGCCATTATTTCTATAATATTTAGTATTATAATGTAAGGTTACTATAGAATTTACAATCACGCAGCTTAGCTGGGTTTTTAGCGTGGCTGTATGCTGTTTTCGCAAGATGGCGTAACCATGAGTACACGTGGTATGAATAGGTACCTGTAGTTGGTTGATCATGGCTGACTGTAGGGGGCGCATGTTTTCTGAATGGTAAGTGTTATTATTTATGCTATTGATTTTCACTTAGACAGTATTTTTATATAATGTTTTTCAGAAAGCCTATGAACATTGTCTGGTTGTTCGGTAGTATTAAATGTTGTTCTGTATAAGACTTTGTGTTGCTTGAATTGCTAAGTCTGCTGCTGAGAGGTTTACAAGCAACCAATAATTGCAACCCCTGTCAAACGAACCTTAATTAAATTTTCTTAGTGCATTCTTCTTCTTCTTCTTCCTCGTTCGTCCTGAAAAGGACGGTGGTTGCGTTGTGTCTGTTTACGCCGGAGCTGTGATATCTGCACCTTTCGGTCGACACATCCGACTTCAGCACGGCATTTTTTGGGACCGGGTTTGCCTTCCCTCTTCGATCCGTACTCGCTCAGCCAGACTGCACTGCTGCAGACTGTTTCCAGGACGACCACGTTGAGGTGGAGTACGGTCTTGGTCAGCTCTGGTTCACTGACCCTGATGCAAGCAGTCAAGCTATGGGTCGCTGACTGCATTCTCTATTGCTGCATCTTTTCAGAGTAATCATTAGGACGTGCACACGATCATAGCTGGCAGACGCTGGAGTTGGGTTGGCCACGTCCTAAGTAGGGACCCTGATACCATTACATGACCAGCTATGCTATGGACTCCCGAAGGAAGTGAGGTTGTTGGAGCCACGAAGGATGGTCTCGCCACGACCGAAACATAGTGGAATCTTTGGTTGGAGGTGCCCTACAATCACCAGGCGTGATCAGACCACTGACCAAGCCATTGACTTGGCGGCTATGGATCACACGAAGTCATGCAATAAATATTGCTTAAATAAGGACAGATTACCGTGCCGTTTGAGATAATTGCTTGAGTGCAATAGACATGCCTCGTCACCATTGCTCTTCTTACTAACAACAGATATGGTTGTTGTGACGTGTATATGTAAATAGACTACATAAATCCGCCCACCTTTGCTCCTCATTAGTGGTTACGTTTTGCTACGCAAAAACCCACGCATCTTAGTGCATAAGTCTTGAGTGTGAGGTAGCCACGTCGACATAAGCTTGCCTCAACCACACCTAGCCCTGTCACACTATATTAAAATAATAAAGAGGAGTGAGACAAGGATGCGCATGGAACACCGTTCAGACGAAATATCCAGATAGAAAAATTGCCAGAACTAAATATTAGTGCAAGATCAATAATAATAATAGCAGTTGAAGCTGAAGCCACAGAAAATGTGAGGCACAAAGGTAACAGCACAAAAGATCTTATAGGAAAATTCAAGCAGTTTGACAAACCCATCAAGGATAACAATAAAAATATGCTTAACTTTATAACAAATCAAATGAAAAGATGGTCGGACATTTTGTGGAATATCTAAATAGACCAGCTTTACAAAATTTCCTCCATCTCCTCTTTCCAAGACACACCCAACAAGTAGAAAAGGAGCTCCACGGTTTAAAAAAAACCCAAGTAAGGAAGAAATAGAGAAAGCGATAAAGGGAAACACGATATGGAAAAGCTGCTGGTCCGTATAGCATTCCAGCAGAGGCCACCAAAGTAGAAACACCGCAACAGACATATTAAATAAATTACGTGGTAAAGTTTGGGGGAGAGAATAAATGACAGTAGAAAGTAAATAATGATATTCGGTCAAGTTGCTAAAGAAGGGAGATTTCAAGAGTGTTCATATTCAGATGAACAAGATTACTATCAGTGCCAGGAAAAAATATTTCACATAACTATCCATAAAATGTTAAAAGAGGCCATTGACAGGGAGAAGAAAAAGCAGCTTTTCGACAAAGCAGATCCTGTGCAGACCAGAAATCTGTACTACACTTGAACTTAACTCATCACTGTAGGTTGGACTTGCCTACTTCGAAAAAG
This sequence comes from Oreohelix idahoensis, assembly GCA_024509875.1. Lineage (NCBI taxonomy): Eukaryota > Metazoa > Mollusca > Gastropoda > Stylommatophora > Oreohelicidae > Oreohelix > Oreohelix idahoensis. The sequence continues at coordinate 994,842 of JAMPIV010005015.1, read as the reverse complement.
ACCTTCGACAGTTCAGAAGGAAAATTACTTTGAGAACTGACGAGACATTATGGAGTCCCACTGAACATCATACACTAATAACCAACTGATATGAAGTCTTCCAATTACAGCACAAACAACAAATTAAGATTATGAGAGCTGAGTATTTTCTGTGCTTCTTGGTGTGGAATGCTGGAGAGTAACAAAGAAGGAAAACTCGAAACTGTCCTCCTTCCACACAATCTGCCTAAGGACAATTCTCCAAATCTTTTGGCCGAATACCATCAGCAACCAAGAACTGCTTATTCAGAGTAATCATTAGGACATGCACACGATCATAGCTGGCAGACGCTGGAGTTGGGTTGGCCACGTCCTCAGTAGGGACCCTGATACCATTACATGACCAGCTGTCACAAAATTAACCACGATACAACGTTAAAATATCTCCAATGATACAACGTAGGGATAAAAACTAATGCGTAAGCTGCTAGAACACATGATCGCCCACGCCGCGGGTCATCACCCACCATGGAAATTAAATTGTTAGACTTGAAGGCAAAACGGAACGGGATGAGAACGGAGATCAAAAGAAAAAATCTGACTGAACGCGTGCTTGAAACAAGCAAGGCTAAAAGGCGCAAGTGGTGGGGAAAGGAGGAAAAAGTCACGTTCCCCAAGTTGACATAAAGTAAAGAAATCGACAAAAGGGACCTTGGATATTATACGCCACAGTCATTTCTTGGACGCTTTTGCGATAACTTAGTCCGTTTATTTGAATGGAGTGATGAATTCCAGAAGATTCTAGAAAATATTTGAAAAGTAACTTTTCTTAATAATAATGTTAGGAATATAAAACCTAGCTGGCCGGATGGCCCATCTTGAGCAGTGAAATAATATGCTTTCATTTATACAGACGGACAGATAATAAGAAAGATATTGACAAAAGACTGTGTTGTTCATATCAGCGAGCGTCTGCATTGAAATAAAACATGTCACTAATTTTCAAAAAGTTGTGGCCTTGAAGACGCAAGTGCTAAAATCTAGTTGGAATGAAGAGACGGGGTGGGATGGTGAATTGTGGCTAAAAATATCTTTAAAGGCAAAATTGTGTAGGGGAAGGCAGGGTTGGTTCAAAAAACAAGTGTGTTTTTTTGTGTGAAACGCAAGTAGAGACGGACGGACCAACAGACAATAAGGCATACTTGACTGAGGTATGACTGAAATGACTTTTGGGTAGGATATTTGAATTTGAAAAAGAAAAGGCAGTGATTGGCCATAGATGAATATATTATCGGCGCTTAGACGCGCATTTTGTGCCATTCATTATAAGTTGTCCTAGTAGACACAGTGAATTATTAAGTGGTGTAATTCCCAGAAGCTATTGAAATATTTAGAGGGACGCCATCATAAGGCCAGCAGCTCAGCTGAGTTTTGCTAGCATTTAACTGTGTTCTATATTCATAATTCTGGTAAGACTGAAATTATTTCTTTGTACATTTTAATATTTGTTTAAGGCTCGAGTGATTTGATACTGCAATAGCATAATCTGTCCCTTACAACAAGTAAGGATTCGCTCTAGACCCCCCGCCCCAGTTCAGGGTCTAGAGACAAATAAAATACATAAACTCCAGCAAGGATTATGAAGAACAGATCAAGTGTTGAGATCAGTGAAACATATCACCTATCCTATTCTATGGCAGGAAACTAATGAACATATTTCAGAATCTGTAGTCTGGGAGAACTTAGCCTATGTGAAACCAACTTGGTAAGATGTGTTGTTTGGTCAGAAAGATCTGACCCGTCTATGTGGTGTTGTTGTTGTGTAGTGTTGTGTCCAGAAATGGTTAGCGGATGGAATTCTGACACATGACTAATACTTTGATTGCAGAACTGTGAGTTTCAGTTGGCACCAATGCGGTGTCAAATGAGTTGTTGAATTTTACCAGAGTGGACCCGTGCAGTAACACTTGGTCAGAGCAGCCTATTATAGCCCCCAAGCACGGAGAGGTGGGGCCACCAGACTTCTGATATTGCCCCCAAGCACGGAGAGGTGGGGCCACCAGATCTCAGCACCAGAGCTACACCTTCAAGCTACGTGAGCGTCTGGTCTGCTGAGAATTCACCAACTCAACTTTTTTGCTAACACACCCATAAATTTCCATCAAATAACTGGACAATGTGTAGTCACCATAGACAGGGAGTGATGAGGCCACCCCAACAGCACATCCATTAAATGTTCTCCCAAATAGATTACTACTATAAACAGTAATAATATTAACTAGTCTAGTAACATATATATGTACACACCTTGCATTTATTATGTAATATTCATGCATTTCTTTCATAATTACTAAACCTTTCATATGTTCTGGCCAAAATAAAACCTTGGTTCAGAACAAATAAATGTAAGAAAATTACTATCCAATTTTTACACACTTGAGTTAGTTCAGTGTATTATAACATTTATTAATATTATTAGACTTAGTAAATATCTGTGTGTGTGTCTGTAAACTACCACAACACATTACATATCATTACCCTAGACATTTAACGTAGCCACATTCATTAGTAAAACAAGATAGGTGTGAGGTCGTAGTGGTAGCAAGAAGGGCCTTCTGACAATTCACAGCTACATTGTATCTCAGGAGCCTTCATAGCTGACCTCATGCATCACACTTAGTAATATCACCATCATACAATACCATCAAACCCACTACATATATTGGGGGCTCGTCCGGGATAATTAGCCCATTAAATATATTAGGATCTCCTGGGGGGAGAATTAGATTAGGGGAACACATTATAAAAATTAAAAGTGTCCCTTAAAATTCAAAGTGTCCCTGAAAATAAAAGTTGGTGAATCTTCACAGCCAGTGGTAGTTAATTAATTAATTAGAATTATTTTAGACTAGAGTAATTAGAAGTACTTTAGTGGATGGAAATTTTATTTTGCACATTGTTAGATTTGTTTAAAAAGTATGGCGGAGCTGGCCAAATTCAGATCAGCTGCTGTGCTGACGGCAAAGGAGATGGGAATGGATGGTCAGATTTTAATTCAATATGTAACGGCTGAATGTGATAAATATATTGAAAGGGAAGATAGAAAGGTAGCTGAAGAGAAGAGGTTACAAATTGAGGCTGATAGAGAAATTAAGAGGCTGCAGATTGAGGCTGACAAAGAGGCTAAAGCATTGAAGGCAGAAGAAAAACGACAGCAAAGGGAGGCAGAAGATAAAAAGGCCGACAGGGAGGCAGAAGATAAAAGGTTGACTGCCGAAAGGGAGGCAGAAGATAAAAGGTTGACTGCCGAAAGGGAGGCAGAAGATAGAAGGTTGCAAAGGGAGCACGAATTACGACTCAGGGAGCTGGAGCTACAAGGCCAGGCTCCTGAAAATGGTGCCAGCCCTTTTGCCTCAGATGCTACGCCCAGTCTGGGAGCCTCAAACTCAGCTATGGGGTTTTATTTAGACCATTTTGTTGAAAAAGACGATGACATAGAGGGGTATCTAGGACGTTTTGAGTTATTAGCTACTACATATGGGTTAGAGAGAGAGAGAGGTGGAGTTTAAAGCTATCACAGGGACTGAGAGGTACTTCTTACGAAGTCTTCGCAAAAATGAACAGAGAAGACCAGGAGAATTATGACATGTTAAAGCAGGCTTTGTTATTGAGGTACGAAAAAAATGGGGAATTTTATCGTAAGAAATTTAGAAATGCCAAACTGTTGTCTGGGGAGACATACCACCAATTCTCTGCCAGACTAGAAACCTATTTGGAGAAATGGACTGCTCTGGGGAAGACCCAAGATCTTAAAGAAATGATCATGATTGAGCAATTGAGAGAGTCCATGGCTCCAGACATGAGAAAATTTTCATGGAACAAGGTGCAGAGAAGTTGGGGGAGGTTTTAAATGTCGCTGAGAGGTATCAGGCAGCCCAGGCAGAGGTAAGTGGTGCTAAAAAGAAGCACTTAGACAATTTTAAAGCTCCACAGCAATTTAATAAATTTGATAATAGAGAGCAGGGAAATAAAGGTAGGACAAACTTTGAACGGCCAAGAAATGACTACCGAGACAGAAACTCACAGTTCAATGACCAAAAATCCAATGAAAGAAAACCGTTTAACCAAGGAAAAAGATGGTGTAAATGGTGCAAGAAAGATAACCATAACACCGAATTTTGTAGAAGGAAACCTTCAAACATTGCTGCAATGAAGTCGGGGACTCAAAGATTAAAGGTTAATCCTAAGGGACAGCAGGAACCTTATCACCCCCCAGTTTGTGAGGATGTTATTTGTAATGGGGTCACCATAAGGTGCCTTTATGATACAGGTTTGGATTATGATTCAGTTGTGAAGTCTAGCCTAGTGGACCCAAGTCAGTATACCACAGAAACAGTGGAAATACAAGGGGCAACTAAGGACATACCACTCATGACACTTCCCATCGCAAGGATAACGGTGAAAACTCGCTATGTGGAAGGAGAAATCAGAGCAGCAGTGATAGATGAACCAATCTACCCTCTGATATTGGGGTGTAGATACGTCTTCTTGGGGAATCCCGAGAGACCTGTGATCATGGCGACAGTGCAGACCAGGTCACAGAAGAAGGAGGAAGAAGGTGAACCTATAAATGCTCATCCAGAGGAGATGAGGAAGGCGCAGGCTGAGGATAGGACACTCAAGCCATGTTTTAAAAAAATTGCCCAAATGCCACACACCTCCGAGCAAGGGGGAATATTTTATGAAGAACAAACTCTTATACAGGAAGGCCGAAACTGGAACAAATGGTCACAACCAGCTGGTTCTTCCCACTTCATATAGGGATAAAGTGATGGAACTCGGGCATGCGATTCCCTTCAGTGGTCACATGGGGATCAGTTCCACAGGACAGCGTATAGCTTGTCATTACTTCTGGCCAAGGATAACGGAGGATATAAAAAGATATGTCAAATCCTGCCCAGAATGTCAAAGGGTAGCTCCAAAGCACTGGACTGCTCCTGCAACTCTAGGGGAAATGCCCATAGTGGGAACACCTTTTGAGAGGGTTGCAGTGGATATTGTAGGACCTCTCACTCGGACCAAGAGGAGGAACAGTTACATCCTTACTCTGGTGGACACTTGTTCTATGTGGGGAGAGGCGGTAGCCCTGCCATCAATTGATTCAAAACCTGTAGCAGAGGCACTACTTACAATATTTACCCGATTAGGATTCCCGCATCAAATCTTGACGGATAATGGTTCTCAGTTCAAGGGGAAACTAACGGAAGAAGTTTTTAAGCTATTTCAAGCCAGACACTTTCATTGTAGTCCGTACCATCCGCAAGGGAACGGCCAGGTAGAGAGGTTCAACGGGACTCTCATTTCTATCCTGAGAAAGCTGGCACACGAAAAACCGGATCTGTGGGATCAATTCCTGCCCGCCGCATTGTTTGCGTACCAGGAGGTACCACATAGTTCAACCGGGATGGCTCCCGCAACTCTGCTATTTGGGAGGCCAATAAAAGGTCCATTAGAAGCCCTATTAAGGACCTGGACAGATGAGAAGGCGGAAGAGACTGTTACCTCATCTTATCAATACGTGAACGAACTGACCACTCGTTTGAAAGCTGGATGGAAACTGGCAAATGATAATTTGAAACAAGCCAGGAAGAAACATGCAGCATATTTTAATAGGAAGGCAAAGGACAGAGAACTGGCAGTGGGAGAGAAGGTGCTGCTTCTACTACCCGGTAGCCAGAAGAAATTACAAATTGGATGGCAAGGTCCATATACGGTTCTAGAGAAGGTGTCTAGAACAAACTATAAAATTGACAAAAAGGGGAAGGAGAAAGTTTATCATGTAAACCTGTTAAAGAAGTATCTGGACAGACCACTCCAGGAAAGCACCCCCTTACTGACCTTAGCTATCGCAACTCAAATGCAAAAGGAACCACTCACCTCACATGAATACCCATTACATCCTTGTGAAACAGCAGCACAGGTAAAAGTCAGTAATCACCTGACTAAAAAACCAGAGGGAGAGAGTTCAACAGGTTCTGGAGGAACATACAGATGTATTAACAGATAAACCAGGCCATACAAATTTGCTACAGTATGACATGAAACTGGTAGACTCAAACCCAATCTGTATGAGAGCCTATTCTATTCCGTTCGCGAAGGAGAAGGCATTGAAGGAAGAAATAGATTATTTGTTGAAGGAGGGGATTATTTCACACAGTGAATCATCTTTTAGCTCTAGTGTCGTATTGTTGAGAAAACCGTCTGGGGAACACAGACTGTGCATAGATTACAGGAAACTGAATGCTGTCACAGAAGGACAAGTGGATCCATTACCAGACACAAAACAGTTATTTGCCAGACTGAACAAGGCAAAATACTTTTCAAAGGTGGATTTTAGTAAAGGCTATTACCAGATCCCAGTGAAGCCTGAAGTGAGACCTTATTTGGCTTTTAGCACTTCGGATGGACATTATGAATTCAACATGCTACCATTCGGACTGAAAAATGCTCCGAGTGTATTTTCAAGGATGATGCGCAAATTGTTGGATCCCCTGAATAACCCATGTATCACGAATTTCATGGATGATATTCTCGTCGCCACAGAGACATTTGAAGAACACATTGAAGCTCTAGAAATGTTATTTAATAGGCTTAGGGAGGCGAACTTGACTGCTAGGCCAACAAAATGTTGCATTGGATGCAAAGAGTTGGAATTCTTGGGACACACTGTATATCAGGGAGTGATGAGGCCACCCCAACAGCACATCCATTAAATGTTCTCCCAAATAGATTACTACTATAAACAGTAATAATATTAACTAGTCTAGTAACATATATATGTACACACCTTGCATTTATTATGTAATATTCATGCATTTCTTTCATAATTACTAAACCTTTCATATGTTCTGGCCAAAATAAAACCTTGGTTCAGAACAAATAAATGTAAGAAAATTACTATCCAATTTTTACACACTTGAGTTAGTTCAGTGTATTATAACATTTATTAATATTATTAGACTTAGTAAATATCTGTGTGTGTGTCTGTAAACTACCACAACACATTACATATCATTACCCTAGACATTTAACGTAGCCACATTCATTAGTAAAACAAGATAGGTGTGAGGTCGTAGTGGTAGCAAGAAGGGCCTTCTGACAATTCACAGCTACATTGTATCTCAGGAGCCTTCACAGCTGACCTCATGCATCACACTTAGTATTATCACCATCATACAATACCATCAAACCCACTACACCAGCTATGCTATGGACCCCCGAAGGAAAGTGAAAGAGAGGCAGGCCAAAAACAACCTGGCGGAGAACTGTGGAAGCCGAGATGCAAAGAATGAACTAGAGTTTGGGCACTGTACGAAGGATGGTCGCCGACCGAACAAAGTGGAATCAATTTGTTGCTGCCCTACAAGACGCCACCAGGCGTGATGACCACTGACTGCTTTGACGGTTGGCGGCTATGGATCACAGAAGAAAAAGAAGAAGACGAAGTCATGCAATAAATATTGCTTAAATAAGGACAGATTACCGTGCTGTTTGAGATAATTGCTTGAGTGCAATAGACATGCCTCGTCACCATTGCTCTTTTTACTAACAACAGATATGGTTGTTGTGACGTGTATATGTAAATAGACTACATAAATCCGCCCACCTTTGCTCCTCATTAGTGGTTTCGTTTTGCTATGCAAAAACCCACACAATTCGCTGTCTGTGGACTGACATTTTAGCCACGCCTATTTTTCCTGTCTTTCTCGCGTTAACGAGTTGTTTACCTATTATTCGCATCATGCCCGATAACAGGGGGCGAACCGGTCTGTTTAACAGAGTTCTCACGCGAGCTGACATGTCAATCATCGGGAAGTGACAGAAAGCACGTGATGAAACTGATCAGACTAAGTAGCAACTTCAAGGGCGATAGAGATCACACAAAATTTGTATATATACTGCCTGCACTTTAAGTCAGTTATCAAGCCTCTCAAGAAATTTTGGATAATCTTAACGCGTACGCTAGAACCTATGTGAAATAGTGCTTAATGGCATTCGTGGGGATTATTCGGCTTTTCTGGTAATAATAATATAAGTTGTGCTTAAGTGTTTAATGTGTTAGAGAGTTACCATTTTATTCACTGTGAGTCCCTAGCGTTAAGACTAGCGAAATAGCAACGCGTATATATATTTCTTACCAGTGGTTCAGTAATGAAAAATCCATCAAAAAATTTTCACTAGAGTATACGGTTTAACTGACTAAATAAATGCTATGAGTGACGGATAAAGTGACAGCAGAATGCGTATTATATTTTCATTGTGTTTAATTATATAGTGACTAGGATTAAATATCATGTGGAAAAGAAAAAAAAACGATAGCCGCCGACAATCAACAAGCTAGTAATGACAGGCGAGATTTGTAAGGAAGCGTAGTCATAATTGAATTAAAACTGACATTGTGCGCTGATTGTTTACCGGGTCTGAGGTGAAAATGCTGCATGCTTTTATAAACCCGTACTCGGTAAAACGACGCGCGATAGTATAGGTTACTACCCCGTGTGCCTTTTAATTTAATTTAGTGACGGAGAGGTTAAGAGATCATGCCTTACGCTTGATAGCCTAGGATTTGTCATGTTAGAAATGTTTTGTTTCTTCCTAATACAATGCTTGATCAAAACCCAGCAGCTAGCGGTTTCCTATTTGTGGTCGTTCCTCAGTTACTGAAGTAATAATAATAAACACATAAACATATAAGGAGGAAAAACCCGAGGCCTGTAAACAGTAAATAAATAAACAAACAACACACAAAGGTAGTTATCAGGCACTCAGTGAGAAATAAAGAAGTAGAAGACCAGACAACAGAAAAACAACAGAAGTGATAGGCTTACCAGGATCGAACCAGGACCTTCCGAACGGCACCCAACCGCCTAGCCACGGTAGCGAATCGCCACTTATCCACTCTGCCAGCTCCGCATTACATAAATAATGCTTCACTGACAGAGGTCTAGCGCGAACACTCCGTGACCCGGATATGTACCATAGGACGACCTAGACTAATTATAGACGCAATCACTTCTGCAGTTCCACTATACAACAGTGTAGACCAGATTACACATGACAAAGGCCTTAACACTGTGTCCAGCAAATGATAGAAGAATGAGAATAAGTAAAGTATAGACTGTAGGTTTCTTGGTATTTTTTTATAAACACATAAACATATAAGGAGAGGAAACCCGAGGCCTGTAAACAGTAAATAAATAAACAAACAACACACAAAGGTAGTTATCAGGCACTCAGTGAGAAATAAAGAAGTAGAAGACCAGACAACAGAAAAACAACAGAAGTGATAGGCTTACCAGGATCGAACCAGGACCTTCCGAATTTTTTTCCATTCAATTTTATCAGCCCGTTGTGGCCATACACATAACACTTTTCCCGACTTCTGATAGTCGTTTACCCATGTGGAATTTTACCCATGAAAAGACGCTGTTCATAATTGGTACTCACTCAGAGCAAACCGATAGGAGTTTCATCACCATTAGAATTGACAGTAGTTTATATTTTGCAATCATATGTTTCCCTGCTGTTTACTGGGATTGACATATCTCAGAGAGTTCCGGCATTAACAAACCTAGTGGACAAACTTGTGTATCCAGAAACCTATCACCAATTAGGCGTTCCCCGTGTAAAGTTTAATTAATGTCGGAGGAACTGGGACCCGATTCGGATGACACCAATTACTGGACCTTATAGACACATTCCTGGATTATTTTGTCAAAACCAATGTTTTCACCAGAGTAGGTAAGGAGCGAATGAGTGGCCAAGTATAACAGAGAAAGAGAGAAAGAGTGATATATTTTCATTTGTTACAGGAAACATTGTACCTGCAAACTTCTGTTCTTTTTTTTTTACTATTGTGTAATATTTTTTTTACTGGATAGCATTGTAGTGGGACTTGTTCTTTTCTGTACTGTCTATTCAATACCCTAGTGCTAATCTTTGACCTGTTGGGTTTTTAACTCCCTTTGGGATCCTTCTTTTCCTCAACAAGGGGGAGTGCATTATTGGGTTATTTTCCTATGTCTGTAAACACTATTTTATATATATATATATATATATATATATAAATGTATAAATATATAAATATATATAAATATATATATAAATATATATATATATAAATATATATATATATATATATATATATATATATATATATATATATATATATATATATATATATATATATATATATACTGAAGCACATTAAAAACGCACCACCTGTATAATCCAAGAACAGAGTGTGAAATGTAAATATAAGTGTGTACAAGTTTACATATTTGGAATCTTTATTCATTTTCCTATGAATCCATGCTGGTCATTAATTTGTACATTTGATTGTTATGAAATTCATTGCATTCTGTGCAGGCAAGGGAGAAAACCAAAAATACAAAAAAATGCACGTGCGTTATCCTGCTGGAGAAGCTGCAAGTCTGGATAAATTATGAACGCAGGAGCAACCAGTGCATCCAGAACCTCATCTCGATATGTCACAGCATTAACATTTCCACGGAAGACGTGAAGAGGCAAGCGATGGTGAAAACTGAATCCTCCCCAAATGTGAATACTGCCACCTCGAAATCGGTTGACACAGCAATCTGCAAAGCGCTCTTCACACCGTCGCTAAATCCGCATACGTCCATCTGCAAAGGATATGTTGAATCTGTTCTCTTCTGTGAATAGGACAGCATTCCACTGCAGTCAAGTCCATCTGATATGTTGCTCTGCCCATTGCAGGCGCTGCTGACGATGTCTGTGAGTCAAGTTTGGCCCAACATAAGGTCGTCTTGCAGTAAGGCCTGTATCTCTGAGTCGTCGTATGACTGTCATTCGAGAGACTTGCCCATGTCTACCCACTATTGCTCTTGCTGTTTGACTTGCCGGGAGAGTCAATTCCTTAGGTGACTCAGCACAATATGACGATCTTGCGCAGGGGTAGTAACTCGTGGTTGGCCACTCCGAAGTCTATCCCGGGCACTGCCAGTGGTTCCGTAACGTTCATTGAGACGTACAATAGTGCTGTGGTGGCAATTCATCCTTCTGGCAATGGCCCGCGAGCTAATTCCGGTCTCCAACATACCAATGGCTCGTTGGCGGTCGTTTTCAGATAGTCGTGGCATTTCAAGCACATGTACTGGGTGTTTTGTCTCAACGGCCTTTTTATACCGAGTATACTGCCACAACGCGTACACATTTTCAGGGTCATAGCTGTTGAGAATCATGTTGCACGTGTAACTTTCATCGTTTTCATGTAGTCTGTACACACACCCATGGGTTGAATCTTGCACTTTCCATTCCAGCAGCCATTCGCTCTCTACCTCATGGCAAACACGGGGAAAATCCATTCCCACACTTTTTTTTGCCAGCTTCTCGGCATCAGTATATATAATAGTGGTGCGTTTTTAATGTGCTTCAGTATATATATATATATATATATATATATATATATATATATATATATATATATATATATATATATATATATATATATATATATATATATATATATATATATATATATATATATATATATATATATATATATATATATGTTTGATGTTGTGAAGTTTAAGTGATAATAAACTTAACCAAAAAAAACCTAACTTAGTGTGTCGGTTAGACCCCTACCCATTTATCCATAGTTTTCCACGTTTGTGCGTACTGTTTGTCGTATAATTGTGAGTGTGTAAGTGGTTAAACGTATAGATTACCTGTATGGAGAGTAGTATTGACTAATAAGAAATTACAGTCGTAAAGATAGCCTGGATTAGAGTATCTTCTCAATCCAGAAAATGATTCTACCCTTAAACTATTTACTCGTGGAAATCTATTTCTTACATCTTTATTTTCACCTATTTACCATCAACACCTCAGTTCAGATCGGACCAAATTGTAGCGAGATTTGGTACCATTTGCTTTGTTTGTGAAAGAATGTGTAACGCGACACACACACGCACACACACAGATAAGAGTGCAGGGACAACGCGGTGGGACTTGCTTTGAAGTTTGAAAGTGGCTGAGAAATTTACGCTTTGTCTAGCCGACCAGCATTGATGAAGGTAGGGATAGCGAATATATGAAACATGGCCGACCTTAAAAGTTTGCATTAGCTGGAAAGAAAATCTAAAGCTACAAGAGCAAGCATGGTTGTAAGACATTTAAATAATAATAATTCACCAAAGGAGACAGAGTATGAATGATATCCAAAAGGATATTATTCAAATGTAAATGGTTTTAGAAATAATTGATATTTTTCACAGTCATCACATCTGCTAAACGTTAGCTCATGATCTTTGAAAATTTATTAATAATACATACCTCCACGGATTTCGATAAAACATGGATAGAATGAAGGCTTCATATTGGGAAAATGAAAGGATACATAGGAAGGAAGGAAAGATATAAGTGTTTAGTGAATAGAAGAGAAAACAAGTACAGAAAAAGCACAGATCGCCTCAAACCTAGAGATTAAACGAAACCGTATCGGACTTCAGACGGTGCTTTCTCGTTCGATAGAGTCGCGCAAATATAAGGACACAGCGGCTCGTTGAAAATCACACACACACCAAATCCAGAAGCCAGAGTGAGAAACTGGAAGTTAGTATCTGCAAGAAAAGTTTTTTTCACACTGCATGCAGGGCAGATAAACTTCAACAAATTCAGCCTTACCGTGCGCTTATTAATTCTAAGAGGGTATGTAAGTTTATTAAAGATATATGTGTGACTAATATCATTTTGTTTCCAATTTTATTTACGATTTTATTTTATCAGACATAATAAAAAGGGTATACAGAAAGCCAATGACGCTAACCAGAGATAACCTCAACCGGCATTGTCATGAAGCATAACCATTAATTGGTTAGCTATATATGTCGCGAACGGTGTAGATGTTTGATGAGAGGTGATTTATTTACCACCAGGGAGCCGCGCTAGCGTAGTGGTTACAACACCGCTCTGGCGACCGGGTGATACAGGATCAAACCCGGGCGATGGCATTTGAGGATTTTTCGTCGACCGGGATTTGGACTGGATTAACTCGAGACCTGGCGAGGACATTTGAAGGAGTGTCGTCGACCAGGAACTGGCGGCTCCTGAGCCGACCCAGCTGCAATGGGTACCTCCGAAATCGGCGAGTATTTGCCTGAATGGCGAGGGACACCTGTCTCTGTACAAGAAATAAAGGGATACTCACGTAAAATCAATGTCAGGTTAGACATAAATAATAACCTGAGATTTCGCCTCGAGTATTAGCGGGCGTACGAAAAAAAAAATAAAATAAAATAAAATTTACCACCAAATGATAATGGCTGAGACGCCAAATGTTGAGGGTGGATGTATCACTGGTAGTATCACCACTAGACACCAGAGATGATGAAGGCTGAGAAGTATGGTGTCTTTGGTCTGGTTTGTGTATATTTGGAGTCAAACAGTTAGCAGTAAAGTAGAGTCCACACAGGACGTCACATAAACTCACGACGTAGAAAGTCAATGAATGTTGTAACTGCTAGTGACGTTTCCATCATTTATTGGGACGCGACAATGACAAGATGTGTAGACATTAACATGTAGAACAGTCTTCATTATATCGACATAGTCAGCACAACATTCGACAGCAGACAGCATAATAATGGTGAATCAAATCATGGGCTTCAATGCATCATAAACGACTGTAAATATATTCAGGTGTGGAAATCATCCTTTTCTATAACAGTCGATATATTTATAAATGTATAAATGCAGGAGATTAAATTCCTTCTCCTTCCCTGACCTCCAGCAAGACAGGCACGACTTCTGGAGTATCAAATAATATCCTCTGATTCTCTGTAATAACAACGGTATCAAACCTAGACTGACGTGGAACCGCCAGAGCAATAAAGTCCAACAAGCAGATAGCCTTTAGGACATGCATCAACCCGATGCATAACAACATGGTGATTCGTGAGTTGAAAGCTTCTCATAACGTCGACTCTTTCCCGCCCAGGGAAAGTTGACAACTAGGCACAAAATGTCAATCATAAAAGTTAGCGACGATGATTATCAAATGTAGAGCAATTACCTTCTCTTCAAGAATCAATACACAACTCACTCGCCTCCAGGCGCTTTGAATCACAAAAAGGAAATATCATCTAAGATGAACACTATAGAGGACTTCCATTTCCCAAACAATATGATCATGACAGATACTGAAAAACCGCCGTCTGTCTCACTCGACAAAATCTGTGGCACTCACGGGCGGAAGCTGGTACAAAACCCACAACCAAACAACAGACATGCGCAGAACCGTTCGATCTGAATACAATTCACACAACCGTCGAAGCTATGGGCACATTCTAAGAACTACACTTAAAATCGAGCCTTATAAGGATAGGAAATAACTATCGACGCAGTTTGACAAACGTATACAAGAAAAGTGGGCCTGACCGCTCCATAAATGGACATGACCCAACATCGGTCAACCAACAATCATATCGGCAACCGAAGGGCATAAGAACAGTATCCCACCTAAAGTAAAACGTAACTCCAATTCCAAGAGTTATATACTTTGCATTAGAAAAAATTGCGTACATAGATAACATGGTGAAATTCTTATGTGTAACAATGTTATTAAAAATAAGAAGATATCCTGGACATAAAGTTGTATCAGATGATACCAGGATAGTGCCAGATAAGTGTCTGGTCATCAGTAATACCGGCTTCTCTGAAGAGAGTAAGGGTGTATAGACACAAAGGTAGGGTCAAGCTATGTAAGTTCTCAGAGAAGATGGTGATGTGGTACTCTGAGTCCCTAACTGCTACCTCTCCTGATCCGCCTCTGTGATTGTGGTATTATTAGTGTTTCTGACTCTGCTAGGGGTAATTTATATAACTAAAATTTACCAACAGTGAATAAAAAAATTTAACTTAAAGAATTTAAGTAAGTCTGCTGGTAAATATTTACAATTTATTAAAACAGAGTCTCTTTTATGTTTGGAAAAACATTAAAATGAAATATTTTACAACATTAAATAAATAAGAACAGTTTAACAAAAATGTCTTTCTCTTGTGTAAGATGTCTATTTCTTGGTAGACAGTCTAACTTGGTTGATCTTTCATTTAAGAATTATTAGTGTTATCTTTACAATATAATTGTGCTATATACTGTTATTTGCATCATGAACTGGATGAGGTTATTTGTTTGGTGAACCGGCATACGCTACACAGTTGCGCTGAGAGCAACTTAACTGAGTCACTGCAGATGGCTCCCTCACAATGCTGGATGGAATCTTCAGATGAGAATGTTCCAGCTGTACACACGAAATGGCTGGCACTTTATCATAGACTGGCATTGCATTCGTTGCACTCTCAGTAAGAGAAGCCTCTTCTTATTTGTAGGCTTTAGGTTAAAGGATTAAATGATTAAACCCTCAGGCACACACAGACAAGCATTTAATGGTTGATTAAGGTCTGCTAATCAGGACAGAAGGCAAACGCTGGCATTAACATGTGCACCGCTTTCCCCCGCTTGCTGTGTTTTCAAAAAATAGTGACTAACTTTAGTTGGTTAGGCCAGTCTATTTATAGTGTGACCCCGGACGAACGAGATGGCAATCCCGAAGAATGAAATCAAAATCGGAAAATGTGGGTACCTATTAGTCTATCGTACAATGTAGGAAAACTGCTTTTTTAATTATCTCCGTTATTCCTGATGCTATTTTATTCCCTCAAATCTTAAATTATACTTGGGATTAGGCTTGATATATCTATGTAATAATCTTTTAGTTACCAAATTGCATTTTATAGTATGCATAGTTTAAACTGCTAAATTTAAGACAACCTGAAGCTTCGAGTGCATTCAACCTAAGATTTCTCCCGTCCTATATTAGTATTAGTAAAAGTGTTATTACTTACGGGAAGAGTAACGTCCCTAATAGTGTGTTGATATCCTCTTTCAAGTGGTACTTCTTCTATACTGCTGTAGTAAAATTCCGAAGTTAATCATGTTACACAGATAGGGCCTTGCCATCTTTATTTTTCCAAGCAGTAGTAAACACGGGACCAAGAAAGCGTTTTCATTGGTCGGTGTATTTTATCTTTCTAAAATGTATGGCGCGCCGTATGGTCAGAATATTTAGAATTCGTGATGTGAGACAGACGTCATTTCACGACATAGCCTCCCAACTCAAAAGCGTAAACCCGCTGTTGGAGCTTCTTGTCTGGATTCACAATCACGACATTCTTCCAATCTTGGATTCACTCTGCCTTACTCTTCTCCTGGTTTCCTTCAGGTGGGTGACTTTAAGCAGGCACTACTAAAGAATTTTGCCTCAACACTCTGAGATCCAGGGATAATACCGCATGTTGTATTAATAAACAGCACAGGTGCTGCTGCCTGTCTAATTGCTGATTATCAATTAATGTTCACCATTACTCTTCTCTGAGTCTGTTCAATGACATGTCCAGAGGTGTTAGATGGTCCTCAAGGTTCCAATAGTTATGAGGATGTCATCTGTAAAATTAGGTGATAGCTGCGTTTCATAAGGGATCCAGTAATTTCCTCATCATCCTGGTTAAAACACTCGGAGTATTCTTCAACCCAACAAGCAACATATGGAACTCAAAGTGCCCCTCCGAGGTGCTGACAGCCAGCAATGGTCTGAGCTTAGGCTTGACGGAATTTTGTAATACCCTTATCTAGATTCGGGAGCCGCGGTAGCATAGTGGTTAGTGCACTGGCTTCCTAGCGAAGTGGTCTATGGCTCGATCCCCAGATGAGGCGGGAATTTTTTAGGCCACAAACGGCTCCTGGGTCGACCCAGCCCCAAATGGGTACCAGAGCAACTCTGGGAAGGTTAAGGCGGCCGGCGTGATGCCGACCACATCACCCCTCGTGTGCCGACGGTCAAGATAATATGGGCCTTACACCATTTTCCCAATATGCCTCAATGGGCGTGTAACGGGTTCCATTTTTTAAATCTAGATTCACTAGTGACTTTGGTACTGTAATTATTTCCCAAATCCAGGCAGAGTCTATTTTCACTAGAGGGTTCTTTCAGCTAAACCTCACTGGAGCGATAATATGATTCATATGGGGAAATGAATTTCCTGCACTAAGAAATCAATTCTCCCTTTAGCATTTGCTATATAATCTCAGTCCATGTCCGTGAGAAAACATCAAATGGACCTTGTAGGGCCGGCCAACTACCACTGTTGCCGGTGCCCTCATAATGCTAATTTAATAGCCGTATGTTGAAGTGAGCTGACCATTAGGCCAATTGCCCAATCTCCCACTCTCAATTTTTATGGGGTTACCCCGCAGTTTCGTTTTCAAAGTTGGCTGACTAACCATACTTCTATTTTTAGCCAGTTCAAAGAATTTAGAACACCTTTGTGCTGTGCAGGATGGGTTGTTTACCCTTTGTACGAGACGGAGAGTTGCGATGGTTACTGGTTTATTGGAAGACTGGGTGTGAGAAGGTGCTGCCCTACCCACTATGTCTACCTTATTCTTTTTATTTTGAGGCCTATTTTCACCGCAATGCGTTTCTAGGTCCTGTTGAGTTTCTCCACTTGTGGAGTTTACCTTGCTACATTATGCACAGGCGGTCACCTACTGAAATACGTCTTCAGCAATGCCTGGCCAATAATATTTCACAAATGGTCTTTGACAGGTGGTACCAATTTTCCCATGTCCACCGTCTGATACAACATGTGTTAATTCCATAGCCTTGTCCTTATAACTCAATGGCAGTACTAACTGTCCATATCCATTTTGCCCTGCTCCAGCTTTTCTGTAAAGCAATCCATCCTTCAAATAGAACTGTCCTTTCTTAGGGGGTTTATGGCTGTCTGGCAATTTGCCAAGGAAAGATTTTAATGATCTACCTTTAGCCTGGGCTTTTTTCATCTTTTTAGGATGAATATTAAGTGGTATTCCTTCCTCCTTCCCAGGGATTGACCTGACCTGGAGTGTTGCCATGATCACAGGTTTTATTGGGTTCCCTAGGAAAACATATCTTCTTCCTAACACCAGCGGGTAATTAGGATCATCACACACTGCTGCACTAATCACTCCCTTCACATAGCGAGTTCTGACATTTATCCTTGCTATAGGAAGTGTCATGGTGGCTGTTCCTTTTAATGTCCCTTGTATCTCCACTTTTTCTGTGGTATACTGCTCAGGGTGCACCAGAGTTGCACCTACAACTGAGTCAAATTCCAATCCTGAATCATAAAGGCACATAATCTTATTGCCATTACATGTTCAAATTTTGCACCACTTATCTCCCTGTCTATAGGGTTTCTTATCTTGTACCTGAGGATTCCTGTTTTTATGATCAAATCTGGGTTTGTCATAGTCTTGTTTGTATCTGGGTTGGTCCCTATTATCATACTCATCTTGGTTTGGGGTTGGCCTACTATTTTCTACTTGTTTCATCCTAATTCCTGCTATCTCTTTCTGGGCTGCTTGATTTCTCTCAGCAACTGTTAAAATCCCCCCCAATCTCTCTGCACCTTGTTC
The DNA here is from genome assembly GCA_024509875.1 of Oreohelix idahoensis. NCBI lineage: Eukaryota > Metazoa > Mollusca > Gastropoda > Stylommatophora > Oreohelicidae > Oreohelix > Oreohelix idahoensis. Next base: position 976,304 of record JAMPIV010005015.1, on the reverse strand, counting down.
CATAAGAAATTTTCTCATATCTGGAGGCATAGACTCTCTCACTTGTTCCATCATGACCATTTCTTTTAGGTCTTGACACTTTCCAAGAGTAGTCCACTTCTCCAAGTAGGTTTCAAATCTTGCAGAGAATTGGTGGTAAGTTTCTCCAGAAAGTACCTTGGCAGTTCTGAATTTTTTTCCATAAAATTCTGAGTTATTCTCATATCTAACCAGCAATGCCTGCTTCAAGATTTCATAATCTTCTTGGTCCTCTCTACCAAGTTTTGAGAAGACTTCATAAGAGACTCCTCTTAGGCCTTGTGACAACTTAAGGCTCCATTTCTCTTTCCCTAGGCCATAGTTAGTAGCTAATCTCTCGTACCTACTTAGATAAGACTCAATCTCACCCTCTTTCTCCACAAATGGGTCCATGTAAAAATTCATGGCACCATTTGAGGCACCCAGACTTGCACTAGTGTCCGAGGTAGTTGGGCTACTTCCATTTCCTGTAACATGTCCTTGAAGTTCAAGCACTTTTAGCCTCAATTCATGTTCCCTTTGTAATCTCTTTTCTTCAACCTCCATTTGCAATCTCTTTTCCTCTTTTCAGCCTTTCTTTCAGCAACCTGTCTTCTTTCCTCAGCCTCTAGTTGACGTTTCTTAGCCTCAGCTTCTATCTGTTTAGCCTCCCTATCAGCTTCTAGTTGTAATTTCTTAACTTCAGCTTCCCTATCAGCTTCTATTTGTAATCTTTTAGCTTCAGCTTCTACCTGTAATCTTTTAGCTTCAGCTTCTATTTGTAATCTTTAAGCTTCAGCTTCTATTTGTAATCTCCTTTCTGTTTCCAACTTCTTATCTTCTCTTTCAACATACTTGTCACATTCAGTAGTGACATATTCAGACACTCAATCACTACTATCAACAGACCAAACACACACTTAATTAATATAAGACTAATTAATTACAAGACCACTGTCAGCGTATCCAGTCACCATAATTTTGTTTAGTACTCAATAGTACTTCACTACGCTTTATTTAGCTTAAGTTTATTCTGACTTTTATTTCATTTTAAATTATTACTCCTACTGCTAACTCAGAGGATGTAAGTAACTATTAAAAGACTGAATGTCTCAAAGAAAAGACCCAGGGTAGTAAATGAAATCCCGGACTGAGACAACAGATGTCGCGAGAGGTTCAGATGTTATTAAAAATAAGAAGATATCCTGGACATAAAGATGTATCAGATGATACCAGGATAGTGCCAGAAAAGAGTCTGGTCTTATCAGTAATACCCCCTTCTCTGAAGAGAGTAAGTGTGTATAGACACAAAGGTAGGGTCAAGCTATGTAGGTTCTCAGAGAAGATAGTGATGTGGTCCCTGACTGCTACCTCTCCTGATCCACCTCTGTGATTGTGGTATTATTAGTGCTTCTGACTCTGCTAGGGGTAATTTATATAACTAAAATTTACCAACAGTGAATAGAAAAACTTACTTACTTACTTACTTACTTAGTCGTTCCCCTTCTACCGTGAGGTGTAGAGGTTTGGAAGAGAGAGCGGCAGACTATTCTATCGGCTGTCTTCCTCCTGGCCTGGTTCCATTCTAGTCCTCGGTCCTTCAAAGATTGTCTAATGTTGTCCTCCCAGCGGACTCTGGGTCGTCCTCGGGGTCTGGATCCTTGGCTCTTTGTTTCCCATGCTTGTCGTGGTAGCCGATCTTCTCCCATTCTGCAGACATGGCCAAACCATCTTAGTTGGGACTGTTCTACTTGGGTCTGTATGGGGTGGCATTTTAGGCCTTGACGTATCGTCTGGTTGTGTACCATGTCTCTTCTTGTTACTTCAACCACCTTCCTCAGATACCTCATTTCTGAGGTTTGGATCTGGCTTTTATGGGTTGTAGTCATTGCCCATGACTCGCATCCATATGTTAAGACTGGGACATAGGTGGAGCGGTATACAGCCATCTTCGTTTTCTTACCAACCTCTCTCTTGCTGAGGAATCCTCGATTTATGGCCTGAAAAAGTCTCCCACCTGCTGCTTTTCGAGTGGCCAACTCTTCTTTGATGCCTCCCTTTCGGTCTATAATAGCTCCGAGGTATTTAAAGTGGTCGACCTGCTCCAGGACCTGTTCTCCCAGCTTAATCTGATGTCATCTTGCGTCTCGTGATATCACCATGGATTTTGTTTTAGAGCTGCTTATGACCATCCCTCTCTTCTCCAGCTCTTCCTTCCAGACTTGCAGGTTGGATTGGAGATGTGCCTCTGATTTAGCAATCAGGGCAACATCATCAGCAAATGCCAGCTCTGAAATATAGACCTGTCTCATCTTCCAGTACCCCACTGAATACTTTCTTGTTCTCTCCTTACATGCCTTGATGACATCGTCCATAAGGAGTATGAAGAGGTAAGGTGATAGGATATCACCTTGTCTTACACCAGTGGTGGTCCTGAACTCTTCTGACTTATGGTTTGCTGTCCTCACATAATTTCTGCAAGACTTGTAGAAGCTCTGTATAGCATGAATCAGAGGTGCTGGAATATTCTTCCTTGCCAAACAGTCCCAAAGTTTGCTCCAAGGGACCCTGTCAAACGCCTTTTCCAGATCTATGAAACAAAGATGGATCTCACTCTTATACTCAAGGGCCTTTTCACTCAGCTGTCTGAGTGTGAAGATTAGGTCTTGAGTACTTCGGTTTGCTCGGAATCCGCACTGGACCTCATCCAATTGTGGCTCAGCTAGGCGTCGGAGTCTCTGCTCTAGGATTCTAGAGTAGATTTTTCCAGGGACACTGAGAAGGGATATGCCTCTATGGTTTCCACACTGTCGATTGTCACCCTTTTTGAAAATTGGTGTTATGATGGCGATCTCCCAATCCTTTGGTATGGTCTTGTTGCACCATGCTGCCTGTAGGACCCTTAAGAGTAACAGGTCGCCTGATGCTCCCATGTACTTAACCATGTCTGGTGTTATACCATCATGCCCTGCTGCTTTGCCCATCTTGATTTTCTCCAGTGCTGCCTTCAGTTCTTCCATCTTTATGTCATCTTCATCACCATTGGTTTCCTCTTCTGTGCTAGTCGTTATCATTTCTGATGTTTTACCTTGCTCACCATCAAGGAGTTCTGAGAAATATTCTTTCCATCTTTCCATCACTTCCTTCGGGGCAGTAAGCAATTTGCCTTGCTTGTCCTTTATACATTTGAGAGGGCATTGTTTTTCCTTCCTCATGTTCTTTAGGGTCTTATAGAACAATTTCTGGTTTTCTTGTGCATCTTTTTCTAGCTTTTCTCCAAATTCTTCCCAGGACTTCTGTTTTGCTGCTAGCACTTTGTTCTTTACTTCTGTTCTGAGTGTCACATATTCTCTATATTTTTCCATTTGTCCTGTTGTGTTTTTAGCTCCTAAGTATTGTTTCCATGCCATTTTCTTCTCTCTTATTTTCTCTTTGACTTCCTCTGTCCACCAAGGTATCCTCTTTCTCTGGTGGTAGTGATCACTTCCAATCTCTGGCCCCCTCCAGACTCTTGCATCTCGGACATATTTGAATGAGCTTCTCCGAACAATGGCATAGTCGATCACTGACTTCTCATTCTTGGTTGGTTCACATCTAGTGTATGCATGTATGCGCTTATGGGGGAACTTTGTGTTTGTAATGATCAGATTCTGCTCACTGCAGAATCGAAGGAGTCGCTTTCCATTGTCATTGAGAGTATCTTCTCCATATCTTCCGATAACTCCACCCCATCTAGCATGGTCATTTCCAACTCTGGCATTAAAATCTCCGAGCATGATAACTTCATCTAGGCAGTCATCCACTGTCCTTTGAAGCAGCTCGAAGAATTCCTCCTTGACCTCTGCTCTCTCATCCTCATTTGGCCCATACACTATGACCAGGTTGACTATGGTTTCTCCTTCTTTTAGTTTCACAACCATAATGCGCTCTGAGACAAAGTTCCACCCCTTGATACTATCTTTTTGATTTTGGGCTCAATGCAACCCACACCCCCTTTAGCTCTTTCGGATATGGGTACACCACTGTAGAGCAGCGTGTTGCCATTGAGATCCATGACTCCTTGTCCTTTTTTCTTTGTTTCCGTTGTAGCCAGGATTTCTAGTTTTGCTTTCCTCATCTCTTCCACCAGCTCCTCTTCCTTCCCATTTATACTTCTTGTGTTCCATGTTCCATAAGTCGTAGTCCGTAGTCCGTTCCAGTTCGTCGCCTTTAGAATCAGTCCGGTTTTCTCTCTCGTGTTACTCGTAATCATGGTTTAAAGCAAACAGGTGATTGGCCTGTTGTGCATTTGCATGGTGGAGGGGCTGCCTCCTTACGGCCTCCATGCAGGCCGCCCTCCTCCTTTTTCATCCGGGCTTGGGACCGGCATAGGCGGAGTTGAATAGAAAAACTTAACTTAAAGAATTTATGTAAGTCTGCTGGTAAATATTTACAATTTATTAAAACAGTTTCTTTTTTCTGTTTGGAAAAACATTAAAATCAAATATTTTACTACATTAAATAAATAAGAACAGTTTAACTAAAATGTCTTTCTCTTGTGTAAGATGTCTATCTCTTGGTAGACAGTCTAACTTGGTTGATCTTTCATTTAAAAATTATTAGTGTTATCTTTACAATATAATTGTGCTATATACTGTTATTTGCATCATGAACTGGATGAGGTTATTTGTTTGGTGAACCGGCATACGCTACACAGTTGCACTGATAGCAACTTAACTGAGTCACTGCAGATGGCTCCCTCACAATGCTGGATGGAATCTTCAGATGAGAATGTTCCAGCTGTATACACAAAATGGCTGGCACTTTATCATAGACTGGCACTGCATTTGTTGCACTCTCAGTAAGAGAAGCCTCTTCTTATTTGTAGGCTTTAGGTTAAAGGATTAAATGATTAAACCCTCAGGCACACACAGACAAGCCTTTAATGGTTGATTAAGGTCTGCTAATCAGGGCAGAAGGCAAACGCTGGCATTAACATGTGCACCGCTTTCCCCCGCTTGCTGTGTTTTCAAAAAATAGTGACTAACTTTAGTTGGTTAGGCCAGTCTATTTATAGTGTGACCCCGGACGAACGAGATGGCAATCCCGAAGAATGAAATCAAAATCGGAAAATGTGGGTACCTATTAGTCTATCGTACAATGTAGGAAAACTGCTTTTTTAATTATCTCCGTTATTCCTGATGCTATTTTATTCCCTCAAAGCTTAAATTATACTTGGGATTAGGCTTTATATATCTATGTAATAATCTTTTAGTTACCAAATTGCATTTTATAGTATGCATAGTTTAAACTGCTAAATTTAGGACAACCTGAAGCTTCGAGTGCATTCAACCTAAGATTTCTCCCGTCCTATATTAGTATTAGTAAAAGTGTTATTACTTACGGGTAGAGTAACATCCCTAATATTGTGTTGATACCCTCTTTCAAGTGGTACTTCTTCTATACTGCTGTAGTAAAATTCCGAAGTTAATCATGTTACACAGATAGGGCCTTGCCATAATTATTTTTCCAAGCAGTAGTAAACACGGGACCAAGAAAGCGTTTTCATTGGTCGGTGTATTTTATCTTTCTAAAATGTATGGCGCGCCGTATGGTCAGAATATTTAGAATTCGTGATGTGAGCCAGACGTCATTTCACGACAATATATATCATGGCTAGTTCTTGCCTGGAAGCTTACGACATACCAGAAAGTACATAAGTGACTTGGCATCCATAAGTGGAAGGCAAAGGTTATATCTTACGCATGTATCATAACTAATAGGTTTCTGTGGCATTGGCAGCCTGGTCGTTGGAGGAACGCTTTTCCCACATAGGGAGATTCACGGGTTGACATGGGAGTCGCCGGGTGGTCGGAACAGAGGCCAGGTGGGCCACATCGTGGTTGGCGGTAGATGGAGACGTGCGTTGCAGGATGTGAAGGTGGGGTGGGGGGCGGATGTGGGAGGTGGTCGCTATTTGGTGGCAGCAGGACTTAGGGTGAGGCTAGGAAGGGCTGGACCGGCTGTGACTGCACAGAGGGAGTTTGACGTCACCAAATTGGGTGACTTCCTTACCGGAGGAGCTTTTGCTGCCGACATGGTGAAGCGGTGTCGGTTTGCCAAAGGTCAGGATAAGACATTGACTGATGGTATAGACCAGAGTTTCAACACCGTTTCAGCAATGTACAAGGGGGGCGGCAGGTCATGCTTGGGATTCCAGAGGGGGGAGGAGGCGGGACTGGATAGCGCCACAGACATTGGACACCATGGCGATGGGAGGGGAAATGGGGGAAAGGGGGCAGAGGCGAGGTCCCCCAGGTTAAGGCAACTGTGTAGCGAACAGTGCAGTCGGCTGGACAGGGGGGTTGAGCGCCAGGTCCGAGCCAACGGGGTGGGAAATTTCCTGGGCGATCTTGCAAGGCGGGCAGGATAGGCGGCACTGGGAGATGAACGGGGCACAGTATGCGAAGTTACTAGGTTCATCGGCGGAAAACGGGGTGCAAACGGTGTTACATTATTAGGAGATGGGCAAGGCAGTCTCAGAGCGGCAGCGGAGGGACGGGATGGGCAGAGCGCTTCGGAGAGGCTCTGGGCGGGGAGCCACCGGAGACACAGTTGAATGTTCCTGGGGCTGAGGGCGATCTAGATGTGGATACAGACATTCCACGAGGGGAGGAGGTCATCACAGCAATCAGGGGGTTAAGGAACGGCAGAGCTCCGGGCCATTTTGACTTGGGTGCAGAGCTGTTTAGGACAGACCCTGAGCTGGCGGCAGAACTATTGGAGCCGCTGTTTGCACGGGTCTGGAAAATGGGGACAACACCATCAGAGTGGAACAGGGGAATGGTTGTCGGGTTGCCCGGTGGGGGGGGGGGGAGATCTTGCGGACTGCAGTGGTTGGAGAGGGGTCGCTCTTCTCTCGGTTCCCAGCGGAATACTGGGCAGGATGGTTGTACAGAGAATTTCAAGGGCGGTGGACCACAGGCTGAGGAAAGAGCGGGCAGGATTTGGAAGGAGCAGGGGATGTGTGGATCGTGTATTCACTCTCGGGAACGTTGCAGAGCGGTGCTCAGGGTGGCAAAGACAGCTTTACATTAATTTCGTTGATTTTGAGGGGGCTTTTGACAGCGTGCATTGGGACAGTTTATGGAAAGTGCTGAGGGCTTGTGGAGTTCCGGGCTACATGGTGTCGGTCATGGAAAGCCTCTATGCCGGCTTTGCGTGTGGTGTTGGACGGGGCAACCTGGCCTTTGAGGTGGGGACGGTAGTGCGACAGGGATGCCCCTTGTCAACCACTCTATTTTTGGCAGTCATAGACTGGGTGATGCGCCGGGTGGCAGAGGGCGGTCCAGGAGGAATGGGATGGACGGCATTTTCTGCGTTGGAAGATCTGGGGTGTGCAGATGACATTGCACTGCTGGCGCATTCGCGTCGGCACATCCGGGAGGGAACGGATAGACTTGGTAAGTTTGGCCGGCGGGTGGGCTTGGGCATCAGTTTAGGGAGGTCTGGGGTCATGGCGCTCTGTGTGAGCGGCCCTGCGCCCATATCAGTGGGGAGTCGGCGGCTGGTGCAGACAGATACCTTCACATGCCTAGGGGACATGGTGGCGCCGGACGGCGGGGCAGGCGGGGACATCAACATCAGAATGAATAAGGCAAGAACGGCCTTCTTTAGCCTAAACAACATCTGGAGGACCTCCCGGTACAGCACAGGCACAAAATTAAGATTATATCAGAGCTGTGTGCTTTCTGTGCTTCTCTATGGTGCGGAATGCTGGAGAGTTACAGAGAAGGAAATGTCGAAATTGTCCTCTTTTCACACAACATGCCTAGGAAAAGTTCACCGAGTCTTTTGGCCGAGTGCCATCGCTAACCGGGATCTGCTTGCTCATAGCGGGCGGGGGGACATGCACACCGTCATGGCTGGCGGACGCTGGGGCTGGGTTGGCCATGTCCTCAGGGGAGACCCCGATGCCATCACAGGGGCAGCTATGCTTTGGATCCCTGGGGAGAGCGAGGGAGGGGCCGACCGAAAACAACCAAGCGGAGGACTGTGGAGGCTGAGATGCAAAGAATGAACCAGAGTTGGGGCACTGTACGAAGGATGGCCAGCGACCGAGCAAAGTAGAATCAATTTGTTGTTGCCCTACAAGACGCCACTAGGCGTGATGGCCACTGACTGCTTTGACGGTCGGCGGCTAAGGATCAAAGAAGAAGAAGATGTATCATAACATGTGATTTATTCATGTATTTTGTTATTTCTGCACAGTACACATTATCTTATCGTGCTATCTCTGTAACATACTACCATGAATCATTCAGTTACATACAAACACTGAAGACACGGTTGCCTCATGAACAGCAGTGGTTGGTGAGATTGTTCGAACACCATGGCCACCTATTATCTTTTGTTCCAGGTTTTATGATCGTTCCTGATCGAGCTCATGATCGAGTTCGTGATCGAGTTTAAACTAAAGACTTGAGGACCTTTGATCCTTCTAACTGAAGCCTAGTGGTCAAACAATCTTCAACACCTTAGTCCCTGTCACGAAGTGGATTTAAGTTTAGAGTGTGTCCAGTGTATAGACAAGACCCTAGTATGAGATAGACTGAGAAGATAGAATTAGATGTGAAAATTATAGTGAATGTGGACAGATGAGCCAATTGGCCCGAGAGATGAGAACCGAGATTGATTCTCCCTCCCCACTTGTGACTACTATAATAGCTATAGACTCACCATCTCCTACTGCCAATAAAGGAGATAAGGTATTAATCAGGACCACAGACACCACTATAGAGACAACATATAAGTACCGTAAGTTTGCTATAAATTAGAGAACCTGATCCAGTGAGCATATTTATAGTTTTATTACAGAAAAATAATCAACATAATCAAATCACATAGAAACAAAATCAATAATATGCAATGTTGCACAGACCTGAAAACAAGAAAAACAAATGTAATTTTGGTAGATACTAGAAAACCACCACTTTACTCCTTCTTCCACCCTGCTGGGGAAAAAATAGAATGATTACTGAGTTAACCACAATTAATGGGTGGGGCCATCAACTTTAGCCAACACTCCCTACTACAATCTATTACCTACTGTCACTGTTCTGCTGACACTGCCTAAACTATTGTCTACACACAAACACAGCTTCCAGCCTCTTTAGGCGATAGACACGCCGCTAATTTAACACCACTGGACTGCTACCCTAGTAGACTTAGATTACAACTATGGCTCAGAGGCTATCCCTCTAATGGATAATATAAGACCCTACTGGTCCTGTCTATTTTCTTCCTCCTTCTCTCTCTCTCTCTCTCTCTCTCTCTCCGCCTGGACTCAGTGTCTCTCTAACACTCGACGTCTGCTGATGTGGCGTCTCCGTTACACCTCTTCTCTTGATAACGTTCAGAACCAGGAATGATATCCCTGTCTCCTGCTTCTGATTTCTGCACTGGTGACTTGGGTTTCAAGCTCGAGGTACTTGAATCACTTGTAGAAGCTTCACAGCTGCTGATCGACTTCTTACTTGCCCCATTAATTCGCTCAAGGTTTAGGGACAAACAGCTTGATTATGGCTGTATAAAACTGTAGACCAATCTCCCAGCCACGTGCTGTTGTCGGAGTGGTATAATGAGTTAAGAGCTCTGGATTAAAAGACAAATCCTGTTCCCAGCTGAAGATTGTCTTCGCAACCTGGGAACATATGATATTTCTTGCACCTTTTCCGATCTCTCGAACTATATGCTCCTGAGATGACAACCTGCTGTTGTAAAGGACCGAGGCTGGTTGCCCCTCCTACAGACCGTGACAAACTCGCTGTGGAACAAACAACACAACAGCTATATAACACGTCAAAAGTTACACATCTCAAACACTAAACTCCCTTCTCCCTTTAAATCAATTACAGCTCCCCTTCTCCATTCCCGCTATGCACAACTATACAAAATATGTATGCCCCACAAGGTCATCCTACCAGGGAATCCCTCTCTCTCTCTCTCTCTCTCTCTCTCTCTCTCTCTCTCTCTCTCTCTCGTTTCCAAAGTAAACATCGGCTGACCCAGATCTTATGTTCTGCATGACTAGCCACGTGTCACAACATTTTTTTCCCCTGAGGAAATACCTGTCCGAAAATACTTGGGCTACTTTTCTCACTGACCCTTATCAATACAAAATTAAATCTAGGCAGGCTGAAACCCGTCTCAGAAACCACTTCCCTTATCAAAATAAAATCTACATCTCTTGAAAATAAAAGGAAAATCCCATAACAGAAATATAGATTACATCTCGTGTCTTCTGACTATACAACAATAAAAATGTACAATAAATAACGTACGCCAAATTTATGCTAGCGTATTTAAACTGCAATTAAACTATAAACAATTGAGGTTATCAATGTATCCCCCTGTAGTTAAATACACGTGGTTCTGTGTTCAACATAATGTTAACTTCACCTTTCTCTGGGTAACATTCCTGAATTAAAACTCAATACAATAACCGCGCCCACGTGCTTAAAATTTACAAAATCCCGCTCCCGTTTATATACAGAAGTTTATCATAAATTAAAGATGCGGGTTTTTCCTGCCACCCTTCTTTAAAAAATTTAGACCTTCTTTTGAATATTACGGAGCTCACATTAAATGTCTCAAAATCTTTACACACTCCTAGCTACGGCTATTATCATATAAAGACTTCTCTGCATCTCTTACATTAAATACTTTCTCTGAGATCGTAATTGATGGCCCTTCGGTTTAAGAACTAAATTAAAACCTCCTGAGGAAAGCTTATACTTTAACCGGTTAGTCTCTATTAGAAGCGAATTACCAACTACCACGCTAAATAGTTATGGCTTACACAATAGATCAAATTTCTCACTGAAGAGCAGTGCTATGACGTAGATTCTAACGGCTGAATATTCTTCAGACAAAAGGGACCTGCAATTAATTTCCTCTAGTATTTATTACAGACAACGAGGCCAGATACCTCAACGCTGGCGTTCCTCTCTGACCAAAGAAATCCCTACAAAATTAAACAACCGAGCCTCCGCCAATAGATTTGAAACGCGTGAGTCATAAGATACAGACCGCGTGTCTAAAAAAATTGCGTCACGTTACGCGACGACCGCGATTCTTTTTAACAAAGAAACTGATATTCCCTGATCGCGATTATCTAGCGAAAAGAACTGGTGAAAAAACGAACTGGTGAAAATCTACTATTCTCCCCTGTAGTCTCTGTTAAAACCGCAATTATTAACCCTACAGAAACAGACCAAACTCAATATATTACAAAGAGAAAAACATGGGAAACACATATAGTTTTCAGAGAGAAGAAGACTGAATCAAACTCATATAGTTATAGAGAAAAGAAGGCTGGGACCTGTTGAAAATAAAAGTCATATTAACTCTATCACAGTCCCCCGTAGTTATACGGCGGGCTGAAGGAAATTCTTCCTGATCATCAGTGTGTCTCATGAACCTCGAGCAAACACAAGATGAGTTTTATGTGTATCCATCCAACAAACACTGTGAGCAGTTTCTAAAGCAAAGGTCGATGATGATAACAGCTAGAGACTAGATAGCAAGATACATCAAAAATATACTGTGACAGACTTTTATAATTTCATTGGAAGATTCATCCAAGATTTTTTTACTATTATTTATTTTAATTTGTAAATATAAATAATCATACATTTTACCATCTTCCAACACCCATTTCTCATTTCAAGGCTAGATAGATGTACATAAATAAATTATGAAATTGTACTCCTTTGACTTGTTAAATTTTTAACTGTTAAATTTTGAGTTACTTTTTCTAATTTAATTATATTATCACATAGGGTTACTAAAGCGAAGGTGGCACAGTATACTTCTGAAGCTCAGAGTATTCACAGCCGTAACTCAATTGTGTTACCAGTGCACTTCTCTGGCACTGGACTTCATACTTTCTGGAGAGAGATTCTACTTCTTCTCTACCACTATCATCACACCAGAAAAACCTTTCGATACACAAATAAATCCCTATACCTATCTTTAAACATTTACGACAGTTGTGAAAACGTCAACATCAGCCAACAGAAATGGAATTTACCGAACTCTGATTAAACAGCTTGACGCTGTAGATTTTGCTGACGACGGAGCTCTTTCATTTCTATATCGGTGACCAGAAGCAAGAGAAAAGGGCAGTTTTTGATGACAAGAGATCACATCAGTTGCGTCTGATTATATCCAGGGAAAAGCAAAAGATTATGATAATAACTTTGGCCAATGATAGCGTGATTGTGCTGAAAGAATCGTTCTTATGGGGCATGGACGCACTATATTAATTCAGAAGGCTGGGCTCCAAGAAGTCCCTCAAGTTTTTGCCGCGTCTGTACTCTGCAAAGAGTGTGTGACACCACGGGTTACTAGATCAGCTTGGAGAAGAGTAATGTGGGGAAAGAGGCTTTTTCTAACAGCAGCGCTGTGGAGGTGATAAGTTAAGGTTAACACGACTCTATCAGAAGAGATTTTTGTTGCGTGAGTTAAGGACTTCTTGACCCATTCTCTCTATTTCTCGCTATTAGTACGTCGTCATTCATTCACCAAACGGATTCACTGTTATGTTGTCTCCTGTCTTTTTACTAGTGTCATTTTGACTGTTGAAACAGCAGATGAGAAGACGACGCTGGTGAAGGGTAGTGCACACAGTGATGAAACATTTTGCCAGCATTACAAGGCAGTTCTTGTTGTGGACACGCCATTTCAAGAGAGATAAAATAAGGTGGACTACAAATGAAGCTGAGTACTGAAGACAGAAATGAAAGAAATTATGAAGACATGGAAATATATTGTGGATATATAGAAGAAAGGGGCATATCTCATAGAAAGATAAGAAAACCAATAAGGAGGTCCTAGAAAACCGAGGTATGAAAAGAGATCTAATGAAGGAGATCAAAATTAGGCAGCTAAAATATTTTGGCAACATTAAAAGACATAACACCTTGCAGAAAACCATAATAGAAGTGTGAGTTGAAGGTAAACGTGCAAGGGGAAGACAGCGCTATAAATGGGAAGATAACATCAAGAGATGGGCAGGAAAGAGTGAGGATGTTGGAGATCCATTACAGCCAACGTTCAGATTCTGGAGATAACAGTAATAATGATGATGATGGAAAGACATTGAACTCATGGACAGAACAAAAGGATATTTCGTGAGTTTGCTGTGTTTCTTGTGGGGATGAAGGGTAATGAAGGAATGAATTACGATTGCACTACGACTAATCATCCAGCTATAATTTGATGAATGCCACCTTGCTTATTCTTATTTTATCGTTAGCATGGCAGCAGTGGTTAATCTTAGAGTACGTTGTTACAAGTCTTACCTTTTTCCTAAAATGAAGATGATAATCTCTTCTGCAGACTGGCTCCAAACATCTACAGTATTTGAGCGGGACAAGTCCAATCTTGTACTGGTCTGTGACACTCGTGTTTGACCTCGTGTCTTTCTTATTTCTCTGCAGTATTTACCCCGTCATGGGGCTACTGAACGGCTTCCACGAGATTAACGCGCTTCTCGGTAAATATGTCCTGTCATGTTGTAGACATAGAATTAACGAACATGTGGGTAAAATATGCCCCGTCATGTTGTAGACACAGGGTTAACGAACATGTGGGTAAAATATGTTCCGTCATGTTGTGGACACAGGATTAATGAACATGTGGGTAAAATATGTCCCGCCATGTTGTAGACACAGGATTAACGAACATGTGGGTAAAATATGTTATGTCAAAATGAAAACACAGGGTTAAAGAATATGTGGGTAAAATATGTCCCGTCCTATTGTAGACACAGGATTAACGAACATGTGAGTAAAATATGTCCCATCCTATTGTAGACACCGGATTAACGAACATGTGGGTAGAATGTGTCCCGTCCTATTGTAGACACAGGATTAACGAACATGTGAGTAAAATATGTCCCATCCTATTGTAGACACCGGATTAACGAACATGTGGGTAGAATGTGTCCCGTCCTATTGTAGACAAAGGATTAACGAAGTCCCGTCATGTTGTAGACACAAGATTTGTAAACACATGAGTAAGATATATCCCGTCATGTTGTAGACTGAGATTAACGAATACCTTGGTAAATATGTACCGTTATGTTGTCAACACGAGATTAACGAAACTCTGGATAATTTTATATCCCGTCCTGTTCTAGACTGAGATTAACGAATACCTGGGTAAATATATCCCGTCATATAGTAGGTACGAGATTAAAGAACCCGTGGGTAAATATATCCAGCCATGTTGTAGACACGAGATTACACACTTCTGTGTAAATATATCCGGCCATGTTGTAGGCACGAGATTATGAACCTATGGGTAAATATGGGGCGTTGGGGTTTAAAAAGATCAGGAGTCGCAATTTTTAAAAAATTAACAGAAAAATAACTAACGAACTTGTTGGCATAAAATTTGGCCACATGTTACAAGATATATTATATTTTATGATGAACAAAGTTTACTTTATAAATTTTAATGTTTTATGTGAAAATAATTAATTAACATGAAGTGATGAAAAAAAATGAAAGGAAAACCCCCAGTGCACCTGGGAATGAATTTTACTCACATAAAAAGTGCAAAGAATGCCAAACCAGCAGATGATGTGCATAACATCCCTACCTATGGCGTGAACCACCCAAAAATGTCTACCTCAATGAGCTTTGTAGATATGGCTCTTGCAATATGACCCTTTTAAATAGCACAAATTTAGAACTTTGTATAGCAATATCTCTGTTTCTATACCATGTAAGAAAAAAGTGGAGGTTCATGCCATAAAGGATAACATGGGCTATAAGTGTGCAAAATTTGAAAGCTATAGCTTTAAAATTGTAGAAAATATCACCGGAACTGTGAATCGCAGGCCCTGTTTTCGTTAAAGTTTAGTTTTTAAAATGTTAAAACACTTATCTGATCTCTTTGAACATTGATAACTCATAAACTATTACAGATAAACACATAATTCAAAAAGAATATCGAAGTAAAAAGGCTTATAAATATTTAAAACACAATTATTATATGCAAATCAAAAATAACCTTTTTTGTCTATTTCTGGGTGTACATGCCCCCTTAAGCCCCACACCCACCACCCAGGACATGACTGGAACAGATGTGATGGAGGTGAGATGTATAATTGTATAGAAGTACACTAGAGGACATGACTGGTGTAAATGTGCAGGATGTAAGAGGGACAATGGGGGGACATGATTAGAGTAGATGTGCTGGAGGTGAGAGGTATGGTGGAGGACATGACTGAATTAGATGTCGTCGTGAGAGGTACAAATGAGAACATGATTGGAGTAGATGTACTCGAGGTGAGATGTATAGATGTCATTGAGTTAATCCGAGAATTAACCGTTGGGTTGTTCCTGGTTGCTTAGATAATAACGGTGGCTTAGATGTACTGCAACCAAGTGATATATTAAAAGTTCAGTTATTTTTTTTTTAAACCGGGCAACGCCAGGTAAATTTGCTAATTTGATCTAAATACTACATTTTCCCAATCGCAGATACCCTATTAAATATGGTAACAGTCAATGGTTATTTTACTTGTAATAATATTATCTAAATGTTACTTTTTCCCATCGCAGAGCCCGTATTAACCATGGGAGTGGCGAACAGTGTCATGATAGTGGTGTTTTACTATGTACTGCAGTTTGCCTTTAGCTCACCAGCTACAGCTGCCTTCGTTATTTGTCTCTTCACCTATTTTCTAGGTATGTGCTCAATTTTCTCACATTCTGTGAGAATAAGCATTAACAAAATTAATGGTAATAGTGGTAGCAGTAGTTGTAGTAATGTCAGTAGTAATGTAAGAAGTAATTACAAGAATTTATTAATTTGTAATCACTTTTAGAAATTGATGTAGTAATTGCTTTAATAATTTACCAGTATGATCACATTTCAGCCCCTCAAGTAGCACAGACCTTCAGTAAAACGTATTGGAAGTCTCGATGTCACGTGCCCTCAGCGCACTGTATTTCTATGTCTTATCTCTGTAACGTGCCCTCAGCACAAGGTCTTTCCATGTCTTCTTCCTGTCCCATGCCCTCAGCGCAAGGTCATTCTGTGTCTTCTCCCTGTCCCGTGCCCTCAGCTCATTCAGCTCATGTTCTGTCCATGTCTTCCTCATCACTGTTGTTGTTGTCTTGTTCTCTTCTCCGTGAGTTTTTCGGTTTACTTCTATTTCTCTCACCTTGGGGAAGTCAAAGCAAGTACTGCCTTGTAATATTATGAGCATGTCTCCTCAATGTATGGCCCATCCATCGCCATCATCC
This sequence comes from Oreohelix idahoensis, assembly GCA_024509875.1. NCBI lineage: Eukaryota > Metazoa > Mollusca > Gastropoda > Stylommatophora > Oreohelicidae > Oreohelix > Oreohelix idahoensis. Next base: position 960,003 of record JAMPIV010005015.1, on the reverse strand, counting down.
TCTTCTCATCCATTCATCCACTGGCATTTATTTGTTTCTTGTCATCAGTTTCACAGAAGTAATCTTTTACAATTTCAATCCATGTATTCTACGTAAGCGTCCACATATGAAAGCCTGTGGCTTTTTAGTTGTTGATTTTGTTGTTCTGCATTTTTGAGAACCATACAAAATGACTGACTTGACATTTAAGTTCGAGATTCAGATTTTTGTGTTGAGCTTGATTTAATTTGGTCTCCATATATTTTCACGGAGTATTTGTTTAGGAGTAATAGGAGTCAAGCTGCAGAGCAAAAATTGGAAGGCATGTATGATATATTAATGAGGATTTAGCGTTGTATTCATATATAATAATATAATAGCCCCTTCAGTCATAACTGACTATGGGAATGCGCCCCTGAAATGACAGCCCTCAGCTGCTTATTTTCCTGGTGCTCCTTTCGACGTTTTCTCCCCTCCTCTGCTTGTTGTGTGAGCCTCTCTTCGCCCAATCTGAGTTGGCGACGTAAATAGCATCGCCACTTAGTGCGATCGGCAGCTTCATCCTCCCATGTTGCTGGATCCATGTCCAGTGCCCTCATATCTCTCTTGCACATATCTTTGAACCTCAGCTGTGGTCGCCCAACTGTTCTCCTGCCATCTGCTAATTGTCCGTAGAAGATATCTTTTGGGATGCGACCATTGTATGTAGCCGCGTATACTGTGGTTTTCTTCAGAAATAGACTATACCAGTAACAGAAAGAGGCACAGATTAACATAAAATAAATTCTTATGAGAAACAGAAGATATTTAAAAAAATCTTGACACAGATCTTTAACTAGGCCGGCTTCGCTTCGATAACGCGAAGCATTAGTCATGTGATCCCCAACCAATCGTAAGGCTCACTACTGTTCTGCCGGCAAGAATGTAGAACAGACGCCATCTCAGTTAGAAAAGGAAAGTGAATCCTAGCAGACGTGTTTTTGTCTAGCGCTGTGAATATTTAGTTGAAGAGATCAACTTTTAACTCTTTCATCCATTGTGCATTCGATGATGTGGTGTGATATAGTGTTTTTCAGAACATTGTAAGTATATTAACCATAAGACAATTTCACTTGGTTAATAGATCACACGGCTAAGTCTACGGCAGAAATAGGTTCGAACATTAAAATGAAAAAAATGAAAACCTAAAACCTTGTGGGAGGAAATGCTCTATAAATTGGAGAACAGTAAACCTAAGGATTTCCACATCAATATAAAAGGAAGCTTTTGCAAAGAAGAATTATACTGAAGAGTTGCCAGTATATTTGCGAGGACAGAATCTAAATGCTCAACGTAAGAGAACAGTAGAAACAATGAGACAGTGTCATAAATAAAATGAAGACTTTAGAAAAAGGACAGAATTTGCATAAATGAAAAGATACCTTGTTGCATTTGTACACACATTTATAACTGCTGTACACGTCTGTTATTTGGTCCCCGTGCCAGTCCTCTATAAAGAGCAATAAAAGACGATGGAGCAAATACGCAGATAAGCGGAGATTATCATACCGCTATAATCAACCCCAGTGCATAAGGAAACCACGATTAACAAGGAATAAATAAGACTGGAAAATGCATCGATAAAAGGAAGAAATGTTGTACACCTCTACAACGGGAGGTTACTATACCTCTAAGAACGTACACAGACGAAGCGAAAACCCTTCATATGAAGGAAACAGAAAATCCTACATCCCAGATGAAGATAATAACAGTTGTTCACCCCATCGTAGAGTAACATACGCGGATAGGCGAAGTTACAGTGTTTACAGTAGAAACAACATATATCAACGTAAAAGTCGTCCTCAGCTTGACAGAGATAGACGATTTATTGATTACCGGACATACGAAAAACCACATAGCACATGGCAGAAACGGAGGTATCCGATCCACGCTGTTCCCCGTTCGAATCCCCAGCACACAAAATCCCATGCCCCCATGAGACAAACACCTCCATATTATCGCCACAGAGAAACAGAAAGCAGACCACGTATACTATCATCGATCAGGTATAATGACAACAAGACAAGGCACACGACGGCAGCTTACAAACACTGGAACACATTGAATAAACGAGCTCAAAGAATGACTGTACGAAATTTCATAAATGAAGTCAAAACAAGAAAAATTTGGGAGTTTCGTAACATAACATCTAGGAACGGACAAGTTTGCGTCCTAACAACAGACGGATGGAGAGCACACATCGGTCCCATAACACCAGGATAGACAGCCAAGACATACCAACAAGTCAATTTAGCACAATCAACTCCTTGGAATAATCAACCCAAGCCGACAACGCAAGAACCTCAAACCAAGATGATTTGTGCAAAAACAACGATGGTTTGTGTAGCAACACAAACTGACAATACTAAGTCAACGTTTATTCACACTCAAACTTACTCCCGCGGTGACCATTCGTCAGTCGATAGTACCACACTCCAAGTTCAGGCAGCTCCAGTTGGAATACTAGTAAAGAACAACCACTGCTATACCAAAAGAACAAGGTTGGTCGTTACGAACAATCAGATCCTGAAGAAACCATCCCCAAACAGTTTGTGGAACCATATACCACAAATCCTTATGAAGACGAAACGCAACAAGAAATGAGAAACTACAGTGTCAACCCCAGTGCAATTTTGTCAGACCCCAACGAACAAAATGACAGAGACATGGTAGAAGCATATGAACAAGAAACAGATATTGATTTACCAGACACAGCCAGTTCTATTGAAACCAGTGATGCGGATAGCACATTATTTATACCAGTCAGCTCCAGTGTCAAACGCGCCTATAAAACGGAATCTGATCACTCACTCCCTATCAACAAGATTCCTCGTATACAGCACAACTATATCAGACGAAAGATTTTGAAGAAACATAGGAATGTTCCAAAACCAAGCCGAGAAGTATTAGCCTCAGCTCAGCTTGTCAAAAACAACAGTGTGCAAATTACTGCGCCCACTGTAAACGGTGGTAACATACCACAGATCCAAGTCAGACGAAAAATCAAGGCGAAACATATACCTGCCTCAAAATTAACTATGTTCAGATTGACAGTTATAGATGACTTAATGCCAGAAAGTTGTTCCCCGTACATATTCTTCTGATGACCAGCGAACACTCAAGAACAGCCCACAGAGGATTCTAGTTACACATTTTATGGTTTTGTGAAATAAAGATGACACAAAAGATACAATGTTCCTTGTTTAAAGACACCCTCATTAGTCAGACAGTTTTTGATATTTAAAATATTACCTTACTTATAGCACATGTGTCACACTGATTCTGTTGTAACATTGATCTATACTTTTGTAACTGATCATATTCCACGCTTCATTCACTAGACTTCTTGTCCTTACAGTTCCAGACCCCGGTGATTCATTTTCCGTGCATCTTAGTGCATCATTCATGCAGGCAACCCTTGCACGAGAAATTTTCTTCTTACCTGATACTAATATCTTTGTTCCCAATTATCTTACCTCATCTAACATATATTCACTTAGATCCATCACACTGACACCACTATGACATCTGTAATTATTATTGCATGCTATCCTATTTTCTCCACAGGTGTATTCATTTTAGCATGTATATAAAAAATTTGTTTACTTCGCATAAGAAATTGTATATCCAACTTTTAATTCACTATTGTAGGATTTGCCGCATTGGCAAAGCTGCAGCTACCTTTGCCCGCCTCACATCGCGTGTTTGGGGAAACTCCAAACTCACAATGAAGACCAAAGCTGCGGTATATAATGCCTGCGTCACCAGCACACTTCTATATGGTAGCGAGACCTGGACGACCTATGCTAAGCAAGAAAGAAGGCTCAATACCTTCCATTTACGGTGTCTACGCCGCATCTTCGGCATCTCGTGGAAAGATAAAGTGACTAATGTCGAGGTGTTGTCACGTACTGGCCTTCAAAGTATGTATACACTGCTTAGACAGCGCAGACTTCGCTGGCTTGGCCATGTTCGTCGCATGGAAGATGGTCGCATCCCAAAAGATATCTTCTACGGACAATTAGCAGATGGCAGGAGAACAGTTGGGCGACCACAGCTGAGGTTCAAAGATGTGGGCAAGAGAGATATGAGGGCACTGGACATGGATCCAGCAACATGGGAGGATGAAGCTGCCGATCGCACTAAGTGGCGATGCTATTTACGGCGCCAACTCAGATTGGGCGAAGAGAGGCTCACACAACAAGCAGAGGAGGGGAGAAAACGTCGAAAGGAGCACCAGGAAAATAAGCAGCTGAGGGCTGTCACCTCAGGGGCGCATTCCCATAGTCAGTTATGACTGAAGGGGCTATTATAGGATTTTCCTCACTCCACTATCACACCCCAACTTACTATTTTTCTTTCCACTGTTTTTGAGATGACATTCTAGACATGAGTTTTTCTATCTAAATCATCTTCCATCCTTTCGAATTACAATAATGTTGTAATCAGGAGATCTTAAATTTCTACCTGTCTATCAAGAACTTACAGTATCATCTCCTTACCCCTTATTGACAGCAGTCACCACTATGTTAATTATTTTCTGACCTTATCTATTGCTTGCAGCCCTATTGTTTAGAATTGGTAGTATCTCTAGTGTTTCGTAGACTGAGTATTATCATTCTCCTGTAATTGTGATACATTGTCAGAAAAGAATTGAAATTTTGATATATTGAAAGGAAAGAAGAAAATATGCAATCCAGAAAAGAAATCAAACAGAAAATGCAAAGAAAAGAAATCAAAGAGAAAAGATATAAATGAATGAAAAAAGATGAATCAAACAGAAAAGATGAAAAGAGACAAGACATAAAAGAAAAATGAGAAGAGAACACATTTGGAATGTTTTTATAGAATGTGTTATCTGGTTATATGCCACCCTCACACATTATGATGACATGATGATAGGCAAATGCCTTATGACATTGACTGCCATGAGATTAGCAGCTGAGATAGTAGACAAGAAAAAATAAATCACCATTTCAGAGTGAGCAATTAGTTTTTACTCCTACTGCCCATTACCAGTCATACCCCTACCAGCATGATCTCTGATACTCCAGCAGTATTTTGTTGATACTGCCTATGACAAGTACCCCAATTACATTTGCGCATGCTGATTTTTGCAAATGAAAAATCCTTTGAGAGCATTTGTATATGCTGACCCCACATTGAACAAATTACAACTATTTGTTGATGATGCCTTTGCCCCATGTTAAAGAAATGACATTTGCACATGCTGACTTACCAAATGAAATACCCTTCTATAGCATTTGTATATGCTGATCCCACATTGAATACCCCATTACCGGATGATACCACTGATGTCCTATTTAAGGAAGAAGCAACTGTTTTGTGATGATGAAGATACCATTTTAGGTTATGGTGAAATTTTATGTTGATACAACTAATGTTTTGCTGTGCGGTTTATGCACTAATGCTCACATTAGAATGGAAAATGAATAATTTGAGGTTGTTATGAAATAACAGAGAAAATAATTGAAATTTTCTGGAATCTATGAACATAGAGAAAATCAGGGATTATGTTTGCTGCATATGAGAACCATTAATGTATAGATTATCATTGGACAAGAGACACAAATGAATTATGATAATCCTATGGAACCAAAGGTGTCAAGGACACAATGGAGACTAAATGAAAAAAAAGATTGAATGCTGATGCACCCAGAAAATAATGGAACTATATGAGATTTGGATCACCCATGGACAAAGGATATACAAATGGACTATGCATATCCCATAGAACCGCAGAGGTTAAAGACAATAATAATAATGGAATAAAATGTTAATATCTCCATATTTTGGGAGAGAACAATTTCTTGATATTTTTGCCACTTGCCTTATATTGTGAACCTGATTATAATAAGATGAATGCACATGAATATTGCTTGCTACTGGTTATATTAAAATGCTTATGGTATTTTAAATTAAATAATACAACAAATCAGAGGATTGAAAAATGATTGTGACAATACTGAGCCTGGATCACCCTTATGATATATGGACCAAGAACAATGTAACCCCCATGGATTGACGTGTCATGGATCCATATACAATGGATGGATATAATATTATAAAAGAGTACCTAGATTGGATATCCATATTGCTGAATCACAGATTACTATTGGAATAAATGTACCTCATGCCCCATAATAATAAGTAACTAAAATTACTATGAAAATAAATTGATCATCTGGCTGTAGCAGCAGATGTTATAAACACCATAGAGTTCTGAAAAACCTTCGACCTGCGAAGGCAGAACTGGTGTTGAACATGAAAATATTATGTATAAAATGTTTTATCTATACTGTTACAGAATTGAGACATTCGAGTTGAGATTTATAATAATGATTGTATGATGTGTTGTTGTAAAATATGGACAGATCATAAGGTTCACTAAGGATATATTTCTGGTTATAACAAGAGAACTAGACAGGATCCACATAGCATGGAATTGTGGAAAGACATAAAATGATACATTGAACTAAAAAGAACAAAGGAAGGAAAATGTTACATGGAACCAGAGATTAGTAAGGATACATAGTCGCCAGACTGCCAGGAACCTTGTCTTGAGAAAAGAAGAAAAATAGGAATATTAAAATGACATGTTGTATTCTGTTAATGGTTGATTGAATAAGTTGATGTATGAATATTGCAACAAAGTTAGTGCAAAGTTGATTTTTGCAAAAGACTAGTAATAATAAATAATAATTTTAAGCTATGGCTCACATATGAAAATAACGTGTTGACAGAAAATTGGAAAGAAAAAGAAAGATTGTCGCTGAATCATAAATGGACAGGATCATTACCAGACCTATTACCTGTGCGGATATTGGATACAAACATCACATATTTTGAGAAAATGTAATAGAAAACATTCTCTACAATGATGGACTTGGAACGAATTCATATACTTACCATTTGGAAAATATCAAATATAGGAAACATTCAGACACAAAAAAATAAGAATAAGCTATGAGGTTTTAATGCTTTTATTGTGAACAATGTGATTGCATGTAAACATATAAATGGTTACATTATAATGTAGAAATTTTCACCCATATGCCTGGAGATTTTTTATATATAATAACAATGACCAACCAGATCATTTATTGGAAAAGAAAACATGATGGGTAACCAAGGAAGCATAAACTGTTTTATGAAAAAAAAAAAAAAAAGAAGATCAACATGACAATAAGGATGTGGACACCTTCAAATCTCTATGAATAAACTGTAAAATACTTGGAATCAAAAGAATAAATAAATTACACCCATGATTATGGAACATCAGGAAGAAAATAACTTCAACATTTTTAGAGTACTTGAAGCCTTGGGATATGAAACCAATGACAGGAACAGAAATGATATTACACCCTGCCCCCCCCCCCCCACTATGACTAATAAACTGTTGTCAACATGCATTTAGTTATGATTAAGTATTGCTCATATTTCCCAGTGTTGCCACTTGTCACATTTTTTGAGTGATGACCTTATAAATGTTTTGGATGATTTTAATGGTCAGTGTTGCCAATTTGAAAATTGGATGAAAAATGTTGTAAAATGCTGGATAGTTAAAATTTTTTTAAGTTGATGTCCATCTCTAGGTTTTTATATAGAAGTTGATCTCATGTAGATATAGGAACACAGGTTTAGGAATTAGTTTAAATTTTTCCGAATTATTTTTGGACTTAGAAAATTTTTTTAACTTTAAATTTTTCTGAACATTTTTTTTTTGAACTTAAGAAATTTTTGGGACAAATTTTTTAAGATTTGATAGTACTCAAATGTCTCCCTACGGGATACATTTGCAGGGCCCCGGGATCTGTATGTAGCCGCGTATACTGTGGTTTTCTTCAGAAATAGACTATACCAGTAACAGAAAGAGGCACAGATTAACATAAAATAAATTCTTATGAGAAACAGAAGATATTAAAAAAAATCTTGACACAGATCTTTAACTAGGCCGGCTTCGCTTCGATAACGCGAAGCATTAGTCATGTGATCCCCAACCAATCGTAAGGCTCACTACTGTTCTGCCGGCAAGAATGTAGAACAGACGCCATCTCAGTTAGAAAAGGAAAGTGAATCCTAGCAGACGTGTTTTTGTCTAGCGCTGTGAATATTTAGTTGAAGAGATCAACTTTTAACTCTTTCATCCATTGTGCATTCGAGGATGTGGTGTGATATAGTGTTTTTCAGAACATTGTAAGTATATTAACCATAAGACAATTTCACTTGGTTAATAGATCACACGGCTAAGTCTACGGCAGAAATAGGTTCGAACATTAAAATGAAAAAAATGAAAACCTAAAACCTTGTGGGAGGAAATGCTCTATAAATTGGAGAACAGTAAACCTAAGGATTTCCACATCAATATAAAAGGAAGCTTTTGAAAAGAAGAATTATACTGAAGAGTTGCCAGTATATTTGCGAGGACAGAATCTAAATGCTCAACGTAAGAGAACAGTAGAAACAAGGAGACAGTTTCATAAATAAAATGAAGACTTTAGAAAAGGTGCAATAGGAACTTTGCATAAATGAAAAGGTACCAGATGTTTTTACACAAATTGCTAACTGCTGTACATATGCATGTATCATAGACATTGTTGTAATTGACCACGTTCAGTTTTGCAAGTACAGATTATTAAAAGTTGTTGCTGTAAAACCCAGTGCCGTTGAAGAATCATTTACCTGCAGTTGGCTATCATACAAATTAATTAATGTAGCAAATAAAAGCTAATCGCTACAGGTGCAACATAAATAAAACCCATCTGCTCTAACATAAAACATCATAGAGGATTATCCCCGAACCTGGTTAACTCCCGTAAGACTGTAAGAGAGCAATCACCAACTCTAGCAGGCAAGCTTGTATCTAAACCTAACACTCTCTGCAAACAAACAGCAACCTCCAACTACCCTACCCGGCCACACTTCCATGCGACGAACATGGCCAAGCCAGCAAAGTCTGCGCTGTCTAAGCAGTGTATACATACTTTGAAGGCCAGTACGTGACAACACCTCGACATTAGTCACTTTATCTTTCCACGAGATGCCGAGGATGCGGCGTAGACACCGTAAATGGAAGGTATTGAGCCTTCTTTCTTGCTTAGCATAGGTCGTCCAGGTCTCACTACCATATAGAAGTGTGCTGGTGACGCAGGCATTATATACCGCAGCTTTGGTCTTCATCATGAGTTTGGAGTTTCCCCAAACACGCGATGTGAGGCGGGCAAAGGTAGCTGCAGCTTTGCCAATGCGGCTGTCGATTTCTGTATCCAGTGAGAGTTTGTCATTGATGGTAGACCCTAGGTATGTGAAGTGATGCACAACTACCAGTTCATAGTTATCGATAGTGATAACTGGTGCAGCAACCGCATCCTGACTCAGCACATTCGTTTTCTTTAGACTTATTGTGAGGCCAAAGTCCTTGCATGCTTTAGTGAAGCGATTCATCAAGTTCTGAAGCTCCTGTTGGCTTTGAGTGACGACTGCAGCATCATCAGCGAACAACAAGTCTCTTATAGTGACCCTTCTGATTTTTGTTTTTGCCTTCAGCCTTGAAAGATTAAACAGACGGCCATCTGACCTAGTGTGAAGGCATATTCCTTCAGTTGCATCTCTGAAAGCATGTTTCAAGAGTAGGGCAAAGAAGATCCCGAAGAGGGTCGGAGCGAGAACACAGCCTTGTTTAACGCCACTTCGTATGTCAAAAGGCTGTGACGTGCTTCCAGCATATTGGACTGTTCCCTTCATGCCGTCATGGATTGACTTTATCATTTCCAGCATTTTAGAAGGGCAGCCTATTTTCAGGAGGATTTTAAAGAGTCCATCCCTACTAACCAGGTCGAATGCTTTTGTGAGATCTATAAAGGCGATATATAAAGGCCTTTTCTGCTCTCTTGATTTTTCCTGAAGCTGGCGGACAGAGAAGATCATGTCTGTTGTTGATCTACCAGCTCGGAATCCACACTGTGACTCTGGATATATGCGCTCAGCTAACTTGTGGAGTCGCATCAAGATGACTTTGGCAAAAACCTTACCAACAATACTAAGAAGAGAGATGCCTCTGTAGTTATTGCAATCACTTCTGTCTCCTTTATTTTTATACAGTGTTACACTCCTGGCATCTCGCATGTCTTGAGGAATAGTTGTCTCTTCCCAGCACTGGCACAGCATCCTATGCAGGGGATGTAATAGCGTGCTCTTACAGCATTTGATTAAATCAGGAGGAATCCCATCACTGCCTGGTGCTTTGCCAGAGGCCAAGCTATCAATGGCCTTGCTGAGTTCCTCTAATGTTGGTTCGGCATCCAGCTCCTCCATAGTTGGCAGACATTTGACAGCATCAAGGGCTGCAGGCGTAACGGTATTTTCTCTAGCGTAAAGCTCAGAGTAGTGCTCGACCCACCTCTCCATCTGCTTACCCTTATCGGTTACCTTCTCTCCGTTGATGGTTTTTAGCGGTGCCGTCTTACTTTTTTGGGGGCCAAATGCTTTCTTTATACCGTCATACATTTGTTTAATGTTGCCTGTTTGCGCTGCATTCTGGATGCTCTCACTGAGCTGGAGCCAATAGTCATTTGCACAGCGTCGAGCAGTTTGTTGAACTTTGCTTCTCGTAGCCTTCAGGATCTGTAGGGTTCTAGCACTCGGTGAACGTTTGTATTCATTCATAGCACTGCGCTTAGCTTCAATGACAGGTGCCATCACATCTGATGAAGCATCAAACCAGTCATTTGACTTTGCCATTTTCTTACCAAAGGTGGCAAGTGCAGTACTTTGAATGGTGTTCCGTAGATGCTCCCAGTTCTCTGCAATAGTATTACCATGCTGAGGGCTACTGAGCACTTTCTTGAAGGTCGCAGTAAATTGAGTGATCATGACAGGGTCTGACATCTTGCTGGTATCAATGCGTGGTTTCCCTTCATGTCTGACACAGTAGAGTTTTCTTGGTTGTGCTCTGATTTTGCAGCAAACCAAGGAGTGATCTGTATCACAGTCTGCACTATGGTACGAGCGTGTGGAGAGCACAGACCTGAGAAGTGGCCTTCTGACGAGAATCAGGTCCAGTTGGTGCCAGTGCTTGGATCGTGGGTGTCTCCATGACATCTTATGCTGGGGTTTTGTCTGAAAGTAGGTGTTGGTCACGCAGAGGTCATGGTAGACACACAACTCTAAGAGCCGTTGTCCATTTTCATTCATCTTGCCAATACCAAACCTGCCCAGACATGAAGGCCATGAAACATTATCGGCACCCACTCTAGCGTTAAAGTCACCAAGGAGAACAAGCTGTTCTTGCCTAGGTATGCTTTTGATGACTGCTGCTAGATTCTCGTAGAACTCATCTTTAGCTTCTGAGGCAGAGTACAGAGTAGGAGCATACACACTGACAAGGGTGATGGGACCTGTGCTAGTTTGCAGGCGAAGCGTTAACAGGCGTTCTGATCCATTCTCGCCTGGTTCAACCATTTTAGTTAGCGATTTTTTGACCGCAAAACCTACTCCATGTTCTCTAGCTTTATCAAGATCTTTCCCTTGCCAATAAAATGTGTAGTCCTTCTCGCCCACCGTTCCAGAGCCAGCCAGGCGCGTTTCCTGAAGTGCAGCTATATCCACCTGAAGTCGTTTAAGCTCATCATTAGTTATGGCTGTCTTCCTTACATCGTTTACGTCCTGTAGATTTTCGGATAGTCCAGTCAACATAGTTCGGACATTCCAGCATCCCAATCTGAGAGTATGCTTATTTTTATTATTCTGATAATTGCTTGGTGCAAAATTTTCTGTCCACCGTTCGGGTTTGACCCTAATCCCCATGCACCCAGTGGCGGGACAACACCTTATTGACTGGGGGCTGCCCAGCTTGAAGCGGGCGGTAGCTGTCCAGTGAGATCCTAGAACCTCTCCCACTGTCGGAAGTAGCCCCTGGCGCCATGCCCTACGCTTATAACCGGTAACTGCTACTTCCCGTGTTTTGCCGACACCTATACGGTGAAGCTGGAGTGTCCTCTCCAGGGCGCGAGCTTGGGCACAGTTATATGGAGATCAAGCTGTTGCCCATGCAGCATGTTCCCCCTCTCCACACAGCTGGTAGATCCAAAGGAACGGCAGTAGCCGATACAGTTTGGCACCAGCCACGTCGCAGGAGTTGCCAGAATAATGTCGAATCGACATTAGACTGCCTTAGGGACTCCGACTCCGGATTTATCCTCAGGGTTTACTCCCGAAGCCAATTCCACAAATGGATATTCCCGCATACAAAACTTATTCAAATAAAATCACCCACGGCACAACTGTATGTGTCCAGGAATGATGGAATAATGCTGATGGAGTAATTCCTCCTTCAGTTCTTGTCAGGTCGTGACCTAATACTCCAGTCGTTACTAATTACTTTTATTGCTGGCCAGGGTTTGAAACCGCATTGACTCCTGTGGTGTAGAGAGAAGTGTTGTGTACGATTGTGCAACACACTTCCGACTAGACACTAAGGTGCACGGATTAAGCGGAGGATGTAATTGGCACCTGGAGTTATCGTGTATCGCTGATTTGCCTAGTGTTATCTTCGACCTTCTATCTGGGAAGATGCATCATGAACCTTGAGTTGGAGGCATGGTTAGCCCAATAATTGCAACAACCCAGGTTACTGCCTGATAAGTGGTTAATTTGCACATGACGTGTCGGATAATGTCCATCTAGTTACCGATTAAGATACGGACAATGACATAATACTTCCGGCAGATGAAATTGATTGAAGTAAACAGTTTCAAGACAGCAAATGGGATACTGAAGCACGCGAAGCGACGTAATTGCTTCCACTCATATTTGCTGTAATGAATAATAATGATAAGTTGACAATCTGGGAAGATACTATCAGTGTTAAAACTATGAAGTAGTGAGTTTGAAAATAACTTCGTATGTGTCATGAAGAATATTCTACAACATGGGGGGAGGTAATAAATCAAGTCTTCTTTCGATGTCAAACCTTACTTGTGGTTGGAGGAATTGAGAAGTGGGAAAATACAGCATTTCTGATTGGAGCCTCGTCATGTAGTAGCAACGTGGATCGCGAGTCGAATGTTGCATATAACCTAGCACATTCTGAGTATGGCGCTGCTATTTCAACTCGTCAAGTAGACATTTCAGACAGTCAGGAAAGAATAAAATCAGGATTCTAACTTAAAGGCTTCTAGACTTAGACAGGACGAAAACTCTACCTTTTCTAATACGGAAAGCCCGGAATCCTATGAACCTGAATACAAAGTCATAGTTGGATTCTATTGAAGAGTAATACTCCAGACCACGCGTAAGAGGCATCTTAACCAAGTTGCCGACACTATTCACCTGAGAAAGAAGTCTGTATCTCCCAAAGTTATTTAGGTTTATTGTACCAATCGGTGGTACAAGTCTGTGAACAAGTGTGTGGTACAAGTGGCCATCAGTTGCAGCTAGACACCAACATCAGACGGGTCCTGACGACGCTGGACCATCTTCGTAATTACCCCACGATACTGCATGGGGCATGTTACAGCCACCAGATTTGACCATTGACGAGAAGAACCAGTCTACAGCCTGCAAAGAACAAACATCGGCTGGAGCAGAAGCCAGCCGACACCATAATGGCAGCTAAGTACCCATTCAGAGCTGTCAAACGAACTTTTATAATTTTGTTTTAAAAACCAATAATCATATCATCACCAGGGATGAATGCTTAAAGGCTAAATATTTTTCTATCAACAGTTTTATTTATTTTAACCTTGTTCAATATAATTGATTATTAAATTTATTATCTTTATATACAAATTTATAGTTGATTTAATCATTTTTAGTGAACTGCACCCGTATGCCTCAGACATTTTAAATACACATACACAGAGCTATTGAAATACTATTTTACGGAATTAATTCAGTTGGAGCTCATCAAACGAACAAAACTCTCTTTTCCTCGTAGAAGGTCTGGGAAGATAAAACGTTCACAAAGCAGCTTTGATGATCTCAGCTGTGGTTGCTTGATTTCTTAAATTCCTATGAGGCTCCCTAGAATAGAAGCAAGATTCTTCTACTTACATCTCTGCCAAAAGTAATCTTGAGCGAAAGGTAGAAGCTTTGAAGACCCTCAGTAGATACTCTGAATTTTGACCAATGTTTGACCATCACTGCGGAGCAAGGAGGGGGGGGGAATCTCGTGACAGTTTGATATATATATATATGTTCGTTTGGTATTGTATGAATAAATATCATCTCTTATCATAATATACAGCATCTTCCTGTCACGAGCCATCAACTAAAAGTCTTTTCATATCTTCCTCATCACGTTTCATATCTGTCTTCAGTTCTGTTCTAGAAAAGTCAATAATACAGTAATAATATTTATTAATAAACTATCCTTTTTATCTGCAGGAAATTTCGCCACCTTAATGAGAGCTATAATTGGCAACCCTAGTCATGAGAATCATGAGAGTGATGAAGACTGGACATTTTTGCTATTACCACCATGTATCTTGCCTAATTTTATATTTCACATGACGCAAAATTTCTGGTACACACAAATTGATCATTTTTCAGTTTTCTTGTTTAGTTTCGGACCTATGTAGTCCTTTGCTGCTAGTGTAATATTCCTGGAGATTGTAAACTCAATTTCTATTCTTGAATGATCATATCGTAACAATTTTATTTATTGAATCTACACGTAACAAATGTCAAAACTAAGAGAGTTAACTATCGATAGATAATTGAATTTCTATTTTTTTATTCCCAGAAACAAAAATAAACAGCAACAAAATGTATACCTAAAAAAGCCAGCCACCGTGTGTTACCGCAGACCGAAAAGGAAGTAAAGAATAGTAACAGCATTTCGTGAAAATAAAAAAATAAAAACGACTAAGGAGGGGTTGGTCATGGTGCCGGTTCTCACATCCTGTAAAACAAAAAAATTGTTAAACCACAAAAACTTCAACGAGTATGAACAGGTCAACCAAGGAAAATAAAACTCTAGCAGGGAGGCAAATGACGCAACACAGAGAAAGCCGATAGGAGTCTGTGTTGATGACTAACTTTCTTTCTTCTAGGACAACCTCCAGATTTGGCACCTGGAATGTCCGAACATTGAGCGCACAAGGGAAGACGGTAAAGGTGGCAACAGAAATGGTGGCTACAAGATCGATGTCCTGGGACTGTGCGAAACAAGGTGGAAGGGTGCAGACACGAGGAAACTCAGCACAGGAAAAATGGTGCGGTCCTTAGGACATGCGGACGAAAGCTTACATCACAGTGAGGAGGTAGCTCTAATGATATCTAAGGAAGCACAGAAAGCACTCATAGAATGGGATGCAGAAGGATCCAGAATCATAACAGCTTAAAGGAAAATAAAAGTTAACGTCATCCAATGTTATGCACTAACCGAAAACAAAGAAGAGTCTGTGGAAGAAGCATTTTACACCAGACTACAAGATATTATGGATAAAATAAGTAGACAGGACACCACAACTTTGATGGGTGTACTGAATGCAAAGATAGGTACAGACAACACCGGCTTTGAAAAAAATCATGGGAAAACCCGAGCTAGGAATAATGTCCAAAAAAGGTGAACTGTTCAAAAACATTTGTGCTTCAGGTAAACTGGCTATAGGAGGAAGCATGTTTTCCATAAAATAATACAGAAAGCAACATGGCTATTACCAGACCAGAGAACAGAAAATCAGACTGATCATATACGCATAAACAAGAAATTTAGATCATCGTTACATGACGTTAAGTATATAGTGGAGCAGATACGGCATCGGATCATCATCTTCTGATAGCCGTAATAAATATGAAACTCAAGAAATATACAACAGTACATAGCTATCGACAACATTTTAATGTAGCTCATCTAAGAAATCAAGATACAAGAGACACATTTATGGTCACAATTTCGAACAAGTTCTAAAGGAAAGGTTCTTGAAGTGTACACAAAAGCAAACAAAGAAGTAAGAAGAAGCATCAAAAGATACAAAGGAAACTTAATTGAGGAGGTGGCAAGAGAGAAAGATGATTCTGCAGCCAAGGGAAATATGAGAGACATGTATAACAGTTTCACGGGATGCCTCACCTTGCTCTGCAGTAGTGGTCCAACAGTGGCCAAAACCTAGAGTAACTAATGTGGGTTTTCAAAGGTGTCTACCTTCGCACAAGATTACTCTTGGCAGAGACGCAGATAGAAGGATGATGATGCTTCTACCTCGAGGAAGTGTCCACAAGATATTTAAGAAATTGAGAACAATGCTGAATGGGTCTGAGCACGTTAACTATATCTTTCCCGCCGTCTTTTGAGGAGAAATATAATATTAGCTCGTTCAAGCCCCCAACTGAATTAATAATAACATTCGTCTGCTTGTTATTATTATTGCTTGTATTGGCTCTTTAGATGTATACATAACTATGTATATTAGAATACGGATGCACACGTTTGCACTTTGTAATAATTAATTCAACTCTGAATTTGTAAAAAAAAAAACATATACAAATTTAATGATCAATTACTTTAACACTTATAAATACCTAAGAACTGGTGATTAATACAAAGTAAGTATCTTCATGGGATATATCGGCTTTCTTAAGCTTAATGTTAGGAAAGAAAGTTCTTTGTTTGGCCGGCTAAACAATGGGACTTGCCAAAATGTTAAAGTGCCGATGCTGCTGGTTCCGTAGATTTTTCTCTGTGGTGAGGACACGTTTCCAGATCAGTCAGGAAGTAGCCGCTCCTGGTTAAGGCAAGAATCTTCACAACCCGTAGAATGTAGGTTTCAAGTGTCAATTACAAGCTTAGAGCCACAGAATGGTAGTAAAGCAAATAGTCTCTTTGAGTCGTGCTGCAAACAGTCGGGTCGTCTCGAGCTGGTACCAAAAACTTGAGAGGGAATAAAAGAACACATTCCGCTGCTAAGTCTTTGTTTTCCTCATGTTAATCAGAAGACTTTCCCACTGTCCATCAGCTGTTTGTTTTCTGAGATTTTTTACTCTCCCTAAACGTATTTAGTATCACTCAGGGCATGTGATGAAAAATCACCAGTATGTCAGTCAATTTAGTGAAACATTTGTGACTGGACAGCGGCAGTGGCTTGTGCCTGAAGGAACATATTAAGTTTACATACATTCACAAAATGATAATATACAAATATGCACAGGTTGATATGATAATCACTCACTCCCTGCTCCATTCGGAGTCTGGGGTTACCTCTGCTTTTGGTTCTTCCGTGAGAACTAGCATGAAGCAATCACCAGCGCCTGCTGTGCTGGTTCATGAATGTATCATTTTCACATGCTGAAGTTGCCAGTCCAGTTTGAATCTATAACACCACTAACAAATATAAACATGCCAAATTCAAAGCATAAGAAACATATTAAAACTCACATTAGTAACGAGGAATCTTAGACTTCTTGCTCAGGTAAATAGCCTTGGCAACTTGATATAGATGCCGAGAGCACACGTCAGGGTATTTAGTTCTAGTAAAAATCCCTATGCGACTGTGCATAAGTCCTGTATAAGTCCAGTTTTTGTATGAATAATTTAGGGTTTCCTTGCTGTAGTGTTCAGAAGTCCACTACGTCCAGTCCTATTTAAAGTCAGAATCTTTACTTCTGTTGTTTCCAGGCTTCAGTCCGAGCTGTCTACTTGACGATTCAGGAATGCAGTTTGGTCTGTGCAAAATGTGCTAAGTTATATTCGCAGCTTCCAGTCCGCGCTCACATCTTGGTTACTTCATGGCATTTCCGACAGCCTTCCAATGAGAATGAATGTATATCAGTCTCTCGAATGCTAGCCAATGGATTAAAAAACTGCTGGTTATTACATAATGTTCCTCATGGAATTCTTTGTCTGCGTAACACCGAAGTAGTGAACTCAAATGTCACTTTTCCCAAATGGAATAGTGATTTCCGCATGTTTCCATTATCACATTTGCAAAATCACTTCTACGAATATCTCACAAGATTGAGATTACCCTTTAATGTTTTCTCAAGTAATTTCGGAAGTCTGGCTTATCAGACATTTCCGCTCATTTGTATCAAATGGCTTGTCGCAAATCCAACTGCCTTTCTAGACAAATCGTGGTTTATACAATTAAACCCGTATTTCAAGTCCATTCTACTGTCGAATAGGAACGGATTGCGCAATTTTGAGCAAACACTTTATGCTCGCATTACCTGGAGTCAATGTGGTATTATCACGTTTAGTGAGTCGGTTAATCTCTCGGGATATGCAATACACGTGTCTGGACATACGAAGTAAAGTGTGATAAATGGGAAACAATGACTATAATACGGAGTTCTGTGCAACGAAAATGAGAAATAATAGAGGGGAGAGAGAGGAAAAAGGAAGAAAAGGGGTATCCAATTCTGCGACAAACAGTATAAAAAAGCTAACATGGATATACAAGGAAGCAAATAGCCTCGTTAAAGACAAGACTGGAAATTTGCTTAGCAATATACAAGAGAAAGTGAAGAGGTGGACGCAGATTTTGAGGACCTTCTAAATTATCCAGCTCCACAAAATCCCTCAATCTTTCAGCCAGCAGCAGAAGAGCTATAAACCGACTATGTAATACAAATAGAGGAAGAAATAAAGAAAGGCATAATGCTTCTAAGAGATGGAAAAGTGGCTGGTCCCGGTAGCAGTCCAGCAGAGGTCATCAAAGCAGATACTGACACTGCTGCAGAGATGTTATACAAATTACCTGGTAAAGTCTGGTAGAAAGACTAAATACCAGCAGAATGAAAAGTGGTTAGGCTGTCTAAGAATAGAGATTTACAAGAGTGCACAAATTACAGAGGGATAATGTTACTTTCAGTGCCTGCAAAATGTTAAACAGGATCATCCTTGAGAGATTAAAAGAGGCCATAGAACACAACTGAGAGATGAAAAAGCAGGTTTTTGGCAAAACAAAATCCACATTTCAGATAACTACATTGAGAATAATAGTGGAATAAAGTCTACAATGAAATTCACCTCTTTACATTGAGTGTGGACTATAAAAGGCATTTGACAGTGTAGACAGAGAATGACATTGGAAATTGATGAGGCATTTTGGAATTCCTATGAAGATAATTAACTTAATGAAGACAATTATGACATGTCATGCCGAGTTCTTCATGAAGGACAGCTTACAGAACCGTTTGGGATAAGAACTGGAGTGTGACACGAATGCCTCTTTCCGCCATTTTTTTTTAAATAGCGATAGATTGGGTTATGAAAACATCGACGATACACAACAGAAATGGTATCCAGTGGAATCTGACTAAATAGCTTGATGTTCTAGATTTTGCAGATGACTTGGCTCTTCTGTCGCTTAAACAGATTCGGATGCAAGACAAAATGAAAATACTCGATGAGAGGTCACAGAAAGTGGGTCTGAAAATACACTGGGAAAAGACAATGATAACGAGAATACATGAAATAAATGATAAACAAGATTGAACTTAAAGAAACACCACTACAAGATGTAGAATCATACATATATCATGGCAGCAATATAGACAAAGTTGGAGGGACAGACAATGATATCACAATAAGAACAAAAATGCAAGCGGAACTTTCATTGCATCCGGAAATATATGGAAATCACGATAAATCAAGTTCAACACAGAAATAAGAATCAAAAGTCAAGTAATTCCTACTGTATTGCTCTGTGTGACAGAGGTTATGTTATCGATTTCATATATCTTTCTCTTTGTATTTATTTTAGTCTTCTTCGTCTCCATCACCCACGCCCGTTGGGACAAAAGTTCTCCCATTCAAACTTTTGTCTTTTTTTTTCTAAGTTAGCAAGCATTTAATTGTATTTTCTTTGATGTAGGTTTACGAGCAGACGTAATGAGTAACGCGAGTCGGTTTCACGTTAATTTTAAACGCCAGAGATCGAATCGTGTTAACTCTTTCTAGACAAGTGATATAAGGGAATCTTAGATCTAAGACGAGTTCACTTATATTACGTTTTATGGCCATAGTCTGCAGGCAGTATTCGTGTGATCCTGTAAGTCGAGGAAATCTTCGCACGGGGTCTGGTCTATTACGTTACGTCGGTTCTCAAATGAGTCCGTACGCAGCAGAGTGAATCTGGTTCGGCATGATGGCGAAGAAATTTGTTTGATGCGCAGAATGAGATAGGAAATATGTAGATTTTCCCAACGTGTAAACATCTGGAATTTGAGTCTGTCTCGGGGTTTTAGACGTAACCATTTTCCTTTCATCAGAGATATATTTATACCAGAGCAGTTTTAGACTTCATTCACTCAGACTCCGCAGTTTCTCTAGACACAACCTAGCTACGTTCTAGAAATCACTTTATTTAAGTAGAATTTCTCAGTTTCGTTGGAGGAAATAGTTTTAAGTAGTACTGTGCGAGGTAACTATATTGATAGTATTTGTGAGTGATTTGAGTGGTAAATCGCCTATTATATCTTTACTAGATTTATGTGTAGAGCAATTAAATGTAAGTCAGTTATATTTTCTCTAAGTACCGTGTTACAGTGGATAACAATAAATTATAATTTCTAGCTAAAAACTCATACAGCTATAAATAAGTTTAATTAAATTGCTCGTAAACAGTCCGAGAATATTTTAACTAACTATTAAATGCACTGATTCATCATTGAGTATTGACGAAATATATTTATATATATTTCTAATTCATGATGATTGATTCTTTTAAATAATTAGAATTTATTTCACGAAAGTTTAAACGGTGAGACAAGCGCTAAGCTTATAGTCGCTAACTTAAAGTTAATAAACGAAGTGAATATTATATTTTACGCGGGGTAGGATAGGATGTGTGTATAATATTATGGCTTAGTATTTTGTACTTTTCGCTTCCTTATACAGTTTGAATCAGCCCAACCTCTACCAGCGGTTTTGTTCCGTACATATGAGAATAAATAGAAGAAACATTTTATGTCTTTAAATACGTGGGTGTACAAGTTAAAACCTGTCTGGCATTGTGTCGCATCCAGAAATAGACAGAGTACCCATTTCACGAACTTTAAGACAAAAATGCAATAACTAGGCCTATAGAGCCAGATTATAATTCTTCCCAATAATCTCAAGTACATTCAGCCCCTGTGGCGAAAAATATTATAATCCATAACAATTCCGACATTTTTGACTAATTGTATTGTGACCCAAAAAAATTGTCATCCGGAGAGAAGTCACCGACTTGTCATTCCTAGTTACTGAAAACTTCAAGCTATTGACACTGTGCGCGCTGTTAACTTTCTTGCCTGGACAAATTAAATGTGACCTAACCAGAACTCCTAAATAATAATAATCAAGAAAACGTTCCCTGAAGAAGTGAATTCGATCTGTCTTTGTGGAACTGGGGTTTCCTTGGCCAAAAATAACACGGGAGTTGCTGTATGTGCGTGTCCTAAGTATTGTTCCAGAAGTTACTACACAAGTTGTAGGTAAGAAAGTACGCCTGTGGCCACGGCTGAATGAAGAGAGAGAGAATGATGGACTGAGTGATTCCTTTATGATTTGATTTATGTACCCACTTTGAAAATTCATTTGTGCAAGTTTGTTAACAATATTGTTTTCTTCTTCGACTAGATTCAGGTATTAACTCTGTTCTTAAACTATAGAGGAGAAATCTTAGACTATAGCGTATAAATCCGTGACTCTTTGGGCTATCACTTTTCTTCTAACAGGATCGTGGGCTAAACATAGAGGGAAAAGATTACACCTATGGGTCTATTATTCTTTTAGAAATTCATTAACCTATGTGTATTTATATGTGCTTGATATGCTAACTTATTTATTGTGGAACATTTTCTTTATGTTAATAAAATTTACATAAACATTATTCGAGTGTGTCAGTCAGCGTGTCCAAAAATATCTATATTTCATCGTTATAGTTTTCACGTCTGGGCGTCTAACTGTCGTCACTTATGTGTGTGTGTATGTGAGTGGTATATATATATATATATATATATATATATATATATATATATATATATATATATATATATATATATATATATATATATATATATATATATATATATATATATATATATATATATACATATATACATATATATATATATATTTTTTTAAATATATATATGTTAATAGACTGTCTGACTCCTCTAAATCTGTTGTAGAAGATAGGCTGAAAGAGAGGTGATTCTCGATTTCAGGGACAGACTATTAATTTCTACCATATCACTCGTGAAAATCTATTTCTTATATTATCTATCACTGAGCTATCACCTGTTCTATTTCTATTCAGAAGGGACCAATCTATGTCTTAATTCCCCTATCAAAAAATCTATGACACTCTGAAACATAGAGAACAGTAAAAACAACAGTTAAAAGTTGGAGACTTTCATAGAATAGAAGCATTAACATGCTATGACAAGATCACAATTGTGGAACTGATGCCAAGAACCAGACAAGTGCCGGCAGAAGCAGAGATAAGAAGAAGATGCTGGCGATGGATAGGACACACATTGAGAAAACCTGTGTCTAGCATTACAAGGTACTCCTAGTTCTGGAACCCCAAGGGTTAGAGAGGCAGAGGTAGACCAAGAAACACATGGAGAAAAGAACTGGAGACAAAAAGGAAAAGAGCTTTTTTGATGGCACGTGACAGGAGGACGTTTCTTGAAGGCCTATACTCCATAGCGAGCTAAGGGGTCTTGACTGATTGATTAAAGTGGCCGGTAAATTGATGTTACTTTCGTTGTTCTCCATTTTCAAAGCTCATATTATTGTCTTGGACTTAATTTATTTTCTTGTCTACATATTTCCCAGTTCATTGAGATCTCCTCTTGCCTTGGTTTGGTTGGGTTTTATGGACCATCTTCACTGCACACGGACAACTCCATGAGTACCCCGATCTCCTCCCTTAGATCATAATAATAATAATAATAGCCCCTTCAGTCATAACTGACTATGGGAATGCGCCCCTGAGGTGACAGCCCTCAGCTGCTTATTTTCCTGGTGCTCCTTTCGACGTTTTCTCCTCACCTCTGCTTCTTGTGTGAGCCTCTCTTCGCCCAATCTGAGGTGGCGCCGTAAATAGCATCGCCACTTAGTGCGATCGGCAGCTTCATCCTCCCATGTTGCTGGATCCATGTCCAGTGCCCTCATATCTCTCTTGCACACATCTTTGAACCTCAGCTGTGGTCGCCCAACTGTTCTCTTACCATCTGCTAATTGTCCGTAGAAGATATCTTTTGGGATGCGACCATCTTCCATGCGGCGAACATGGCCAAGCCAGCGAAGTCTGCGTTGTCTAAGAAGCGTATACATACTTTGAAGGCCAGCACGTGACAACACCTCGACATTTGTCACTTTATCTTTCCACGAGATGCCGAGGATGCGGCGTAGACACCGCAAATGGAAGGTATTGAGCCTTCTTTCTTGCTTGCATAGGTCGTCCAGGTCTCGCTGCCATATAGGAGTGTGCTGGTGACGCAGGCATTATATACCGCAGCTTTGGTCTTCATTGTGAGTTTAGAGTTTCCCCAAACACGCGATGTGAGGCGGGCAAAGGTAGCTGCAGCTTTGCCAATGCGGCTGTCGATTTCTGTATCCATTGAGAGTTTGTCATTGATGGTAGACCCTAGGTATGTGAAGTGGTGCACCACTGCCAATTCATAGTTATCGATAGTGATAACTGGTGCAGCACCCACATCCTGACTCAGCACATTCGTTTTCTTTAGACTTATTGTGAGGCCAAAGTCCTTGCATGCTTTAGTGAAGCGATTCATCAAGCTCTGAAGCTCCTGCTGGCTTTGAGTGACGACTGCAGCATCATCAGCGAACAACAAGTCTCTTATAGTGACCCTTCTGATTTTTGTTTTTGCCTTCAGCCTTGAAAGATTAAACAGACGGCCATCTGACCTAGTGTGATGGCATATTCCTTCAGTTGCATCTCTGAATGCATGTTTCAAGAGTAAGGCAAAGAAGATTCCGAAGAGGGTCGGAGCCAGAACACAGCCTTGTTTAACGCCACTTCGTATATCAAAGGGCTGTGACGTGCTTCCAGCATATTGGACTGTTCCCTTCATGCCGTCATGGAATGACTTTATCATTTCCAGCATTTTAGAAGGGCAGCCTATTTTCAGGAGGATTTTAAAGAGTCCATCCCTACTAACCAGGTCGAATGCTTTTGTGAGGTCTATAAAGGCGATATATAATGGTCTTTTCTGCTCTCTTGATTTTTCCTGAAGCTGGCGGAGAGAGAAGATCATGTCTGTTGTTGATCTGCCAGCTCGGAATCCACACTGTGACTCTGGATATATGCGCTCAGCTAACTTGTGTAGTCGCATCAAGATGACTTTGGCAAAAACCTTACCAACAATACTAAGAAGAGAGATGCCTCTGTAGTTATTGCAATCACTTCTGTCTCCTTTATTTTTATACAGTGTTACAATCTTGGCATCTCGCATGTCTTGAGGAATAGTTGTCTCTTCCCAGCACTGGCACAGCATCCTATGCAGGGGATATAATAGCGTGCTCTTACAGCATTTGATTAAATCAGGAGGAATCCCTGCCTGGTGCTTTGCCAGAGGCCAAGCTATCAATGGCCTTGCTGAGTTCCTCTAATGTTGGTTCGGCATCCAGCTCCTCCATAGTTGGCAGACTGTTGACACCATCAAGGGCTGCAGGCGTAACGGTATTGTCTCTATCGTAAAGCTCAGAGTAGTGCTCGACCCACCTCTCCATCTGCTTACCCTTATCGGTTAGCTTCTCTCCGCTGATGGTTTTTAGCGGTGCCGTCTTACTTTTATGGGGGCCAAGTGCTTTCTTTATACCGTCATACATTTGTCTAATGTTGCCTGTTTGCGCTGCGATCTGGATGCTCTCACTGAGCTGGAGCCAGTAGTCATTTGCACAGCGTCGAGCAGTTTGTTGAACTTTGCTTCTCGTAGCCCTCAGGATCTGTAGGGTTCTGGCACTAGGTGAACGTTTGTATTCATTCATAGCACTGCGCTTAGCTTCAATGACAGGTGCCATCACATCTGATGAAGCATCAAACCAGTCATTTGACTTGGCTGTTTTCTTAGCAAAGGTGGCAAGTGCAGTACTTTGAATGGTGTTCCGTAGATGCTCCCAGTTCTCTGTAATAGTATCACCATGCTGAGGGCTACTGAGCACTTTCTCGAAGGTCGCAGTGAATTGAGCGATCATGAAAGGGTCTGACATCTTGCTGGTATCAATGCGTGGTTTCCCTTCATGTCTGACACGATAGAGTTTTCTTGGTTGTGCTCTGATTTTGCAGCAAACCAAGGAGTGATCTGTATCACAGTCTGCACTATGGTACGAGCGCGTGGAGAGCACAGACCTGAGGAGTGGCCTTCTGACGAGAATCCGGTCAAGTTGGTGCCAGTGCTTGGATCGTGGGTGTCTCCATGACACCTTATGCTGGGGTTTTGTCTGAAAGTAGGTGTTGGTCACGCAGAGGTCATGGTGGACGCACAACTCTAAGAGCCGTTGTCCATTTTCATTCATCTTGCCAATACCAAACCTGCCCAGACATGAAGGCCATGAAACATTATCGGCACCCACTCTAGCGTTAAAGTCACCAAGGAGAACAAGCTGTTCTTGCCTAGGTATGCTTTTGATAATTGCTGTTAGATTCTCGTAGAACTCATCTTTAGCTTCTGAGGCAGAGTACAGAGTAGGAGCATACACACTGACAAGGGTGATGGGACCTGTGATAGTTTGCAGGCGGAGCGTTAACAGGCGTTCTGATCCATTCTCGCCTGGTTCAACCATTTTAGTTAGCGATTTTTTGACCGCAAAACCTACTCCGTGTTCTCTAGCTTTATTAAGATCTTTCCCTTGCCAATAAAATGTGTAGTCCTTCTCGCTCACCGTTCCAGAGCCCGCCAGGCGCGTTTCCTGAAGTGCAGCTATATCCACCTGAAGTCGTTTAAGCTCATCATTAATTATGGCTGTCTTCCTTACATCGTTTACATCCTGTAGGTTTTCGGATAGTCCAGTCAACATAGTCCGGACGTTCCAGCATCCCAATCTGAGAGTTTGCTTATTTCTATTTTTTCGATAATTGCTTGGTGCAAAATTTTTTTCTGTCCACAGTTCGGGTTTGACCCTAATCCCCATGCACCCAATGGGGAAAGCAGACAGTGGCGGGACAACACCTTATTGACTGGGGGCTGCCCAGCTTGAAGCGGGCGGTAGCTGTCCAGTGAGATCCTAGAACCTCTCCCACTGTCGGAAGTAGCCCCCTGGCGCCATGCCCTACGCCAATTGGGCAAAAAGCTTATAATCGGTAACTGCTACTTCCCGTGTTTTGCCGACACCTATAGGGTGAAGCTGGAGTGTCCTCTCCAGGGCGCGAGCTTGGGCACAATTATATGGAGATCAAGCTGTTGCCCATGCAGCATGTTCCCCCTCTCCACACAGCCGGTAGATCCAAAGGAACGGCAGTAGCCGATACAGTTTGGTACCAGCCATGTCGCAGGAGTTGCCAGAATAATGTCGAATCGACATTAGACTGCCTTAGGGACTCCGACTCCGGATTTATCCTCAGGGTTTACTCCCGAAGCCAATTCCATAAATGGATATTCCCGCAAGGCAGCGGTGGTTTGAATTCAGAGTTCCTTCTCTTAGATAAGCTACCAACCAAGGATCACGAGCCCTATCTGCCCGAAGCTGCTGGTATTAAGGCGCCAGTCGATCGCCTTTGCCCCTTCTCCCGTCAGTGGAAACAGTTCCGCCGGGCTCAAATTGAGCCACACGTGAAGGCCGGGAGCTGGACTTGGTTGTCAGAGGCTGTTTGAGGCGCGTGCCATAGAAGTAATTTATCTGCAGTGAGAGCTTATCCTCACTACAACTCCCGGCAATAACAACCTTTGGAACTCCCTTTGATCACACAATGAGGATCTCAGCACAGTGCACGAACTCCATACCATGAGTGAGAATCCCAATGTGTGTATACAAGAATCACACATTCTATAAATATTTTTGTGGTGCGTAGGTTTCCGAATTTTTACATTTTGCCAAGGCAGTGGCCGTTTGGCCTACTCTTTACGATTTCCAACTGTCGAGGGATTTTTAACTTGCGCAACTTGCACAAGGGGCCTCTTAATTTTTCGCCCTTATCCGAGAAGGCTAGGCATCCGATCTCACTACCCAAGAGATCAGGGGAGAGTATGACATCATAAGGAACCACTGGTCTTGAAAAAAGCATTTCCATCTGTAGTGGGAGCGAACACAGTACCTTGAGAATTAAAGGCGGACGCCGTATTTCTAAGCCACTCTTCGTGCCTTATGGACTATTACATTAGTATTATTAGTGGTATAAGGAAACAAGATTTACGGATAACTGTAAAAAAGGTAAAAATAGATAGCACATTGTACCTAATACCAATCCACGAAAGTGGATAGATGTATGCATTTATGGACAAAAAAGCTCAGTTTGAAAATCTGTAGAAATAACTTTAATTAAATGTATTTTTTTGTTTTTAATCTGTGAGATTGAGAACAGACTTTTGTGACACCCTGTATTTGTGCAACGATACTATGGAATCTCTGAAATGTTGACAAATGGTTTGTTTTTTTCGTTTAAAAACGCAGGTCCTATAGACTTTGCCACGAAAATCACCAATTCTGTGGTAATGGAATGACAGCCAGTCTGCAAGATTACTGTTGCGAAGGTCAGGCACTTTCTTAACATTCATTTGTTGATTACAGACCACGTTCGGTTCCTGGCTCACGGGCTAAACAATATCACTTCTTGATGCTTTATGGCGCCACGTACAATAATAGTAACAAAGTGGTAGTGGTTATGAGGTGGTTGTGATGGCGCCAACAATACTGCTACTAGTAATAATAGCAGCAGCCTCAGTCAGGTTGGTGATGATAGTAGCACTAAAGTCAGCAGAGATCGAAGTACTGGTTGCAGTTGTAGTAAAAGATGAAGCATTAGAATAAGTGGTAGTAGTAGTAGTAATAACATCAGCAGCGAAGTACTGGTGGTATAGTAGTAATTGCTGCAGTAGTAACATTAGTGGTGTTGGTAGTAGTGATAGCTACAGCAGGAGAGGTAATGGTAGCAGAAGTAGTAGTAATATCTGCAGCAGGAGAGGTAGTGGAAGCAGAAGTATAAATGGCTACAGAAGGAGAGGTAGTGCTAGCAGAAGTAGTAGTAATATCTACAGCAGGAGATGTAGTGGTAGCAGAAGTAGTATTAACAGCTACAGCAGGAGAGATAGTGGTGGCAGTAGGAGTAGTAGTAGTCACATTAGTAGTTGTATTAGTAGTTGTATTAGTAATAACAGCTTCAGCAGGAAACGTATTGGTGGTAGCAGTGGTAATAGCTCCAGCAGAAGTAGTGATGGTAGTAGTAGTAACAAATACATCAGGAGAAGTGGTGGTGATAGTATTAATAGCTTCAACAGGAGAAGTAGTGGTGGTGGTGATAGTAGTAATAGCTTCAACAGTAGGAGCAGCAGTGGTGATAGTAAGAGCTGCAGCAGTAGCAGTAGAGGTGATTGTAGTAGTAATAGCTGAATCGTGAAGAATATCAGTATTAGTAGCAGGATTAGTACCAGAAGTAGAAGTATTGATTGTTTTAGTAGTAAAAGCTGCAGCAAAAGAAGTAGTGGTAATGGTAGTTGTAATAGTTCCAACAGTAGAAGTAGTAGTTGTAGTAGTAGTAATAGCGGAGCAGAAGTAGTGGTAGTGGTAGTAATAGCCCCAGCAGGAGAAGTAGTGGTGATGATAGTATTAGTAACAACAGCAGCTGACGAAGGAACCGAACCGAACTGGAAATACAATGTCTGGGAAATTATTAAACTCAGAAGTAAGAGAATGCGAAAAAATAGTGTTATCACGTCCTAATTTAACAGTGGGAAGGCCTCGGCCGAAACTTTTCCTTAGACTGAACAGGGACCGGGCCCACAGATGGGACACTTCAGTGAACAGGTATTTCAATCCACTAGAAACTGGGGATTACAGAAAACAACGCATCTCCATTAACTCTCTGTCTCTCTCTCTCTGCATATTGTCAGAGGTTTACTGTCCATGTCTTACCGCTTCCTCCCCTCTCATTAGCACAACCAAGATCTCTATATGTCATATTAAGTCGTACAATAAGCTGTTATAATGAGGTAATCTGCCATCACCGATGTCAATACCTTGTCGCGGTATGGCGGCTTGCGTACCCTGATTACCCCCAGAGCTATGCCAGCGGGATTTTTACACCTGGAAGGTTCTACCAAGCTGGACAGGTTTGCGCGGGCAGGGGTCAGACTAAAGCAGACACCCTGGTCCTCCAGGATGGGGGTTTTAGCATATGGCTGACACCCCTGTCTATGTAAAAAGAAATGAATTTATGGAAACGACAACAAATGAACAAATTTTGCTGCGGGACGGACATCCGGAGTCTGATGCTCGTATGACTGTCAGTGGTGAAAGCCGAAAGGAAACCACTGACATGAAAACGGGCGTCCTGACCACAAAACGTGAAACAAGAATAGGATTTTAGAATGTCAGGACAATGAACGAGACGGGTAAACTATAGGTTACACATTCTAGGGATAAGAGAGAGCAGATGGACAGGAGCAGGAAAAGTTAAAACAGCAACAGGAGAAACAGTACTTTACTCTGGAAGAGAGGATGGACAGCACAATGAAGGTGTGGCCATTATTCTACAGAAAGGAATAGAAAGGACATTACTGGAATGGAAACTCATTTCAGACTGATAAGATTAAGATGGAGATTCACCAATACTACAATATTACAATGCTACGCACCAACGAATGACAGCGATGAAGAGGTCAAGGATGAATTATATCAACAACTGCAGAAAGAAATGGAAGACACACCTAGATATGATCGTATCATAGTAATGGGAGACCTCAATGCGAAAGTTGGAACACACAATACATATAATGAAAGAGTAATGGGGAAATGCAGCAGTGGAACAGCAAACGAAAATGGGGATAAAATAATAAGTTTCTGCAGCATTAACAACCTGGTCATTGGAGGAACACTTTTCCCACACAAAGAAATTCACAAATTAACATGGGAATCCCCAAATGGTCGGGACAGAAAACAGATAGACCACATCATGGTAGATGGAGACATGCATTACAAGATGTGAAGGTAAGAAGAGGTGCAAGTGTAAGTGATCACCATTTAGTAGTAGCAAACCTGAAAGTGAAACTAAGAAGGGCTGGACCAACTGTAACTACACAGAAAAGGTTTGACATCAGGAAATTGAGGGACCCCCTTACCAGAACAGCTTTTGCGGCCGACATAAAGAAACGATTTCAATTTGCCAAAAGTCAGGAAAAGACATTGACTGATGATATAGACCAGAAATTCAACACAATTTCTACAATATATAAGGAAAGCAGCAACTCATGCTTGGGATTCCAGGAAAAAAAGAAGCAAGACTGGATAACACCAGAAACATTAAACACCATAACGATGAGAAAGGAAACGAAAAGAAAGAAAACAGAAGGGAGGTCCCCCAGGTTAAAGCAACTATTTAGCGAACAGTACAGTAAGCTTGACAAGGAAGTTAAACGCCAAGCCCGAGCCAACAAAAGGAATTTCCTAGACGATCTTGCAAGACAGGCAGAAGAGGCAGCACTGAGAAATGAACAAAGCACAGTATAAAAAAATAACTAAATTCATCAGCGGAAAACGAGGTGCAAACAATATTGCATTAGTAAGAGATAAGCAAGGAAATCTCATCACGACAGCAGAGGGACAGGAAACAAGATTGGCAGAGCATTTTAGAGAAACTCTGAACAAGGAACCACCAGAGACACAATTGAATGTTCCTGAGGCTGAAAACGATCTAGATGTTAATACAGACATTCCACGAAACGAAGAAATCATCACAGCAATCAAAGGGTTTGTGACAGGGCGCTAGGTGTGGTGGTAGAGGTGAACTTATGTCGATGTGGCTATCTCACACCCAAGACCCATGCACTAAGAAAATTTATAAAGGATCGTTTGACAGAAGTTGCAATTATTGGCTGCTTGCAACCCTCTCAGCAGCAGACTTAGCAATTCAAGCAACACAAAGCCTTATACAGATCAACATTTAATTTTACCGAACAAAACCAAACACCAAACACCAAACAAACACCCAGTCAGTGTTCATAGACTTTCTGAAAGAAACAATATATAAAACAATGTCTAAGCGAAAATCAATAGCATGGATAATAACACTTACCATACAGAAAACATGCACCCACCTGATACCCTCAACTATCTCACACACTCATGCATATCGCCCAATGAGACTAGTATGGTGTTGTGCATGAGGCTGGCAATCTCACCGTGTAACATCGGTTGCTACCGAAACCACTACTGCAAGAGCATCTGAATGCTTCTTGCGAAGGCAAACCACACTGGAGCGGAGAAGAGAAATATATATTTCCAAGTGAGCCCACGTGCTCTCACAAACCATTCTTCACATAACAATAATTAAATAATAAACAACTGGACATAAAATAATATTCTTCAACTACATGTACCCAAATACTCTCAATAATGAGAATAAACTACTACCTCTCAACCGACCCACATCAATACTCGTTCCTGTACTCTGAACATGTCGTAAGTGACGACTGGTGCGCCTGGCCACAAGCGTGTCGTATATGACCCCTGATGAGATTGGGGACTCATCACATGAAACACATTGTTACAGAAACAACCACTGTAATAGCATAAAAATGCTTCTTGTGGACTTGTGGTGGACACCAGCCGCATTGGTGTTTCCATGCTCCACAAGGAGCAAACAGAGAAACACCTGTCTCAACGTGCCTTACGCACCCTGGCGTGGCTCTAATCTCACCAGAAATCTAAATGACTATTCTCACTTCAAAGTAACCACTAAAGATAAACAGTAGGATTATGATAAGTAGGCTATCGTGAAATACACTTAAATGCTCTTACATTAAAGAATAAAATATAATTATTCTTGACTTAACAACTAGAACTAAATTCATTACCTATAGGAAATTTAACACGAAAACTATTTCTTCCATTACTGGGGGAAATTACATTACTCTGCCTTGGCCCACGTGTCAAAAGGCGTAACATTATAGGTTTACCACGCGAAGCGTGTTATTCGGAATCGCTGGCGCCGCAGTCATCACCACGTGGCTGCCATCTTGCTATAGTTAATCTTATCTACATTCCAGTGGAATAGCTTCATAATATTTTTGCCTTTCTGATGAATGAAATAACCGCTCTTAAACTTTCACATCTATCTATCTATTTATCTCATTAAACATTAAAAAAAGCCACGCTCAATATAATTTCAGAATTATAGAAAACTAATTGCTGATTTTCTTTGAAATCAAACTCACGTGTCATTTCTCTGTTCTACCCACACAGGGTGCCTAGTATCTTCGATTTCTCTTGTCTGGACTGAATCTTCAAAAGGGCCTGTTTGCCGCTCGCTATGTCTTTTATAAGCCCTCGATCGAATCACTCAACTTAATCCGCTGCGCGTATTAATCGCGCCACGCAAATAACACACGCGATTATCGCTCTAGAAATAGCGAAAAACACAAATATAACACAACTAATTTGTAGGCTTTATTGCAGCCTCGTAATAAATCTTCTTCTTGAAGATAATGTGGTGAAAAGGCACTAAACCACAGAGACAATATGGCTGACAAGATGGGTGAACCACGGAGACAATATGGCTATCAAGATGGCGCGGTCACAGGTTAAAGAATGGAAAAGCTCCTGGACACGATAACTTAAATGCAAAGCTATTTAAGACAGACCCTGAGATAGCAGCAGAACTATTAGAACCACTATATGCACAAGTCTGGAAAACAGGGACAACACCAACAGAGTGGAAGAAATGAATAATTGTCAAATTGCCCGAGAAGGGAGATCTTGCAGACTACAAATATTGGAGAGGTATCACTCTTCTCTCAGTTCCCAGCAAAATACTAGGCAGGAAAATTATACAGAGAATTTCAAAAGCAGTAGACACCAAACTGAGGAAATACCAAGCAGGATTTAGAAAGAACAGAAGATGAGTAGATCATATATTTACCCTCAGGAACATTACAGAGCGGTGCTCAGAACGGCAAAGACAGATGTACATTAATTTCGTTGATTTTGAAAAGGCTTTTGACAGTATACATAGGGACAGTTTATGGACATTACTGAGGGCTTATGGAATTCCAAGCTGCATAGTGTCAATCATAAAAAGCCTCTATGCCAACTTTACATGTAGCGTTGGGCAGAGCAACCTAACCTTTGAGGTGAAGACAGGAGTACGACAGGGATGCCCCTTATCAACCACTCTATTTTTAACAGTCATAGACTGGGTGATGCGCCAGACAACAGAGGGCAGTCCAAGAGGAATAAGATGGATTACATTTTCTACATTTAAGATCTGGAATATGCAGATGACATTGCACTACTAGCACATTCACATCAACACATCCAGGAAACGACGGATAGACTTAATAAGTATAACGAGTAGGTGGGCTTCTTCTTCTTCGTACACTCTCAGACGTCCACTTGAATGTTCTCAAAGAAAGCAGTAGTCAGTTTGAGGCTATTTGAATCCCCGTAAAGCTTTTCCACGAAAGAAGCTGGCGTCGGCTATATGCACTTTCTCTGTACCACATATAAGGGGCAACTTTGAAGCAGATGTTCAGCAGTCATTTTATCAGTGCCACAGTTACACTGATCGGTAGTTCCTATCTTTAGCTTGTTGAATAGATGGTATCTCAATCTGTTGTGGCCAGTGCGGAGTCTGAAGATTACCACTTGTTCTCTTCTGTGGAGCTGGTAGTAAGCATCATTCTGTGTGTGCTCTGGATGCTCTACATTCCATTTGTTTCTGTAACTGATTCTGATAAAACTCTTTGCCTCCTCAAAAGTTATGCTTGCATCAGTCTGAGGTAGATGTGAACCTTCTTTTGCCATTCTGTCAGCCTCTTCATTGCCGGCAATGTTACAATGAGATGGGATCCATTGGATCACAACACTTTTGAATCGTTGACAAAGTTTGTGGAGCACTACTCTGAGATCATCCAGGTCTGTATTATTTTGGCTTTTCAACGTTGCAATTACTGTCTGTGCATCAGTAAAGAAAGCAACTTGTCTCTCTGCCCTTTCTTCTGTCAATATAACCTCTGCTGCAGTTTTCAAGGCCTCTGCCTCTGCTCTGAAGTTGCTGGAGAATCGTCCTGTCGCCACTGACAGCCTTTTTTCTGAACCAGTGCTTAAGGTCAGAAAGACACCCCCACCTCCATTTTCTTTTGCATTTGTTGCTGATCCATCTGTGTATGCATGGGTCCAGGTGTTGCGTGGATAATGTTCCTCTATGTACTTTGTCGCTGTGGATTTTCTATCTGTTGCAGTTTGGCTCTTTTTACTTTCAATTCCAGGAATGTTTTCTATCATTTTAGGGAAACGATTTTGTTTCCAAACTGGAAGCTTATGTGCAGTGTAGATGGGTTTAACAGTGGATATTTCATCTATGGATACTGCTCTCATTTGTGGTTTGGTTGATTCCACAAAATTACTTCGTTTGAGTCTTTGCCTTCTAAGAGCATTTATTCTATTGCACATTGGGTGGTCTGTTAGTCTTTTGAATTTTTCGGCCTGTTGCTGAGCCCTGCAGTCTCTTCTATCTGTCATTGGCTGGAGGCAAATAATCTTTTCGAGTTCTTTTATAGGTGTTGACCTCATACCTCCCGTTATAATTCTCATTGCTTGATTTTGGAGTCTGCTAATTTTATCGAAGTTTGTCTTAGCTGCTGTTGCCCATGCTGCCATGCCATATTCAAGAACTGGCCTCACTCGCCCTGTGTACAACGTCTTAAGCACTTTCTCATCTGCACCCCAAGTTGTTCCAGCAA
The DNA here is from genome assembly GCA_024509875.1 of Oreohelix idahoensis. NCBI lineage: Eukaryota > Metazoa > Mollusca > Gastropoda > Stylommatophora > Oreohelicidae > Oreohelix > Oreohelix idahoensis. The sequence goes on along the minus strand of JAMPIV010005015.1, from coordinate 925,113 downwards.
GTCTTTTCATAATTGCCATTCTTTGTCTTGCTCTCATTCGATTTCTGTCAACCTGTTTTTTCCAAGTCAGACGGCGATCAAAAATAATGCCTAGGTAGTTCGGATTTTCATTTAATTGAAGATTTACTCCGTTTAGTACTAGTTTGAAGCTCTGAGGTCTAGTTGAGAGGGAAAATACAGTGTACGTTGTTTTCTCTTCATTAATCTTCATGAGCCATGTTTTGGCCCACTCTTCCAGTGATGTTAGTGCTTGCTGCATAAGAATGTTTGCAGTAGTGATATGTTCTTCAGAGATCCCCAACGCTAAGTCATCTGCAAAGGAAGCAGTGTGTGCTATTTGTTGAATATTGTCAGTTATGTCATTTATGTATGCAAGGAACAGTGTAGGTGACAGGACTCCCCCTTGTGGGACACCCTGCTCTAATATAAACTTTTTACTAGTCTGTCCTTGCAGCTGTACTCTGGCTGTTCTATTTTCCATGTAGTGACTAATCCATTTGTACATTCGCCCACATACACCACTTCTCTGCAGTTTGACTTTCAATCCCTCTTTCCAGTCTTTATCGAAAGCTTTTTCTAAATGTACCCAAACCACTAGCGTGTGTTTTTTTTCTTGGAAGGCATCTTCGATTTCCTGAGCTATATATGTGATTTGATCCTCAGTGGATTTGTGTTGTCTGAATCCTGCTTGTTGATGGTTTAATAGGTGTTTGCTTTCCAGGTGCCACATCAGTCTGGTATTTATCATGCGCTCCATCAGTTTTCCTACACAGCTTAGTAGGCTGATCGGTCTGTAACCATTTGGTTCTTTCGGGTCCTTGTCTTTCTTTGGTATAGGTATCAGTATAGCTTCTTTCCATGCCTGCGGGACAATTCCTCTTTTCCAACTGTAGTTAAGTACTGCCAGAAGCTTCTTTTTTGCCCTTGTGCCGAGACCTATTAACATTTCATTGGTTATTCCATCTTTTCCATGTGACTTCTTTTTCTTTAGTGACTTTATTGCCTCTTCCATTTCTGCCATTGTCAAATTTGTCATCATATGCTCTTCAGGTGCAATCTGTGTGTTGTCATGAATCAACTGTTCATCTGTGACGATTTTCTTCCTGTCAGCGGGGACATCAATGTGATTTGCGCTAGCAAAGTATTCTATAAATGCATTTGCAGCTTTTTTTCCTATCGGCATATTGTCGCCGTGTTTCAGTGCGATTTGTTTGTTATGAGATCCTTCCTTGTTCAAGGCTCTAACCAATTTCCATATCTTATTTCCGTCTTTACCTAAGTTTAGATTTTCTGTTTTTTCTTTCCAGCAGTCTCTTGTTGTTTTATTTAATGTTTTTCGGTATTTTGCAGTGGTGGCTTTGAGTAATATGTTTGCTTCGGTTGTTTGTTCTCTTTCTGCTGTGTTTCTGACCTCTGTTACTTCTTCTTCGAGCCTTTGAAGTTCTTCAGTCCAGTAAGGTTTGTAATTTTTTCTTGCCCCTCTGGGAATAGAATCAGTAGCTGCTTTTAGTATGGCTCTGTTTAGGCTTTCGACCATCGTTTTCATATTTCCGTGCCGTGTGTTAATGGTTTCACAAAACCTGTCTGACAACATTGAAAACTTGTCCCAGTCAGCTCGTTTGTAGTTCCATCGAGGAAGTAGTTTTTCTTCCTGCGGAACAAATTCCATATTTATGACCAGCTTTATTGGTTTATTGTCACTACCTTGAACATCAATCTAAAGAAGTCAGAGGTAATGACGATCAATGTGAGCAAATCTGAGTCCATATCAGTAAGCAATCAGCAACTGGTACAGACAGACACCTTCACATACCTAGGATGCATAGTAACACCAGACGGCGGAGCAAGCAAAGACATCAACAACAGAATGAACAAAGCAAGAACAGCCTTTTTTAGCCTAAACAACATCTGGAAGTCCTCTCAATACAGCATAAGCACAAAATTAAGATTATATCAGAGCTGTGTGCTTTCTGTGCTTCTCTACGGTGCGGAATGCTGGAGAGTTACAGAGAAGGAAATGTCGAAATTGTCCTCTTTTCACACAACATGCCTAAGAAAAATTCACCGAATCTTTTGGCCGAATACCATCACCAACCAAGATCTGCTTACTAGGAGCAAGCAAGAGGACATGCACACCATCATAGCTGGCAGACGCTGGAGCTGGGTTGGCCATGTCCTCAGAAGAGACCCCGATGCTATCACTAGAACAGCTATGCTATGGACCCCTGAAGGAAAACGAAAGAGAGACCGACCAAAAACAACTTGGCGTAGGACTGTGGATGCTGAGATGCAAAGAACGAACCAGAGGTGGGGCACTGTAAGAAGGGTGGCCACCAACCGAGCAAAGTGGAATCAATTTGTTGTTGCCATACAAGACGCCACTAGGTGTGATGGCCACTGACTGCTTTGACGGTCGGCGGCTAAGGATCACAGAAGAATGAGGTAATGGACTGCCAGTAAAACAAGCTTCATGTTGCCACTCATTTCTACGATCATACGCCAGGATGTGCTTGATCTTGGTTGTGTTGTCCAAAGTTGACACACTACTTCTGTGATGACGTCACATCGACAGTACATCTCAGATGAATTGGAAAAATTTACACAAACACCAGGTTTCCGGTCACGAAGACGATTTCATATGTTCACTTTACACAGTTACAGTGAGGAGTGATTCAAGCAAAAAAGCCATACATCAGTAAACTATCCACTATCGCAAAATCAAATACCAATGGTTACAATATGACACAAAGAGAATGTTATCTTAATATCTATAACAGTCGAACTCATCTAATAATTCAGACGCCAGCAAACACACCGCAGCAGGAACTACTCACAAACAACCTGCATGTCTGAAAAACCAACATTCAACTGCCTGATTCAGCTCATACACATTTTCTTCTCCACAAAATGAACTCTGTGGTATTCATGCTTATCTGCATAGATGTAAACAGAACTCGCAACATTGTGTTCACTCCAAATAAACTCTTGACACATGACAGCTCATGTACAACTAAGCAAACATTTCACAGTTACCCTCAGTTCTCAGCTCACAAACACCTAATATAACAAAGCTCCGTACGGAGCATCCACAATCAACAGCTTTACACAAATATAAATAAACATATGTGTATATATATATATATATATATATATATATATATATATATATATAATATATATATATATATATATATATATATATATATATATATATATATATATATATATATATATATATATATACTGCCTTCATTGGTGTCTGTACCTTGAAGAGGTAGGGCGGCTTGAGTACACTGACCACCCCAAAGCTATGCCAGCGGGAGTTTTACGCCTGGCATGTTCTACCCTTACCACTGGTGTAAGACAAGGTGATGATATCCTGTCACCTTATCTTTTCGTACTCCTCAAGGACGAAGTCATCAAGGCATGTAAGGAGAGAACAAGAAAGTATTCAGTGGGGTACTGGAAGATGAGACAGGTCTGTATTTTAGAGCTGGCATTTGCTGATGATGTTGCCCTGATTGCTAAATCAGAGGCACATCTTCAATCCAACCAGCAAGTCTGGAAAGAAGGGCTATAGAAGAGAGGGATAAGCAACTCGAAAACAAAAGCCATTGTGATGTCACGAGAGGAAAGAAGACATCAGATAAAGCTGGGAGAACAGGTCCCGGAGAAGGTCGAACACTTTAAATACCTTGGAGCTGTCATAGACCGAAAGGGAAGCATCAAAGAAGAGTTAGCTTCCCGAAGAGCAGCAGCTGGAAGTCTTTTTCAAGCCATAAATCGAGGATTCCTCAGCAAAAGAGAAGTTGGTAAGAAGACGAAGGTGGCTGTATACCGCTCCACCTATGCCCCAGTCTTGACGTATGAATGCGAGTCATGGGCAATGACTTCAACCCACAAAAGCCAGACCCAAACATCAGAAATTAGGTATATGAGGAAGGTGGTTGAAGAAACAAGATGAGACATGGTCCGCAACCAGACCATACGTCAAGGCCTAAAAACCCAACCCCTGCAGACCCAAGTAGAACAGTCCCAACTAAGATGGTTTGGCCATGTCTGCAGAATTTGAGAAGATCGGCTACCACGGCAAGCACGGAAAACTAAGAGCCAGGGATCCAGACCTCCAGGACGACCCAAAATCCGCTGGGAGGACACCATTAGACAATCTGTGAAGGACCGAGAACTAGAATGGAACCAAGCCAGGAGGAAGACAGCCGAGAGAATAGTATGGCGCTCTCTCTTATAAACCTCAACACCTCACGCTAGAAGAGGAACGACTAAGTAAGTAAGTATGTTCTACTCAGCTGAACGGGTCTTCGCGGGTAAGGGTTTCGTGAGTTGGATATTTTATAAGTATTTTAGTGAGTAAGACAATTTGAGTGAATGCAACAACGTGAGTGAACTGCAAGAATTATCGAGAAAACACAGATAATGTGCGAAGTTAAGAAGAAACTTAATTCAGCCTGGAAGAAGATCTATTTAAGCTATCTCTCTTTCACAGCCCCACAACTCTCTTATATGGATGAAGGTCTTGAACAGCGCGTTAACAAAAGGTTAATATTTATTAAAATTATTTTCAGTTGTACAGAAAAAGAATAAAAGTATCTCAGCAAATGATAATTGATCAAATATTAGTCAACAATTACATAAATTCATACATCAAGGAAAACAAACAAGCTGATCTAGCCTAAACCAAGATAGGCTGTCGGTTAACGCTGTCTTTCCTCTGACAGCTAATACACGAAGGTGTCGTACTGACCAGAAGGCATACAAGTCGAGGTCAGCTCAGGGCAACCGTCCTTATTAGCGCTCCTATCCTGGCGCTGTGAATTAAAGCAGACGTGCCCCAGCATATAGTAATCGATGCGTAATCAGACTGTGTCTGGTTTGAGACGTGTTATTGTGGCTGAGCACTCCGTTTCAGCATACAATAAAATACTTTCAATCAAGCTGGCGATGCTATGTTGACTGATATGTTGGATACCAAGAATTTAGACACACGGGTCGTATCTGTCGCCTTCGTATCTGTCGCCTCAAGTGATCTGTCTAATTCGGCTATCCTCGGACTCAATTGCTGATGAGGTGTTAAAATTTATCAGGTCGTATAGTCTTGTTACTGACTGTTGAGTAATGGCTATCAAGGAGTGTTATATTGCAGTTGGGTTTAGGCTTGGTGAATATGTCTTCAGTCGTGCTGATATTCACGCGAATGTCGTAGGCTGGGTAAACGAATGGTTAGCATAATACTTTTAGCCTGAACACAGCCACACACTATTTTTAGCTCGTACAACAGTGTTAATGAAATCAATGAGTTGGTGAAGACTGGTCCACATCCAAATTTATTGACAGTAGCTCCAACAATAACTCAGCATAATAATAACAACAGGTAGATTGCATTCAAAGGGATTCATTAAGGTCCAATGTCGGTCCATCGTAGTAAACAACATAAGAGGCATACAGTTCATAGAATCTCAATTCTGGCCGTAAAAGACTAGCGATCAGGTTCGGATACGATGTGAACGAAGTATGGCGGCAAATATATATATGCTGACGATCGAATATGATTACCTCAAAATACAGTCACAATACTCCAAGGGTGAAGCTGTAACTCTTGACGGCCCATAAATACCACCTTAGTAAATCGTGGCGAACAATATCATTAAAGGCCACTGGAAGAATATCGAATAACGCATCCACAACGGGAGCATAACAATGGCACGTCTAGTCAGGTCTGTTGACATTGGAAAAAGACACGGGAAACTTCCCGTTCGGCTGCGCATGAGAAGACGATACATACGTCACATTATATATATATATATATATATATATATATATATATATATATATATATATATATATATATATATATATATATATATATATATATATATATATATATATATATATATATAAATATCTATGCTAATGACAGCTATATTTCAGCAAAGGATTGACATACGCCTGTGCGCAAAAGCCTTACACAACACTGACGCTGACCTGAGCATCTGCGGTAGCATGGTTTTTCCTGCTGGTGCGGGGACGCTGCGTCGCGTAACCCCGAGTAACGAAAACATTATTCTAGAGTCTATGTCAGAGACGATTAAGTTTCTTGTGTTTACATAAAGTTATTCACGTTCGACAACTTTGGCTCTCACAGGCCCGCTACAAAGGCGCAGAACGAATGCAGGTTTCTCCCCTGGACGGAGAGTAAGGAAATTACCCAGCTTTGAAAGTGTTGACCACTCAGTGCCGCTCAACTAAAAAAAAATACTTAGTAAGGCTGCCACGCAAGCATCAAGGAATCTATTAACGACCAGCGGTAAGAACAGGGAATCTTAAATGAGGGCCGACCCGAAATCAAACTCCATACGCGCCGGCAGGAACGGAAACATGAAATAGTACAGGTGCTGTCTCTAAAAATTCAAAAAGAAATGCCAGTAGAGGGACTGCGACAGATTGAGAAATTCAAATTTACTGTCAGTTCGCGACAAGGGGTCTGACTAAAGCTGGCACACTCGTCCTTCAGGTTGGGGGTTTAAGCACAGGGCCGAAACCCCTGTCTGTTAGACAAATCATAATCGTTACGGAAACAGCAACAAATGAAAAATCTTTGATGCGGGACGGACATCCGGCGTCATTGGCACGAAAACGGATGCCCTGATCGCAAAACATGAAACAAGAATTGAATTTACTCTGGTAGAGAGGATGGACAGCACAATGAAGGCGTAGCCATTATCCGAGAGAAAGGAATAGAAAGGTCATTACTGGAAAGGAAACCCATAAACAACAGACTGATAAGAACAATACTGAAAGGGAGATTTACCAATACTACAATAATATAATGCTACGCACTAACAAATTACAGCGATGAAGAGGTCAAAGACGAATTCTAGCAACAGCTAAAAAAGGAAATGGAAACCGCAGCTAGATATGATCTTATCATTGTAATGGGAGACCTCAGTTCGAAAGTTGGAACACACAATGCACATAAAGACATAGTTATTGGGAAATGCTGCAGCGGAACAGCAAATGAGAATAGGGATAAACTAATAAGCATCTGTAACATTAACGACTTGGTCATTGGAGGAACACTTTTTCTCACACAAAGAAATGCACAAATTAACAAGGGAATCACCAAACGGCCGGAAGAGAAACCAAATAGACCACATTATTACCAGTGGTAGATAGAGGCATTCGTTACAAGTGACCGGGTGGTCAACATAGACGTTCTAGCCGTCTCGTGAATCGTATAATGTCCTAAGCTGTATTTCCCTTCCACTAATGTTCTTCTTCTTCTTCTTCGTACACTCTCAGACGTCCACTTGAATGTTCTCAAAGAAAGCAGTAGTCAGTTTGAGGTTATTTGAATCCCCGTAAAGCTTTTCCACGAAAGGAGCTGGCGTCGGCCATATGCACTTTCTCTGTACCACGTATAAGGGGCAACTTTGAAGCAGATGTTCAGCAGTCATTTTATCAGTGCCACAGTTACACTTATCGACTAATGTTCAATTTCAACTTGATACTTTGCTTAATTTAGACGAACAGCACTTGATGTAGATTACTGAATCTAAGCCTGACGCGTTTTAAAGACTTTATTCTCAGTCCTTTGAATGATCATATGTACAGAGATCTGGAAAAGAATAAAAATGCAACTTGCCTTTCATTCTTCGTCCATCCTTACGGTTCATCATTTTCTTCTTTGACTTCTTGTCTTCATCAATTTGCATCAAAAATCGTAGCTACTTGACCGACTATTCATTTCTGTAGAACCAAGCTCCAAATTAAGATTATACCAGAGTTGCGTGCTTTCTGTGCTTCTCTATGGTGCGGAATGCTGGAGAGTCACAGAGAAGGAAATGTCAAAATTGTCCTCTTTTCACACAACATCTTCTTCTTCTTCGATCCTTAACCACCGACCGTCAAAGCAGTCAGTGGCCATCACGCCTAGTGGCGTCTTGTAGGGCAACAACAAATTGATTCCACTTTGCACGGTCGGTGACCATCCTTCGTACAGTGCCCCAACTCTGGTTCATTCTTTGCATCTCAGCCTCCACAGTCCTCCGCCAAGTTGTTTTTGGTCGGCCTCTCTTTCGCTTTCCTTCAGGGGTCCAAAGCATAGCTGTTCTTGTGATGGCATCGGGGTCTCTTCTGAGGACATGACCAACCCAGCTCCAGCGTTTGCCAGCTATGATGGTGTGCATGTCCTCTTGCTTGCTACGAGTAAGCAGATCTTGGTTGGTGATGGTATTCGGCCAAAAGATGCGGTGAATTTTTCTTAGGCATGTTGTGTGAAAAGAGGACAATTTTGACATTTCCTTCTCTGTGACTCTCCAGCATTCCGCACCATAGAGAAGCACAGAAAGCACGCAACTCTGGTATAATCTTAATTTTGTGCTCGTGCTGTATTGGGAGGACTTCCAGATGTTATTTAGGCTAAAGAAGGCTGTTCTTGCCTTATTCATTCTGATGTTGATGTCTTTGCCTGCCCCACCGTCTGGTGTTACTATGCTTCCTAGGTATGTGAAGGTATCTGTCTGTACCAATTGCTGATTCCTTACTGATATGGGCTCAGGGTTGCTCACATTGAGCGTCATGACCTCAGACTTCTTTAAATTGATGTTCAAGCCCACCTGCTGGCTTAATTTATAAAGTCTATCCGTTTTTTCCTGGATGTGTTGATGTGAATTTGCCAGCAGTGCAATGTCATCTGCATATTCCAGAACTTCCAATGTAGAAAATGTAGTCCATCTTATTCCTCTTGGACTGCCCTCAGTTGTCTGGCGCATCACCCAGTCTATGACTGTTAAAAAAAGAGTGGTTGATAAGGGGCATCCCTGTCGTACTCCTGTCTTCACCTCGAAGGTTAGGTTGCTCTGCCCAACACTACATGTAAAGTTGGCATAGAGGCTTTTTATGATTGCCACTATGCAGCTTGGAATTCCATAAGCCCTCAGTATTTTCCATAAACTGTCCCTATGTATGCTGTCAAAAGCCTTTTCAAAATCAACAAAATTTATGTAAAGCTGTCTTTGCCATTCTGAGCACTGCTCTATAATGTTCCTGAGAGTGAATATATGGTCTACACATCTTCTGTTATTTCTAAATCCTGCTTGTTCTTTCCTCAGTTTGTAGTCTACTGCCTTTGAAATTCTCTGTATAATTATCCTGCCTAGTATTTTGCTGGGAACTGAGAGAAGAGTGATTCCTCTCCAATTATTGCAGTCTGCAAGATCTCCCTTTTTGGGCAATTTGACAATTATTCCTTTGTTCCACTCTGATGGTGTTGTCCCCGTTTTCCACACTTGTGCAAATAGTGGTTCTAATAGTTCTGCTGCTAGCTCAGGGTCTGTCTTAAATAGCTCTGCATTTAAGTTATCATGGCCCGGAGCTTTACCGTTCTTTAACCCTTTGATTGCTGTGATGATTTCTTCTTTTCGTGGAATGTCTGTATTTACATCTAGATCGTTTTCAGCCTCAGGAACATTCAATTGTGTCTCTGGTATTTCCTTGTTCAGAGTTTCTCTGAAGTGCTCTGCCCATCTTGTTTCCTGTCCCTCTGCTGTCTTGATGAGATTTCCTTGCTTATCTCTTACTAATGTAATATTGTTTGCACCTTGTTTTCCGCTGATGAATTTAGTTATTTTGTATACTGTGCTTTGTTCATTTCTCAGTGCTGCCTCTTCTGCCTGTTTTGCAAGATCGTCTAGGAAATTCCTTTTGTTGGCTCGGGTTTGGCGTTTAACTTCCCTGTCCAGCTGGCTGTACTGTTCGCTATATAGTTGCTTTAACCTGGGGGACTTCGCTTCTGTTTTCTTTCTTTTCATTTCCTTTCTCATCTTTATGGTGTTTAGTGTTTTTGGTGTTATCCAGTCTTGCTTCTTCCTTTCCTGGAATCCTAAGCATGATTTGCTACTTTCCTTATATACTGTTGAAATGGTGTTGAAATTCTGGTCTATATCATCAGTTAATGTCTTTTCCTGGCTTTTGGCAAATTGATATCGTTTCTTAATGTCGGCCACAAAAGCTTTTCTGGTAAGGGGGTCCTTCAATTTGCTGATGTCAAACCTTTTCTGTGTAGTTACAGTTGGTCCAGCCCTTCTTAGTTTCGCTTTCAGTTTTGCTACTACTAAATGGTGATCACTTCCCACATCTGCACCTCTTCTTACCTTCACATCTTGTAATGCATGTCTCCATCTACCGTTAACCATGATGTGGTCTATCTGGTTTCTGTCCCGACCATTTGGTGATTCCCATGTTAACTTGTGAATTTCTTTATGTGGGAAAAGTGTTCCTCCAATGACCAGGTTGTTAATGCTACAGAAACTTATTAGCTTATCCCCATTTTCGTTTGCTGTTCCGCTGCCGCATTTCCCCATTGTTCTTTCATTATATGTATTGTGTGTACCAACTTTCGCATTGAGGTCTCCCATTACTATAACAAGATCATATCTAGGTGTGTCTTCCATTTCTTTCTGCAGTTGTTGATAGAATTCATCCTTGACCTCCTCATCGCTATCATTCGTTGGTGCGTAGCATTGTATTATTGTAGTGTTGGTGAATCTCCCTCTCAATCTCAATCGTATCAGTCTGTTGTTGATGGGTTTCCATTCCAGTAATGTCCTTTCTATCCCTTTCTGTAGAATAATGGCTACGCCTTCACTGTGCTGTCCATCCTCTCTTCCAGAGTAAAGTACTGTTTCTCCTGTTGCTGTTTTAACTTTTCCTGCCCCTGTCCATCTGCTCTCACTTATCCCCAGGATGTGTAACCTATAGTTTCTCATTTCTGCCGTGACCTGTCTTAGTTTACCTGTCTCGTACATTGTCCTGACATTCCAAAATCCTATTCTTGTATCCTGTTTTGCGGTCAGGACATCCGTTTTCATGTCAGTGGCTTCCTTTCGGCTTTCACCACTGACAGTCATACGAGCCACAGACTCCGAATGTCCATCCCGCAGCAAAGTTTGTTCATTTGATGTTGTTTCCGTAACTTCATTATTTTTTTTTTACATAGACAGGGGTGTCAGCCCTATGCTAAAACCCCCAACCTGGAGGACCAGGGTACCAGCTTTTGTCTGACCCCTACCCACACAGACCAGTCCAGCTTGGTTGAACCTACCAGGAGTAACACTCCCACTGGCATAGCTCTGGGGATTGTCAGGGTACGCAAGCTGCCATACCGCTACAAGGTATAGGTACCATTGATGGCAGTTCACACAACATGCCTAAGAAAAATTCACCGCATCTTTTGGCCGAATACCATCACCAACCAAGATCTGCTTACTCGTAGCAAGCAAGAGGACATGCACACCATCATAGCTGGCAGACGCTGGAGCTGGATTGGTCATGTCCTCAGAAGAGACCCCGATGCCATCACAAGAACAGCTATGTTTTGGACCCCTGAAGGAAAGCGAAAGAGAAGCCGACCAAAAACAACTTGGCGGAGGACTGTGGAGGCTGAGATGCAAAGAATGAACCAGAGTTGGAGCACTGTACGAAGGATGGCCACCGACCGTGCAAAGTGGAATCAATTTGTTGTTGCCCTACAAGACGCCACTAGGCGTGATGGCCACTGACTGCTTTGACGGACGGTGGTTAAGGATCGAAGAAGAAGAAGAAAAAGAACCAAGCTACCATCGGGGAACACACTTTTATCAGTCGATATGTTCTTGCTCTATAAAAATTTCCTTCGCTATGCTTCCTCTATCTGCCACACGTCCTCTAAGTTTCACAAAAAATTATCTTCTAATGTCTTGCGGCACAACATTTTTGTCTTCTTCTTCTGTGGTAGATTCTATAGAGTTAAAATCATTGTTACATACCAATGGATTGTCGTTGAGTATCTTGATATAATCTTGATCATGTCGATAATGGTGTCTCTATGTTGCATCTGAATACCCATGATGGTTGCGTAGTTTCACAGCCACGTGTCTCGACTAACTGAGTACCACTACCTGTCTGGTCACTTACTACAAGCACAGTTGTAACTCAAGTGCTTTTTTGTCTTTTTAAAAAAAAATGTTGGTACTTTCCTTTGTGTAGCACGGCCTTTTCAACCATTTACCATATACATGGAATTGTTGGTTATATCGGGAAGTTTTTATTCCATTTAGTGTTATTTTATTATATTTCTGTTTATTCTACGTCTGTACTTGGACTATGCCTGATTATGGATTTTTTTACTTTTTAGTAAAAGGAAATGAAAAGAAAGAAAGCAGAAGCTAAGTCTCCCAGGTTAAAGGCAATATATAGTGAACAGTACAGTCAGCTGGACAAGGAACTAAAACGTCAAACCCGTGCTAACAAAAGGACATTTCTGGATGACCTTGCAAGACAGGCAGAAGAGGCAGCACTGAGAAATGAACAAAGGATGGGTTTGAAAAAAATCGAAAAAAGGTGATTCGTCTTACGAGGACAAAAGACAAAGAAAATAGTCTACGTTACGGCCACAAGGCCTTCGTCAGGAAAGGAAAGAAAGTGAAGGCTAAATAGGACACATAAAAACTTAATAAAATAATAAAATAAAACCGAGGTACTTCCCTGAAGGCAAAAACCGAAATCCTATCAAAATCGCTGTCTGCCGATGAGCGCGTGGCTGACCAGGAAGTGACTTCCGCCGCCGGATGTACACAATACATACTAAGAAACTAAAAAACGAAACCGGACAATAAACTACCCAACGTGATAAAAGTGGGGACTGGAAATAGAAGAGGACAGAATGAGTGGGAGATAAATAAATATGAAATAAAAAATCAAGACAAATGTATATTGGCTACAAATAGAAGAATAGGATAAGAGTGGAAAGAGTAAAATAGAGCAATAGAGGAAAGGGTGACCTCAGACAAAGGTGTGAAAAGTGTTGAGACCGGCTGGTTTTATACACCCCATGCGGTGGATAAGACGGTTCTCAAGCTGTTCTCGGCTGGCAGTGTCAGAGGAGCAGGATCGGATCGCTGTGACCTGGATGTCGATGGGACCATGGTGGTCAGGACCATTGAAGTGTATGGCAACTGGTGTGGACTTTTGCTGAGCGATGTCATTTAAGTGCTGGCTGAATCTGTCCCCAAGTCGTTTGCCTGTTTGGCCAATATAGGTTTTGCAGCAACGTTTACATATGATCGTATAAATGACATTGCGCGATTCACACGTGAAGCTGCTAGTGATGGTGTACGTAGCCTTAGGAAAGGACACCTTCTGGGTTGAGATGACATACTTGCACGTGTTGCATCGTGTCCGACCACAGGGTAGTGTGCCAAAGTGAGTTGCATTCTCCTTTGGGAGACGGCTGTGAACAAGAAGATCCTTCAAGTTCTTGTCGCGTCTATATGCCACCAAAGGTGCTTCACTGAATACTTCTTGGGTCACAGGCTCTGCTTGGAGGATAGGGAGGTGGCGGAAAAGGATCTGTCTGACAGCAGTACTGTGAGGGTGAGAAATGAACAAAGCACAGTTTATAAAATAACTAAAACTATCAGTGGAAAACGAGGTGCAAACAACATAACGTTAGTAAGAGACAAGCAAGGAAATCTCATCACCACAGCACAGGGGCAGGAAACAAGATGGGCAGAGCACTTAAGAGAAACACTGAATAAGGAACAACCAGAGACTCAGCTGAATGTTCCTGAGGCTGAAAGTGACAGACGTAAATACAGACATTCCACGAAAAGAAGAAATCATCACAGCTATCAAAGGGTTAAAAAATGGAAAAGCGCCTGATCACGACAATCTAAATGCTGAGTTATTCAAGGCAGACCCTGAATTAGCAGCAGAACTATTAGAACCACTATTTGCGAAAGTCTGGGAAACTGAGACAACACCAACAGAGTGAAGTAAAGGAATAATTGTCCAATTGCCCAAAAAGGGCGACCTTGCAGACTGCAACAACTGGAGAGGAATTACCCTCCTCTCAGTTCCCAGCAAAATACTAGGCAGGATAATCATCCAGAGAATTTCAAAAGCAGTTGACCCTAAACTGAGGAAAGAAAAAGAGGGCTTCAGAAAGAACAGAAGATGTGCAGATCATATATTTACCCTCAGAAACATTATAGAGTATTGCCCAGAATGACAGAGACAGCTGTACATTAACTTTGTTGATTTTGAAAAGGCTTTCGACAGCATACACAGGGATAGCCTATGGAAAATACTGAGGGCTTATGGAATTCCCAGCTGCGTGGTTTCCATCATAAAAAGCCTCTATTCTAACTTTACATGCAGTGTTGGATTGAGTAATGTAACTTTCGAAGTGAAAACAGGGGTGCCCCTTAGCAACAACATTATTTTTGACAGCCATAGATTGGGTGATGCGCCAGACAACAGAGGGCAGTCCAAGAGGAATTAGATGGACAACATTTTCTACACTGGAAGACCTGGAATATGCAGCTGACATTGCACTACTCGTTCATTCACATCAACACATTCAAGACAAAACCGATAGACTGAATAAGTATGGCCAGCAGGTTGGCCTGAACATCAATCTGAAGAAGACAGAGGTCATGACACTAAATGTGGGCAATCCTGAGCCAATAATAGTAAGGAACCAGAAGTTAGAACATACAGACACATTTACTTACCTAGGATGCATAGTAACACCTGACGGCGGAACAAGCAAGGACATTAACAACGGAATGAATAAAGCGAGAACAGCCTTTGCTATTCTCAACAACTTTTGGAAATCTTCCCAGTACAGCACAAACACCAAATTAAGACTGTATGAGAGCTGTGTACTTTCTGTGCTTCTCTATGGTGCTCAATGTTGGAGAGTAACAGAGAAGGAAATGTCGAAACTGTCCTTCTTCCACACAATCTGCCTAAGGAAAATTCTCCGAATCTTTTGGCCAAACACCACCAGCAACCAAGAACTACTTATTCGGAGTAACCAGGAGGACATGCACACCACCATAGCTAGCAGACGCTGGAGTTGGGTTGGCCACGTCCTCACAAGGGACCCTGATACCATCACAAGAACAGCTATGCTATGGACCCCCGAGGGAAAGCGAAAGAGAGGCCGACCAAAAACAACTTGGCGGAGAACTGTGGAAGCCGAGATGCAAAGAATGAACCAAAGTTGGGGCACTGTACGAAGGATGGCCGCCGACCGAGCAAAGTGGAATCAATTTGTTGCTGCCCTACAAGACGCCACTAGGCGTGATGGCCGCTGACTGCTTTGGCGGTTGGCGGTTATGGATCAAAGAAGAAGAAGAGAAGACTTTTTGGTTAAGAGTTTAGTTTTTTTGTGTTGTTCAGAAGCATACTTGTGTCAATACTGGCATGATTTTATTATTGGTTTGGTGTATTGTCTATGTATTTGTTCTACTGGGTTGTGTTTTCCTTTCTGGTGACATAGCTTTGTTACTACTATTAGTGTTGTAAGACCACTACGAGTTTGCTCTCAGAGTATGTACATATTATGTTACATTTTAGATTGTTGCTTTTGTTTTTGTGATATATTGTGGGGACTTAGTACCAATTACATTTTCTATATAGTTAGTTCTATTTTGTACTTTGTTCGGTAATCCTTTATAGTTTGTCTGTGTTGGTCGTATCTCTTGCATTCTAGCAAGAAGTGTTTAATGGTATTAGTTTCACAACATTCTTCACAGATGGGTTCCTCGATTCTAAATTAGCCAGTTCCTAATCTGAGCCGGAGTAGTTTTTTATTTACTAGTATTTTTAGTTCGTCTTTTATTTGTCATTTTTTTAAATTTGGTTTCTTTAAAAGCTGGTTTGAATGTCTTCTTTTTGTGCTCTGGTCCCAAGCTATTCTCCATTCTTTGGTTATTGTCCTGGCTGTGAGACTCTTTATTTCGAATCTCCCTAACCCTATTTCAATTACTTTATTGCTATTTCTTCCCCGCTTGGCTTCCCTGCCAGCGAGTTCATTTCCTGTTTTGCCAATATGAGATGGAATCCAAGCTATCGTGACTTTGCATACTGTAGTGGATTTGATGGTATTGTATGGTTGATGTTACCTAGTGTGATGCATGAGGTCAGCTGTGAAGGCTCCTGAGATAAATGTAGCTGTGAATTTACAGAAGGCCCTTCTTGCTACCACTTACGACCTCACACATATCTTTTTTACTAATGAATGTGGCTACGTTAAAATCTAGGGTACTGATATGTAATGTGTTGTGGTAGATTACATACACACACACACACACAGATATTTAATAAGTCTAATAATATTAATAAAATTTATAATACACTGAACTAACTCAAGCTGTTTAAATTTTTTATATTAAATTTTCTTTAAGTTTATTTGTTCTGAACCAAGGTTTTATTTTGGTCAGAACATATGAAAGGTTTTGAAATTATGAATGAAATGCATGAATATATGTCATAATAAAATAGAAAATGTGTACATATGTATTTCAAATGACTGGTTAATAGTAATTATCTTAAAATAGTCCCAGGAGAACTTATTTCTAGTTATGCGGTTCGGGTGATATCATCACTCCCTGTCTATGACTACCAAACATTGTCCCTTCACTGATGGGAGTAATACAAGTTTTATTTCCCAAAATTTGTGTGGGTTCTAGTGATGGTAATATAGTTGGTGTGTTAGTTAGTAAATAAGTTGGTGAAGGTCCAGCAGGCTAGACGCTCACGTATCTTGACTGAGTAGTTCTGGTGCTGGAATCTGGTGGCCCACCTCTCCGTGCTTGGGGGCAATATAAGGCTGCTCTGACAAAATACTAGACTGCACTGGTCCACACTTGTATTTATTATCACAGCATTTGACACCACTTTGGTGCCAAACAGAAACTCACACTTCTGCAACAAAAGTATTGGGTCATGTGTCAGAACTCTACCTCCTGAGCCACTTCTACACATAACACTACACAACAACACCACATAGACGGGGTCAGATCTCTCTGACCATACAGCACATCTTACCAAGTTGGTTTCACATAGTACTAGTTCCCCAAGACTACATATTCTGAAATATGTTCATTAGCTTCCTGCTATTGAATACGATAGGTGATATGTTCCACTGATCTCAACACTTGATCCGCCCTTCATAATCCTTGCTGGCGTTTATGTATTTTGTTTGTCTCTAGACCCTGAACTTGGGCTGGGGATCTAGAGCGAATCCTTACTTGTTGTAAGGGATAGATTTTGATATGGCAGTATCAAATCACTCGAAACATTAAACAATATTAAAATATACAAAGAAATGCTTTCAGTCTTACCAGAATTATGAATAGAGAACACAGTTATATTCTAGCAAAACTCAGCTGAGCTGCTGGCTCTAGTATGGCGTCCCTCTAAATATGGCAATTAGCTTCTGGGAAATACACCACTGAAGAATTACTGTGTCTACTACTGGACAATTTATTGTTGAATGGCAAAAATGCGCGTCTGTGCGCCTATAATATGATTATCTGTGGCCAATCACCGACTTCCCCCCTTTCAAATTTCAAACCTCCTACCAAAAGTCAATTCAGTCATACCTCAGTCACGTATGTATTATTGTCTGTTGGTCCGTCTGTCTCTACTTGCTTTTTCATAAAAAAACACGCTTGGTTCTACATGCCTTTTTACACGAATCGGTCTCTAGAGTTATTTTTAGCCACAATTTTCCACTAATTCCCCTTCTCTTTCATTCCAACTAGATTTTAGCAATTGAGTCTCAAGGCCGCAATTTTTGAAAATTAGTGACATTTTTTTAACAGTGCAGTCGCTCGTCTGTTATGAACAACACAGTCTTTTGTCAATATCTTCATTATTATCTATCCGTCTGTATAAATGAAAGCATATTATTTCTCTGCTCAAGATGGTCTATCAGACTAGCTAGTTTTTATATTCCTAACATTATTATTAAGAAAAAGTTACTTTTTCAAGGTTAGTTGTTTTTTTTTTGAAATATGTTCGAGCATCTTCTGTAATGCGTTTGCCGCTGAATTCAAATAAAAGGACTAAGTATCGTAAAAGCGTCCAAGAAATGACTGTTGCGTATAATAGCTAAGGTCCCTTTTGTCCATTTCTTTACATTGTGTCAACTTGGGGACGTGAATTTTTTTCCTTTCCCCACCAATTGCGTCTTTTTAGCCTTGCTAGTTTCAAGCACGTGTTCAGTCATATTTTTTCTTTTTGATCTCCGTTCTCTCCCGTCTCCAAGGGTAAACATTTTGTCTTCACGTCTAACAAGTTAGTTTCCATGGCGGGTAGTGAACCGCGGCATGGGCGATCATGTCTTCTAGTAGCTTACGCATTATTTTTATCCCTACATTTTATCTTTGGATATATTTTAACGTTGTATCACGGTTAAATTTATCACACATACAGCAGCATTTAGGTATGTATTTATCTGTAGTATTTCCTCTACTATATCGGGCCTGCTACTCTCATTTCTGCTACTGATTGCTTGAATTGTTGAGAGTGCGTCCATGAGAATCGTTACTGCCTGTGGTGGGTTCTCTGTAACTACTTCTAAAGCCGTAAGTATTGCTTCTAATTTTTGCCGTGAAGATAGATGCGTTTCTTGTTACTTTGTATTTCTTCCCAATTCTCCATTTTGGTATCACTATCCCTGCCCCTAGTTGTTCATCATCAACTTCAGACCCATCTGTATATATAGTTAAGCTGTTATCTATGAACTGTTTGATGAGCTGTTGTGCTTTTTCTTTTATTAAGCTAGGGTCTTAAGATTTGTTAATTATCTCCCTGAGGTGGGAGTCAGTTTTTGGTACTTTTAATTCCCATGGTAGGATTTTTCCTTTATATTGACTACTACTGTTTATTATTTTGTATTTGTATAGATAATGATCTAATTCTTCTATCGTTTTCCACCAAGCAGGATATTTATTTTGGTCAAGGTGTACGTGTCCTATGTTTGGATTATTTTTGTCATATGTTTTGTGCGCTGGGTGTGTAGTGTCTTTTATCACTTTTGCCCAGTAGTTTACTCTCAGCTCCTTTCTTCGTAGCTTCAATGGCTACTTCTAATGCTTTCTCAGATGTTCCTTTTGACGCTGCTGCTATGATTGACAGTGTTAGATTTTAGATTAAATCTAATTTCTTTTATTGCTGGGGGTCGTTGATTCATAAACTATGTTGGCGTAGTCAAGCTTACCTCTTATGAATGATCTGTAAAAGGTTATCATTGTCTTGTTGCTGGCTCCCCATCCGTTACCTTTTACGTATTTTATAATATTTATTTGTACTCTGCTGCTTTCTACTAGTTTTTCTATGTGCTTTTCCCAGTTAAGTTGTTGGTCTAATATCATTCCAAGGAACCTACTCGTTTTGGCAGTGCATACTGTGTGTTCATTTATTTTTATATCAGTTATACAATTTTAACTATCCGTCCTCTACTAAAGATCATTCCTATTGTTTGTTTTTTTGCATTGAAATGGAATCCCCAAGTGTTCATCCACTCTGACATCTAGTCAATGCGTTTTAGCATTGTTTTATACAGGAATGGTAGATTTGTACCACTTCTCAATATTGCAGCAGCATCTGCAAACTGGGATAGACTAATTTGTAGATCTTTAAACTCTTCTCCGAGGTCATTCACCATAATTGTAAAGATCGTTGGGGAGATGACAGAGCCCTGGGGGGAGGGGGTTCCATTTTGCTGTTCAAATAAGTCTGATCTTTCATTTTTTATTTGCACTGTAAAAATCATCTCTTGCAAGACGTTTTCTGAATAATTATATGTCCTGCCTATTATGCCTGTTTTTTAATCTTGTGTAGAGAACCTTTTCTCCAGCATTCATCGTAAGCTCTTGCCACATCTAAGAAAATTGCTACTATTTTTCATTCTTTTTAAATCTTATTTTGACTTCATGTTGTAGTTTAAGTAGTTGATCTACTGTGCTATGGTGGCTTCTAAATCCTTCCTGCGTTGGGCTATATGAGTTGTACTTTTCTAAATGAAATTCTATTCTGTTGTTAACTATGGTTTCCAAAATTTTCCCTAGGTGTGAAGTTAGTGATATTGGTCTGTTTGAGCTAACATCATGTGCTTCCTTTTCAGGTTTTAGTATAGGGATTACAACTTCTACCTTCCATAATGCGGAATCCTTCCTGTGTGCCAGACTTTGTTGAAAAGGGATGCCATGATTTTATGCGTCCGAGTGTCGAACGTTTTTTAGAATTTCATAGCTTAAAATATCTTGCCCTGAGGTGGTGTTAGATTTTCCTGCTATTACTCTTTCGATCTCATCTATTGTGATATCTGCATTTAGGTAGTTTGATTCTTGTATATCATCTTCACTTCATTTTAATTCTTTTAGTAAAATGTTTGGCAGATTGTTTTCCGATTAATTTCGTTAGTCTTTAGAATTGTCTTATTAGCTTCATTTCTTACCTTCTTATAATTTAAGTAGTTCTCTTATGTTTTGTGTTTACTATATTTTATAAGCGCCCTTTTCCTAACTTCTGCTTTTCAGTGCATTGGTCTGTCCACCATAGAACCGGGCTTTTAATCGTCTTTTTCTTGCTATCATTACTGGTTCGAGTTGGTTTTAGGTGTTTCGGCATGTTTATGCTTGGTATATTTTTAATGGCTGTTCTTAAAATTTCATTTGTACGTCTATCTGCGAATAAATCTATATTGCCGTTTTCTAGTTTAGTATGTTTAGTTGATTTAGCTCTGTAGCCTTTTTGTCGCTCGGGCACATCCTTATATAAGGGACCTGTTACGTGTCGTTATTATTCAATATTCCGGAGATATTCTCCGTGGCCAAAGTAGACTGTAGGGGTAGTCACACAACACGTAATCAGCATAACTGTACTGAGCGGACCAAGACCTCCTTCACAATTTTACAAACATGCAGTTTATTATGTTTGACAAACAGCTCCATGGTAAGAGATATATAGCCCCAAAGGCAAATGCAGTAGTAGGTATGTGCAGTCCGTTCCCTATCAAACGTTGGTCATTGGCAATCATTCAGAACTTATTTAATATCGTCCTTTGGACATTTTTATGAATATGCACACATTTCCTTACTAGAATAAGCCAGGGACACCTCAGCCATGTATATTGATGTCCTGGTGATGGAATAATTCAGGAAAAACAGCGAATACTGCAGGAGCTCAAAACACAAACATCCGCTCACTTCCAAACACAAGCCGCATCTCTCTTGCAAACGCTCAACTCACTTCTGCTTCAAATTTGTTCACGTCTGCCAGTAAACCATATCGGCATGGCGTCACTTCCTTTATTAATAAGTGACTCCGTATAAAATAAACAAAAATAGGAGCCCTGTTGAGCTGCCCATTAAACCGACACGATCGTTATGAATTTTAATCATAACAGGACCCTACGTCACTATCCCACGTGACCTCTATAACTCTGATCGCTGTGTTATCTCTTAATACCGAAGTCCCTTCCCTTAGATCATTTTTATACGTAGTACGTTCTCGTCTTTATATTATAATTGTGTCTTAATTCAGCGGTGACAGTAAGAAGAGGTGCAGATGTGGAAAGCGATCAGCACTTAGTACCAGCGAGATTGGAGGTGAAACCCAGAGCTGCTGGATCAATTGCAATTAAAAAGAAAATGTTTGTCATCATCAAACTGAAATGACTCTCTCACCAGAAAAGCTTTTGTGGTTGATGTAAAGAGACGACATCAAATTGCCAAGAGCCAGGAAAAGACAGCGACTGATGATGCTGACCAGTCATTCAACACCATTTCAGCAGTATATAAGGAAAGAAACAAAACATGCTTGGGATTCCAGGAAAGGAAGAGACGAGATTGGATATTACCAGAAACATTAAACACCCTAACGATGAGAAAAGAAATGAAAAGAAAGAATATAGATACAAAGTCTCCTAGGTTAAAGTATATATATATAGCGAAAATTATATATATATATATATATATATATATATATATATATATATATATATATATATATATATATATATATATATATATATATATATATATATATATATATATATATATTTTGCAATAACCCGTCAAACTTGACGGGTTTTTAATTATAGTGTGTTGGTTCCGTTTCCAGATGAGCAGATACGAGGGAAGGTCAAAAAGTAATGCCTCCTATTTTTTATGTATGTAAATACTGCATCGGTGTGCAATTTGTAAATTTAGCAGGATTCCTCAAACACTCTTCTGCACTGTATAGCATTACCAACCTGTTTTAGTAACAGGTGGCACCACTCTAACAGTTTAAAAATAGCTGCCAAAGACGTTCGGTTAAAACAACGTTATGTCATAGAATTCCTCAATGCTGAAGGCGAGACCCCAATTCGCATCCACGAACGTTTGAAGAATGTTTATGGAGATTCAACAGTGGATGTTAGCACTGTCCGACGTTGGGTACATCGTTGTGACGAAGCTGAAGTAGGTCAATCCTCAATGGCTGGTGCAAAGCGGACTGGCCGTCTGTCTACCGCAGTGACTCCACACAACATTCATCGAGTTGATGGCATCATTCGTGGTGACCGTCGGGTAACACTGGATGAACTTTCTTTCATGTTGTCCATTAGTAAAGGCAGTGTCCAGAACATCATTAAAGACCTAGGTTATTCAAAAGTTTGTGCACGGTGGGTACCCAGAATGTTGACAGACAGACATAAAGAAACAAGGAAAACCACAGCCATCAACCTCCTGCACCGTTACGAAACTGAAGGAGAAGAGTTTTTATCGAATTATGTGACAGGTGATGAGACTTGGGTTCATTTTTTTAAACCAGAATCCAAGAGGCAGTCAATGGAATGGCATCACACAACATCGCCGACAAGAAAGAAGTTCAAAAGTTCACCATCTGTAGGGAAAGTTATGGCCTCCCTGTTTTGGGATGAGAAGGGTGTGATTCTTCTCGACTTCTCGGAACAGGGAAACACGGTTAATGCAGACCGTTACATTGAAACTTTGAAGAAGCTTAGAGGTCGTCTTCGGCGACTTTACCCATTAAAAGATCAGAGAACTGTACTACCTTTGCACGATAATGCCACGCCACACACCGCTAAACGCACCATTGATGCAATTGCAGAATTTGGCTGGACATTATTACCACATCCCCCTTACAGTCCCGATCTTGCACCTTCTGACTTCCATCTGTTTGGAACACTGAAAGTAGATCTTCGCGGACATCACTTTGAGGACACCGAGACCCTTAAACGCGCCGTACGCCAGTGGTTTAGGAAAAAGGACACACATTTTTACCGTGCGGGGATACATGCCCTTGTGAGAAGATGGACAAAAACTGTAACAAATAACGGAGACTACATTGAGAAATTGTAGTGGTGTTTGTTGGTATTGTATGATGGTGTTATTACTAAATGTAAATTGTATGAGGCCAGCTGTGAAGGCTCCTGAGATAAAATGTAGTGGTGAATTGTCAGAAGGCCTTTCTTGCTACCACTACGACCTCACACTTAATTTTTTTTAATGAATGTGGCTACGTAAAGTGTCTAGGGTTATGATATGTAGTGTGGTGTAATGGATTATAAATATACCCACAGATATTAACAAGACTAATAATATTAATAAATGTTAAAATACACTGAACTAACTCACGTGTGTAAAATTTTTTGATATAAGTATATTACATTTATTTTGTTCTGTGTCAATTTTTTAGGTTGACCAGAACTTAAAAGGATTTAGAGATTATGAAAAGAAATGCATGGAATATTATATCATAAATGCAATAGTGTACATATATATGTACTATACTAGTTAGTTTTATTAAAATGTTCTAGTATTCATCTACTTGGGAGGATAGTACTGTTTGTGCTGTTGGGGTGGCCTCATCACACCTGTCTATATTGACTACACAGTGTCCAGAAAATGATGGGAATCTTTATGGGGTTCTTAGTAACTAAAGGGCGTTGGTGAAAGTCCAGCAGACCAGAGGCTCACTCATCTGGTAGTTGTCGCTCTGGTGCTGAAATCAGGTGGTCCCACCTCTCCGTGCTGGCGGGCAATAATGGTGGTCTCTGTCACAAATACTGCACAGATACACTCGAGTAAAGTCACCAACTGAATAGACACTGCTTTGTTGACGACAGAAACTCCCAGCTCAGATTATGAATAAATAACACAGAATTGCTAGCAAAACTCAGCTGAGCTGCTGGCTATAGTATGGCGTCCCTAAATTTATTTCACTTGCTTTCATATGGAATCACCACACTTTAAAATCTGTGTCTATCACTGAACAACTATTGAAGAATGGCCCCACTTTCGCGTCTGAGCGCTAATGATATGATTGTCTGTGGCCAATCACTGCCTCGGTTTATTTTAAATTTCAAATTTCCTACCATAAAGTCATTTCAGTCATGCTTCAGTCAAGTATGGATGTTTATCTGTTAGTCTGTCCGTCTCTACTTGTGTTTCTAAAAAAATGTGCTTGATTTTTGAACCAACCTTTCTCTCCCCTCCAAAATTTTGTCGTTAAAAGTTATATTTAGACACAGCTACCGCTCAAAAACCCTCTCCTCCATACTAAGTAAATTTGAACACCTGCGTCCAAGGTCGTGTTTTTGTGTGCAAATTGCGACACTTTTTTATTCAACACAGTCTGTCGATGATGTGAACTACACTGTCTTTTGTCATTATCTTCAATATTATCTATCCGTTTGTAAAATTAAGACCATATTAGTTCACTGCTCAGAATAGGCCATCCGGCCAGCTAATTTTTATATTCCTAACATTAATATTAAGAAAAAAAAATACTTTTTAATTTTTGTAATATTCCTAACATCTGCGTTTTACCGCTCCATTCAAATCAAAAGCTTGGTATCGCAAAAGCGTCCAATAAATGACTGTGGCGTATTATATCTAAGGTCCCTTCTGTCGAGTTGCTTACTTTTTATGTCAACTTGGGAACGTGACTTTTCTCCGTTTCCCCCCCCAATTGCGTCTCCTTAGCCTTTCCAGTCATATTTTTTTTCTTTTTTTTTTTTTTTTTTTGATCCGCCGTTCCCCTCCTGTCTAGCAAGTCAATTATTATGGAGGATGATGACCCGCGGTCTAGGCGATCATGTACATCAGCAGCCTACGCATTATGTTTTTATCCTTAAATGTTATCTTTGGAGGGATTTTACCGTTGTATCTCTGTCAATTTCACTACACATCTCCCCACTTGAAAACATGCCTATGGCAAGTTCCAAAACCAGCGATACACATAGGTAAAATTACTCCTCACGTCTGCCACTACTCTAATTTTGATCACAGGGGTGCCGACTGAGGAAATCTGCACCGACATTCAATTTGCCTGGGATATATTGGATACTAAACTGATAAGGTTGAAGCAATAAAGACCACCTCAGCAATCTTGCGTTTTCATGCTTAGCCTGAGACAAGAACACGAGAGGCTGATGGTCCGTCTCCACCACAAATGTCCTACCATACAGATAGATTTGAAACTTCTTTATTGCCCAGATTAATGCTAAACATTCCTTTTCGCTTGTGGAGTATCCTTGTTCCGCCTTATTCAATTTGCGGCTTGCATAAGCGACTGGTTTAAGTTCCCCAAAGGTATTTTTATTGGCATGGTCTGCTAGAGGTTAACAGCATAAGATTAATAGGTGACTACGTTTAATATAATGTAAATAATTGTTAGTTAGTGTACGCGATACACACGATTGATTATGACGTGTATGCGTTGGTATGTCACGCACCGTGACTAGGTTACCACACCCTTTTCTTAGATGACCGTTAAACGGATAAGACGTGTCCTATAATCCTTCCAGTGGTAGGCATGATATTGCCGCACATATGTTATTGCAGTACGGACATGGGTCAGTCCGATATTCTTATGAAGAGAGGAATGTATCGAGGTTAGTAATTTTAACTAAAGTCAAGGAAGGATGAAATTATGGTCCACATTCGTTTTATATCGCCAGACGTCTAATCTCATTGTCGGCCGTTGGATGTCCCAACCGCGCGTACATATAGTTACGACGTTCTGACTATAGTGTTGCATATTATTGGACCAGGACTATAATGCATGGATAGCATTTATGATGTATGATTCAATTCTAATATATAATGTTTTCATAATCAACCTCCATGGACTGTCTACTGTTTGAAATGTATATTAAAAATTGTGTGGACTCGAGAAGAGACTTATCACGTTCATTGAAGTTACAAATTCAACAATTATGATACTGAGTTCAAACCTTGTGACAGACAGAAAGTATTAACTCACATTCGCGTAACTATTCCAACAATAGCACGATCAAGAATTAATGAATCAAATGACCAGAACTAAGAAGCTTATTGAATCAATGAGAACGGTGGCTTTCCACAACGACCACTGAAATAGAAGACGGGGCCGCAACAACAATAAAAGAAATGAATCGTATAAAGCCCCGCAACAAAGTGGTTGCCATTGCTGGGGAACGAAGGAAGAAAGAAATTTTTCTTGTTTACATACTTTCACGGACTGTTTACGATTACAAGAAAACGTTCAAGTCACATGATTCCGAACATGACGTGGCTTGTGTAACTATGCAAAAATCAGTGACGTCACAATATTCCGTGTACAAGCCAACGATCGAAGGACGATGCCAGCTCACCTAATGTTTCATTCAAGAATACAACTTCTCAGTAGATCATAGGATTGAAAAGACATTATTTACCAACAAGGAGCAAACAGTCCTATCCTCTAGTCTAGGCCGTTGGTGAAGATCGCATCGGACGACGGGTTAAAAGATAAGTCTCAGTTCGTGACTGTTGTCATTCATAAGAAACATCACTGAGTCTAATTCACATTTTGCAGGCATGTCCGTTCTATATATTTTATATGCACGTTATATTTGTTTTCATTGTTTGTGCTGTGCCTAATTTGTGGGAGGTTGGAGTGGAGATTCAGAATGAATAAATTATGGCTCTACGGATTTGCCGATATTCATTCTGAACGGTCTTTAGGGTAGTGAATTAAATCGCATTTCGCGGAGAGAACGCGTCGATGACATTTCCGGGGCTTGTTTCGTTCGGGACTGCATTTAATTCACAGTATATGTTAGATGTCTAGTTTGGTGAAATAATCGGTGTATTTTATCGTATTCAGTTTAAATTCTATTTAGTTTGGTAACAATGTTAGTAATCTATCTTGTTCTTTCTGATCTTGCTATTATTCAGTTCATTTTTTTTTGTATAACCGTCAATGAGTCCATGTTTGCGTCATTAATTTTTGTGTACGCAGATTTAACTCTATATTCAGTTAACCTTCACCCTACTCTATATTTCCGGTTTGCAGATTTGGTTTCATAATATCAATTTTTATTGTAGAAACGTCTTGTTTCGTGATAATATGGTTTGTTTATCCTTGGTTTACCCATCGTATCGTATGTCCTCATTTCATCTGTTCATGATTTAACACTAATAATATAATTTCTTGCTTAATAAGAGTGTATATGAATATAATTAAAATTTAATGACTTTTAAGGAGAATTAGGGACTTTGCACCAATTTGCAGTGGTAGTCCAAGAAATGGGCGATGCACTTTATAGCTCATGATTAAGGCATAATATAATAATAATATATATTATTTATAAAATAATTTGACTTTTTAGTCTGTCCTGCATATAAAGGACATAGTGTATATTATTTGGTACATTTTTTCCATTACTAAATGATTTACTTAGCACATATCACTGACTGAATGATATAATACTTGAGGAATAATACTATTTATTATTAGGTGCATGATAGTAATTCAGCACCCGAAATAGATAAATATCATAACTATTTATGATATATTAACGAGTATATATGTAATATTTTCCCAACATAGTATGTCTATGTATGGAATCTACAAATAATAGTTAGATAATATTACAATTAATTAAATTGAACATTCCCAGATTAAGTTCAATAATATTATGATTGTTTATATCGACTATTCATAAATTGAATAAGTATAATAATTACTTAAAATTTATTGGTGATTATTACATAACCATTACGTACAATATTAACGTCAAGATGCTTAACTTAGACTATTTTATTAAAAATGGTAAAGATTTTGGGAAAAAAGGAGAAACTTCTCGAGGCTTATGCATTGGCTGAATTTGCAAAATATAAGGCAGAAGAGGAGGAAAAGAAAGCCATTGCTAAAGCAGAGATGGAAGAACTTGAAAGAAAACAGGCGGAAAAGAAAGCCATTGCTAAAGCAGAGATGGAAGAACTTGAAAGAAAACAGGCGGAAAAGAAGGCAGAATTAAGACAAGAAGAAGAAAGAAAGATAGCAAGAGATGAAATCCTACGGATTGAAGAAGAGAATAAATTGAAACGACAAGAAATCATACTGCAGCAAGAAATGGAATTGCAACGACTTAAATTAGAAACAGCAAAACTTAATTCACAGGGCGCTGCAGCAACCCAAAATGATACTGCTCAATCTGGATCTTCATCCACACGACTTAAAGGTAATTATTACTTTAAGCTGCCTCCATTCAAGTTACACGTAGATGACCTTTCATCGTGGCTCGCGCGCTTTGAGGACATATGTAAGGTGAATAACCTTGACAAAGCGGCATGGGCACTGAAACTTAAGGAATTTCTAGATGGCGAACCTGCAAGTGCAGCACAAAATATAGATCCAACACTATCAACAGACTATGAGGCCATTAAGACGTTGTTACTACGTCGTTTCCACTTGAACGAAGAGGCATGTAGATTGCGTTTTAAAAGTTTGTTGCCAGATAACAATAGAGATTTCACAGGTTTATTTGCTAACATACGCAATACTTTTAACAGATGGGTTGAACTGGCAGGTGTCAACAAATCCTACGACAAGTTAGTCGATTTGTTATTGAGGGATAAAGTATTATCGTCTGTCAGCCCACCATTCTTTGCTTATCTGCAAGAAAGAAAACCAGAATCTATTGATGAGTTAGAAAAAATTTCTTTAAATTACTGCACAGCTCATCCGAATGCTAATATTTCTGGCACATTGATAAGAGAACCACTTCCTGTAGCCTCCAATATGGCATATCATAATCATAACAAACCTAGAACACACAGTGTAGACAGGGGTAGGTTCAAAGGAAACTATGACATTAATTTTCATAAGGGACAGAATAACTTTAACAATAACTTTAATAGAGGACGACAACAAACCAGAAACTATTCACCTCAGTCAAGAAATAACAGTAATCCACGTAACTCAAGTTATAATCGATCATATAACTATAATAATGATTACAAGTGGAACAATAGCGATAATTATAACTCGAGACATCGAGATAACAGTTACAATAGAGGACAACGGGATAATTCATCTAATTATTCTCGTCATCGTTCTCATTCTCGTAGATCGACAACTTATAACCATAATACAGGGGCAGCTGTTACTACTGCTACAACCCCTAGGGTTCAGAGTTCAACTACTGATAACAAAATACAGTCATCGTCTACTTGTTTTGCAATGAATTATAACGTGGCAAATAGTTGCCCCAACATGTAATCTTATATTTCAGAAAGCAAAAGAGACAGTTCTGAACTGCGGTCATATTCTACCAGAAGTCAGTCTAGCAGTCAATGACGGAACAGGATCACTGATCTTCAACAGAGGAAAAGTTAATGGATCCATCGTCTCAGTCTTAAGAGATTCGGGATCGACCACGATCGGAATCCGTCAGACACTTGTTCATCCAAATTGTGCAACTGGAGAACATGTCAGGTGCATGACTTTTGGGGGAACCATAGAATATTATCCAACAGCTATTATTTACATTGACACACCTTTCTTCACAGGCAATGTTAAAGCATGCATGTTAAGAAACCCAATTGCCGACCTTATGGTGGGATGCATACACGGGAGTAAAGATTGCACACCAGATGAGATTATTCAATGGGAAAAAAATAATCTATACATCGGAAATGCAGCAATAACCAGAGCACATACAAAACAATTAGAGACTATAGACACGGAAAACAAGGAAACAAATGATCATGAAAATATCGAGATTCATTCTGCTATTGACCGAGTATCATTTGCTGCAAAACAGAGGGAAGACAGGTCACTAACAAAATTTTTTACGCTGGTCAACAAAGATGACAATCTTTCTAGGAACATAAATTATAGTCAGTGGTTTAGTATTAAAAATGACATTTTATTAAGATGTTTTATGGATAAAACTCAGATAAGACAACAAGTCATGGTACCTTTTGCTTTTAGGCGGTACATACTTCAACATGCACATGATTCTAAGTGTGCAGGTCACATGGGTTATACTCGTACACGTTCACGAGTATTATCTTCTTTTTTTTGGCCGGGAGTATCACGAGATATTTCACAGTACGTACGCTCCTGTACGATATGCCAAGAAGTGAAAGCACGGGGAGCCTTTCACACGGCGCCTATTCAGGCTTGTGATATATCGGTGAGACCTTTCGACAAAATGGCCATTGATATCATTGGCCCACTTTTACCATCAGCCAGAGGACATAGGTTATTCTCACTTGCATCGATTTATGCACACGATGGCCAGAAGCCATCCCATTAAAAACAACCACCACAACAGATGTAGCTGATGCACTACACTTGATCTTTTCTAGAGTAGGTTTTCCTAGAAAACTTTTGTCAGATCATGGTTCTCAATTTATATCTGAGACTATGACGGAGGTAATGAAGACTTGGCAAATAGATAGAAACCTCAGCAGCATTTATCACCCAATGAGTAATGGTGCTGTAGAAAGACTTAACCGTACACTCAAACAAATGCTACATAAAGTTACAGTTAACCATCCACAGGACTGGGACAGAGTGCTACCAGCGGTGTTATTCGCTTATCGAGAGGTGCCAAATGAACAAACTGGCTTCTCTCCGTTTCATTTAGTCTTTGGCGCTCCTCCAAGAGGTCCTATGGGACTGATAAAAGATTTATTAATCGATTCTGAGATGACTCAGGACACTCAGTCATCCTATGAATATGTAATTAATCTCCGGAATAACATTATTGATGCCTGTCAAATGGCAACAGCTTCATCTGAGGCTGCGAAAGAGAAAGCTAGAACTTTCCAAAACAGTAATAGACGATTACGTCAATTATTTCCAGGAGATCAAGCTTATGTGTTATTGCCACATAACAATAATAGACTACTAATCTCGTGGAATGGTCCTTACCAGGTTATCAATAAGATTTCTGATGTTGATTATGTCCTGGACATTAAGGGACATCACAAAATATTTCACATAAATATGCTCAAGCAATTTCATACTCGACCTGAACATCTACAAGCTATTTTTCATGAATTAGATGACACTTTCAGACCTACATGTCACTATTCTAATTTATCCGTTATCCAGGAAGAAGAATCTTCTTTTCCTGAGGTACAGTTAGCTTTACCTGTACCTGTAGTACAATCTAGCGAATCTTGGCGGGACGTAACCATCTCTTCGTCGGTTACACCGCAACAGCATCAAAAGATTGCTGATCTGCTACAATCTTATCCAGATGTGTTGACCGATGTTCCAGGTCGCACATCAGTCATTAATCATGACATCACTCTTAACGAGGATACTCCAATTCGGGTACATCCTTATTCTGTTCCTATACACTTTCTTACTAAAACTACTAAGGAACTTGAACAGATGTTATCTTTAGGAATTATCGAAACTAGTAATTCCCCATTTTCTTCTCCATTAGTTATTGTCCGAAAGAAGGACAATAACATTAGACTATGCGTCGACTATAGAAAATTAAATGCACAAACGATAGTTGATAGCGAACCACATCCACTTCTCGATGACTTACTGCCACGTCTATCGACAGCAACTATATTTACTAAGATAGACTTAACTAAAGGTTATTGGCAGATACCACTAACCGAAAAAGCAAAATACTACACAGCGTTTTCAACTCCGCTAGGTCTATACCAGTGGAACGTGATGCCTTTTGGGCTGGTTAACGCTCCAGCTACCTTTGTTCGCATGATGCGACACATTTTTTTTTCAGGTAGACCAGACATTATTACATATATAGATGACATATGCTTGTTTAGTTCATCTTTTGAGGAACATTTTTTGGGTCTTGGATACGTTTTTGATACCTTGAGAAGGTACAAGTTAACTGCTAAACCTACAAAATTACAGGTAGCATTTCATGAGATCACTTTTTTGGGTCACATTATTGGAGCTGGATATATCCGAACATTACCCAGTACAGTTTCAAAAATTTTAAACATTTCCGTTCCTCAAACGAAGAAACAAGTGAGAAGCTTGTTAGGTCTAGTCCAATATTACAGTAGATTCGTACCTAACTTGTCATCCATCACTGCTGTATTGTCCTCATTACTAAAGAAGAACATGCCAGTGAAAGTGACATGGACTGACGAATGTGACAGAATTTTTCGGCAAATAATTTCTATATTTTCAAATCCACCTATTTTGAGATTAATTGATGCTTCTAAAAAGTTCATTCTTCGTACAGATGCGAGTAACTACGGAATTGGCGCATGTTTGCTCCAATACCATGACGACATCCTCCATCCAAACTTGTACGTGTCACGAAAACTGAAACCACCAGAAGTGAAGTACTCTACGGTTGATCGCGAACTCTTAGCCGTCGTGTGGGCGATAACCAAACTAGAAAAATTCCTACTGGGAGCCCCTTTTGTAGTACAAACCGATCAAAGGGCCGTAGCATCACTACAACGAGCAAATCACAAGAGTCCAAAATTGACCAGATTTGCTATACTCCTCCAACCCTTCGAGTTTTCAATCGAGTACATCACAGGATCCGACAACATCTTGGCAGATACATTATCTCGAAATCCTAATGATGTCGATTCCTAATTTACGTTGTTTGTCGCAAAGACAATACTATGTACAGAGAAACTTAATCAAAGAACATAGCACCATCGTTGCTTTTTGACACATGAATGAACCATTTACTCAGCTGCTTTCTATAGGCAAATTATACGCAAAGTGACTGCAATCAATTGACACTATATTCGTCTTTACACCGGGACTTTCCTGGTTTACATTTGTCACAACATTGTTTCAAAACACTTCGGAGAAAATAAATGACATTCCAGTCGAACTAATTCGTTATATAACGTGATTCAGAATACTTGAACATTTTGTCTAATGGAAATTCAAGGATCAAGACTACGAATGGATCTTCATATCCAATGTTAATTACTTTAATTTATTCTTTAAAACTAATCCACATTAAAATGACAAGTGAGTTGAATTTTAAAAAAATGAATGAAACTTAAAAAAATGAAAGAAAGAAAAGAAAACTCACATAATTCTTTGATTATATTCTTAGAATTACATGATTATATTGCATACTATTGTTTAAATTAGTTAGAAAGGTATTAATAACTTAATACTACACTTACTTGATGTTCAACACACATAACTTAGTTAAATTTATACATCATTTTTTTTTCTTTCTCTAATTTATTCTTTATTCGTTATTATGTCTTTCTTTAACAGATCCTCTCATTTTTCTTACATTAGATTTTCAACAACTTATTCTTATTCCATACCTAGTATAGTTATTTAGTTTAATTTTAACACTTTAAATTAGTCTGACATGACATTTTATCACGACATATTTTAAGTTAATTAATTATTTAATTAGAGATCGACATTACCATTCTCTTTTAGTTCTTATTACCATTTATATTTATTTATGATATAAATAATGAATATATTACATGACTATTGGTTAGTCGACATGACCACGACATTGGTTCTAGACAGAACGTCGTAGGCCATATGCCGCAATCTCGTTAAATTTTTTTTTTTTGATATTGTTAACATATTGGTATTTTTTCAGATGGGTTTTTGTTAAAAAAAAAATCTATCTAATAGATTTTTTTTTTCCCCCAGTGGACAGGGAATTGTTAAGGTATTTTATTGGCATGGTCTGCTAGAGGTTAACAGCATAAGATTAATAGGTGACTACGTTTAATATAATGTAAATAATTGTTAGTTAGTGTACGCGATACACACGATTGATTATGACGTGTATGCGTTGGTATGTCACGCACCGTGACTAGGTTACCACACCCTTTTCTTAGATGACCGTCAAACGGATAAGACGTGTCCTATAATCCTTCCAGTGGTAGGCATGATATTGCCGCACATATGTTATTGCAGTACGGACATGGGTCAGTCCGATATTCTTATGAAGAGAGGAATGTATCGAGGTTAGTAATTTTAACTAAAGTCAAGGAAGGATGAAATTATGGTCCACATTCGTTTTATATCGCCAGACGTCTAATCTCATTGTCGGCCGTTGGATGTCCCAACCGCGCGTACATATAGTTACGACGTTCTGACTATAGTGTTGCATATTATTGGACCAGGACTATAATGCATGGATAGCATTTATGATGTATGATTCAATTCTAATATATAATGTTTTCATAATCAACCTCCATGGACTGTCTACTGTTTGAAATGTATATTAAAAATTGTGTGGACTCGAGAAGAGACTTATCACGTTCATTGAAGTTACAAATTCAACAATTATGATACTGAGTTCAAACCTTGTGACAGACAGAAAGTATTAACTCACATTCGCGTAACTATTCCAACAATAGCACGATCAAGAATTAATGAATCAAATGACCAGAACTAAGAAGCTTATTGAATCAATGAGAACGGTGGCTTTCCACAACGACCACTGAAATAGAAGACGGGGCCGCAACAACAATAAAAGAATTCCAACTCTTTGCATCCAATACAACATTTTGTTGGCCTAGCAGTTAAGTTCGCCTCCCGAAGTCTATCAAACAACATCTCCAGAGCTTCAATGTGTTCTTCAAATGTCTCGGTGGCGACGAGAATATCATCCATGAAATTTGTGATACATGGGTTATTCAGGGGATCCAACAATTTTCGCATCATCCTTGAAAACACACTCGGAGCATTTTTTCAGTCCGAATGGTAGCATATTGAATTCATAATGTCCATCCGAAGTGCTAAAAGCCAAATAAGGTCTCACTTCAGGCTTCACTGGGATCTGGTAATAGCCTTTACTAAGATCCACTTTTGAAAAGTATTTTGCCTTGTTCAGTCTGGCAAATAACTGTTTTGTGTCTGGTAATGGATCCACTTGTCCTTCTGTGACAGCATTCAGTTTCCTGTAATCTATGCACAGTCTGTGTTCCCCAGACGGTTTTCTCAACAAAACGACACTAGAACTAAAAGATGATTCACTGTGCGAAATAATCCCCTCCTTCAACAAATATTCTATTTCTTCCTTCAATGCCTTCTCCTTCGCGAACGGAATAGAATAGGCTCTCATACAGATTGGGTTTGAGTCTACCAGTTTCATGTCATACTGTAGCAAATTTGTATGGCCTGGTTTATCTGTTAATACATCTGTATGTTCCTCCAGAACTTGTTGAACTCTCTCCCTCTGGTTTTTAGTCAGGTGCTTACTGACTTTTACCTGTGCTGCTGTTTCACAAGGATGTAATGGGTATTCATGTGAGGTGAGTGGTTCTTTTTGCATTTGGGTTGCAATAGCCAAGGTCAATAAGGGGGTACTTTCCTGGAGTGGTCTGTCCAGATACTTCTTTAACAGGTTTACATGATAAACTTTTTCCTTCCCCTTTTTGTCAATTTTATAGTTTGTTCTAGACACCTTCTCTAGAACCGTATATGGACCGTGCCAACCAATTTGTAATTTATTCTGGCTTCCGGGTAGTAGAAGCAGCACCTTCTCTCCGACTGCCAGTTCCCTGTCCTTTGCCTTCCTATTAAAATATGCTGCATGTTTCTTCCTGGCTTGTTTCAAATTATCATTTGCCAGTTTCCATCCAGCTTTCAAACGAGTGGTCAGTTCGTTCACATATTGATACGATGAGGTAACAGTCTCTTCCGCCTTCTCATCTGTCCAGGTCCTTAATAAAGCTTCTAAAGGACCCTTTATTGGCCTCCCAAATAGCAGAGTTGCGGGAGCCATCCCGGTTGAACTATGTGGTACCTCCCGGTACGCAAACAATGCGGCGGGCAGGAATTGATCCCACAGATCCGGTTTTTCGTGTGCCAGCTTTCTCAGGATAGAAATGAGAGTCCCATTGAACCTCTCTACCTGGCCGTTCCCTTGTGGATGGTACGGACTACAATGAAAGTGCCTGGCTTGAAATAGCTTAAAAACTTCTTCCGTTAGTTTCCCCTTGAACTGAGATCCATTATCCGTCAAGATTTGATGTGGGAATCCTAATCGGGTAAATATTGTAAGTAGTGCCTCTGCTACATGTTTTGAATCAATTGATGGCAGGGCTACCGCCTCTCCCCACATAGAACAAGTGTCCACCAGAGTAAGGATGTAACTGTTCCTCCTCTTGGTCCGAGTGAGAGGTCCTACAATATCCACTGCAACCCTCTCAAAAGGTGTTCCCACTATGGGCATTTCCCCTAGAGTTGCAGGAGCAGTCCAGTGCTTTGGAGCTACCCTTTGACATTCTGGGCAGGATTTGACATATCTTTTTATATCCTCCGTTATCCCTGGCCAGAAGTAATGACAAGCTATACGCTGTCCTGTGGCGCTGATCCCCATGTGACCACTGAAGGGAATCGCATGCCCGAGTTCCATCACTTTATCTCTATATGAAGTGGGAGAACCAGCTGGTTGTGACCATTTGTTCCAGTTCCGGCCTTCCTGTATAAGAGTTTGTTCTTCATGAAATATTCCCCCTTGCTCGGAGGTGTGTGGCATTTGGGCAATTTTTTAAAACAGGGCTTGAGTGTCCTATCCTCAGCCTGCGCCTTCCTCATCTCCTCTGGATGAGCATTTATAGGTTCACCTTCTTCCTCCTTCTTCTGTGACCTGGTCTGCACTGTCGCCATTATCACAGGTTTCTCGGGATTCCCCAAGAAGACGTATCTACACCCCAATATCAGAGGGTAGATTGGTTCATCTATCACTGCTGCTCTGATTTCTCCTTCCACATAGCGAGTTTTCACCGTTATCCTTGCGATGGGAAGTGTCATGAGTGGTATGTCCTTAGTCGCCCCTTGTATTTCCACTGTTTCTGTGGTATACTGACTTGGGTCCACTAGGCTAGACTTCACAACTGAATCATAATCCAAACCTGTATCATAAAGGCACCTTATGGTGACCCCATTACAAATAACATCCTCACAAACTGGGGGGTGATAAGGTTCCTGTTGTCCCTTAGGATTAACCTTTAATCTTTGCGTCCCCGACTTCATTGCAGCAATGTTTGAAGGCTTCCTTCTACAAAATTCGGTGTTATGGTTATCCTTCTTGCACCATTTACACCATCTTTTTCCTTGGTTCAACGGTTTTCTTTCATTGAACTTTTGGTCATTGAACTGTGAGTTTCTGTCGCGATAGTCATTTCTTGGCCGCTCAAAGTTTGTCCTACTTTTATTTCCCTGCTCTCTATTATCAAATTTGTTAAATTGCTGTGGAGCTTTAAAATTGTCTATGTGCTTCTTCTTAGCACCACTTACCTCTGCCTGGGCTGCCTGATACCTCTCAGCAACATTTAAAATTTCCCCCAACTTCTCTGCACCTTGTTCCATGAGAAATTTTCTCATGTCTGGAGCCATGGACTCTCTCAATTGCTCAATCATGATCATTTCTTTAAGATCTTGGGTCTTCCCCAGAGCCGTCCATTTCTCCAAATAGGTTTCTAGTCTAGCAGAGAATTGGTGGTATGTCTCCCCAGACAACAGTTTGGCATTTCTAAATTTCTTACGATAAAATTCACCATTCTTCTCGTACCTTAATAACAAAGCCTGCTTTAACCTGTCATAATTGTCTTGGTCTTCCCTGTTCATTTTAGCAAATACTTCATAAGAAGTACCTCTCAATCCCTGTGATAGCTTTAAACTCAACCTCTCTCTCTCTAACCCATATGTAGTAGCTAATAACTCAAAACGTCCTAGGTACCCCTCTATGTCATCGTCTTTTTCAACAAAATGGTCTAAATGAAACCCCATAGCTGAGTTTGAGGCTCCCAGACTAGGCGTAGCATCTGAGGCAAAAGGGCTGGCACCATTTTCAGGAGCCGGGCCTTGTAATTCCAGCTCCCTTAGTCGTAATTCGTGCTCCCTCTGCAACTTTCTATCTTCTGCCTCCCTTTCGGCCTTTTTATCTTCTGCCTCCCTTTGCTGTCGTTTTTCTTCTGCCTCAATCTGCAGCCTCTTAATGTCTCTATCAGCCTCTAACCTCTTCTCTTCAACCAACCTGTCAGACTCCAATTTTCTTTCAGCCTCTTTTTCTAATCTCCTTTCTTCCCGTTCAATATATTTATCACATTCAGCCGTTACGTATTGAATTAAAATTTGACCATCCATTCCCATCTCCTTCGCGGTGAGCACAGCAGCTGATCTAAATTTTGCCAGCTCCGCCATACTTTTTAGACAATATAATAATATACAAGCTAAATCTCTAACCAGTAAATACACTAAGTACTTCTTATGACTATAGTCTAACTAATTCTAACTAACCAGTTAACTAATTAATTATTACTGGCTGTGAAGATTCACCAACTTTTATCTACAGGGACACTTTTAATTTTAAGGGAAATTTTACAATTTATTTCCCTACTTTTATTTCTCCCACCAGGAGATCCTAATATTACTGTTGGGCTAATTATCCCGGACGAGCCCCCAATATTGTAGTGGTGTTTGTTGGTATTGTATGATGGTGTTATTACTAAATGTAAATTGTATGAGGCCAGCTGTGAAGGCTCCTGAGATAAAATGTAGTGGTGAATTGTCAGAAGGCCTTTCTTGCTACCACTACGACCTCACACTTAATTTTTTTTAATGAATGTGGCTACGTAAAGTGTCTAGGGTTATGATATGTAGTGTGGTGTAATGGATTATAAATATACCCACAGATATTAACAAGACTAATAATATTAATAAATGTTAAAATACACTGAACTAACTCACGTGTGTAAAATTTTTTGATATAAGTATATTACATTTATTTTGTTCTGTGTCAATTTTTTAGGTTGACCAGAACTTAAAAGGATTTAGAGATTATGAAAAGAAATGCATGGAATATTATATCATAAATGCAATAGTGTACATATATATGTACTATACTAGTTAGTTTTATTAAAATGTTCTAGTATTCATCTACTTGGGAGGATAGTACTGTTTGTGCTGTTGGGGTGGCCTCATCACACCTGTCTATATTGACTACACAGTGTCCAGAAAATGATGGGAATCTTTATGGGGTTCTTAGTAACTAAAGGGCGTTGGTGAAAGTCCAGCAGACCAGAGGCTCACTCATCTGGTAGTTGTCGCTCTGGTGCTGAAATCAGGTGGTCCCACCTCTCCGTGCTGGCGGGCAATAATGGTGGTCTCTGTCACAAATACTGCACAGATACACTCGAGTAAAGTCACCAACTGAATAGACACTGCTTTGTTGACGACAGAAACTCCCAGCTCAGATTATGAATAAATAACACAGAATTGCTAGCAAAACTCAGCTGAGCTGCTGGCTATAGTATGGCGTCCCTAAATTTATTTCACTTGCTTTCATATGGAATCACCACACTTTAAAATCTGTGTCTATCACTGAACAACTATTGAAGAATGGCCCCACTTTCGCGTCTGAGCGCTAATGATATGATTGTCTGTGGCCAATCACTGCCTCGGTTTATTTTAAATTTCAAATTTCCTACCATAAAGTCATTTCAGTCATGCTTCAGTCAAGTATGGATGTTTATCTGTTAGTCTGTCCGTCTCTACTTGTGTTTCTAAAAAAATGTGCTTGATTTTTGAACCAACCTTTCTCTCCCCTCCAAAATTTTGTCGTTAAAAGTTATATTTAGACAAAGCTACCGCTCAAAAACCCTCTCCTCCATACTAAGTAAATTTGAACACCTGCGTCCAAGGTCGTGTTTTTGTGTGCAAATTGCGACACTTTTTTATTCAACACAGTCTGTCGATGATGTGAACTACACTGTCTTTTGTCATTATCTTCAATATTATCTATCCGTTTGTAAAATTAAGACCATATTAGTTCACTGCTCAGAATAGGCCATCCGGCCAGCTAATTTTTATATTCCTAACATTAATATTAAGAAAAAAAAATACTTTTTAATTTTTGTAATATTCCTAACATCTGCGTTTTACCGCTCCATTCAAATCAAAAGCTTGGTATCGCAAAAGCGTCCAATAAATGACTGTGGCGTATTATATCTAAGGTCCCTTCTGTCGAGTTGCTTACTTTTTATGTCAACTTGGGAAACGTGACTTTTCTCCGTTTCCCCCCCAATTGCGTCTCCTTAGCCTTTCCAGTCATATTTTTTTTCTTTTTGATCCGCCGAACGTGACTTTTCTCCGTTTCCCCCCCAATTGCGTCTCCTTAGCCTTTCCAGTCATATTTTTTTTCTTTTTGATCCGCCGTTCCCCTCCTGTCTAGCAAGTCAATTATTATGGAGGATGATGACCCGCGGTCTAGGCGATCATGTACATCAGCAGCCTACGCATTATGTTTTTATCCTTAAATGTTATCTTTGGAGGGATTTTACCGTTGTATCTCTGTCAATTTCACTACTGAAATAAATTTTTGAAGTTCAGACTTGGGGCTACATTTCAATGTGAATTTTATGTGTTTTCTTGCCTATTGAATGAAATTAAAAATTACGAGGCATTACTTTTTGACCATCCCTCGTAGAAGTAATTCTTAGAGTGTTTTTGGTTTCTTTCCATTATACAGTGTAATCAAACTGTTCATGAACACCGTCATTTGAACGCTTTTCTTTGTTGATTGTAACTATTTTCGGGAGAGTATATATAATGGAAACAATTCAATTTTTCAACACGGTTGCATTCCTCAGCTGTGACCAAAATACACACAGCGAGAATCATGTTATTTTAGATTCAGTTTAAAAGTTCTTTGATGGCAACATTTCGTATGAAAGTGCGTGGATTGTTTTCAAAGCGTGTTCCCTGATAATAAGTGGTTTTAACAAAAACTTTCAAGTTTTCATGATTTGTACATTGGGTGAGGGTGACATAGAGCTGGCCGTGTCCGAAAATACAATTTGCTTTGGTTTGTTATTGGCTCATGCACACCAATTTTTACGCACATTTTCTTTGTCGAGCGCTACTAATTTCGTGAAAGAATGAAAAAAATAAAAAAAATAAAAATAAAACCAGAAGTATTTGTTTTATGTAACATTTATAACACATAAGGAAGAGAAACCCGAGGCCCGTAAACAGTAAATAAATATTAGACAAACATAAAGGTATGTTTTCAGGCAGTCGTACGAAATAAAGAAGTAGAACACTAGACAACAGAAAAACAACAGTCATGAGTGGCTTACCCAGGAGTGGCTTATCCTGGGTAAGCCACTCACGTCTGTTGTTTTTCTGTTGTCTAGTGTTCTACTTCCTTATTTCTTACGAGTGCCTGAAAACATACCTTTATGTTTGTCTAATATTTATTTACTGTTTTATATAACACCCACGCCGCGCATGTTGCACACCGTGCGTTGCGCACTTTCTGGTGCGAGTTACTATTTTGAGTGAGACCGACCGACGTAACATACATCGGTAGTTATGTTAGTTGGGATACTATTTCTTTTTTTTGCCTCAAACACTCCTTGAAACTTCTCATTATAAAACAATAGCGTGAAATTCACATATACCAGCTGTCTTCTCAATACATGCGCAAAGAAAAGTATATTACTTTCTTCTAACACGAGGAATATGCTTCCTTTGCGCATTGGCCTCCTTCAGGACATCCTCTCTGCTCATTTGTTATTTGCTCATAGTATTTTTAACACACTTATGTAAAAGCATATCTCTGTGGCCTCTAATGTTCTCCTACTTGTTAACTAAATGTCCACGACTCACTTCCTTAAGTGTGAATTGGTTCTAAATAACACATAAGGAAGGGAAACCCGAGGCATGTAAACAGTAAATAAATATTAGACAAACATAAAAGTTTTTGGTGATGCCTAGATGGCTGGGAGGATAGTGTGATTGTTGTCTAGTGTTCTACTTCTTTATTTCTTACGAGTGCCTGAAAACATATCTTTATGTTTGTTTCATATTAATTTACCGTTTACAGGCCTCGGGTTTCCCTTCCTTATATGTTATAAATGTGATTCGCTTGCATAGCTAGGCGGTGTTGTCGCACTGAAGGTCTGGGGTTCGAATCCTGGGTAAGTGTTACTCACAGATTCTTTTGTAGGCAATGAATATAGAGCTATATATATAGAAAGATATTTATTTATCTGTTAACACTTTTTGTTGAGAGTCAAAGGTACATAACCCTTGATTTAGTTGATGGTACATTTTATTATGTCTGTTACTTTCTCTTGGGTCTTATATGAATACTAAGATTTACGTCGGCCCATCTTGAGTTGAACTCTGGGGGTCACGCGCTTCTGCGCAGGTGTCGAACGGGGGTTGTCGAGAGAGATTTCCGTCATGATGGCGAATCCTGGTCGCTGTACGGACAGAAGTCCGAAGATTTGTTCTTTGCTGTGAAATTCTGGGGAAAGGCGACATCGTCTGTGTGACTATTATGTCTATGTTCCTCCCCAGCATCTATTCTTTACGCCAAAGGATGGCGTGTGCTATTTGCTAGTGTTTTTCTAGGAGGATAAGGTAAAGAGAGACAGTTACTGTACCTTTTCAAATGCCTAGATCTGCAGCCATGGTATGGCCTGCACATGTATATGATTGACTAGTTTCAAGACGACATTTTGCTAGCAGCACCATTATTCGTATGATATACATTGCATTATTATGCATATGATCTACACAGCATTATTGATATGATGGACAGCGCCCTTTACTTATGCTTCATTATGCAGCTTCGGAGTGAGCGAAGCTCATCGAAGTTAGGAGCCATTTTTGGATCTCGCCTTTGCCTAAGCGGATCATCGTTCGGAGAACAGGGATGCCTTACTATCTGATGATGATACAGAGATGTCTACTATTGTAATCCACTACTGGTGGTTTTAAGATTGTCGTCATAAAAGCCTGCTAATTTACTATTGTAATTCTTCGTCAGAAGAGGTTCTGTCAGGGAGCCATTGATGATAAATATTTGAGAACATTAACTGACGTGATCAATCAGTTAGGCTTGAAAGTAAATACAACTAGAACCCAGAGGGACTAGCTACTAACGTTCTGTTGTATTCCCATTCTTTACGAATGTATCTTTGATGTCGTAAACCATTTTCAAGCATGTGATGTTGTTGCCAACCTGTTCCAGTGACTGTAGCTGTGTTGTCAGAGTGTGCGTCTCATTAAACTGTATGAAACTGTTAACAGTAGTTCCAGCCGTCATTGACTTCCAGATATGAGTGAATGAGTGCCTTGTTACCTATCAACTCTACAGAACAGTACACCCATTCGCGTAACTCACATCTGTACTCTCACTCAATATAAACACTGTCCCTTGCCAGGGCCTCAATGCTTTATGGACAAGGTGACCGGTATATCCAACACTGTGTCGGTTCGAGTTGACCATCAACCTTCATCAAGATGACTAGTACACACAAACTGCATGCACCACAGTCACCCTTATCAATGTAATGTACCAGTGTGACGCCTTTGCATTTACAATTTACATTCTACATTTATCAGTGTGGTGGCTTCATGTGTACAGCATTCTTCAGTGATAAGAATATATACACTTATCAGTAAGCCACTCACTTCTGTTGTTTTTCTGTTGTCTAGTGTTCTACTTCTTTATTTCTTACGAGTGCCTGAAAACATACCTTTATGTTTGTCTAATATTTATCTAAATAACACAGAAGTTCTCTTTCTTACATCCATTTTAACAAAGAATAGTTGCGAAAAATACTTGTCAATTTATAGAATGCTGCGTTTGCCTGGGCAATTCTATTTTTCAGATGCATCAGCCATCCGATGTTATTAACAAGCCCAGATATTTGAGTCTATTAACTTGTTTCAAAACTGTTTCATTTACTTCGATAGTTCAATCCGAAGAATTTATTTTCTTCGGGGTTAGGTATTACAATGAAACAATACATCAATACCACTGTCAAAGCATTTTTTCTTTTTTGCAGAAAAATAGATTGGTGACATCGTTATCAGCGAGTTTTGGCAACCCTGATAATGGTTTTTCAAAAAACCGGTTAGTCGGGCGACACCGGAAGGCGGTAAAAGAAAGGCGCGGAAGAGGCAGTTAACGCTGGGCCTTGGTCCGAGAGTGACGGACATTTTGTGGTTCCCTTTTCATTGAGTATGGAATATGGTCTATTGTGGTTTATTCTGTTGGACATAATTATAATTCTGGAGTGGTTTAGTGTCCAGTGATATTATTGTCAGGCCATCGGGTATAATTTACCAGTGGATTGGTTTTTCCATTGTGTAGGTTCCAGTTCGCCATAGTGAGCAATTGCTCAGTACTAAGTTTGTATAGTACTGTTATACTGTCATGTGTGAGATTAATTTGATATATTAATTCGAGAAGTTTCTCGGGCAGTGTTTTATGTATTCCATACTGTTTTCAGCCGTGTGTGGCTATACTGTGTTTAGTGTCCTATTAAAAGGGAATTCCTATAGAAAGTGTTATCTTTCTGTGTCAACCATTTCATGTTGTGGTCATATTCTTAGATAATGAGCCAAGTATTAAATTAGCGTCAGTATTAAATCCACAGCATAAATTAGGAGTTGACAACC
Organism: Oreohelix idahoensis; assembly: GCA_024509875.1. Classification (NCBI taxonomy): domain Eukaryota; kingdom Metazoa; phylum Mollusca; class Gastropoda; order Stylommatophora; family Oreohelicidae; genus Oreohelix; species Oreohelix idahoensis. The sequence continues at coordinate 880,554 of JAMPIV010005015.1, read as the reverse complement.
ACTAGTCTGATTATTTGAAACTGTGCGAGTGTCTCGTGCTATAACATACCGTTCTAATTTATATCTTTAGAGGTTTGCGAAGGCCAGACATGTCACTGGAACAAGCTTCCTATGAAAAGCCATCTTGACCTGATAACTATATTCGCCGTGGTTGTTCATTGCGTGTTCTGGTCATTGCTGTTACTAGTGATTGACTACGGAGTGCTGGGTGCTTTCAAGTCAGTAGAATGTTTGAGTTCTTTCTTCTTCAGCTTCTTTATCCTCTGTTTCTTTTTCTTACACATTCTCCTCTTTATCAGCTTCTCCCAGATTCGAGTCGTCTCCTCTTCTTTTTCTTCTAGTTCTTGTTCTTCTTCTTCCGAACCTTCGGCTTCCTTCTCCGTTTATTTCTTCTTCCGCCTCTGTTTCTTTTTGTTTGTTTGTTTGCTTCTCTTTTTTACTTCTCTCCATCATCTTCTTCTTCCTTATCGTGTTCTCGTTCGTTTTCTTCCTCTGGTGATTCCTATTATTCTACCTTCTTATCAGCTCTTCTTTCTTCTTTTCTACTTATTTAAAAAAAAATTCTTCTTCCGTCCATTATTGTTACTTCTTCTCTTCTGTGTTTTCTCCTTCTGTTTTTCTTTCTTCTTATTATTCCACCTTCTTTTGTTCGTCTTCTTTCTCCTTATTTTCTTCTCATTCCTTCGTTTCTTCTTCGTACTATATTATCTTCTTTCATCTTTTTTTCTTTATACTCTTTTTTATATTTCTTCTCCCTCATCTTCTTCTTCTTCGTCTGACGTCTTTTCGTCTTCTTCGTTGTCTTTTATTATATTTCTGGTCTGTCACGTTCTCTTCTGTGTCTGTCACTTATCTGTTATTCCATCTGTGCTTCTTTTTCTCCCTCTTTCAATCTTCACCCTCTTCTTTCTTCACTTCATTTTTCTCCTTTTTCATCACGTCATTGTTCTCCTTCTTTCTTCTTTGTCTTCTTGATTTTTTTTTCTTCGTTTTCTCTTCTTCTTTTTATTCTCTCCACTTTTTTTTTCTTGCTGCCTTCTTCATCGCCTAACTTCTGCGTTTCTTCTTTATTTGCTTCTTCTTCTTCTTTTCCTCTTCGTATTCTTTATTCTTTTCTTTGTTACCCCCTTTCTCTTATTCTTCTTTCTCCTTCTTCCTCCTCTTCTTCTCTCTTCTTCGCTTATTTGTTTTCTTTCTTTGTTCTCCGGCATCTTCCTTTGTAACGTCGCGGAAGGGCGGGGGGGGGGGGGGGGGGTAAGACTTGATGGGTTCAGCAGTCGCTGTCTATTTGACAGATGCTAAGGCAATATAGGTCATGCCTACGTTACCAGGGCAGTTAATCACTTGACACTGGGGCCGAGTATAAAAGTGGTTGAACACGTTAGTGTGTCATTAGTACTACTAGTTGTTTTTTGTATGGTTGATGGTCAGGATTGATTCAACTCGTCAATCGACATTTCAGCGTTCTTAATAGTTATGCAGCAGTAAGCCAAGAGTGGCTAATTTACACAACGAGGAATTTAACGAAAAACAATTCTCAGCAACGATTGTAAATTCAACTTCAACAGGAGTCTATACATCTCAACAAACGGCGTTGAGGTTTCTTCTTCTTTTTTTCTTTAAGTGTTTCGTCTTGAGGGATTAGTTTTAGCAGCATGGCTTAAATTTCGCCAAGATGAAATGATCTTTGTAGAAGGACAATGATTCGTCTTCCTGAGCCAACAACGAGTCTCGTGTCTATAATCGTCACAGGTGCATTGCTCGAAAGGTCTTTGCAGTATTTCTTTTTTTTTTTTTAAATTAGTGCGAAAAAACAAGTTCATACATTCTCGTTTAAGTCTTCTGTCTCGTATTAATTTCCTAAGCTGAAATATGCTGATGTTGTTACTAATTTGTAAGCAACAGAAGAACGGACGTTCGCCTTGTAATTCGGTTAGTTGATGTGAGTGATCTGATCAGGAGAGTCTGCCCCAGTGACCCTCACCGCATGCGTCCTGTTTGCTTAGTTTTATCCTTTTTCCATGAGAAATATGGACTTCTGTTAACGTTTTCTGAGAGGAATAATTATGCTGCTTGGTTCTGGGAGTCCGGTTCAAGAGTCTTTTCGTAAAGTTATCTTTGTATCAGGGCAAAGCCAAACGGGACATAATATTACGTATTTTATTTCATAGCGCGTCTACCAGCAACCAATCGTTTAAAAGCTAATGTTGACGGTTCTTCCGGTATATTGGCTTAGAGGCTATCAGTCTACAGTACCATTGCGTTATGACCTCATAGCGAAATCCGATAGTCTTAGGTGGTAGTTATACTGCCACACCTTCTTCTACTTCCATCTTTATATCCTCCTCTCCATCTGTTTTCACAATCTTTTTTCCTCATCTTGTATGTACGCTTTCTATTATCTCCTTCTACTTTGCGGTCCTTTTTTGTTACTTTCTCTATGTCTACTTTTATGTTTGTTTTCTTGTCCGACTTGTTACATACTTCCTGTTGTTGTCCGTATTATTATTATTCTTATTACTATTAATTTTGTCACATGTTTACATAAACAGAGTAAAGGTTGACAACGTCTGGTTTGAGCTCAGGAATAATGCCCGACGACGGCCCATAACTTTCATGAAAAATAGAGCACGCAGAGGAATCTCCTTCACAATTGACAGTCTGTTTAATCGGCAGAAACCCGTCAAGAGAGTTCCCTCAAAGTTTATCGGAATAGATCCTGGAGTTACTGCAGAAATTCAGAAAATGAATACATCACCTGACGGTAGGAAAATTACATCACCTGACGGTAGGAAAATTACATCCGACCCAAACAAAAATTATAAATGAGTATGTTTTTAGTGACAATATTCTGCATAACGGTCGATAATTCTTCTATCATGAAATACAATATAGGATCGTTTATGCAACGACTCAGTATCCGAAACGTTTCGAAAACCGGGAAAGACCAGTGTGAAAACGTTTAAACGCTCGCCAACAAAGTCTTCTGGCTTCAGCTTTGTAATGGTGCCATCAATGTGCGACTGGTATTTAATTAGTCCACGATTGTAACCGAGCTGGTTACGGCATCAATTTGAACATGTAACCGAGCTGGTTACGGCATCAATTTGAACATGTAACCGAACTGGTTACGGCATCAATTTGAAGATATGTGCCCGCGTCAGTTGAATGCGGTACTAGTAGTTATATTGATTTTATGTAGTCAGAGTTAATCCTTCATATGTTGTTGTGGTTCAAGTGCTGACTGGCGTTCCGCCAGAGATGGTGATACTTGACCTTTTGTTATTTGTTTCAACCCAGGAATGTTCTTCCCTTTTGAGTTTTTTGGTGATAAGCAAACTAGTTTCAGCACAACAACGTATATCCACATGAAATTATAGTAAAGTTCCACAAACAGCAATGTAGAAAAATTCAATTAGAGTTTATTGATGTAATTAGACAAACACTGTAAATTTCACAATGATGATTGGTTATTTGATATGAAAAAAATATGTAATCCAACTGAATAATATAGGTACATCCAGACAGAATAATATATGTATATCCACAAGAAATAATTTACTGATTTGTTTACTCAAAAACTTGTCTTGGTATCCTCAAAGACGAAGTTCACCTAACGCTATCTGTAAAAATCCTCTAGTCTAAAATCATGGTATCCTTGGAATCATAAAATCCTAAAATCGCTGCCAATCGCCCACAACTATTCTATTTATACTATTTCTTCTTTTTTCCCGCCTTTTTTCACACGACTCGTCCTTTTTTTACACGACACAATAGTTAACATTTGCACTCCGTTCCTCAGCTTTTAGACCTTTTTTGCACACGACATTCTGTTATTTCGACTTTATTTTCACATGTGTGATCTTTTCCAACTTAACATTAGGATAAAAAAAAACCCAGATCACACAAACATTCATTTCCCACTTTCGCGCTTATAAAACCCATTCATTATTACCTGTGATTGACCTACGTTTACCCTGTCAGAGCAGTAACGGCAACTGAACTTTGAATGAATGCTGCGTTTTGTGTAAAAACGTCTTATTTGCTTTTAAGGTCTGTTATTCTTACATGTAGCATCTTCTAGCACATATAAATGCTTATCGTGAAGTAGGAGGGACAAAGCTAGCGTGAAAGGTCAAGCGGTCACACGATAAAGACTTGTATTTTCGTGATTATCTCTAATAGCTTTAGTGTGCGTGTGTGTGTGTGTTTGTGTGTGTGTGTGTGTGTGTGTGTGTGTGTGTGTTTTAAGCCCTGTTCCCATATAGGTACGGCTATTATGTCAAAAACGCGTGCAGAAAAACCTCTTGAGTGGCAACGCTGCCAAAAGAACGCTCGTATCTCTAAATAATTAGAATGAAGTGGAGCTGCTCACATGTCTAGACAAAGGTGCATCAGTGTTGTTTTTCAGTGATGAGTATGATACTGATTTATCTCATCATCATCAGCTGCAATGTCGACACCGAAGGTTGTTTTAATGTCTGAACATTCTGTTACGTTATTTTTCTTGGACAATGTTATAAATACTGATCTCTTCAGATCACGTGGTATGTCTCCTGTATTATATACATCGTTGCATAGGTCTGTGGCTGTACGTGTTCTGAAGCTCCTATCACGGATTTCCTCCCCTGCTTTGCAGTAGTGGTCCAACAGTGGCCAAAACTCAAGAGTATCTAAAGTGGGTCGTCAAAAGTGTCTACCTTCGCACAAGATTACTGTTAGCAGAGATGTAAATAGAAGGGTAATGACGCTTCTATCCCAAAGCAGTGTCACAAGATATTCAGAAATAGCGAAAACAATGCTGCGTTGGCTGAGCACTTTAATTCTATGATCTGCCGACAACTTATGTGAAGAATTAAGCAATTTTTTTTTCAGCTAGTCAAGCCTCCACCTCTGATTTACTCAGCGGAATTCATATTATTCTAGTACAGATTTGTTTAGAGTGTATTTAGTAAATTTAACTCCGCCTATGCCGGTCCCAAGCCCGGATGAAAAAGGAGGAGGGCGGCCTGCATGGAGGCCGTAAGGAGGCAGCCCCTCCACCATGCAAAGGCACAACAGGCCAATCACCTGTTTGCTTTAAACCATGATTACGAGTAACACAAGAGAGAAAACCGGACTGTGGCGACGAACTTATGGACACGACTTATGTGGAACACAAAAGTATCAAAAGGAAGATAGTAGGAAGATCAAGGCAAAACTAGAAAATCCTGGCTGGAAACAAAGAAAAAAGGACAAGGAGTTCATGTCTCAATGAGCGCTCTATTACCAATGGTTGTGGGTTTCAAAAATAAAAAGAAGGGTGGGTGGAGTCTCAACCATAGTCCAACCCTGGTCATAGTGTATGGGCCAAATGAGGATGAGAGAGCAGAGGTCAAGGAGGAATTCTTCGAGCTGCTTCAAAGGACAGTGGATGACTGCCTAGATGAAGTTATCATGCTCGGAGATTTTAATGCCAGAGTTGGAGGGTGGAGTTATCGGAAGATATGGAGAAGATACTCTCAATGACAATGGAAAGCGACTCCTTAGATTCTGCAGTGAGCAGAATCTGATCATTACAAACACAAAGTTCCCCCATAAGCGCATACATGCATACACTAGATGTGAACCAACAAAGAATGAGAAGTCAGTGATCGACTATGCCATTGTTCGGAGAAGCTCATTCAAATATGTCCGAGATGCAAGAGTCTGGAGGGGGCCAGAGATTGGAAGTGATCACTACCTGCTAACAATCAAACGAACAACTGAAAGAGTTGCTCAGCCTAGGAACTGCTCAACATCACGCAAGAAACCAAGTAAACGAGCAGGAGAAATGAGCATTAGGACCTACAAGCTGAGAGAGCCAGAAATTAAGACCAGATATCAGGGGCTTATTGCTGCAGCGGTGAGCAACACAGAAGAACAACCTGATGACTTGGAAACCCTCTGGATTAAATTCAAGGATATCATAAAGACAGCTGCTGCAGAAGCATGTGGTGAAGTCCGACTTGGGAACCAGAGAAAGAGGACACCTTGGTGGACAGAGGAAGTCAAAGAGAAAATAAGAGAGAAGAAAATGGCATGGAAACAATACTTAGGAGCTAAAAACACAACAGGACAAATGGAAAAATATAGAGAATATGTGACACTCAGAACAGAAGCAAAGAACAAAGTGCTAGCAGCAAAACAGAAGTCCTGGGAAGAATTTGGTGAAAAGCTAGAAAAAGATGCACAAGAAAACCAGAAATTGTTCTATAAGACCCTAAAGAACATGAGGAAGGAAAAACAATGCCCTCTCAAATTTAAAAGGACAAGCAAGGCAAATTGCTTACTGCCCCGAAGGAAGTAATGGAAAGATGGAAAGAATATTTCTCAGAACTCCTTGATGGTGAGCAAGGTCAAACATCAGAAATGATAACCACTAGCACAGAAGAGGAAACCAATGGTGATGAAGATGACATAAAGATGGAAGAACTGAAGGCAGCACTGGAGAAAATCAAGATGGGCAAAGCAGCAGGGCATGATGGTATAACACCCGAAATGGTTAAGTACATGGGAGCATCAGGCGACCTATTACTCTTAAGGGTCCTACAGGCAGCATGGTGCAACAAGACCATACCAAAGGATTGGGAGATTGCCATCATAACACCAATTTTCAAAAAAGGGTGACAATCGACAGTGTGGAAACCATAGAGGCATATCCCTTCTCAGTGTCCCTGGAAAAATCTACTCTAGAATCCTAGAGCAGAGACGCCGACGCCTAGCTGAGCCACAATGGGATGAGGTCCAGAGCGGATTCCGAGCAAACCGAAGTACTCAAGACCTAATCTTCACACTCAGACAGCTGAGTGAAAAGGCCCTTGAGTATAAGAGTGAGATCCATCTTTGTTTCATAGATCTGGAAAAGGCGTTTGACAGGGTCCCTTGGAGCAAACTTTGGGACTGTTTGGCAAGGAAGAATATTCCAGCACCTCTGATTCATGCTATACAGAGCTTCTACAAGTCTTGCAGAAATTATGTGAGGACAGCAAACCATAAGTCAGAACAGTACAGGACCACCACTGGTGTAAGACAAGGTGATATCCTATCACCTTACCTCTTCATACTCCTTATGGACGAATGTCATCAAGGCATGTAAGGAGAGAACAAGAAAGTATTCAGTGGGGTACTGGAAGATGAGACAGGTCTATATTTCAGAGCTGGAATTTGCTGATGATGTTGCCCTGATTGCTAAATCAGAGGCACATCTCCAATCCAATCTGCAAGTCTGGAAGGAAGAGCTGGAGAAGAGAGGGATGGTCATAAGCAGCTCTAAAACAAAATCCATGGTGATATCACGAGAAGAAAGAAAACATCAGATTAAGCTGGGAGAACAGGTCCTGGAGCAGGTCGACCACTTTAAATACCTCGGAGCTATTATAGACCGAAAGTTAGGCATCAAAGAAGAGTTGGCCACTCGAAAAGCAGCGGCTGGGAGACTTTTTCAGGCCATAAATCGTGGATTCCTCAGCAAGAAAGAGGTTGGTAAGAAAACGAAGATGGCTGTATACCGCTCCACCTATGTCCCAGTCTTGACATATGGATGCGAGTCATGGGCAATGACTACAACCCATAAAAGCCAGATCCAAACCTCAGAAATGAGGTATCTGAGGAAGGTGGTTGAAGTAACAAGAAGAGGCATGGTACGCAACCAGACGATACGTCAAGGCCTAAAATGCCACCCCATACAGACCCAAGTAGAACAGTCCCAACTAAGATGGTTTGGCCATGTCTGCAGAATGGGAGAAGATAGCTACCACGACAAGCATGGGAAACAAAGAGCCAAGGATCCAGACCCCGAGGACGACCCAAAGTCCGCTGGGAGGACAACATTAGACAATCTTTGAAGGACCGAGGACTAGAATGGAACCAGGCCAGGAGGAAGACAGCCGATAGAATAGTCTGGCGCTCTCTCTTCCAAACCTCTACACCTCACGGTAGAAGGGGAACGACTAAGTAAGTAAGTGTTTAGTAAATTTACTGAGACAACATGCAGTTCATTTAAAATGATTGAATCGAAGTTAAATTTGTATAATTACGTTTTAAAATTTCAAACAGTCATACTCCGTATTTGGAGTTGCTACGTCCGACAAATGTTGTCAATGTTTACGTTAGAACTTCTTACATTTTTCCTGTCGAGTCGGAAGTATTATGCAATCTTAGCAAACACTTCGTTCTCGCATTTACCTGGAGTCAATGTGGTATTATCACATTTTAGTGAATCAATTAATCTCTCAGGGATGGGCGATACTCTTTTCTGGCCCTGTCATGCATCGAAGCGTGAAACGTAAACAATGACAGTAGGGAAAAAGAGAAAGCTAACAGAAAAATAATGGACCTAATTCAGTACGCACAACAAATGTAGTTCAATACTGCCGAAGAGGAGAAGAGAGCGCACAAATTGTGTCGCATATACTTTCAGGTTAAATAACAGGTGGAATGGGTTCATTTTCTACACAAGACAACAGGAGGCAGAGACACTTGCGAGTCATGACCCAGGTGGGCCCGCCACCTTAGAGTGTAAAGAAGAATAGCCTCCTGTTGTACCGCTCTGTATAGAGTTTCCTATCACACCGTTGACATTATTAACAGTTAAAAGAACACCGTTAACAAAGTAATAGTTAATAGAACAACTTTGACAAACTAATAATTAACTTACAATCGCAAGGGCTGCAGACTTCGGTAATACGTTATGCCCTTAAGGAGCTTGGTTTTCGTCACGTTTACTCATGTTTGAGCTCGACTCGATCGGTAACAAACGAATTCGATGCTCATAAGACTTACACCATTTCAAAATCTTCTTCAAGCAATTTATAAAGATTTTATTCATGTTATGAAACAAATTTCTTCAAATATATCAAGACCTCATTGGAAAAACTGTCACATCTTTAGATTAGTGCCTTAAACACATTAAACACATTCCAAAAAAGGTGTAGAAATAACAATTTTATTTGAAAACACATTCGTCTTCAAGAAAATGAAGCATCAAAATAGACAATCATTATTTGCGTCACAGCGTTTCAAATTTTAAAATTCAATTTTTTTTTCTTTCGCATTTCATTTGTCTGTGACAGGTCAGGTATTTTGTCAATGAGGTCTTCATATGTTTACCTGCATGAGTTAGAAAAATCATATGTGAAAAAATTTGGTGTAAATTATTATTCTACGTGAGTTTTAATCTTTAAACCGCCCCTGACGATAGTTTATAGACGTCTTAATCATTTTCCGGTCATTAACTTAATAAAACTTTTAACACTTTCCAGATACTACGTTGGTCAAATTGATCGGCGTAGAGAAAATGGAGCAAGGAATCGGTTATGTTTTTGATCTGAATCTTCACTTCGAAGCGGGAGACATGTACTGCCTTGTTTCCCCTGAAAGATCTACTGTTACAACGATACTGAATCTCCTGAGCGGAAAGGAAAGATTTACGTCGGGCAAAATCTATGTTAAAGGCAAACCCTTTACGGCTCGAGTCGAACCGGTACGGCTTTTTCATTGTTAAGCACTAGTTTTCTTTGCAGCATATACTGATGTTTTGACCCGTTTTTTTTCAAAGCAACGTGCATTGTTGTTTTGTCCGTGTGGTTCTCCAGGGTCCCAGGAGAGAGACCATAGAAGTATAAGAATAAGACTATCTTCATCGTTAGGGATGTCGTACAAGGGGACTAATGTGAGGTTGTTATCGGGCTGGCAACCTGTCACCGGTTGTTTCCCTTGCTGTGCAGTAGTGGTCCACGAATAGACAAATATACGAGTAATAGAATGAGTTTTCCAAAGATAAACCTTCGCTCAAGATTACTCTTGGCAGATATGTAAGTAGGGGGTTGTCTGATCCTATTTTATGGAATCTCAGCGATTTTAGAATGGCAAGTTTAACAACTGCGTCGTCTAAGTAGATAGTAAACTTTATCTTACACGCCCACTTCTGCGAGAAAATATTTTCGTCTCGGTAGCGCAGTGGTTAGTGCACTGGCTTCCTACCTCGGTGGTCCATGGTTCAATCCCCAGTTGAGTTGGGATTTTTTAGACCGCAAACGGCTCCGGGGTCGACCCAGCCTTATGAATTGGGTACCAGAGCAACTCTGGGAAGGTTAAGGCGGCCAGCTTGATGCTGATGGTCAAGAAAATATGGGCCTAACACTATATTCCCAGTATTTCTCAATGGACGTGTAATATATGGGCACATAATTTCTTGACCATATGGCACACTTTCCATGTTTTCCTCATCATTTTCACCTATGTATCCAGTTCTCTTCTCCATGTGTTTTTGGTCTACCTCTGCCTCTCTTTCCTTGTGGATTCCCGACCAAGAACTGCCTTGTAATGCTATCAACAGGTCTCCTCAATGTGTGTCATATTCATAGCCAGCGTCTTCTTCTCAACTCTAGTTCCACTGGCACTTGTCTGGTTCTGGTCATCAATTCCACATTTTTGACTTTGTCATACCATATCAGTCCTTCTGTTCTACGCAAGCACCCGTTTATAAAAGTCTGTTAGAATACCCCTGTCTGTATGAAGATTACATATAACCCGTTAGGCGGAAGGTATTATCGAGGGATGAGTCACAGATTTGTTTGTATGAAGATGCGATCGGAAGTAATACGATTTATTAGACAGAGGTCACGCGTGGAATATTAAATGTAATATTTTAAACAACGTGGGGGATATTTTGAATTAAAACACCTCAAACCAGTGCGAGAGAGATTTGATTTTTTTGATTTGAGATGCCGGAATAAACAATGAATTCCATTTGAAAATTCGGCGGTAGTATAATCTGTGATTAAACTGCGAAATGGGAAATATAATCTAGCAAACTCAGAGACACAGAACAGACAGCTTCGCAACTTCAAACGAGCAACTCCCAAAAAGCCAGACAGAGAAGGATCGAACCTAGAATTCCATACTTATAAGTGACAGATTGAAGTATTTGGGAAACTTAAACGTAATCCCGCCTTTATTAATACAGAGACTGGATACTTAAGTCCCTAGGACTTTAAAATAACAAGACTGGAAACCTACGATTTGTATCACAAGTCATAGAGAAATTAAACACATGTTTTCCCAGGCTAAGTGATTTCGCAGAACACCTGCCGACAGAGGAATTAACTCTAATTTCCCAGACCAAAGTGATTTCGAAGCTTCTAATACAGAGCTGCGTCCATCCAAAGCTGTGCAACGAGATTGTTAAATCCAAAACTTTGGGGTACGTTGTGAGCGTTTATTTTGCAAATGTGAAATTTGACATGTTTCTTGCTTCGTGGTTATAAATGAGGCTGGCAACCTCAACATATGACAAGAGTATATTCATGAACCACTTCAGCAAGTGCTGCTGATTGTTTCTGGCTAGTCGTGCGGAAAAGCCGACAGCAGATTGACCCCCAGACTCCGACTGGAGCAGTGATGAGTGATGATTTCATCACATGTGTCTCAAGTGCAGCATATCATTTTGTGAGATATATGTAACTTATTAATGTTAGTTCAGGAACAAATCATTATTCGCACTGTCCAGACACATTTTCCCAATTAATACCCAGAGGTATAGTGGTGATTTCTATTCATCTTCCCTGAGTTACACTGTGTATACTCAAGAATTCAATTCTTCTGAGAGATTAACATTGGTGGGTGGACAGCGAGAGGATGCGCCTGTTAAGCTTCCAACTCAGTGTACTTAGCACAGGCATTTGTCTTTCTATTTCTTTCTAAAAGTACGTGGTTACAAGTTATCAGACGGTTCGAAGTACTGAAGTTACTACGCCACTCGTGTGAGAGAAGTGCACTCATCACCAAGAAATGACGAAAACCACAGCTGCAGGACTCTCTTATAAACGTTAAGTGCTTTTAAAAAGGCACCAGCAAAACGGACTCTCTGATAAACCCTCACCTACGTCTTAGTGACGAAAACTTGTTTTTACAGCAAAATGTCACCAATCTTTCCATATTTAATTTAACTGTTAAAGACTAATTCATTATTAAAATTGTTACGCTGTTTTAAAACTAAACAATCATAGTCGTTCCAGTTTTTATATGTATGAAAGCAAACGTATGAGCCAGAATATTTAACATATATATCTAAACAGAGCTATACCATTATAAGAGGAATTCGCTGAATTAACTCAGTTGGGGGCTTGAACGGGCTAAAAACCATTGCTTAAAACCTTCACAAACGACGACGGACATATATAAGTTAACCATTGCTCTGCGCTAAGCCGCATGGTTCTTGACTTCTGAATTATCTTATGAAGACTCCCTTCTGATAGAAGCGCCATTATACTTCTGTCTACATCTCTGCCAAGAGTAATCTTGTGCGAAGGTAAACACTTTTGTCGACCCATTTAGACACTCTTGAGTTTTGGCCATTGTTGGTCAACTACTGAAAAGCAGGGGAGGCAATCCGTGACAGATCTCGCACACTGCTTGGACGGGAAAAGATATGCAATCAAGTTTTCACCTGCCAGTGCAAAAGGGATATTGGAACAGCTAAACGAAGCCTTGTCAAAAGAGTTGGATAACAACCTGAAGCAGATAACCTTGGAGACAAAGCTGGAAATCTTCGGCGACATAATATATCTTCACTGTTGCAAAGTGTTTGGAGTCAGGGAGGCAATGGAAAGTAACCCACCACAGAAAAGTAGAACACAAATCAGAATAGAAGAGATCAGGAAAAGAACATGCCAGAAAACAGTTCAAGATTGCAGTGGACACAGAGAAGGAAGGATTACGTCAGGTTTAGGAGCACCTGAAAGGCCAACATAATGCTTTTTGTAGAGCAGAATGGTTGTGCAGGAAGAGAAGGAAAACATGGAGGGATAGAGAGAGATTCTTCAGGGAGCCCTTCATGTTTGCCAAAGAACTGTTTGAACAGCCACGGTCGTGAACACTAAACATCGGGAAAGAAGATTTGGAAAAGCACCTTAGAAAGACCTTTTCGGATGATCACAAAGATGAACCGCTCAACAGCATGGAAGGCCTTGTATGGCCTAGTAAGCCAGGAGCTGAATTAAACACCAAACCCCTAACAATGCAAGAAATAGAAAGCTTTGCCCAGAAAGCACGGTGCAAGTCAGCTCCAGATCCTAATGGTATCCCATATGTTGTGTATAAGAAGTGTCCTCAAGTTTTGAAACGGCTGCTACGTTTGCTGAAAAATGCTTGGAAAAACCAGCTTGTAAGTAAAGAATAGAGAAAGGCGAATGGAGTCTACACTCCGAAGGAACAACATTCCACAGACATCAGTCAGTTCAGGCCAATCTCACTACTTAATGTGGAAGGGAAGGTATTCTTCTCAGTGATGGCTAAAAGGCTCACCACATACGTTAAGGAGAATGGATACATTGACGTTTCCACCTAGAAAGGAGGTATCCCAGGTACACCAGGGTGTCTAAAGCATGCAACAATGATCTGGGAAGCAATTAAAAAGGCAACGTCTGACAGGACAAATCTCCATGCAATCTGGTTGGATTTAGCTAATGTGAATGGATTCGTTTCACACAAGATGTAATGGCAGGCCCTGGAAATGTACAATGTTCCTCAAGAAATTGCAACCAGAGAGTACACTACGAAGTGGATTGACCTACAAGTTGGAATTGCGATGGGATGTACCATCTCTCCGATACTATTCGTGTTTTCTATGCAGGTAATCCTCAAAGCGTCTGAAGGATTTGCAACAGGTCCGAAGCTCAATGGAAGGTGTCACATACCACCACTTAAAGCATTCATGGATGGCACAACAATTCTGACATCAGATTAACACCAGACCTGGGGAAAGTTAGCACGCCTGGATGAACTAGTCAGGTGGTGCAGAATGAACTTCAAGCCTAAGATGTTTAGAAGCCTATCAGTCAAGAAAGGTAAGATATATGAGGTCACATTCATGGTTTCAAACCAAAGAATCCCCTTGTCAATGAGGCACCCGTGAAACGTCTTGGCAGGGTGTATGGTGCCTCACTAAAAAAACTCAAATGCAGTTCAACAGACAATAGAAATGGCAGACAGAGGACTACAGAGAATAGATCAAAGCAGACTCCTAGGAAAGTTCAAACTGTGGTGCCTTCAGTTCATGTTGATACCTAAATTGCCAAGGCCACTGCTTATATATGAAATAAACACCAGTACAGTGTAAGTAAATCAAGTACCAGTTTACCATCTCTTCTTGACTGTGCAAATGACTGGAAGATGGGAATAGACCTACCTGGACTAGGGGCATATCCAGAGAGTATCAGAAGATCTCGAAGACGGCCAAATACAATGCTGTATTCCTCATAATCGCACCTGATTATAATGATTGAACTGACCGTGCTATTTGAATTCAGATTGGACGAGCAACATTCGTTCAAAGTGGCCAAGTATAATGATGTGGTCGCGGACTTGAGACACGATGGGTTCTCTGCAAGGGTCATGGCTGTAGAGGTGGGTGCAAGAGGTCTAGTGGCTGCCTCAGTGCGTCATCTACTGAATCTGTTGGGGATGAGGGGACAGTCAAGAACAAGGGCACTTAAGCGGTTCAGCGAAACTGCGGAAAAGGCTTCGTGCTGACTGTGGAACAATCACAACGGGCTATGGGACTCGATACAGTTATTTGTATTCATCATAGGGTTTACTTTCACAATTGCCTCCAGCTATTAGAAAATATGAGTGAATTTTAAAGCTGCACCCAAGGTGGAGTTGGTTCAATTCTCTGCACTAGACAACAGGAGGCTGACACTTGGGATTCATGACCATTATAGTGTAAAGGAGATTAAGGGGCCGAAACACTTGATCGACGGGGGGACACTTCTGATGATCAGATTGCCTCATGTTGTATCGCTCTGTATGGAGTTTCCTATCATATATATACATTTAATTTTTGTTTGTGCCCCTTACGGAGCATGGAGCAGCAACTGTAGGTAGTCCACTTGTAGGAAGTCTGCACAAAGCATTGACGTGCTCTTCCAGTAGTTGTTAGCTTCAGGCTTCATGCAACAGGACCAACTGCAGTAGTACGTATAGAGACCAAAAAGGAAAATATTGATGAAGATGATGATAATGAGTAGTGCAGCTAATTGACCTTATTAAAAAATATATATCTTGTTCCTAGTACAAAACGGTCATTGGTTACTGTATGGACTTGAATTCGGCCTTGCCCACTATGACTGGCCGCGAGACTCTAGCGATGCACGCTAGACTCAGGGGCACCAGTAACGCCAACGTGCCAAAGCTGGTGGACTTTTTCCTCACCTTGCTGCATCTCGAAGCTAAAGCTGACGGTCACACCGGAAATTACAGGTAATAAGTGGAACTCACTCCAGAAACTGGTAACTGTGTTCGGATAGTGATACGCGTAATTCTACTTTTCATATGCCCCTTCCCTCCCCTTTTCCCCCGGTGATGTTATCTGTTTAGTTTCATTGTTTATTTATCTGTGTATCAGAGAAAGCTGGTCTCATACGCTGCATGTATGTATGTCTGTTCGTATGGAGAATAAAGATTCTGATATGTATATATGTGTGTTTGAATGTGTGTTTGTGTGCATGTATGTATATACGTACGTATGTATGTATACATGTATGTATGTGTGTTTGTTTGTGTGTTTGTATTATGTATGTGTGTTAGTATGTATGAATGTAAGTATGCATCTATGGATGTATTATGTATGTATATATGTATGTGTGTATGCATGTATGTATGTTTAAACATAGAAGAAGAAGTTGCTTTAAAATAATAGCCCCTTCAGTCATAACTGACTATGGGAATGCGCCCCTGAGGTGACAGCCCTCAGCTGCTTATTTTCCTGGTGCTCCTTTCGACGTTTTCTCCTCACCTCTGCTTCTTGTGTGAGCCTCTCTTCGCCCAATCTGAGGTGGCGCCGTAAATAGCATCGCCACTTAGTGCGATCGGCAGCTTCATCCTCCCATGTTGCTGGATCCATGTCCAGTGCCCTCATATCTCTCTTGCACACATCTTTGAACCTCAGCTGTGGTCGCCCAACTGTTCTCTTGCCATCTGCTAATTGTCCGTAGAAGATATCTTTTGGGATGCGACCATCTTCCATGCGGCGAACATGGCCAAGCCAGCGAAGTCTGCGATGTCTAAGAAGCGTATACATACTTTGAAGGCCAGCACGTGACAACACCTCGACATTTGTCACTTTATCTTTCCACGAGATGCCGAGGATGCGGCGTAGACACCGCAAATGGAAGGTATTGAGCCTTCTTTCTTGCTTAGTGTTACGCACAAATAATTACTTTTTTTCAAAGCCTTTGTATGATCATTTTTCGTATGTATGATCATTTTTTGACTGAAGTGTGTATTATGTTTTTTACAGTCAAAGGGACATAACCCGAGTTATCGAGACTACAATTTTTTAGGAGTTTGCCTTCTCTTGTATAGAGACACGTTCGGTCTATAATTTCTTGAACGAAGCGTGACCATATCTCCTTATTTGGTAGTATCAGTCAACTGTTGTAGATGCCTGAAACCTTTCTTAACGCTTCTGTTCATGACCATAAAAGGCGCGACTGTGTAAGACTTTTATCTCGAATGTTCTTAGAATCGTCTTATTGTGAACGGCGACTCAGAGATTGTCGCTCTGCGCATGTCTCGACTTAGTTTTCGTTTGTTGTTCCGCCCAGCTCGGGCAGTTAAGAAATGGTCTAAGTAGCGAGCAGACGCGACCTGCGTCTTGTGATTTTCTGAGGGAAATACATTGTCTTTGTGAGTTAGTTAGCTAACTAGACTATTTCCCAGTATTATTCAAGCCTGCCTGGAGGCATATGTTCATGGTTGATTTTCCGAAATAAGGTAATTCCTCTTGTATCGAACTTTATGCTATCATCTAGAGGTTCGTCATTTTGTCGCCTTTTTGCTCGCCTGTGTGATTCAAAATGGAGAGGTACTTTGACTAGGATTAAGTCACCGGTATCTTTATACCTGAACTAGTTATATATATATGGGTCGCTCTAGACCAACAAGACTATTGTCTGTGTTCCAGGATTCGTTATATCAGAGATCACGTCCAAGTCAGATGGTTAGACTTAGGAAGGTTATAAAGGTCGAGCTGACCTGTAATCCATGTATGCTATTCACGTGCAGACAGTAAACGGACTTATTGTATACATCTGATCTGCTAGCATCAGGAAGGGAATAATTATTATTGTCTATGATCATTGAAGATCTGCAGCTGACACTGTTGCAGAAGTTATATATATTATTTACCAAGCTTCACGAACCAGAACTTTATGATATCTGTTTACCATACAACTATGGAGTATTGAATCCTACATGACTATCAGTTAAGATGATTTTGAATGCTGCATTCGTTATACTGTGCTGATGATGACATAAATATCATGACTGTTTTGTGGCGTGCAATAAATGGTATAAAACTAAAGCGAAGTTACCAGTTCTATGACTCTACACGTCATGTTGCCTGTGGTGTACCCTGTGAACTGTTCTACTGCAACACACACAGCAACATTCTAAATCAGAGAAGACACCTACATCTTGCACTTTAATACCAGGTGTCGATAGGGGTGGCAAGTTATCATTTCAGCTCAAATCCACCCTTATCATTTTTGGTGGCCAGTCGTTGGTTTAACCGGGCATTTTGGCACACCTTTATCATTTTTGGTGGCCATATGTTGGTTTACTCTGATACCAGCTATCAAGGGGGTCAACAAACCCAGACATCATCAGCAGACTACAAGACAACGTTGCAGTTTCTGTTCATCACCTTTGATGAAATTTTTTTGAAAGACCCGGCATTACTGACAGTTGTTGATATTTTGAAACTACCCGGCGCTGCTCGGCAGTATTGAAGTTTGTCTACAACTAGAAGGACAAGTACCGAGCGAATGGATTTCCTGATCTGTTAAGAAGAAGGACAAGTGCCGTAACAACTGTTCCGGTCTCAGAGGTACTGTTGCAGATTCAGAAGGTCAAGTTCAGAAGCTGTTTCCTGTCAGAAGCTCATTTCCTTCGTCATGGCAGTTTACGAGAGCAGATATGGATCAACGTTGGATCATTGTCCTAAGAATGCTGATCACATCCTGTTCTGAACTGTGCTGACGTTGTGGATACATAGAAGTTAAGTGGCCTGTTTTGTTTGTGAACTGTGCCCTTATGTTCTAACTGAGCCTTCTGTCTATCACATTTTCACACTATTTACATGTTTATATGTTATATGTTATTTGTATTTGTATATTTATATGTTTATATTCAGCGGGTTTTCTCGGTTGGGCGGTGTCTTTCAGTAGAAGATACCACGTCACAGAGGTTCTACTGTTAGCGTTTTCGTTAGGGACTGTGCGAATTTCCTACTGTGAAATTTGCTAGCGACAATCGTTGCTATATCTGTTTAGTTGTGACGAGTTGTGCTTTATTTTTGTTTCTTGTATATATTTTTTTCCTTTTCTTTTCTCTCTTTCTTTCTGTTTTTTAGTTTCGATTTCGATTGTTTGTATTTGTAGGTCTCCCCTTTTCTATTATTCAGTTCTTTACGTATATTTTTGTGTATACACTGTAGCGTCATTTGTTTGTCATATTTTCGCATATTTCTTTTTAGTTTCGCTGTTTATTTATTTGACTTATGCGAATGTTTTCATATTGTTTGATCTTTGTTATTGTTTACATTGACTCTGATCTTTGTTGTTGTTTACATTGACTTTGATCTTTGTTTTTGTTTACATTTGACTTTGATCTTTGTTATTGTTTACATTGTTGGTGACCTTTGTTATTGTTTACATTGTCTTGTTATTGTTTGCATAGTTCTTGCATAGTTAGCTTTCACTATTGTTACATATATGCTCATGCACTATTGGTCTATAGTGCACTTATCATAACTAACTGGTGGTTTTTTGCTTATGCACTATTGTAGTGCAGTTATGATAAATAACTGATGGTTATGCACTGATTTGTGTAGTGCACTGATAATTAAGAGGTGACTTGTGATATTATTATACATTTGATAATACAAATTGGTGTCAAGTCTTGTTGCCCACAGAGATTGGAGTAAACATATTGATTATACAAGCACTTTATTAAGTCTTGTTGCTATTAAGATTGAAATAAGATAATTAATTATTTCAGGTTCTGTACTCACATTTTAGACATCATGTCTACATTTGAGTACTTTATTGAGCAGGGTAAAGCCCTTGGGAAGACAGGTGATAAATTAGAAGAATTTGCGACTGTTCAATATGCCAAGGCATTGAAGTCGGAGGAAAAGAAAATGAAAGAACTAACTGAACAAAAGAGAATAGATGCTGAAAATTTAAAACTGCAGATGCAGGTAGATGAAAAGAGATTACAAATGGAAATGGAAAAAACAAAAAAGAGAAGCAGAATCTCAGGAGAAGAGACTTCAGGCTGAGGTTGAAAATAAGAGACTTGAAAAAGAAGCTGAAAATAAGAGACTTGAAATAGAGGCTGAAAATAAAAGATTAGAAAAACAAGCTCAGGTTGAAGAAAAAAAGTTACAAGCTCAAGCTGAAGAAAGAAAGTTACAGGCTGAGGCTGAAGAAAGAAGGTTACAAAGAGAAGCTGATGAGAGAAAAGCAAAAATGGAGCATGAAGAAAAACTCTTAGCTTTGGAGTTAGAAAAGTTGAAGTTATCTAGTAATGCTAATGATGCTAATAAGATATCATCTGCTAATAAGTCTAATGCTGTTGATTTCAAGCTTAATTTACCAGCATTCAATGCTTCAATTGATGATATAACATTTTATCTAGATAGATTTGAAAGTGCATGTAAGGTGCATAATATAGATAAAACATTATATGTTTATCATCTGTCCAAGATACTTAGAGGTGATGCTTTGACTTTATTGGGTATGGTAGATGTGCCTGACAAAAACAACTATGAGGTTGTCAGGGCGGCATTGTTAAAGAAGTACCAACTAACGAGGACGGATATCGTCTTAAATTTAAAAACATGTTACCAGAAACTGGAGTTGAATTCTCTGAATTCATCTCAGGCATCCGTCTTACTTTTTTACGATGGGTTGAGTTGTCTAAAACAGAGAGTACATTTGAAGCTCTTATGGACTTACTACTTAGAGACAAGGTTATGTCTTCTGTTAATGAAGCTTTTCTTTCTTTTCTTCATGAGCGTAAGCCTAAAAACATAAAAGAAATGGAAGAATACTGTAGCCAGTATGTTACTGCGCATCCTCACATAACCATTAGCAACTCTAAAGTAAAAGAAGGTCTGCCAGTTGCTTCGGCAGCACCTTATGGCCCAAATTTTATGCGTAAATTTCAGGGTAGCCAGCAAAATTTCAATAAAAAGAGTAACCGTAATTATGCCCAGAATCATAGTAATCAATTCCAGGGTGATTCTTCTTCCCAGAACTGGAGACATCCTAATACTACACGTTATTCTACTCCGGTTAACTTTAGAAATTTTCACAAAGGTAATCGGTATAGAGGAAAATATTTTTCTCAGAGACCTCAATACCAGGATAATAGAGGTTCTCAACAGTATAGAGATGGTAATGACAGTTATGGAAACTGGAACTCAAACCAGGATAAAAATTACAGTAGGGACTTTAATGATAATTGCAGAGGCAATAATGGTCGCGGTAGATCGCAACATAAGAGAAAAAAATATCAACAGACAAACTCTGTTCAACAAGAATCTCAGGGAGTAGATAAACAGGTTAATGATAATAAAGACCATAATGCTATCGGATGCTCATCTTTTGATTTTGGTAGAGCAAATAAATGTATCCAATGCAGTACTTTATTTGACCCAAAGACCGTTAGTACTTTAAGCTGTGGTCATCCTTTGCCCGCTCTTCCTGCTAATGTCGCTCATGATGGGAGAGGTTCTCTTATATTACATAAGGGGCTTGTAAATAGTAATCCAGTCTCAGTGTTGTTTGATTCTGGATGTACTACTGTCGGGGTTAGGCAATCTCTTGTAGATCCATCCTGTGCTACAGGAAAGGTCATCAAATGTGTCACATTTGGTGGCACGTTGGAAAAGTATCCTACTGCTATAATACACATTGCTACTCCTTTCTTCACGGGAGAGGTCCACGCGTGTCTACTTCCAAATCCTATTGCGGACCTTATTATTGGTCGTATTCACGGAGTTAGGGAATGTACCTGTTGAGGATTGCTTCATGTCTGCAGCATGGCGCATTCCTCAAATGATTATATCTCCGCGACTGATGTCGATGATTGTTTCATGCTTACAGACATTTGGATTTGTCGATGATCCGAATGGCTGTATCATGGAACACCTCAAACGAATAGAGATATATCTCATCGACCGATGTCGATGATTGTTGCATGTGTGCAGGCATTTGAGTTTTGGCCGACTCGAATTACTGCACCATGGAACATCGCAATTGAATATGGTAACGATAGGTATGCATATCACTATGCATGACGCGTATGTTTTTGTAGGGTCATTCGACGTGTGGGCTTCGGCCCCAACGGCAGCGTATGGCATGTGTGGCCATTGCCACTATATATTCGACTTGTGGGTTTTGACCCGAACGGCAGTGTGTTTTAGAAGTGTGGCCATTGCCACTTATATTGTGTGGTATAACCACTGGAAAGTGTGTGGCGTAGTCCACTTTTTAATTGTGTGGCTGGGAAGCCATTTGAGCAGTGTATTTCTTGAACCAAACGTAAGTCGTAGTAGGAATAACGCAGTTTGCATAATTATGGCAGATTAGCCTGGCGTGGTATGCCAAAGGAACATTATGTTACTAGCAATAGCGTAAGACTAGTATAGATGGATATTGTACAGCTAGCGGCAAGCGTAAGCCTAGTGTAGCGGATATTAAACGACTAGCAGTAGACGTAAGCCTAGCATAATAAGTGTATTGCTGACTAGCAGGATAGTTAAGTCTAGTTAGCCTCTGAATTTATGCCAAAGGACATTGGCCGTTAAAAAGGAACTGACCTCTAACCAGGACTCTAGATAGAGATTGTGAACATGTGCTTATGAAATAATGAGAACTCTTACAGATCGTACATGAATGTGATGTGACTTTTGTTCCCATGTAGTTGGTGTCTGCTCATGGTATGAAATGACTAATTAAATATTTTGAGTCGTCAAAATCACAGTGTTATCAATTATCGTATTCGGAGTTGAGTTAAATGCTATTCATCCTCAACTGATCATGACCAGTGATGATTAATGTCTTAACACGCTGCATCTCACACTGCCAATATAATTAATAAGACAAGAGACTAATACAGGTCAGTCAAGGGTCGAATTTAATATGAAACACATTCAGCACATAATGAATCACAAGGGTTAAGCAGACATTATCGATACCAACGGACAGTATTACGGAATCCTACAAAAGTGATAAGAACCCGAGGGACTTTGACTCTATAAACTGAATACGAATATAATAACTTGGTCATCCTCAAATACTAGAAGTCATCGAAGCACCCAGAACATACTGGGATCCCGAGAAGCCCGTAACAGTACCCCACAGCAGATTGCTGTTTGGGAAGAGCAAAACATTGAAGCTACCAATGCGGTGGTCACAAGAGCACATGCTCTGGATCCACCTCAAACTTCATTAACTAATAATGATGAAGTAAATGACCAAGATAGTCACTTGACTATTACACGTGACTCGTTTATCAAATTGCAAGAAGAAGATCCTTCTTTACAAAAATTCTTCATTCTAGCAAAAAAAGGTGATCCTAATCAGAATACTAATAGAAAATCTTGGATTTCTATGAAGAACGGCGTACTTGTACGTATGGTACAAGACTCGACTACGTCCACTCATTCACAAATTCTTGTGCCTAAGAGCATGAGATTGCAAATATTGCAACATGCTCATGACTCGCAATGTGCTGGACATATGGGTTTTTCCCGTACAAAGTCGAGAGTTCTTGCGGCTTTCTTTTGGCCATTTGTGAGCAAGGACATACGAATGTACTGTCGCTCTTGCAAAGTATGTCAGGAGGTCAAATCTAAAGGACCACGACATGCTGCGCCTATCCAGGCTGCTGACATTCCTATTCGCCCTTTTCAAAAAATGGCAATAGATATTATCGGTCCTTTTAGAATTAAGTCGGCTAGAGGACATCAATTTATCCTTACATGTGTCGATATGTGCACACGTTGGCCAGAGGCAATACCTCTCAAGAGCATCTCAACTGCTGACATCGCAGACGCTCTTTGGCTGATATTTTCTCGCTTGGGTTTTCCCGGAGAAATATTGTCAGACCATGGCACTCAACTTATATCAGACACTATGTCACAGGTAATGTCTATGCTATACATTAAAAGGTCTCTCAGCAGTATCTATCACCCAATGTCTAATGGGTTGGTCGAACGTTTAAATAGGACTCTGAAAACTTTACTTGGTAAAATAACTGAGGATCATCCTCAGGATTGGGACAGGGTCTTACCCGCGGCTCTCTTTGCGTATAGAGAGGTCCCCAATGAACATACGGGGTTTTCCCCTTTTGAACTTGTCTTTGGCGCGCAACCGCGCGGCCCTATGTCTTTACTTCACGATCTAATCACTGCCGATAATATTAGCGATGAAACTCAATCTTCTTATGAGTACGTCATTGCTCTTAGGCAAAAGATCATCGAGGCATGCAAACTAGCAACTTCGTCTTCCGAATTTGCTAAAGAAAAGGCAAGGCAGTTTGCAAATAAGAATAGATGTCTACGACAACTTTGTCCAGGTGACAAAGCTCTCGTTCTACTTCCTTCAAGGGAGAACAGACTTCTAATTGCATGGAAAGGTCCATATGCAATAGTCTCCAAAATTTCTGATGTCGACTATGTTGTCGATATTGATGGAAAGCATAAAACTTTCCACATAAATATGCTCACGGAATTTTATGAAAGACCAGACTATTTGCAGCCTATTTTCCAGGCAACGGACAATTCTCAAGCACCTCATGGTCAGTACTCATCTCTGTCAGTTATACAGGATGAGGAAACTACTTTTTCTGATGTCAATCTTCCTCTTTCTATGGTCCCACTTTATTCTACGGAATCTTGGAAAAACGTGACCGTTTCTCCAAATCTTTCCGCTGAGGAACATCGACAAGTTTCTTCGATGTTGCAAACATTTCAGGATGTTCTTACAGACATCCCGGGACACACACATGTCATTGAACATGACATTGTGCTAACTGATCATAATCCTATTAGAGTCAGACCTTATCCAATACCTATCCATTTCCAGTCTCAAGTCGAA
The DNA here is from genome assembly GCA_024509875.1 of Oreohelix idahoensis. Lineage (NCBI taxonomy): Eukaryota > Metazoa > Mollusca > Gastropoda > Stylommatophora > Oreohelicidae > Oreohelix > Oreohelix idahoensis. The sequence goes on along the minus strand of JAMPIV010005015.1, from coordinate 856,360 downwards.
AAAGAATTGGATGAAATGATACGTTTGGAAATCATTGAACCATCCACTTCAGCATACTCTTCGTCTATGGTTATTGTTCGAAAGAAGGATAATAACATTCGCATTTGCGTAGATTATCGCAAATTGAACCAAGTTACGAAGTTCGACGCTGAACCTATGCCTTCATTAGAAGAACTACTCAATAAACTTTCTAATTCTAGATTCTTTACCAAACTAGATTTGTCTAAAGGTTATTGGCAAGTTCCTCTAACCGAACGTGCCAAACCTTTTACAGCTTTTTCTACACCCAGGGGTTTATTCCAATGGAATTTCATGCCTTTTGGTCTTATGAACGCCCCTGCTACATTCGTACGCATGATGCGGCGAATTCTCGCATATCGTACAGATGTCATAGCATACCTAGATGATATCTGTCTATTCAGTGATTCCTGGGAAGATCACTATTTGGGTTTATACGAATTACTGTCCACTCTTCGCGAGTATAACTTGACTGCAAAACCCTCTAAAGCCTTTATAGGATTTAGTGAGATTTCTTTCCTAGGTCATCGTGTTGGTCGTGGTCTTTTAAAGACAGAGGACCACAATGTTTCAAAAATACTTAACATTTCGGTCCCTAAGACGAAGAAACAAGTAAGGAGTCTATTAGGTTTGATCCAATTCTACGGACGATTCATTACGAATTTGTCCTCCATTATGGCACCGCTTTCTACTTTATTGAAGAAAGGGTCGCCTAATCTGATCCGCTGGTCTAAAGAATGTCAATCCTCATTGGACCAGGTTAAAGCCCTATTTTCATCTCCACCTATTCTTAGGTTACCTACTATTGAGAAGACTTTTGTTCTTCGAAGTGACGCCTCGTCAACTGGGATTGGGGCAGCACTAATGCAGGAGTATTCTGATACTCTGCATCCGGTGATGTATATCTCTAGGAAATTAAATGCTGCAGAAAAGAATTACTCGGTTTTAGACCGTGAGTTATTGGCTATGGTATGGTCTATTCTGAAGTTACAAAGATTTCTTCTAGGCGCATATTTCATTGTGGAAACCGACCAGAAAGCGCTTACTGCTATTCAGAGCAAAAACTTGAAGAGCTCGAGGTCCACTCGTTATGCCATAGCTCTTCAACCATTTCATTTCTCGGTTCGAGCTATCCGTGGTTCGGATAATGTGATGGCAGACATTCTGTCCAGATGCCCACACGATTCCGCATGATTCTTCTGTCATATATATATGTTTCCTGATATACAGTCCAATGTTATAATGACATGTTAGTAGATTTTTTTTTTCTCACTTTTTTGAGGGGAATTTATAACATTGTACCATGTAATTATCTAAGAAGGCTTAGTTAGTGATATACGGGCCAAAAGATCACTCGGCCACATTTAAACAATATATTTGCATAATTGTATTAAGAGATTTACCAGTTCTCTTTAAGATTTGTGTTATTGATATTTTCGCAGCACATCATTGTAGATGCGAGATTGTGTCCATTGTGGAACTTTGAGGATATCAAGTCCTGTCCTAGATTGGGAGCGGATGATGTCCACATCTTCTTCTATTGAATGTTTTATGTCAACGAAGATCAACACATGTATTACTTATTAATTACTGTTGCTTTATATAATGTAATAAAATAGTGCGGTATATTAATATATTACACCGCTATTTGCAACACATTGTATGATATCATAATAATATATTTAATTTCATATATTGGTATGAGAATAATTTGACTTTCATTATGATGTTGCCATCATTGTGGCGTGTGTTGGTGGCACCTTCCTGGAATATATAAGCGTATACTTAGATAAATTTTTTCTCTAAGGATCTGAGATATGATCTCAGTGTCGCTCCATGCGTTGAGATAATTTGTTAGGTATATATCCGCGCATCATACGTGCATTAGGAGCCTAGATTTTTCCGGCTCCAGGATTTAAAAAAAAAAATGTTTCATTTTTTTTTTCTCGGGAGGGTGCGGTAATGTTACGCACAAATAATTACTTTTTTTCAAAGCCTTTGTATGATCATTTTTCGTATGTATGATCATTTTTTGACTGAAGTGTGTATTATGTTTTTTACAGTCAAAGGGACATAACCCGAGTTATCGAGACTACAATTTTTTAGGAGTTTGCCTTCTCTTGTATAGAGACACGTTCGGTCTATAATTTCTTGAACGAAGCGTGACCATATCTCCTTATTTGGTAGTATCAGTCAACTGTTGTAGATGCCTTATCACTTAGCATAGGTCGTCCAGGTCTCGCTGCCATATAGGAGTGTGCTGGTGACGCAGGCATTATATACCGCAGCTTTGGTCTTCATTGTGAGTAAAGAGTTTCCCCAAACACGCGATGTGAGGCGGGCAAAGGTAGCTGCAGCTTTGCCAATGCGGCTGTCGATTTCTGTATCCAGTGAGAGTTTGTCATTGATGGTAGACCCTAGGTATGTGAAGTGGTGCACCACTGCCAATTCATAGTTATCGATAGTGATAACTGGTGCAGCACCCACATCCTGACTCAGCACATTCGTTTTCTTTAGACTTATTGTGAGGCCAAAGTCCTTGCATGCTTTAGTGAAGCGATTCATCAAGCTCTGAAGCTCCTGTTGGCTTTCAGTGACGACTGCAGCATCATCAGCGAACAACAAGTCTCTTATAGTGACCCTTCTGATTTTTGTTTTTGCCTTCAGCCTTGAAAGATTAAACAGACGGCCATCTGACCTAGTGTGAAGGCATATTCCTTCAGTTGCATCTCTGAATGCATGTTTCAAGAGTAAGGCAAAGAAGATTCCGAAGAGGGTCGGAGCCAGAACACAGCCTTGTTTAACGCCACTTCGTATATCAAAGGGCTGTGACGTGCTTCCAGCATATTGGACTGTTCCCTTCATGCCGTCATGGATTGACTTTATCATTTCCAGCATTTTAGAAGGGCAGCCTATTTTCAGGAGGATTTTAAAGAGTCCATCCCTACTAACCAGATCGAATGTTTTTGTGAGATCTATAAAGGCGATATATAATGGTCTTTTCTGCTCTCTTGATTTTTCCTGAAGCTGGCGGAGACAGAAGATCATGTCTGTTGTTGATCTGCCAGCTCGGAATCCACACTGTGACTCTGGATATATGCGCTCAGCTAACTTGTGTAGTCGCATTAAGATGACTTTGGCAAAAACCTTACCAACAATACTAAGAAGAGAGATGCCTCTGTAGTTATTGCAATCACTTCTGTCTCCTTTATTTTTATACAGTGCTACAATCTTGGCATCTCGCATGTCTTGAGGAATAGTTGTCTCTTCCCAGCACTGGCACAGCATCCTATGCAGGGGATGTAATAGCGTGCTCTTACAGCATTTGATTAAATCAGGAGGAATCCCATCACTGCCTGGTGCTTTGCCAGAGGCCAAGCTATCAATGGCCTTGCTGAGTTCCTCTAATGTTGGTTCGGCATCCAGCTCCTCCATAGTTGGCAGACTGTTGACACCATCAAGGGCTGCAGGCGTAACGGTATTGTCTCTAGCGTATAGCTCAGAGTAGTGCTCGACCCACCTCTCCATCTGCTTACCCTTATCGGTTAGCTTCTCTCCGCTGATGGTTTTTAGCGGTGCCGTCTTACTTTTATGGGGGCCAAGTGCTTTCTTTATACCGTCATACATTTGTCTAATGTTGCCTGTTTGCGCTGCGATCTGGATGCTCTCACTGAGCTGGAGCCAGTAGTCATTTGCACAGCGTCGAGCAGTTTGTTGAACTTTGCTTCTCGTAGCCTTCAGGATCTGTAGGGTTCTAGCACTCGGTGAACGTTTGTATTCATTCATAGCACTGCGCTTAGCTTCAATGACAGGTGCCATCACATCTGATGAAGCATCAAACCAGTCATTTGACTTTGCTGTTTTCTTACCAAAGGTGGCAAGTGCAGTACTTTGAATGGTGTTCCGTAGATGCTCCCAGTTCTCTGTAATAGTATCACCATGCTGAGGGCTACTGAGCACTTTCTCGAAGGTCGCAGTGAACTGAGCGATCATGAAAGGGTCTGACATCTTGCTGGTATCAATGCGTGGTTTCCCTTCATGTCTGACACGATAGAGTTTTCTTGGTTGTGCTCTCATTTTGCAGCAAACCAAGGAGTGATCTGTATCACAGTCTGCACTATGGTACGAGCGCGTGGAGAGCACAGAGTCCTTCTCGCTCATCGTTCCAGAGCCCGCCAGGCGTGTTTCCTGAAGTGCAGCTATATCCACCTGAAGTCGTTTAAGCTCATCATTAATTATGGCTGTCTTCCTTACATCGTTTACATCCTGTAGGTTTTCGGATAGTCCAGTCAACATAGTCCGGACGTTCCAGCATCCCAGTCTGAGAGTTTGCTTATTTCTATTTTTTCGATAATTGCTTGGTGCAAAATTTTCTGTCCACAGTTCGGGTTTGACCCTAATCCCCATGCACCCAATGGGGAAAGCAGACAGTGGCGGGACAACACCTTATTGACTGGGGGCTGCCCAGCTTGAAGCGGGCGGTAGCTGTCCAGTGAGATCCTAGAACCTCTCCCACTGTCGGAAGTAGCCCCTGGCGCAATGCCCTACGCCAATTAGGCAAAATGCTTATAACCGGTAACTGCTACTTCCCGTGTTTTGCCGACACCTATAGGGTGAAGCTGGAGTGTCCTCTCCAGGGCGCGAGCTTGGGCACAGTTATATGGAGATCAAGCTGTTGCCCATGCAGCATGTTCCCCCTCTCCACACAACCGGTAGATCCAAAGGAACGGCAGTAGCCGATACAGTTTGGTACCAGCCATGTCGCAGGAGTTGCCAGAATAATGTCGAATCGACATTAGACTGCCTTAGGGACTCCGACTCCGGATTTATCCTCAGGGTTTACTCCCGAAGCCAATTCCATAAATGGATATTCCCGCAAGGCAGCGGTGGTTTGAATTCAGAGTTCCTTCTGTTAGATAAGCTACCAACCAAGGATCACGAGCCCTATCTGCCCGAAGCTGCTGGTTTTAAGGCGCCAGTCGCTCGCCTTTGCCCCTTCTCCCGTCAGTGGAAACAGTTCCGCCGGGCTCAAATTGAGCCACACGTGAAGGCCGGGAGCTGGACTTGGTTGTCAGAGGCTGTTTGAGGCGCGTGCCATAGAAGTATTTTATCTGCAGTGAGAGCTTATCCTCACTACAACTCCCGGCAATAACAACCTTTGGAACTGCTTTAAAATACAGCTCAGCTAATTCTTTTTATTCTAAATTTAAATCTTACTTACTTACTTAGTCGTTCCACTTCTACCGTGAGGTGTAGAAGTTTGGAAGAGAGAGCGCCAGACTATCCTATCGGCTGTCTTCCTCCTGGCCTGGTTCCATTCTAGTCCTCAGTCCTTCAAAGATTGTCTAATGTTGTCCTCCCAGCGGAGTCTGGGTCGTCCTGGGGGTCTGGATCTCTGGCTCTTTGTTTCCCATGCTTGTCGTGGTAGCCGATCTTCTCCCATTCTGCAGACATGGCCAAACCATCTTAGTTTGGACTGTTCTACTTGGGTCTGCAGGGTTGGGGTTTTAAGCCTTGGCGTATCGTCTGGTTGCGGACCATGTCTCTTCTTGTTACTTCAATCACCCTCCTCAGATACCTCATTTCTGGGGTTTGGATCTGGCTTTTATGGGTTGTAGTCATTGCCCATGACTCTTATCCATATGTCAAGACTGGGACATAGGTGGAGCGGTATACAGCCATCTTCGTTTTCTTACCAACCTCTCTCTTGCTGAGGAATCCTCGATTTATGGCCTGAAAAAGTCTCCCAGCTGCTGCTTTTCGAGTGGCCAACTCTTCTTTGATGTCTTCCTTTCGGTCTATAATAGCTCCGAGATATTTAAAGTGGTCGACCTGCTCCAGGACCTGTTCTAAATTTAAATCACAAAACCTAAATCAAATTCTAAATGAACTGAAAAGTAAATGGTTACAATGAAGACTAAGGCGCGTAATAAAATGTATAAACCATTCATTGTCATCTAGCTTTTTATGTAATATTAAATCAAATGATAACATTGTGTCATTTGCTGTGAGATCGAGGTTACAGTTACTTCAATGTGAAAGTCTTTTGCATCTATACTACCCAGAGTCATACACAAATAGTTGAAAATATGTAACCACCAAATGAAGCAGTTCCACAAATCGTATTAAATGGATGTACTAAATTTCAAGGCTTGTACCAGCAAAGGCATAACAGTGCTGTAGACAATGTTTAAGAGAAAGTGAAATCGACCAATCGTACTGATATTGAAATAATAATAAGTAAAGAAATAATAGTTAAACCATCTCTCTTTGGCAGCAATGGAAATTCTTTTGTATCACGCGATATAAAACCTAGTTTACTAATAATGAATCAATAAAGTAAAACCTTTTGTCTAATAAAGGTAGCAACACCATATGATGCCCATTTAGTCAGATGCCTTAGTCACTTTGACACACAGGTGCAACTTGGCACTCCCCCGCCAATTGCACATATCAGGCTGTAGTATAACAGCCGAAAGCACAGGCCTCGTTCTGACGTCGGCCGTGTACTTCTGTTAAATAGGTTATCATCAACCCTGCAGTAATACTTATTGTAGATATGAACTCCGCCAATCTGCGGCTCCCACAATATATCTTCGTCACTGGATTTCTGGACAATATAAGACTAACAGTCTTGGATGGCTACCTCGAGCACAAATATATAAGTTCTGAAATGGCGGATCCGTGAACTGCTGTTCACCCTAGGTAATCCTTTACATGTTCTGCCACCGAAAAGCGTAATAATGCATAAAGGTCGGTATTACCTGGCAAATGAATCCTCAGAACAACACAAGGAATTCTGTCGTCATCCCGACGCACAGAGATTCACTGGGGAAAACTGCCATAGCAGTTACTTCGAAGATTCTCCCGAAAAACAATGGACTCTTGGTCCCTTCAGAAAAACAGGACCTCCCGGCTTCCCGGAAGTATATCTCACTCCCGCTTAAAAAACCTTCCCATAGGCCTACGCCGAACTGTCAACCTCTGACCCTAAAGGTCAAACACAATGAATGAATAAACAAGGGAAGACAACCCCTAATCAACCTGACATCGCAGGTAAAGACACAATTATACTTATGATACAAACATAAGCAAATAACTTGACAGATGACTCCGTCGAAAATGACAGCAACATTACTACCACCCCCCTGTAAAAAAAAAAATGCAATTTTTTTTTTTTTTTAATATGTTCATGAGCAAGATAGCACCAGTATCACTTCTGTGCTCATGCAAACAATGAACCTAATATCAGGTACAATAGAAGAGGGTACAAATCATCTCCCAACATAGGAGAAAATATTTCCTTTAAGCCAAACAAACTAAGGGATAACATTCAAGAAACCTAAGTTGCTGGCAATACCAATCATATATCAAACATTACTAAATAATATAATCATAGCAATATACAAATGTCAATGCTATTTTAGCAACATATCACTGATGGATGGACAAAATGAAATTTGTTAAATTATCTAAACATCATCCAAATACATTTGTATTACAACATATTATGATATTAAGGACAGACCTAAGTCTGAAAATATATCAGGAAAAACTAGGACACAAGATTTAACTGGAATCATGTGGGCATCTAGACAATATGTCCGCCATCACATTATCCGAACCACGGATAGCTCGCACCGTGAAATGGAAAGGCTGAAGAGCAATAGCATAACGAGTAGATCTCGAGCTCTTCAAATCCTTACTTTGCATAGCCGTAAGAGCTTTTTTGGTCGGTTTCCATAAAGAAATGCGCGCCCAGAAGGAACCTTTGTAGCTTAAGAATGGACCAAACCATAGCCAACAATTCACGGTCCAAAACCGAGTAATTCCTTTCTGCCGCATTCAGCTTCCTAGAAATATACATTACAGGATGCAGAGTTCCTGAATATTCCTGCATTAGTGCCGCTCCAATGCCAGTGGAAGAGGCATCACTACGAAGGACAAAAGTCTTATCAATCGTCGGTAGTCTTAAGATAGGATGAGATGAGAACAAATTCTTAACCTGATCCAATGAAGATTGGCATTCTTGGGACCAACGCACCATATTAGGAGAACCTTTTTTCAATAACGTTGAAAGTGGTGCCATAATGGAGGACAGATTCTCAATGAATCTTCCATAGAATTGTATCAATCCCAAGAGACTACGCACTTGCTTTTTTGTCTTCGGAACCGAGATATTTAATATCTTTGAAATGTTTTGGTCCTCTGTCTTCAACAGACCATGACCAACTCGATGACCTAGGAAGGAAATTTCACTAAACCCAACAAAAGCTTTAGAGGGTTTAGCAGTCAATCTATGCTCACGTAGAGTAGATAGCAATTCCTTTAGACCCACATAGTGTTCTTCCCAAGTATCGCTGAAAAGACAGATGTCGTCTAAATATGCAATGACATCTGCACGATCTGATAGAATTCGTCGCATCATGCGCACGAAAGTCGCTGGGGCGTTCATAAGCCCGAAAGGCATAAAATTCCATTGAAACAGACCCCTAGGTGTCGAAAAAGCAGTGAGAGGTTTGGCGTGTTCCGTCAGTGGGACTTGCCAATAACCTTTCGACAAGTCTAGTTTAGTAAAGAATTTAGCTTTAGAAAGTCTAATAAGTAGATCATCTAATAACGGCATAGGTTCAGCATCGAACTTCGTAACTTGATTTAATTTGCGATAATCAACGCAAAGACGTATGTTATTGTCTTTCTTTCGAACAATAACTATCGACGAAGAATAAGCTGAAGTGGATGGTTCAATTATTTGTAGTTGAATCATTTCATCCAATTCTTTCTCGACTTGTGCTTGAAAATGAATAGGTATTGGGTATGGTCTTACTCTGATCGGATTACGATCAGTAAGTATGATGTCATGTTCTATGACATCTGTGTGTCCAGGTATGTCGGTAAGGACATCCTGATATGATTGTAACGTAGAGGATACTTGACGCTGTTCCTCAAAAGACAAGTTGGAAGAGACTGTAACGTCTCTCCACGATTCCGTTGAAGTAAGTGGAATCGTAGGAAGAGGTAAGTTCACGTCAGAAAAAATAGTTTCCTCATCCTGTATAACAGACAGGGATGAGATGTGACCATGTTGAACTGGAGAGTCGTCCGTCGCCTGGAAAATAGGCTGTAAATAGTCTGGACGTTCAATAAACTCTGTTAGCATATTTATATGGAAGGTTTTATGCCTTCCATCCACATCGACAATATAGTCGACATCAGAAATTTTCGAGACTATAGTGTATGGACCCTTCCAAGAAATGAGAAGTCTATTCTCTCTTGAGGGCAGTAAGACATATGCTTTGTCTCCAGGACAAAGTTGACGTAGGCGTCTTTTCTTGTTAGCAAATCGCCTAGCTTTTTCTTTCGCAAATTCGGAAGATGAAGTTGCTAACCTGCACGATTCGATAATCTTTTCTCTAAGAGCTATAACATATTCATATGACGATTGTGTATCATCGTCAATATTATCGGAAGTTATCAAATCGTGTAACAAGGACATTGGCCCGCGCGGTTGCGCGCCAAAGACAAGTTCGAAAGGAGAAAACCCTGTATGCTCGTTGGGAACCTCTCTATAGGCAAAGAGGACTGCAGGTAAAACCCTGTCCCAATCTTCAGGATGATCCTCCGTTATCTTGCCAAGTAAGTTCTTTAGTGTCCTGTTAAGACGTTCTACCAATCCATTGGACATTGGATGATAAATACTACTGAGAGACCTTTTAATGTCTAGCGTAGCCATTACCTGAGACATAACGTCCGAAATTAACTGAGTGCCGTGATCCGACAGTATTTCTCCGGGGAATCCCAGACGAGAAAATACGAGCCAAAGAGCATCAGCGATATCGACAGTTGATATGCTCTTCAGAGGAATAGCCTCTGGCCAACGCGTGCACATGTCCACGCAAGTGAGGATAAATTGGTGTCCTCTGGCTGACTTAATTTTGAACGGACCAATGATGTCTATAGCCATTTTCTGAAACGGCCGAATCGGAATATCTGCAGCCTGAATAGGAGCAGCATGTCTCGGACCCCTAGACTTGACCTCTTGACAAATTTTGCAAGATCGGCAATAAATTCGGATGTCTTTATTCACGAATGGCCAAAAGAATGACGCAAGGACTCTAGTTTTAGTTCTGGAAAAACCCATGTGTCCAGCACACTGAGAATCGTGTGCATGCCGAAGAATTAAGGCTCTCATACACTTAGGCACAAGAATTTGCGAATGCATAGACTTGTCCGAGTTTTGTACCATTCGTACCAATATACCATTCTTCATAGTAATATACGATTTGTGATTCGTATTTTGATTGGGATCCCCTTTCTTTGCCAGAAGGAAGTATTTCTTCAAAGAAGGATCCTCTTCTTGACGTTTAACAAACGAGTCATGGGAAATCACCAAGTGCTCGTCTTGGCTATCAACTTCATTACTATTATCAGATGAAGTTGGGGGATTAAGAGCTTGAGCTCTTGTCACCACTGCATTGACCGTTTGAATGTTTTTTTCTTCCCAACTAGCAATTTGTTGCGGGGTGCATTCCTTAACCCCATGAATACGACCGATTATAAGATCCGCAATAGGATTAGGAAGAAGACATGCATGGACATCTCCTGTGAAGAAAGGAGTGTCAATCCTAATAATAGCAGTAGGATAGCTTTCCATAGTACCACCAAATGTAACACATTTGATTGTTTTTCCAGTGGCACAGCAAGGATCTATCAGAGACTCCTTAACCCCGACGGTAGTACATCCCGAATCGAAAAGTACTGAGACTAGCCTATCATTTATTAGACCTTTATCTAAGATGAGAGATCCTCTCCCATCATGCGCAACTGTAGCAGGTAGAGCAGGAAGAGGGTGACCACAACTTAGCGTAGATACAGTTGATGAATCGAACAATGTTAAGCATTGGGGGCATTCAGTTGCTCTCCCAAAATCGAAAGCACAACCAGTGATAGCCCTAGAGTTACCACTATCATTTACTGTATTACAGGCTCCATCAAACTCTTGTTGCGCAGAGTTTGCCTGTTGGTAAGGTCTTTTCTTGTTAAACCTAGGTCTACCTCGATTATCATTTCCCCTGTAATTATTTTGACTATCATTTCCCCTGTAATTATTTCGACTATCATTTCCCCTGTAATTGTTATCATATTGCCTATTGTAATCATCATTCCGGTTTGAATCCCGGTTTCTAAATTCACCATCGTCATAATCTTGACGTCGAGAATGATTACCTCGAAAATTTGAATAATTATTATTTGGATAGCCTTTGCGAAAGTGTCTCAAATTATTACCACTAAAATTACGAGAACTACCATCTTGTCTCCACTGCATAGACGAAGAACCATCATGTGTTGGATTACTCCGCTTCTGAGTGTAATTTTGATTACTTCCCCTATTCCAATTTTGTTGAGCACCCTGAAATTTTTTTTTGAAATTAGGGCCATATGGTGTTGCCGAAGCAGCTGGCAACCCTTCTTTCACTTTAGAATTGCTAACTGTAGCATGGGGATGTGCTGTGGCATACTGACAACAATATTCCTCCATTTCTTTTAAGTTTTTAGGCTTACGCTCATGAAGGAATGCAAGAAAAGAATCATTAACAGATGACAAAACCTTATCTCGCAATAATAAGTCCATTAGACCTTCATATGTTTTTCTCAATCTGAGACAACTCAACCCATCGTGTAAATGTACGACGTATCTTTGTAACAAAATCAGAGAAATCTACTCCATTTTCTGGCAACATTGTCCTAAAACGAAGACGATAGTCTTCTTGTTTTAGTTGATATTTTTTTAGTAATGCTGCCCTGACAACATCATAATTAGTCCTCTCATGTTCGTCTATTGTCATAAGAGTAGTCACTGTGTCACCTGTAAAAAATGGCATCAGTTGTTCAACATATTTTTCCTTTTTTATGTTATGCGTATCGCACAAAAATTGGAATCTATCTAGATAATCTGCTACGTCATCCTTTAAAGGATTGAAATGAGGCAATTTAATCCTACTAACAAACTCCCTTGTCGTACTCGAAGTTGTTTGCTGAGCACCCGTACTCGCCAATTTCAATTTCTCTAACTCCAAAGTTGCGAGTTTTTTCATCAAGTTCCATCTTCTGTTTTCTTTCCTCATGTTCCATTTTTCTGATTTCAGCCTCAGCTTTCCTCTCCTCTGCAGCAGCTTGAGCTTTCCTCTCCTCTGCAGCAGCTTGAGCTTTCCTCTCCTCTGCAGCAGCTTCTTTGTCTAATCTCTTTTGTTCAGCTTCAAATCTCCTTTCCTCCACCTGCATCTGCAATTTCTTTTGTTCAGCAGCCATATCAGCTTCTCTGTCTAGCCTTTTTTGTTCCGCCGCAGCTTCTCTTTCTAATCTTTTCTCTTCAGCCTGAGCTTTTTTCTCTTCAGCCTGAGCTTTTTTCTCTTCTGCAGCTAATGCTTTGTCATACTGAGCAACAGCCCATTGTTCTAACTGTTGACCAGTTTTATCAAGGGCTCTCCCTTGTGTAATAAAGTAGTCCAATGTAGACATCTTGTCTACTGAGATCAGTAACTTGCAGAAGCAAATATATTAAATTATCCCACTTTAATGGGAGACAAGTCTGAAATGATAGACTTGTATACTCACTTCACTTTATTTTACTGTCTTAGTCTTAGACAAAGACTTTGTATGTTCCTCTTGTTTATAATGTACCCAAAAAATCACTTGAGTACTTGTGGAAAAAAAAAATTCCCTTATATCCCACTCACTATGGGCACAAGTCTTTTTTATAAAGAACTTGAATATGTATTTCACCTTGTCTCAATCTTTGTAGATAACAAGTCTTTTATCAAAGAACTTGTATAAATATCTTATATAATAATATTTTATTAAGAAACTCTATATGAAGAGTCTACCTTATCAATAATATCAAAACATGACCAAGTATGTGTATGTAGACTGTGCATGACAGTAATGTAGTACAACCAAAAAAAAATACAAAGACAAAAATACAAAACAATACAAATGGCAACACTGTTTTAACCAAAAATGTGTAGAGAAATACACAAGAAAGGAGAGACCTACAGAATACAAACAAAACAAATCGACAATCAAAACTGAAAAACAGACAAAATATTACAAAAACAACGTTAAGTACAATTACATCACAGCTAACATCAATAGCGACCAATTGTCACTAGCAAATTTCCAAATTAAGAAAATTTGCACCTATAGAACGCTTACAGTAAGCCTCGATCAAGTGGCATATTTACCGTAAGACCCACCAACCGAAAAACCCGCAGAAAAATACACCAAAAACAGTAGAAGTAACATAATATAGCAATCAATTTCAATGTGTTGCAGAACAAGTTCAGTCACAGCTGAAACTAAAATAAATTCCTTGCTCCTTGCGAACACAGAAACGAAATGTCAAACGCGCACTGAACGTCAAATCCACTGTAACATAAAGTGGTATTCACGAACCAAAGTTACTATGACCTTCTCAAATTAGGGCTTGCACATTGAATGTTTACCATTTCCACGTACTGTTTACAGACACTTGACCTCCAACAATGTAGCTTGAATGCTCTGACCTAGAAAAGTCTGTTGTTGAATGAAACGTGTAACAACCAGCAGTACTGTTTACAATAGGAACCCGCCTTCTATGCAGTTATGGTCCACGTAGCAAATGCCTAGTAGTTAACTTCAGTACATGTCTTGTTATGCTTTATGTAGCATTATAATATAAATGCTCGTACTGTTTATTTGGGTCAACCGTTGATGACCTATATCTGTCCTGTTGTAGCCAAAACTTGCAAGTGTAGAATTAGCGCTGTGTGTTACGGCTGTCCCGTGTGTAGCTTAGACCCACAGATCAGAAGTGTAATGTGTACTTGTCCTTCTTGTAACTTTCTCGACAAAACTGGAGACATCATACATGTAACAGCCAACCAGGAATGTAAATTTCTGGATCCATAAATGTCAACAATAATGTCAAATGCTCGCTCTGTTCTTTTTAAACCCACAGATCTGGTCCATCAGAAATGTAAGTTTCTAGGCCACATTGGCGACAAGAAATGTATCATAAGAGCCCACGTAACTGGTCCACCAGAAATGTAACTGTCTTTTTTTTCTTGTTGATGTGATCACTGGCCCAAGACAGTATACATGTTGTTAGATGTGTAGTGCGAGCGTATGATGAATTGAGTGTGGGTGCGAATGAAGGCGCGAATGTGTTTAGGCTCGTATAGATGTAGATCCTGCAACCCATACTCTCACATGCAGTAATCAAGGATGCTTTGACACTGCAGGCATGTTTCAAGACATTTATTGACGGGAACACACATAGTATCAACAGGAACAGTCAGTGTAACAAGGTCATGCTGACCTGACATCGATAGGTATACATTTGGCATTCAAAAAGGTAAACATCAGAATAGACGTGCATGGTCAATAGCAAAGTTCTTCAATAATGACAGTTCGTAGCGTCGCCCTTGGCGTCTCTGACTAAACGCGTCAGATGCCTTAGTCACTTTGACACACAGGTGCAACTTGGCACTCCCCGCCAATTGCACATATCAGGCTGTAGTATAATAGCCGAAAGCACAGGCCTCGTTCTGACGTCGGCCGTGTACTTCTGTTAAATAGGTTATCATCAACCCTGCAGTAATACTTATTGTAGATAGAAGTTCCGCCAATCTGCGGCTCCCACAATATATCTTCGTCACTGGATTTCTGGACAATATAAGACTAACAGTCTTGGATGGCTACCTCGAGCACAAATATATAAGTTCTGAAATGGCGGATCAGTGAACTGCTGTTCACCCTAGGTAATCCTTTACATGTTCTGCCACCGAAAAGCGTAATAATGCATAAAGGTCGGTATTACCTGGCAAATGAATCCTCAGAACAACACAAGGAATTCTGTCGTCATCCCGACGCACAGAGATTCACTGGGGAAAACTGCCATAGCAGTTACTTCGAAGATTCTCCCCGAAAAACAATGGACTCTTGGTCCCTTCAGAAAAACAGGACCTCCCGGCTTCCCGGAAGTATATCTCACTCCCGCTTAAAAAACCTTCCCATAGGCCTACGCCGAACTGTCAACCTCTGACCCTACAGGTCAAACACAATGAATGAATAAACGGACTAAGCAAATTTGAAGCCAGAGTATTATGTAAATACATTAGCACCAGTACAATAATAGGGTCGTACAGGATATGGAAGTTTCGATGTAACAAAGCCACCGATATTAATGGGGACATTTATAATACTGTAGTGGAATCTAATCTCCTATATGATATATTGTATTGTTATACCACACTATTGTTGTATTTAATGTATCACATCACCCTTCTTCTTCTTCTTCTTCAAGTACCGTGCCTAGTGGCGTAGGAGAATATGTCTCTCCAAAACGTCATCTCTCGGGTACAATTTATCAATTCTGTTGTTGACTTCTCTCCATGCCACGATGTCAAACTGTCCAGTATTTGATCTCTTTGTCTTCCCCTATCCCTTTTCCCTTCAATCTTACCTGTTGTTACGATATATTCCAGCTTTCCTCTTCTCATAACATGCCCCAAAAGTGGATTGCTTCTTCTTAACTTGTGAAATAAGTTTCCTTTATGCATTGGCCTCTTTCAGGACATCATTACTCGTTTTTGGCTGTCCATGGTATTTTTAACATTCTTACGTAGAACCACATCTCTGTTGCCTCTAGTGCCTTCCCTATTGGTTTACTAACTGTCCATGACTCACTTTCATATGTCAGGATTGGTTCTATATAACAATGAAGAACGTTCTTACTTCCAATGACAAAGAACTTTTGCATGAAATACTCTTCATTTTATAGAATGCTACTTTTGCCTGAGATATTCTGCTCTTCACTTCTGAGATGCATCTTCCATCCGTTGGTATTAATGTGCCGAGGTATTTGAATTTATTGACTTGTTTTAAAATGGTTCCATTTGCTTTGATAGTGCATTCTGGGGAAGCCCTTTTCTTTGAGACGACCATTTCTTCTTTTTGCTATTAAGGCTATGGCCTTGATTTTCACTTTCTATCTCTATTGTATCAGCCATTTCTTGCAGCTCCTTTTCACTTTTTGTTATTAAGACTGTATCATCAGTGTATCTCAAGTTGTTTATATTATGTCCGCCACAAATATTCCTGGCATGTCCTCTAGAGATCTCATTAAATTGTCACTTTACAGATTGAACACATCCGGTGACAGCTTTGTCTGACACCCTTTTTTACTTGCAGATACGTTATCATACCACTACATGGTAATACATTTTACGGAGAATACAAATGCTATTAAGTATATCCAGGATAGGAACATAGTCGATATAAAAAAATATTCACACACACAGTACCAATATTGAACTACATTAGACGTATTCCACACTGTTGTAAAATCTAATGATTCTCCTATTTGGGTATGTTGTATTTTATTATATCATTTCAGTACATGTCAATGTATTTTATGGAGAATAATGATTCTGATATGTATTTTTGTATGTATATATGTCTGTATGTCTGTATTTCTGTCTGTCTATGTATATATGTATGTATGTGCACTTTTATGTGCACGAAAAAGTGCAAAATATGTAACCACCCATACGAAACAGGTGTCACATTTATTAAATGGATGTACCAAATTCCAAACCTTATACCAACAAAGGCACATTAGAGCTGTAGACATTATTTATGAGAAAGTGAAATCATCAAACAGTAATAATAGTGACATAACAATAAATAAGGAAATAATAGTTAAACCATCACTTTTCGGAATCAGTAATACTTCATTTAAATCACGTGCCGTAAAATCTGATTTAACAATAATCAATCGACAGTGCAAAGCAGATTTTCTAGTAGAAGCAGCAATACCATATGATACCCATTTAGACAAATGTTACCAACATAAATTTAACAAGTACTATCAATTGACTGCAGAAATTAACGAACTAGGCTATCGTACACATGGTATCGTACTAGTAATTGGTAGATTTGATCATGAGCATGCAAAGTGTGTGAGTGGATTAAGGTCGCTGGTGCTGCGGAAATTCAAAGCCAAAGTTCTATTTAAATATGTCAGCATTAGTGCAATTATAGGCTCTTACAGAATATGGAAACTTCGATGTAAAAAACACCCATTTTAAATTGCTGGAGATGTTTTCCACACTTTTAATAAGTCTAATCTCAATTGTGCTCTGTTTAATATACTAACTACTATTGTGTTTGATGCTATATTTAATATCTCACTCCACTAGCTGTCAAAGCATTTTATGACAAACAAAGATTCTGATGAAACCCCCATGTAAAAACACCCATATTAATCTACTTGAAAGGTATTCCACACACATTTTGTAAATTTCACTAAAACTAATTTGTCATTTTGGATCATATCATATATATCACTAGATGTAAGTACCCGGCGTTGCCCGGTTTGTTTCTACTAACGCTTTATGAAACTTACATACATAAGTTACACACAGGGAAGTTACATAAGTTAAAATTAATATATTTGACTACATTGTGTCACATTTTATTTTTTCTACATTTATTCCAGTGCTTTTTGATAAACAATATTCTTGGTGTTGCCGCCTGGGACAAAAATGAATAAATTTCTTGGTGTGCCCACCCTGGAGCAAGCAACATACAGCTGTCCGTGTGAAAAGCACGGATTTTCTAAGTTAATGCCTGCTACCTTAATTGACAGTCCTTGGACCTTGTTTATGGCCATTGCAAATGCAAGACGTACAGGATATTGCAGTCGCTAGAAATCAAAAGTTGGGATCAGAGGAATGCGTGGAATGAATGGTTCTTCTCCCATGGCACAACCTGTTAATATTGTTGATTCTATCACGTTTGGCATGAGGTTCCTAACACATAATCTGGTTCCATTACATAATTTAGGCGGATCAAGATTTCGCAGCAATATTATCGGTGCACCGATTTTTTAAAATAAAGTTATGTGGTGCCATTCCAGTTGGTTCTGTATTTGAACATTTATATTACTAACGTTCTCATTTTTAGGCGACAGAATCGCTCGCTCACAAAGCCATTTATGATTTTTAAATTTGTTGTGAAAGTTCGGAAAAACGCTGCTTTGTAATTCTTGACATGACTACCTTGCAAAAATCCAATGGAAACGATATCAGATTAGTTGTTTTATTTGTAGAAAATTTGCCATCACCACAGCACAACTGTTGGTGAGCAACGTTGTATGCGATTGTTTCTCCAAATAAATGAACACGCATATTGGTGGTAAGTTCCATTTTCTCAATGTGTCTCCAGAGGTATGATGCGTTAAATAACTGAGAATGATTGACGAAAATCACTAGAAAGCACTATCACAGCCCCTCTCATTGGAAGATTGTTTCCCCTAATATCTTGCAGAGTCAGATCAAGAGCTCTCTTATTTGACATAGTGCACTCATACCACACAATGACTTTGCATGTTTTAGCACTTGCGTAATTTATTTATTTTTTTAACCAAAGCGGTAGAAACCAAATCAAATTACCTGGCAACATGTGGCAAAGCTACTTCGCATTTTCTAAATTTTATTACTAAGCGAGGACAAAGGTTCATAAAAAAAAATTCTGAAGCACAGACAGACCATAAGTGAAAGCGAATGAATGCATAAATCTGCTTTATCAATCAAAATAAACATACATTCACATGAACTGAATACATATTTGACAAAAACCCACCAGCTTATTTCTTTTTTATCCAAAGCGGTAGAAACCAAATTATATTACCTGGCAGCATGTGACATAATTACTTTCATTTAAACGGTCCTTCAACGATTATAACTATTTAATAATTTTGTTTTCTGCAACAACTAAAGTTTTTATTATAAAATAACTTAAAGATAATTGCAACGGAAAAAAGCGACTGTCGAGTGAGTTTGGTTTTTACATATGTTGATATAGTGGTTTTACAATTTAACTTCGTTTGACCATGAATTTTAAAAATGCTGTAACAAAATACCTTAAACCATGTAAGATTTCCATTCTGATTAAACATGCATAGTGGATGTTGATCGTCATAGAACATTCATTGGTTTTAATATATGTATCGATAGAGATCTGATCCTTTTTTAAATCGCCTGGAAAAATGAGTGCCATTAAAATTACAGAGTTAAAAAAAATGAAATGCTTCGTAAAATTGGGTTCTTTTTTCTATTTTCTATTAAAGTAAAAGTGAGTAGTTAAACATTTTTAATTATCTTGTTGTTACTGGGTGTTTTCGTCTGGGTGTTTATCAGACTTTTAAACATCTATCAGACCCTAAATGAATATAAAGTATTTAATAATTCACATCGACCCCCGCGCAAAACGAAGATTTCGTTTTGACTTCTATAGTAAGGTCAGTCACATCCTTAATAATACAATCAATCAATTATAAGACGACTAAAAGCATAATATCATCAGTGGTGTTATGAATAAAACTTAGTAACACAAGATGAACTTGGTTGAACGAAATTAATGTAGAATTCAAGAATTTGATGAATGAAAAAAATAGACATGTGTCAACTGTGTATTATCAATCGATGAAGTAAAGAACAAAAGAAATGAAACGAAGAATAATCATAAATGGTGAAAATTTGAAAAGGGTGACAAATCAAGTCAATATTGCAAATAACTGCATTGCGACCCGTTGTTAACGTAAAAAGAAATGAACTTAAAATCAGATTAACTCAAAAATGTGAATAAACAAAACATCCTAAGTGTATACTAATTGAATAGGAATTTAAGTAATATACTAATAAATCTAAAATTATGTTAATCTTATAATCTAATATGTGTGTAGTATTGCGCATGCAATATGTCAGGAATGAATGTTGCGCTTCCATACAATAATTAGCCTATCTATATTTAGAAGGCGAGTGTGTATTCGTTTTAAACACAATAATCGTATCAGTAATGTATTGTGGATGACATATAGTCAAACTTAGCCTTGTAGCTAGTAAACGTTCTGAAAGAGTTTATGATAATAATCACATAAAAAATGCTAAAATGTTCAAATACGAGACAAATTTGTCACTTAATATTCTAAATCACTCTCATAAAACTGTCGTGGCGTATTATAGTATATTGGGAACTATCAAGGTAATCACAGCATTGTCAATTGAGTACTTTCGTTGCAAATGTGTATGAGAAAAAACACAAGAGTCAAATAAACATGTTGTCCTAAACGATATAATCAGTAGTTCTAAAAAACATGCCTTGTACACTTGTGAGGACGAAATGTAAGCTGGACACTCATAAAGTGGAGTTCGTGTTGTCACGATTCGTAATGAATGACACAAACGTGCTGTTTTCGGCATACATGATACGAGTGTCAAGACGATAGGTCTTCCAGTGTGTCAGTGGTTTCTTGTGGGCAGCGCGAAAGTAAGTCTGCCACGACGTCGTCTGTTACACGAATAGCTTTCACGTCGAATTGAAAGGCTGCAAGGCGATTTGAGTAAAGTGCAGATCTGGAACTTTTAAAGTCTTTGCTCTTGAGTGATGTAAGAGCAAGCTGGTCGGATTCCACCACAAAGTGAGCACCGAGTAGAAATCTCTGCAATTTGAGAATGGACCACACAAGTGTTAGTAATTCACACGGTGGCCCAAAAACAAGATCTCACTAAACCCGATGTAGGCTTTAGACGGTTTTGCCGTCATGTTGTGAGGGCGTAAAGTTAACAAACGTGAGCATAGACCAGTGAAGTGAGCATTTCAAGAGTCATTAAAAAGACATATGTCGTCGATGTATGTGATGATATAAGAACGATGTGACAAGATCTTGCGCATCATACGGACGAAAGTGGCTGGTGCGTTGACAAGCCGGAATGGCATGAAGTTCCATTAGACCAGCCCCCGAGGAGTAAAAAAGCAGTGAGAGGCTTGGCATGTTCGGTTAGAAATACCTGCCAATACCCGTTGGATAAGTCGAACTTAGAGAATAATATAGCATTTGATAATTTAATAAGTAAATCTTCTAAAATTGGCATAGGTTCGGCGTCAAAGCGCGTTACTTGGTTTAGTTTTCTTTAATCTATAGAGAGACGAATGTTCTTGTCTTTTTTCTAATAATAACTATTGATGAAGCATAGGCTGAATTGGATGGTTCAATAATGTTTAATCGCAGCATGTCATCTATCTCTTGTTCCACTTGGGATTGGAAATGCAAAGGTATAGGATAAGGGTGGACCCTGATAGGTTTTTCATCCGTCAGCACGATATCATGTGCAATGGCAGATGTCCGACCCAGAATGTCGGTAAGGACATCCTGACAGGACTGGAGTAAAGTAGAAACCTGCTGTTGTTTTACAGCAGATAGCTCTGGAGAAATCGTGACATTTGTTTCTGCAGAATGTAACGGTACTACCAAGAGTGGTAGAGGAACGTCAAAAAAGTAGATTCCTCCTCTTGGATGACTGACAAAGATGAATAATAATGTAGACGATAGGGTAGATCGTCAGTAAACTAGTGTGCCGATGGTCAAGAAAATATGGGACTAACACCATATTCCCAATATGCCTCAATGGGCGTGTAACGCCTTTACCTTTAATATTACAATATAATTAATTATCAATCAATAAATCATGCATTAGAAAAAAAAATAATAGAGCATTCAAGACAGGCAATATGTGATGAAGAATTCAAAGAACATTTGACAAGAAGACAGGATACCAAAGTACGAATGAGAACGTTCGCAGGATCAACTAAAGAGGCAATATGTGATGAAGAATTCAAAGAACATTTGACAAGAAGACAGGATACCAAAGTACGAATGAGAACGTTCGCAGGATCAACTAAAGAAATACAGCAGAATCAAAGTAAAAGGGTACTGCAAAATGCAATGAGCCTGCGAAAAGAAGAAAAATTAACAAGACAAGTGACTGCACAATGTGTGTACATACGATTTGTATAAAAATAAGCAATAGCAAGATAGAGACGGACAGTGTAGTAAAACTAACTCCGTGTAAACCCCCCCCCCCCCCATCTCAAATTTCCCCCATTCAAGAAAATCTAGTAACGTAAATTTCCAACCTATAATACTACAGCGTTTGAACGTTTTCTAGGCCATAAAAACACACCAAGTGCAAAAATATTTAACTAACGATTTGAAATGTTGTCACTACGCCAAGTAAATTTACCACCCATCCCGACATCCGTACCCTACCCCGCTTCTTCGTGTTTAGAAACGAACGTCGAGAAAATCTATTAATAACTATAGCCTTAGCGACGGTTACTAGGGCATTCGCAAAATGCACTAACACAAATGCGTGGCTAAGATTTGAATCTTCAAAAGGACAAGCGTATTGAGTCCCATTCCCCACAACACCCTTCCCAATATTTTATGACGAAAGCCAAAAGTTGGCAGAAGAAAAGAAAAAAAAATCAATTTGTTACCTCTTCTTGAAACGGGAGAGAAGGGGCAAGAAGGGGAGGATTGTAATGAAAAGAATCAAGGATAACTTTTGCGTTTGAAAACTGAAACTAAACCCCGATTTGTGCAGAGGGGAAAGATAGAGACTTAGATAACTTATAAAGAGGGTAAATACAATAGATGTATGGGATTATAGCGATGACATTGTTTATTAAAATGCCATACTATTTCATATAATAATTATCTTGCCTTATATAAAAGTATGTTGTTCAGAAGAAATATAGAGAAAATTTACATGGATGTAAACGGTGAAGAAGATGTAGATGAAAACAGGATAGAATGATAGAGGCCAGGGGGCAGTTTAGGAATCACTTTTTAATATTGAAATCGACCCAATAATAAGCGAAATATTGTAGAAAATAGAAATTGAAGACGGACAGACAAACACACCGAGGAATCTGCTCCATTTTGAAAGTCTTCGAATAGTTACATTTTGGGGGACGCGTTTTTGAACAGTCAAATTTGCTTGACTCGTTTGATTGGTTAATGTTAGTTATGGCAATAGGGGGATAAAACTAACGCGTTACCAGAATACGCTGCCACTTGAGAAAATATTTCAACCACTGTAGATTAAGAGCAGACCCATAGCAGTTGTGACCAAATGCCTTTGCGGTCTGGGCGATAGCGATCTGCACTTGTGCCATTGATTGCCACTTAATCTGACATTTGTGTGAAATATTTCATTGATTGCGGTAAGATAAATACTTTTATTGATATATTTTATTAATATGTAGAGGCAAACCCAGATAGAGGGCCCAAAAATTTGTGTTGTACGACATTGCCATAGGAAAAGACTTACGACGTCCTAGCAAGCATGCCTAGGCAGAATTATTGTTAAACGAAATTAAATTGTGTTTGAATATTGCCATAAATAAAACCATTACGACTGTAAGTCCAGAAAGATACTGGCACTCTTCTGCAGTGTCACAGTGTACAAATGACGCCAGAAAGCACACTTAGAATGATGGCACAAAAGAATGAACAGGTTACAAGAAGACAACTGTATACCTATCTGATTGTATGGAAGAAAATCAATGTTTGAAGTGACAGGGGCGTTGCAGCCATATGGAAGAAGAATGTAAACACAGTACAGTGAAAAGTCAAAAAACTTAGGGGCTAGTGCAAAGGTTTGCACACAATCCTGACCCCAAATGATGGTAAGTGTGAGTAAATGTGGAAATATTATTGCCAACATATAAACGTAGGGAACGTCCTTCTTTTTCAGGGTTATATTGCCTGTTACCACGTTGGTGGCAGGAACCTTGTGAATACAGACTTGGAGGAAGAGAAAGCCTCAACAAAGTTGTATGCTGCATATATTGTTGGCCTGAAGCAAGACCTTATGCTGAATTATATTATCTGCTGAAACCTACGTCTTATAGACACATCAGGTGAAGTCCCCTTAAGTGGGCATTGAACACTCATTCATTAAAAGAAAATTTCCACACGTGAACTTGCCTACCTGCCGACAGTGAGACTGCGAGTCTGAATATATATTTGAGTTACAGTTGTGTTTGTTTTCTGCACTTACCACTATACTTACATTACCCTAGACACGTAGCCATATAAAACACATAACAATATCATAAAATATTTCCCGGAGTGAGATCTCAGAGAGGTAGCGGATAGGTACCCTGAGAATAAATCATCATCAGCAATTAGACTCAAGGACTTGCATAGCTTGACCTCACTCCGAGTACACATAGTTTTAAAACATCATAACCTCTCCGGCGCACTCGCCACAGACGGTTAGAAACAAAACCAATCAATAAACTAAGGAACATAAATTAACAGGATGACAACAATAAAACAGCACGTTACGACTAAACAATAAGGTGTCGCAGACAACCAAGCACAGTGTACCGAAATCCTTCGGCAAATATAGGCCGGAATTTCCACTGCGGGAAATCTGCAAAAGTCCTAAAAGAACGCCTAACGTGGGCCCTGGTGTGAAGCTGGGATGTACCCCACGTAGGTCTTCGCCCAAGCTGCCCGCATGGCACATAGAACAAAGAACATGTAGGTTAAATGAAGACATAATAAAAGAAAGGCTCGACTAAAACAAGCAGCAGTGACAAAGTGCACATACAATAATGAGCCACTTATCTGAAAAAATCCCTCCTTTCACGGATACGTCGAAAGGTATCGGGTGCTGCTTGGGAGCAATAGACTATCCGCACTAAGATCCATCGTTGAACCCACGATAAGACTTGATTAAAGACACGGGTTGACCACGTAAAGGTCAGTAAGGTCGACCGTTAAAAAGCAATCTTCAATACAGCAGTGTCATTGATGATGTATTCTTGTAGAAATAGTCGACGTATCTTGGAACTTGATGTAAGGAATAGTGGGAGCATCTTCAATCGTAAAATTTTCACCATACTGGCCACTAATTCTGTTACTGGGTGTTTTCGTCCCTAGGCTAGTGTCATTGGTGTCGAGCTTACTAACGTGGCCGACGTATTTCTGAATGACGCAAATATCTTGTGGGCCGTTACTTTTGCGAACGATGATGATCTGTTTAAAAATAATGTGGCCCTGTAACTCTGAAGGATGGATCCATACAGCATAACCAACTGGCAATGGAGAAAAGCTGTACTCGTAGTGACGACATATTTTGTTTTTGACGAAACGTTACAATAATCGTTCAGACAATCTTCAATTAGCATGGTCATGGCAAAAATGTACAAAGTAGATTACATTCACCATAGACGTTGACCGACCGCACTAGCCGCTACCACATCAAGGTTAGCGGAAGCTCTACGGCACGGATTGGTAGTATACATGGGTTTACGATAATAACTATGTTTAAATCTTGAAGCATATATATATATATAATTTAATCACGATCAAACATAGCTCCTAGCGTAAGCTGGACGCACTAGCAGCCAATATAGCTGGTCAAGCTGAAGCTCTGCAGTTACGTTATAGGAGAGTAAGTATCGGCGGCTAGATATTTCAAAACGAGCCGTTTCTGGCTAAATATTGACAATAAAATATTCTTGGTATAGCTCACTCAAGAATCACATCTCCATCTTTCAGATGATCATAATAACTTTATGACTGTGTCTTCCCTAGATTTCGGGTAAGAACACAAAATAAAATCACGTCTATACACGACGATAGATTTCTGGATCTGCCTCAAGGACATAGCTGTATCTAAACAAACCACTGCGTCATACCGCGCCATGCCCTGTTTAATACTGGTGGACGGTCGTACGCAAATAACATTACAAAAAATATCATTGCTGTACTCAGATGTTCGTCTGAAAAACCCAGGCGTATATATGAGAACTTTTAAACATCTATCTGACCCTCAATGAATATAAAGTATTTAACACTTGTAAAGTATGCAAATGTATGGTTATTAATAAGAAACATAACAAAATAGTTTTAACATTTGTGTTACGCCCCTCTATTTTTTTTATATCTATTTATTTGATTATTGCCCCTGAGAATTAATTGGCTTCTTTACATTTTATAGAAAAACTTAAATAAAATCTAAGTCATAATCACAATATTTAACTATGAAATAAGTGCACGGGGTTACCCGGCGGTAACTAAAGATACTGTTTACCAAAATTTATTAAGAAATAATAAGGCATGCGGATTTGTATTAAGAAAATGCATACATACATTGCCTTTTATTTATATAGATTATAAGGCAATGTCTTTTAGAAAGCTTAAAGATTGTTAATTAAGTGTAACACAAAGATTCGATGTAAAAACACCCACATAGAACTACTTGAGACGTCTTTCACACTTTATGTAAATTCTAATGATTCTCTTATATGCCATGTTGTATTTTATTATATCATGTCAGTACATATCAATGTATTGTGTGGAGAATAGAGATCCTGATATGTATGTATGTCAAGCCAACGTCATCTGACGATTAGCGTTGAAGCTCTCACGATAGTAAGGGAATATTCTTAACACCTACTACAACAACACCCAAAGAGATTATTACAAAAACTAAGGATATTTGTGAAAGATAAAAATGAAAAAGCCTTTAAAATTGACCTTTTTTATTTACAAAGAATATATATTCGTTTATGAAGCCACCGGAAAGAAACAATGTTTTCGTTAGCAATTGCGACCGGATACTGTCACCCCTCATCGTGAATGGAAAGGTCTACTGACCCTTATTAATTTGGTGCAATGCTGAAAGATATGCAGCAGAAAAGAGACTTTTCCACGGCTTTGAGAGGTGTGTCAACTTATGCGTCCCGTAGAATTGTGAAGGTTCCGTTTTTTGCTCATGTTCCAAAGAACGATGACGATACACGTCAAGCCTTCTTGATCTGGCTATTAATATTGAAGCTCTCACGTTAGTAAGTGGAAATTCATTACAGCGACTATAAAAACACCCGAAAAGATGGCTACATAAGAGGATATCTGTGAAAGACCAAAATTAAAGAATCTTTAAAATGAACATTTTGTATTTGCAAAGATTATTTGTTAGTTTATGAAGCCGCCGGAAAGAAGCAATGGCGACCGGATGCTGTCACCCCTCATCGTGAATGGAAAGATTCTTTGACACCTTACTAATTTTGTGCAACGCTGAAAGAAACTGCCTCATTTTACGACGGCGTTTTCAGGTGTGTCAACTTGTGTGGCCAGTAGAATTGTGAATGTCTGGTTTTTGCTCATGTTCCAGAAGACGGTGACGGTAATTGAAGGCTGTGTACGAATTGAATTCAGCGGATTATGAACGTTTGACGATTGTTTCCTGGGCGGGGTTTAGCACACTTGCAGACTCTAAATGATTATCCGATATTATATTTTGTTTTTATGCTATATCAAGTCATGTTAATGTATTTTTTTTGTATAATAAAGATTTTGATATGTGTAAATTTACTACACAATTCAGATTCTCCTTTTTCTAAGCTGATAGACAGCTGGATTGCTGGTGTTAGTGATGTGATTCTGGATCCATCAGTGACAAGTTATTTATTTATTTATTTATTTTGTTTCATAATGTTATCCTCACTTTCATTTTTAAACGACGAGAAATGCAGAAACAATACATTCTGTGTCTTGGCACACAGTCCTCTGGGAGGACAACATTAGACAATCTTTGAAGGACCGAGGACTAGAATGGAATCAGGCCAGGAGGAAGACAGCCGATAGGATAGTCTGGCGCTCTCTCTTCCAAACCTCTGCACCTCACGGTAGAAGGGGAACGACTTAGTAAGTAAGTACGTAAGTCTTGGCACACCATCTGATTGTTTTAAAAATCCCTCTTCCTCTTTGTTATTATTTATATCCTGACACGTGATTTCGCATTGTCTGGCCGATTATTATCTATCGAGCAAGCAATCTGGAATAGCATGGAGGAAAATAAAAAAAATTCATTTGCTTGTCTCGGATGACGGCACTAATTCTTCTGATCATTTTATTCTTAACCATTTGTGGCGCTTGGTTAGAATTTTTGGCACTCAGGGGGATTAAGACTTCCATCAATTCTTTTTTATTTTTGACCCGCCCATTGCATTTCTTTTTCGGACTTCTGTAGTTGTAAAGTGGGGTAACTGGCCTGTCACTTTAATCGGACAGTTTTACTCCTCTTTATCTTTAATGTCGGTAGGAGAAATCTTTGACGCGTCTAGAACTCTCTGTCGCGGTAGGTGGCATATTTCTTAGAGTTTGACCACGAGTTAGAACCCGGCACTCGGTTTCTGAGAGTAGAGCGACCGACCTTCCCTATTTTTTAACACCAGGGAAAGCCATCGCCTTTCATGTATCCACGGGTAGACCCGATTACGTTAGAAATGGCAGTCTCTCCCTGTTAGCTCGGCTTTCGTCCGCGGAACACGGGAAACTAGTTCTCGGGGTTCTGTAGTGGTTGCGTCATGCTATGTTGCAACCCAGGCGAAAGATTCACTCGAAATCGCAGATGGCCGAGCATCGGTTACTTGAGTTTTGGTATAAAATCGAACTCTTCAGTTGTCTGGCACTTAATGCTTCAGGAATTCTAGTAGAGCGGACGTTGTCATATTTATTTAGCATATAGAGTCAGCTACTGTTTGGTGTTAGTGGATTTCTTTGCATCTCGGTAAGAGCGCT
Organism: Oreohelix idahoensis; assembly: GCA_024509875.1. Classification (NCBI taxonomy): domain Eukaryota; kingdom Metazoa; phylum Mollusca; class Gastropoda; order Stylommatophora; family Oreohelicidae; genus Oreohelix; species Oreohelix idahoensis. Next base: position 827,856 of record JAMPIV010005015.1, on the reverse strand, counting down.
ATTTTTATTTAGATAGTTTGTGTAGGTAGAATTTATCACTAATCAATCTCAGCAGTAAATTTTTCTATCTCATTTTCATAATATGAAAGTGGATACATTTTAAGTTCGCTATGTACCGCTAAACTACACAGATGGGACTTTTTATCTTATTCAAAGGACTGTGAGGTGGTGGTGGTGGGGTGGGGGGGTGGGCGGGAAGGGGGGGGGTGTTATATCAGTTTTTCTAACACAGCTGTAAACTCCATTTTTTAATTGCAACGAGTTCCTTGAGAGATGTGTGTAATTTTTCTTCCCTATAGATGTATATATGTGTGCGCACCTGACGACTTATACAAATCATTTGTATAACGGGATACTTGTGAGTTGTAAATATTGAATACATTGTTGTGAGTAACCCGATGTAGGGTTTGAAGGATAGACGCCTCACGGGCGAATTTTTTTTCCGCTGGCCTGCCAGACCCGCGAGTTTGTTTACATTCAAGCGTTAGACCATTACGCAACCTCAGTATGCGAGCGTTGGCTGTCCCTACACCAGAGTGTTGCGTGGCTATCAATTGGCCTATACCACGGCAATGACAAACTGTTGTGAATGTGCTGAATCAGCCAGAAAAAACTGGTTTGACGCTCCAAGATAACTTGGGATAACGGAAGCGCGGGGTTGATTGAATGTAAACACTACTTGTCTTGGTGTAGAGATAGGCATATGTATTATTAGTTAGTGGACCCTTAATTTACGTGACTAGTTTATGGCTTGTATGTATTGTATCTTCACAGCGGAGAAGGCAAAACTTCCACACGCCACCGGGGACGGAAACCTGGAAACCACCATTAAGTCAAATGTCTGGTATCATAGCCTTGATCGAGTTCTCGAGTGGGGACCAGTTGGTTAAATCCTAAAACCCAGTACCAGGTAATCAGAGTTCGGTACCCAGCTGCTGGTACCCCATGCTTCTGTAGCGGCCAAACCTCTGAGACCACCAACATTCAAGCTCACCAAACTTCAGAATAGCGCGCCCACCCTGTCTTAGTTTGTAGACCGGTGAGCCCTGTTCATTATACGCCCAGTCACAATTGAACTGACCGCGTCCCTCAGAAATATTAAGGCGCACCACTTGCGCAAATCTCAGTTTGGATTCTTCAACCCGCAGGATATCAGGGTTAATTATCATTGAGTCACAATGAAAATATATTTCCCACTGTCCTCGCCAACCTTGGATTTATATCTGAATGCTCACCTCGTCGGAAAGGCACAGGATTGGCAAGATAATTGGTTAAATTGTACAGGTTACTACCTCACTGACAAACAAGGGATTTAACTCAAAGACGTGTAGCGGAAATTAAATAATTTTTTCAAGAAGTACTTGATTGTGCTTATAAGAGGGTTTTACCTCTCTACATCAATCGTTGGGGTTTTGGTTTTTTGGTTTTTTGTTGATGTGTTCTTTTGCTGTGCGGTGGGTTTTTTGTGTAGCCTAAATCATAGTCCTCTCAATTTGGGGCTGGGGACTGTCGACGGGGACACAGGTTAGAATTTGGTGTTTAGAATTCCTAGTACCCCTTGTGGATTTTCGTATTTGAATTTTTTTTTTGGGAGGGGGGGGGGGTTTCTTATTGTATAACGTTGGTTGCCATTTTGGATTACTAACCAAAATCGATTTGGGTTGTCTGTTATTATTCTTGTGTTTATTGATAGTGAAATCATACTTTTGTTTGGATTGATTTTATAATACCTGCAATCGCGCAGATATAGTAATGTTATTTCTGTCTGTCTGTCTGTCTGTCTGTCTGTCTGTCTGTCTGTCTGTCTCTCTCTCTCTCTCTCTCTATATATATATATATATATATATATATATATATATATATATAGTGAAAGCCACTGGGTGTGTATCAGTCCGTTACTTCGTATATCTATTCATTTGTTGATAGGTGAGAAAGAGAGGGTGAGTGGAATTGACCTCTTCTCACTAGCTAGATAGATAAGTCCGAGTAACAGGGTAAAAGATTGTTTATCATCTATGTACGCCTGACTGTCAGACTTTAACTCTACATTCACATTCGCTATTTAAGACTTTCTCCTATTTCTTACTCCTCAATCAGACTTTTATCTAGTCTCAGATTCTTTTCTCCACCCGTGACACCATTCCAATTCAACTTCATTGGATCTTTGTGTTCAAACTTGTCATGACTTATGCATGATCAATGCACGCTTAAGAAATAAAAGAAAGACCAACGCGCTGTTTTATTTGTATACGTTAGCTTTCGCGGTGCAATGAGTGCCGTTTCGTATTTTCCAGAAGATGCACCATGAGAAGATTGTAAATCATGCGCATTCTTTAAATGGGTGTTCAATTTATATTTCATGGTGCATTGCGCGAATTTTCATATGAACCAAACTGGTGGCGGGGATTGTTTCATTTTCCATTACAGGATAATTCAATTAGACCATGAGTTAATATGGGAATGTGATTCTTATTTTTCCCGATGTCAGCATCAGTGACATGTCAATGTTAGCATCTGGGTCACACACTACCGTAATCTTTATTTTGCACAGTTCCAGCGACTTGCGATTACTCAACATCGCCGCCGCTTTGATTGGGGCACCAGATATTATTCTTCTTGACGACCCATTTTGTAATTTAGACATCCTAAGCAAAGCCGCGGTCTGGCAGGCTCTAGAGTTAGTGATGAAGAGAGGTTCTTCTGTCATTATGTGCTCAGACAGGTGAGTCAGAGGTGCAGATACTGTCATTTTGTGCTCAGACAGGTGAGTCAGATGTTAGAGGTGCAGTTACTGTCATTGTATGCTCAGACAGGTGAGTCAGATGTTAGAGGTGCAGTTACTGTCATTGTATGCTCAGACAGGTGAGTTAGATGTTAGAGGTGCAGTTACTGTCATTGTGTGCTCAGACAGGTGAGTCAGATGTTAGAGGTGCAGTTACTGTCATTGTGTGCTCAGACAGGTGAATCAGATGTTAGAGGTGCAGTTACTGTCATTGTATGCTCAGACAGGTCAGTTAGATGTTAGAGGTACAGTTACTGCCATTGTGTGCTGTGGTGGATTTTGATGTTATGAATTGTTGTTAGGTATTATTATTGTAATAAATGAGATTAGCTATGAAGGTCCCTGAATTTACCCAATAGTATTGTGAACTTCTCAGGGTACCTTTCCGCTACCACCCCTTTTATCTCATTCAAAATGTATTTATTTTATTATATTAAATGACTTCGTGTAGTGTCTAGGGTTATGAAGGTAGAGTGTAATGTACAATAATCAACAAACATACAAACAAATAGTTTATTATTCAGAACAACACACAGTACTACCACAATAACATACAAACGACACTTTAAAAGGCTATCTTATTTAAGACTGTGGTTGAAAATTGTGTAAATATAATTTTTACAATTTATTATCCTGATTCTAATTTATTTTGAACCAGGACTGACAATCAAAAGTGAAATCAAAAGAATCATTTACATCAGTCAAATAGCACAGTAGATCTTCTGTCCATACATAAAAATATTATTCTAATATACGTCTGTAGTTGTATTCTCCTACTTTAAGGTAATACTGGTAGTACCCCTAGGTTGTTGTTTAAAATCACACCCTTTTAGTTATGTTTGTTTTCGTTTGTCTCTTGTGGGACTATTAAATATTTGTCCCAGTTTTATTCACTGTCACTTTATATTCTTTTTTAGTTCTGTTAGTTGAGCTGCCAGGTGCCGAACATGAACTTATCTTGGCAGTAGAATACAGGTAGAACGTTTCCTCTGCTCGCTTGACAATCTGTTCCCTGTTTGATAGGCAATGGCCACTAGCATGGGCTCGCAGTATACAGACAGAGTCCTGAATCAATCAGTTTTCAAGCGTTTGGTACCACATTAACGTCAGTACCCAGGACCTCTGAAATGTGAAGGTTATGCATCCTTCTTAATACCTAGCATACACTAATAGTCCACATTCTAGGACAGGTACATTACAAACAAACAAAAAGGATCATATCCTTATACCAACCTATGCCACCATTATCTTTTGATGTGACAATGTACACCAGTATTCCTCTCCCCTAATAGTTACAACGCCACTGCAATTCCAGCTGTAATCTCTTCCATAAAATAGGATAGGTGTTATGCTCCTTTATGACAATCATACATATTCTTGTAGTTTTACACCTCTCTGACAGTCTATCACATGGTGGATCAATCTCTAGGCTTTGCCTCATGGTTGCTATAGACCCACTCATGTACAGACATATATTATTATTTCACATTCAATTTTTATATAAAATACATGTTAATAAATGTCAATCTTACCACAATTTTTCAATGAAATACACAGTGACGATGACTGACACAGTTTCGATCTGTTTTATTGTCCAGGCTGCCTAGAAATTGTATTTGAAAGCACAGCCTGATCTCATCAATCGCTGGTAGAATTTTTCAAGAAATGGCGTCCCCCCTAACGCTTGTTCTGACAATATCGACTCAGTTGGCCAATCACTCTTAATATTACAGTGGTAAACCGTCTTTCAAAAAATATCATTCAAACCTTTCTACGTTACTAGGCTATTTATGTTTATTCAAAGGTCAGCCAATAATATGTCGTCTCACTTCAAATTCCACCCAATCGGATTCACTGTACTATCTTAGCCTATCTGTCACCTACTTTTTTCCCAAAAAATATGCGATCCAATCTAAGCAGATATGACTTGACCTGACAGTATCTCTGATCTCTATGTATTGTTTTATCATTATTTGATTAGTTAAGGGACTATTTAGATAACTAACAACATATTCTTGGTCAGCAAGTCTTCAGGTACACGAATATACGATTTTTAAGGGGCTATGTGGTTTGGTTCAAAATTCTATCTTTTTTTCTATGTTAGTTGTTTATTTTTAAACTACCTCTCGTTCACTCTTTTTCCATGTAATATCAAGCGAAATACGAGAGCTTAGGTCATTCACAATAAGAGCTAAACGTGTTTCCATGACCGTAGTGTATACATTTCTAACTTTTTCATCGTATTGGGGAAACCCCTAAGGCAAAGCTTGCCCCTGTGCTGTGGTTGGCTTTTAGTTTGAAATCAATGCGAAACGAATTAGCATTTTCATCTATCCTTGCCCCTCCTCTTTCCACAATGAATTTTAGGCAAATATTTCTTAGAACTAGGAAAAGTGGATGTTTATGTCAAGGACGAATTTGAAAAATTGGGTACCGTTTTGTTCGGCTATTCGTTAGCAAATAATAATCTGAAGGCGTAGGCGACACCAACCGTTCTAGCAGAAATTTTTTTGTACTTTCTTATCTTTGCCTTTATGCCCTATACTGTTATATTCTAATTTATATATTGTATTTAGAAATTCACTACACATCTCCCCCCTTTAGAACAGACGATCATATGTCAGTTCCTACTTCTAAATACACATAGATGAATTTACTATCTATGCCTGGTGACTACTCTGATGTTCGTCGTACGGATGTCTGCTTAAAAAATCAGCGCCGACATTGGTTTTTCCGGGAATGTACTCTATGGTAAACTGGAATGGTTGTAGGAGCAACGACCAGCGTAATAATCTAGCATTTTCATGCCTTGCTTGTGACAGACATACGAGTGGTTTATGGTCTGTTTGGATCTTAAATGATTTTCCATAAAGATAAATCTGGAACTTTTTTATACCCCATATAACTGCCAGACATTCTTTTTCACTTGTTGAATATTTTTGTTCTGCTGTGTTCAACTTACGGCTAGCATAAGCTACTGGGGTTAATTCCCCATCAAGTGAATTTGACCGTTGTAATAGAGCTGCACCCAAACCGATATTACTAGCATCCGTTCTCACAATGAATTCTTGACTCAAGTCAGGTAATTTCAAAATAGGCCTGCTTGTGAGCTTTTCTTTCAATTCTTGGTATGCTAATTCACACTGCGCTGTCCAAATAATTCTATCAGGATTTCCTTTGCGCGTTAAATCAGTCAATGGAGCACATATGGAGTTAAAGTTTTTAATATACTTTTGGTAGAAACCACATAATGAGACAAAAGATCGCACATCTTTTTTTGTTTGTGGTCTTGGTGCTTTTTTTTAAACTTCTCCAGGTTCTTGGGGTCAGGGGTCATGTTTCCCTGATGTACTGTGTGTCCCAAGAATTCTAGCTGTTTACATCCAACACAGCATTTCGTCGGTCTAGCTGTCAAATTGGTCTCTCTCAGTCGATCAAACAACATATTCAGAGAGTTAATGTGTTCCTCAAATGTTTCTGTTGCTATGAGAATATCATCCATGAAGTTGGTGATGCATGGATTCTTCAGGGGATCCAGTAACTTTCTCATCATCCTCGAAAACACACTCGGTGCATTTTTCAGCCCGAATGGCAACATATTAAATTCATAATGCCCTTCCGAGGTGCTAAAGGCTAAATAAGGTTTGACTTCCGGCTTTACTGGAATCTGATAGTAGCCTTTGCTCAGATCCACTTTAGAGAAATATTTAGCTTTATTCAGCCTGGCAAACAGCTGATTTGTATCAGGTAATGGATCCACCTGACCTTCTGTGACAGCATTCAGTTTCCTGTAATCTATACACAGCCTGTGTTCTCCAGAGGGTTTTCTCAACAGAACCACACTGGAGCTGTAAGGAGATTCACTGTGCGAGATAATCCCTTCTCTCAACAGATAATCTATCTCCTCCCTTAAAGCTTTTTCCTTAGCGAACGGAATCGAATAGGCTCTCATACAGATTGGTGTTGGGTCTATGAGTTTCATATCATACTCTAATAAATTTGTATGCCCCGGTCGGTCCGTTAACACATCTGTATGATTATTCAGAACCTGTTGAACCCTCTCCCTCTGATTTTCCGTTAAGTGTGTGCTGATTTTTACCTGTGCAGCGGTCTCACAGGGATGTAAAGGATATTCATGAGAGGTGAGTGGTTCTTTTTTCATCTCCATTGCAACAGACAAGGTTAATAGGTGTGTCTCTTCCTGGTTTTCTCTGTCCAGATATTTCTTCAGGAGATTCACATGATAGATTTTCTCTTTCCCTTTCTTATCTATCTTATAATTTGTTCTAGACACCTTCTCTAGAACTGTATATGGACCTTGCCATCCAATTTGCAATTTATTCTGGCTGCCGGGCAGTAGAAGGAGCACCTTCTCTCCCACAGCTAATTCTCGATCCTTCGCTTTCTTATTGTAATAGGCAGCATGCTTTTTCCTGGCTTGTCTCAAATTTTCATTGGCAAGTTTCCAGCCAGTTTTAAGACGAGTGGTCAGCTCGTTCACATATTGATATGATGAGGTAATATTTTCTTCTGCCTTTTCATCGGTCCATGTCCTTAACAAGGCTTCCAATGGACCTTTCATTGGCCTTCCAAATAACAATGTTGCAGAGGCCATACCGGTTGAACTATGTGGTACCTCTCGATAGGCAAACAAGGCGGCGGGAAGGTACTGGTCCCATGTATCTGGTTTTTCATGTGCCAACTTTCTCAGGATCGACATGAGTGTCCCGTTAAATCTTTTCACTTGGCCATTTCCTTGAGGATGATACGGGCTACAATGAAAGTGTTTGGCTTGAAAGATCCTGAATACTTCTTCTGTTAGTTTCCCCTTGAACTGAGAGCCATTATCAGTCAAGATTTGGTTGGGAAAGCCTAACCTGGTGAAGATTGTGAGTAATGCCTCTGCCACATTCTTCGAATCAATTGATGACAGGGCTACCGCCTCTCCCCACATAGAACAAGTGTCCACCAGAGTCAGAATGTAACTGTTCCTCCTCTTGGTCCGAGTGAGAGGTCCCACAGTGTCCACTGCAACTCTTTCAAAAGGTGTTCCTACTATGGGCATTTCCCCTAGAGTTGCTGGAGCAGTCCAATGCTTTGGAGCTACCCGTTGGCACTCTGGACAGGATTTTACATATCTCTTTATGTCTTCAGTTATTCCTGGCCAGAAATAATGACAAGCTATACGCTGTCCTGTTGCGCTGATCCCCATATGACCCCTGAAGGGAATCGCATGCCCTAGTTCCAACACTTTAGTTCTATATGAATTGGGAAGGACCAGCTGTCCGTGACCATTGGATCCATTTCCAGCCTTCCTATATATCAATTTGTTCTTCATATAGAAATCACCCTTGCCTGGAGGTGTATGACATTTGGGCAATTTCTTAAAACAAGGCTTGAGGGTCTTATCCTCCGCCTGTGCCTTCCTCATCTCATCTGGATGGGTATTTATCGGATTATCTTCCTCCTTTTTAGACTGTGATCTGGTCTGCACTGTTGCCATGATCACAGATCTCTTGGGATTCCCCAAGAAGACATATCTACACCCCAATATAAGAGGGTAGATTGGTTCATTTATCACTGCTGCTTTTATGATTCCTTCCACATATCGCGTTTTCACATTTATCCTGGCGACGGGAAGTGTCATGGTCGCTACGTCCTTGGTTGCAGCTTGAATCTCCACTGTTTCTGTGGTGTATTGATCTGCCTGCACCAGGTGAGAACTCACAACTGAATCATAATCTAATCCAGTATCATACAAACACCTTATGGTGACACCATTGCATGTTACATCTTCACACACTGGGGGATGGTAAGGTTCCTGTTGTTTAATAGGGTTGACCTTTTCTCCATTTCTCCCCCTTTTCATTGCAGCGAAAGTAGGAGATTTCCTTCTACAATTTTTAGTGTTATGGTTGTCCATCCGACAATTTTTACAATACTTCTTTCATTGGTTAAAAGGTTTTCTTTCATCATATTTCCTTTCATTGAATTGTGAGGTTTTATTTTTATAGTCATTGCGTGGCCTATCAAAATATTGCTTACCTTTGTTCTGGTCTCTATGGTCAAACTTATTAAAGTTTTGAGGTGCCTTAAAATTGTCTACCTGTTTCTTTTTATTACCAACTACCTCTGCCTGGGCTGCCTGATACCTCTCAGCGACATTGAGTAACTCACCCAGCCTCTCTGCACCTTGTTCCATGAGAAACTTTCTCAGGTCTGGAGCCATGGACTCTCTTAGCTGCTCAATAAGGATCATTTCCTTTAGATCTTGGGTTTTCCCCAGAGCAGTCCATTTCTCTAAGTAGGTCTCTAACCGTGCAGAGAACTGGTGATAAGTCTCCCCCGACAGTAGTTTGGCATTCCTAAATTTTTTTCTATAAAATTCTCCGTTCTTTTCGTATCTTAATAAAAGAGCCTGCTTTAGCGTGTCATAATTGTCCTGGTCATCTCTGCTCATTTTGGCAAAAACTTCATAAGCCGTTCCTCTAAGCCCTTGGGATAACTTGAGGCTCCACCTCTCTCTCTCTAACCCATATGTAGTAGCTAAAAGTTCAAATCTACTTAAGTACCCTTCGATGTCATCGTCTTTCTCAACAAAATGGTCTACATGAAAACCGATAGCTGAGGTTGAGGCTCCCTGACTGGTAGTGGCATCTGAGGCAAAGGGGCTGGCACCATTTTCAGGAGCATGGCCTTGAATTTCCAACTCCCTTAGTCGTAACTCGTGCTCCCTCTGCAATCTTCTATCTTCTGCTTCCCTCTCTGCCTTTTTTCTTCTCTTTCTCTTTCAGCAGTCAATCTTTTTTCTTCTCTTTCCACATCTTATTTCTTCTCTTCCAATTGGAGCCGCTTTATTTCAGCCACCCTATCCGCCTCCAATGCCCTAGCCTCTTTGTCAGCCTCAATCTGCAGCCTCTTAAAAACTTTGTCAGCCTCAATTTGTAACTGTAATTTTCTTTCTTCTGCTAACTTCCTATCTTCCCTTTCAATATACTTGTCACATTCTGAAGTTACATATTGGATCAAAGCCTGACCCTCCATGTTCATTTCCGTAGCAGTCAGCACAGCAGCAGATCGAAACTTTGCCAGATCAGCCATTTGTACTATGCAACCTTTAAAATTTCTAACTATACAAATCTCTAATTATGGCTAATAATTTCTAATGATAACCAAGAACAACCACAGGCACTGATAGCTCAACTACTATTTAATTTCTTCAAAAGGAATGCTTTTAGTTTTATACTATCTGAGATTCCTAATATAATTGATAATATTTTAAGAATTTAAAATCCCAGAAGCAAACTACCCAATATAGCTGGTGTTATGAGAAATTCAATCCCGAGGAGCGAGACCCCAATATATGTGGTGGATTTTGATGTTATGAATTGTTGTTAGGTATTATTATTGTAATAAATGAGATTAGCTTTGAAGGTCCCTGAATTTACCCAATAGTATTGTGAACTTTTCAGGGTACCTTTCCGCTACCACCCCTTTTATCTCATTCAAAATGTATTTATTTTATTATATTAAATGACTTCGTGTAGTGTCTAGGGTTATGAAGGTAGAGTGTAATGTACAATAATCAACAAACATACAAACAAATAGTTTATTATTCAGAACAACACACAGTACTACCACAATAACATACAAACGACACTTTAAAAGGCTATCTTATTTAAGACTGTGGTTGAAAATTGTGTAAATATAATTTTTACAATTTATTATCCTGATTCTAATTTATTTTGAACCAGGACTAACAATCAAAAGTGAATTCAAAAGATTCATTTACATCAGTCAAATAGCACAGTAGATCTTCTGTCCATACATAAAATATTATTCTAATATACGTCTGTAGTTGTATTCTCCTACTTTAAGGTAATACTGGTAGTACCCCTAGGTTGTTGTTTAAAATCACACCCTTTTAGTTATGTTTGTTTTCGTTTGTCTCTTGTCCCAGTTTTATTCACTGTCACTTTATATTCTTTTTTAGTTCTGTTAGTTGAGCTGCCAGGTGCAGAACATGAACTTATCTTGGCAGTAGAATACAGGTAGAACATTTCCTCTGCTCGATTGACAATCTGTTCCCTGTTTGATAGGCAATGGCCACTAGCATGGGCTCGCAGTATACAGAGTCCTGAATCAATCAGTTTTCAAGCGTTTGGTACCACATTAACGTCAGTACCCAGGACCTCTGAAATGTGAAGGTTATGCATCCTTCTTAATACCTAGCATACACTAATAGTCCACATTCTAGGACAGGTACATTACAAACAAACAAAAAGGATCATATCCTTATACCAACCTATGCCACCATTATCTTTTGATGTGACAATGTACACCAGTATTCCTCTCCCCTAATAGTTACAACGCCACTGCAATTCCAGCTGTAATCTCTTCCATAAAAAAGAATAGGTGTTATGCTCTTTTATGACAATCATACATATTCTTGTAGTTTTACACCTCTCTGACAGTCTATCACATGGTGGATCAATCTCTAGGCTTTGCCTCATGGTCGCTATAGACCCACTCATGTACAGACATATATTATTATTTCACATTCAATTTTTATATAAAATACATGTTAATAAATGTCAATCTTACCACAATTTTTCAATGAAATACACAGTGACGATGACTGACACAGTTTCGATCTGTTTTATTGTCCAGGCTGCCTAGAAATTGTATTTGAAAGCACAGCCTGATCTCATCAATCGCTGGTAGAATTTTTCAAGAAATGGCGTCCCCCCTAACGCTTGTTCTGACAATATCGACTCAGTTGGCCAATCACTCTTAATATTACAGTGGTAAACCGTCTTTCAAAAAATATCATTCAAACCTTTCTACGTTACTAGGCTATTTATGTTTATTCAAAGGTCAGCCAATCGGATTCACTGTACTATCTTAGCCTATCTGTCACCTACATTTTTTCCAAAAAAAAATATGCGATCCAATCTAAGCAGATATGACTTGACCTGACAGTATCTCTGATCTCTATGTATTGTTTTATCATTATTTGATTAGTTAAGAGACTATTTAGATAACTAACAACATATTCTTGGTCAGCAAGTCTTCATGTACACGAATATACGATTTTTAAGGGGCTATGTGGTTTGGTTCAAAATTCTATCTTTTTTTTCTATGTTGTTTATTTTTAAACTACCTCTCGTTCACTCTTTTTCCATGTAATATCAAGCGAAATACGAGAGCTTAGGTCATTCACAATAAGAGCTAAACGTGTTTCCATGACCGCAGTGTATACGTTTCTAATTTTTTCATCGTACTGGGGAAACCCCTAAGGCAAAGCTTGCCCCTGTGCTGTGGTTGGCTTTTAGTTTGAAATCAATGCGAAACGAATTAGCATTTTCATCTATCCTGGCCCCTTCTCGTTCCACAATGCATTTTAGGCAAATATTTCTTATAACTAGGAAAAGTGGATGTTTATGTCAAGGACGAATTTGAAAAATTGGGTACCGTTTTGTTCGGCTATTCGTTAGCAAATAATAGTCTGAAGGCGTAGGCGACACCAACCGTTCTAGCAGAAACTTTTTTGTACTTTCTTATCTTTGCCTTTATGCCCTATACTGTTATATTCTAATTTATATATTGTATTTAGAAATTCACTACATGTGCTCAGACAGGTGTGTCAGATGTTAGAGGTGCAGTTACTGTCATTTTGTGCTCAGACAGGTGAGTCAGATGTTAGAGGTGCAGTTACTGTCATTTTGTGCTCAGACAGGTGAGTCAGATGCTAGAGATGCACGTACTGTCATTGTGTGCTCAGACAGGTGAGTCAGATGTTAGAGATGCAGTTACTGTCATTGTGTGCTCAGACAGGTGAGTCAGATGTTAGAGATGCAGTTACTGCCATTTTGTGCTCAGACAGGTGTGTCAGATGTTAGAGATGCAGGTACTGTCATTGTGTGCTCAGACAGGTGAGTTAGATGTTAGAGATGCAGTTACTGTCATTGTGTGCTCAGACAGGTGAGTCAGATGTTAGAGGTGCAGTTATTGTCATTGTGTGCTCAGACAGGTGAGTTAGATGTTAGAGGTGCAGTTACTGTCATTGTGTGCTCAGACAGGTGAGTCAGATGTTAGAGGTGCAGTTATTGTCATTGTGTGCTCAGACAGGTGAGTCAGATGTTAGAGGTGCAGTTACTGTCATTGTGTGCTCAGACAGGTGAGTCAGATGTTAGAGGTGCAGTTATTGTCATTGTGTGCTCAGACAGGTGAGTTAGATGTTAGAGATGCAGTTACTGTCATTTTGTGGTCAGAAAGGTGAATCAGATGTAAGATATACGGATACTGTCATTGTGTGCTCAGACAGTTGAGTGAGATGTTAGAGATACGGTTACTGCCATTGTATGCTTAGACAGGCAAGTCAGAAGTAAGAGATAGTTATTGTCATTGTGTGCTTACAAGGTGAGTCAGATGTAAGATATGCGGTCACTGTCATTGTGTACATACACAGGTGAGTCAGGTGTAAGAGATGTTTCCGTTATCCTTATTAATTTATTTTTACACTATAGTTGAGCAGATTCTTAACTGATGTGGCAAATGTGTTCATTTCTTTTGCTGACAGACAGACAGATAGATAGATAGATAGATAGATAGATAGATAGATAGATAGATAGATAGATAGATAGATAGATAGATAGATAGATAGATAGATAGTTAGATAGATAGATAGATAGATAGATAGATAGATAGATAGATAGATAGATAGATAGATAGATAGATAGATAGATAGATAGATAGATAGATAGATAGATAGATAGATAGATAGATAGATAAACACGCCTAAAATAGTAAAAAAGGACAAAAAGATGAAAAGAAAAACACAGTGACAAAATATGAAAGTTTGCTATCGAGATCCTTTAACAAACCCATCACAAACAAACGGATTGTAGATATTTATATAATCTCTGTCGCATTACGTGGTTGTTACTTAATCTTTGTAGGATTCGTGAAATCTCCGATAAAGTGAAGGTTCTGGCGATTTTAATAAACGGTGAACTAGTCTGTCTAGGGTCGCCAGACAACATCAGACAACGCTACTGCCACAGTTACACTCTGCTGGCTAAAATCGACGTCAGTAATAGAAATGTTTCCATAGAAAATCTGATAACTTCGCTGAAGCAGCGGTTTCCAAAAGGCGTGGTAAGTAGAGGTTGTGTTTTTTTCTCTTAGTAGAGTTGCCACCCTTGGAAGATATGTCTTAAATGTTACTTAATTTCGCTTCTATCCAATGTAAAGCGTAGTTTGGGAGCTGACATTTGCATGCTTGAGCCAAGTCTTTTAGGGCTGGGATTGACATTAAAACGTTAATCGATTAATCGATGTCACATTTCTCATCTCTATTGTTCAGCCAAGAAAACGGCGCATTTTGTTTTAGTGCGTGCTTTCTGCCCGATTCTGTTCATCATGATAATGTGCGATAAAGATAACTATATCTTGCCCTCTGTAGGTTTTCTATGATCACCAAGACTTTGTACATCTGCGTATCCCGTACGACGACAGCACACTGCCTGATATATTTGCTCTGATGGAGTCAGCTAAGAAACACCTGAAGGTTTGTATTCTCTCTTTTTTTTTTTTTTTTTTTTGCTGTCTTCCATATCCCCGAACATCTGCATCGCTGTCATGAAGACCTTCCCCATAACTAACCTACGAAATAAATACGCTAACTCATTTTGAGGAGCCATACTACTGTCGCAGATGAGAGATGTACTTTTCTAGAGATGATGTGTGTAGAAGGAAAGATGTGTAGGAAGCACATAGACCTTTATACGCTAGTTTTCACAGAGGTGAGCTAGTGTTGAGGAAAAGAGTTAACAGAAGGGCACAGGTTGGTGTCAGTGATTCTCTCACCTTTTAGACTACCAACTCTTGTATTTTTCTGGCGACGACTAACACTTTCTTACTCTAATCTTTTTGAAGATGAACTAGTAGTAACAGGTAATACAAGGAGAGTTGAGTATGTTTTTCTGAACAGAACATACAATCTACTATAGTCCATTCGGAAATTCGTGCCCACAGAAAGCGTCAATTTTCTCCAAAACTGTTTGTTGTATGGACATGAATTTTTGCATGCAGTCTTAGATTTTCCATGCAGTTAATATATTTTTTGCCCTTACAAAACTCATGTCATGTTCGAATTTTCTTCTTTACGTTATATAAAAAAAACTTACTGTTGTCTGGGTTAATTTTTAGTAGTTTTACAGGAAAGTTACAAGATCCGTTCAAAAATATTTTTTTTTTTGTTTGAATTAGTTACTCGCGACTGTGTACAATAGGTGCGCACTCGTGCGGACATGTAGTCACTACACTAATTCAAACCAAAAAAAAAAATATTTTTGAGTGGATCTTGTAACTTTCCTGTAAAACTAATAAAAATTAACCAAGACAACGGTAAGAGTTTTTTTATATAACTTACTTACTTAGTCGTTCCCCTTCTACCGTGAGGCTTTTTTATATAACGTAAAGAAGAAAATTCTAACATGACAACAGTTTTGTAAGGGCAAAAAATATATTAATAACTGCATGGAAAATCTAAGACTGCATGCAAAAATGTATGTCCATACAACAAACAGTTTTGGAGAAAATTGACACTTTCTGTGGGCACGAATTTCCGAACAGACTATAAGTCAAACTCAGAATGATGGTGAGTTATAGAATGTACATAATTACTTTAATTACAGTGGAAAATAAAATCAATGTTAACATATACTTTGAAAAGAAATACTAGGAAATTTAACAAAAGACAGTTAGGATATTACTTATTCAAGGATTCAGAAAACTGTCAGTGTCTTTGGTTCAGATAAGAATAAAAGGCTATTTTCCTCACTGACGAGAGTTTATTCCTATGGCTTTTTCTTGGATAAGTGAATTCTGATTTTGGCCTGGGTTTTAAGTAGACTTATATGGGACCTAAGACGCATCAACAGTGAGAAATGCAGTTAGCGACCCATACCTAGACTGCTTGCGTCAGGGTCAGCGAACCAGAGCTGACCAAGACCCTACTCCACCTCCAAGTGGTGGTCCTGGAAACAGGCTGCATCACTGCAGTCTGGCTGAGCGAGTAGGGATCGAAGAGGGAAGGCTAACCCGGTCCCAAATATGCCGTGCTGAAGTCGGATGTGTCGGCCGAAAGGCGCAAATATCGCAGCTTCACTGTAAACGGACACAACGCAACCAACGTCCTTTTCAGGACGAACGAAGAAGAAGAAGAAGAAGAAGAAGAAAGTAGACTTATCTGCTTGGACTTCTCCTGGACGTCACACTAGGTAGGAATAACCAACTGGATAATTTGCTGCAGTGGAGCTACAGTCCAAGAGATGACTAGGCTGTTCGATCACCTGGTTGGGAAGTTGAGTTATGATGTTCAGGTGCTGACGAGGTGTTGAATGCTTAAATGCTGAAACTGCTCAGGGTTGCTGACTTGTGATCACCGCTAGATGGTTTGAGACGTAAGCGCTAGTTCTCTCTGCAGCATAGAGCAACTAGGCGGTTTACTCGCAACAATTTACAGAAATCAAAATCCAGAAACTGGCTAGGATTCTGCAACTGTGCGCTCAGGACTTATCCACAGCTTAAGAAATAGAACTTTAGTAGCGTTACTCTCAAATCACATATACTGTTGATATTAGGTAGCTTGAGGATTCTTTTCTATAAGCGTGCGTTCTCTTCCAACGGTTATCAGCAAGTGATGTTTAAAACTCAGCATTTGTTCGCATGAAGTTAAAACATTTCTAATTCTCACGCCAAGTTAATTTTTTCCCGTCTCTCGCTTAGATACGTAAAACGATTTATCGTGGCGGTCTTCAGTTGACCACTGAACACGGAAATATTATACTCTGGTAACCACTGTGGTTTCGACCAAGCAAATAATTCGTATAGACGTCCCTAAAGAAATAACTTTTAATGCCTTTGTAGGAGAAGATAACATTAAGATCGTATGACAGGACTATTAGTGAAGACTTGAAAAACAGCAATAGAACAGACTGCAGGTGCAAATATTTCGTGGAGAACAGACAAAATGTGAAGGAATAGAAAAGTAAGGAATTTTAAAATAATCCAGACGAAACCTTCGAACACTCTGTGACAACTACTGCCATGAACAGTTCTCAATCGTCATGGAAGTCCCAAGAATAAGAAAGAAAGACCTCCAGGCCTTGCCTAATGAAAATTCTGTCTCAGGATATTGTAAAGATCTGAAGTTGATTCTTTATCATTATAATATTAGCACTGACTGTTCTTGGAGATTGAATAAATGGTGATGGGTGTTACCTTAATGGTTATATAGTTCATACGCCCACACAGAGCAGAACAGTTTCTTATATCACGCGAATGTCAAAATATCAAATTCTGAAAGACTAAACATACCACTGCTACACACGAGATCCTGCTATTAAATTCATTCTGTTTGTTGACCTAGATTTCCGCCACCCAGGCTATTTATGCGAATACGTAGGTGTAAGCTCCTTCTAAACTGAAAACCACCACTGATACAACTATGTTTGAAGTTACTACTGATACGTCTGTTATTGGTCAACCATTGATAATTACTCTTTCCATAGTTTAATGGCTATTTATGGTCATGCGTGACTACCGTCACGCCTACTGTTCTCCTACCGTGTTAAATGTTGTAGTGAGTGTGCGTGGTGCATTCACACGCCACAGATACACACATCAGAGGCATGGAATGGTGTAACGGCAGGTGTACTGTTAATAACGTTTATTTACACCACAACACGTTCATGAAATACACAGAATACACAGTCACAATTAAGTACAAGTCATAGCAATACAATAATACAGTACTCCAGTCACATCTCCACTTCTCATAATCATTAGCGCTATATATTATTACTACTGGATCCTCTCAGCAACGGTCGGCATCCCCGTGCTAATATAATGAATTCCTCAAATATGCCTAGCAACGGTCGGCATCCCCGTGCTAATATAATGAATTCCTCAAATATGCCTCATCAAAGACGCTCTCAACATTAGCGCTCTAATGTAAATAATAAATGGCCTCTCATGTGCATTCTTGGTGGATCCCTAGCCTTTATCCTCGGCCTCTCCATTAGCGATGTAAATTCCAACATCAGCATCACAATAAACGGACAATGGATCCCTTTTCCCAGCAACGGTTTATCCTCGCCGTGCTGACAATAATAAATTCCTCAAATATGCCTCATCAAAGACGCTCTCAACCTTGGCGCTTTAATGTATGTGTGGATCCTCTCAATGATAACGATGGCCTCTCAAATATGCTTCATCAAAGACGCTCTCAACCTTGGCGCTTTAATGTATGTGTGGATCCTCTCAATGATAATGATGGCCTCTCAAATATGCTTCATCAAAGACGCTCTCAACCTTGGCGCTTTAATGTAACTGTGGATCCTTTCAATGATAACGATTGCCTCCTCAAATATCATATAGATCCGGTTAGCCAACGGGCATCATCCTCGCCGTGCTAACTACATCAATGGTGAATACTTTCGGCAATTTCTCGCAAGACTGCACTCCCTGGCAATCTGCAGTAATCTCGCCTTCACTCATCTTGACATATATATATTCAAACAAATGTCCTGGATCCTTACCTCTTCAAAAATACTCACAAACACAATTCTCCAATAAACTCAGAAATTATAGGCCTACACACATAATATGGCCTTTATAACTTTTGCACTGCGCAGGCATACTCGAAACACACACTGTAGAACCGACCTCTCCCGTCGGTACCCAAAAACAGACTGCTTTTAGTTCACACACTAGACCCGCCAAAAAAGACACGAGACTCGGTTGTTTAAAAAACACAACTCAGTCTCGATAATTGCATGGGCTAGTCACACGAGCTTACTCACAGCTCAAGACAGTTCAGAGAACAAAACATCTCCGCGATTTGAACTGACCAGTGTTCGCCACTTGGAAACTTCTCGATCACACGAGGAAATTCCCCTAATACAATTTTAACTTAACATCAGCTTAATCAAGCACCGTAACCCGTAATCGAATCTATTTGCTTAACATTTTCAAGATCACCTCCCCTTGCTAATATTTACTCTGTAACAGATATGATTTATGAGAAATACAGCCCCAGGATTGGATACACGCATATATGGATCTGCAAAGGTGGCATTAAAGAATGGATGGAGAAGGCAGCTTTCATTTCATAACCCTCCACTCCCAATGGAGCATAGGCCTTCAAAAAACTCATGCCAAGTCCTCCTGTCACGCGCCATCATCTCAAGTTCTTTCCATGTTCTCCTCATCATTTTCACCTCTGTTTCCAACTCTCTTCTCCATGTGCTTCTTGGTCTACCTCTGCCTCTCTTGCCCTGGGGGTTCCAGAACAAGGACTGCTTTGTAATGCTATCAACAGGTTTCCTCAGTGTGTGTCCTATCCATCGCCATCGTCTTCTTCTCATCTCTTCTTCCACTGGCACTTGTCTAGTTCTTGTCATCAGTTCCACGTTGGTAACCTTGTCATACCATTTTAATCCCTCTATTCTACGCAAGCACCCATTTATGAAAGTCTGTAGCTTTTTGGTTATTGTCTTTGTTGTTCTCCATGTCTCCGAGCCATACAATAGGACTGACTTCACATTTGAGTTGAAGATTCTTATTTTCGTGTTGGATCCTATTTCTCTTGTTCTCCCTATATTTCCCAATGCAATGAAAGCTCCTCTTGCCTTTTGTATTCTTATTTTGATATCGCTGTTTCTTCAAGTTCAACTGATTCACAGCTTTGAGTTGAAGATTCTTATTTTCGTGTTGGATCCTATTTCTCTTGATCTCCATATATGTGTACGATTCTACATCTTGTATTGGTGTTTCTTCAAGTTCAACTCTGTTATCATTACCTGCATTTATTCTCATTATTTTTGTCTTTTCCCTGTGTATTTCCAGACCCAATTGCTGTGACCTCTCATCGAGTGTTTTCAATTTGTCCTGCATCTGATTACGGTTATGGGACAGAAGAGCCAAGTCATCAGCAAAATCCAGATCATCCAACTGCTTAGTCAGAATCCATTGGATTCCATTTCTGTTGTGTGTTGTCGATGATCTCATAACCCAGTCTATTGCTAGTAAGAAAAGAAATGGAGACAAGAGGCATCCCTGTCGCACTCCTGTTCTTATCCCAAACGGTTCTGTAAGCTGTCCTTTGTGAATAACTCTGCATGTCATGTATTCATATGTTTTCTTTATTAAATTAATGATTTTCAGGGTAACTCCATAATGCCTCATCAATTTCCAAAGTGATTCTCTGTCTACACTGTCAAATGCCTTTTCGTAGTCCATAAATCCGATGTATAGTGGTGAATTCCATTCCAGACTTTGTTCAACTATTATTCTCAAAGAGGCTATCTGGTCTGTACATGATCTGTTTTGTCGAAAACCTGCTTGTTCATCTCTCAGTTTCTTGTCTATGGACTCTTTTAATCTCTCAAGGATAATCCTGTTTAATACTTTTCCTGGCACTGATAGTAACATTATTCCTCTATAATTTGTGCACTCTTGTAAATTTCCCTTCTTAGGCAACTTAACTAGATATCCTTCCTTCCATTCTGCTGGTATCTCTTCCTTTTCCCAGACTTTACCAAGTAATTTATATAACATCTCTTAGCCGTGTCGATATCCGCTTTGATGGCCTCTGCTGGAATGCCATCAGGTCCAGACGCTTTTCCATCTCTTAGAAGCTATATGGCTTTCTTAATTTCTTCCTTAGTTGGTCTTTCGTCGTTAATTTGTAGCTCTTCTTCTGCTGGCTGAATGTCCGGCGGGTTTTGTGGAGCTGGTCTATTGAGAAGGTCCCCAAAATATTCTGTCCACCTCTTCATTTGCTCTTGTATATTGCTGAGCAGTTTCTCCTTCTTGTCTTTTTTGAGGCAACTTGTTTGCTCGTATTTCCCTGTCAGCTTCTTTGTGCTGTTATACAGCTCTCTCATATTTCCTTTGGCTGCAGCATCTTCTGCCTCTCTTGCCAACTCCTCAATATACTTCCTCTTGTCTCTTTTGATACTTCTTTTTACTTCTTTGTTTGCTTCTGTGTACACTTCTTGAGCCTTTGCTTTGGAACTTCTGGTTTTGCTTGTGTTTAAATCTGCTTTCTTGTTTTTCCTGTTTTTTTATCTTATTGATGGTTTCTGTTGTTATCCTTGCTTTTTGTTGTCTTTCCTTTTTCCCCAGTATTTCTTCACATGTCTCCTTCCATACAGTTTTGACCTGCTGCCAATAGTCTTCTGTATTCTCTACATCTTCCAGCTGTTGGAGCACTTGGAATTTGTTGGATACCGTGACGGCAAATTTGTCTCTTGTTTCTTGATTTCTTAGCTGTCCTACATTAAACTGTTGTCTATAATTTTGCATTGTTGCATATCTCTTGAGTTTCATTTTTATTTTGGCTATCAGAAGATTGTGATCTGATGCCACATCTGCTCCTCTATATACCTTTACATCCTGCAATGATGATCTAAACTTCTTGTTTATGCATATATGATCAATCTGATTTTCTGTTCTATGGTCTGGTGATATCCATGTTGCCTTGTGTATTCTCTTATGCGGAAACATGCTTCCTCCTATAGCCAGTTGATTTGAAGCACAGACGTTTGCGAATAGTTCCCCATTTTCATTCATTATTCCTAGCCCATGTTTTCCCATGACTTCTTCAAATCCGGTGTTGACTGTACCTATCTTTTCATTCATGTTACCCATCAAAATTGTGATGTCTCTTCCTTTTACTTTATCCATAATTTCCTGTAGTCTAGTATAAAATGCTTCTTTCACAGACTCTTCTTTGTCATTATGTGGTGAACTTCTAAATACAATATCTAAATTAGAATATAACAGTATAGTGCATAAAGTCAAAGATAAGATAGTACTAAAAATTTTCGGCGAGAATCGTAGGTTGTCGCCTACGCCTTCAGCTTATTATTTGCTAACGCATAAGCCGAACAAAACGGTACCCTATTTTTCAAATTCGTCCTTGACATAAACGCCCCACTTTTCCTAGTTCTAAGAAATATTTGCCTAACTGCATTTGGGGAAAGAAGAGGCAAGGCTAGATATAACACGCAAATCACGTCCCAAATTGGTTCTAACACTACAACCGACTTGCACGCTTTGCCCTAGGCGGGTTTCCCCAATACGATGAAAAAGTTAGAAATGTGGACACTACGGTCATGGAAACACGTTTAGCTCTTATTTCGAATGACATAAGCTCTCGTATTTAGCTTGAAACTAACATAGAAAAAAGATAGAATTTTGAACCAAGCCACATAGCCCCATAAAAATCGTATATTCGTGTACCTGAAGACTTGCTGACCAGGAATATGTTGTTAGTTATCTAAATAGTCCATTAAATAATCAAATATTGATAAAACAATACATAGAAAATCAGAGATACTGTCAGGTCAAGACATATCTGCTTAGATTGGATCGCACATTTTTGGGGAAAAAAATTAGGTGAAAGCTAGGCTAAGATGGTACGAGGAAAGGGATTGGGTGGAATTTGAAGTGAGACGAAATATTATTGGCCGACCTCGTACTAAACATATATCACCCGAGTAACGTAGTAGAAAATTGAATTGTATTTTTGAATGACTTTGTTTACAAGTGAAATAAGGGTAATCATTGGCCAGAGTAGTTGATATTGGGGAAAAAGCATTAGTTGGGGACGCCATTTCTAACAAAATTTTGACACGTAGCGATGAGATCAGGCTTGTGCAGTGAAAACCATATTTCTCGAAAGCCTGGACAGAACGGCAGATCGAAAGTGTGCCAGTCATCGTTCACTGTGTATTTCATTGAATAAATGTGGGTCCTGGGTACTGACGTTAATGTAGTACCAAACGCTTGAGAACTGCTCGATTCAGGACTCTATCTGTATACTTCGAGCCCATGCTAGTGGCCATTGCCCATCAAAAGGTGGAAAAGATTGTCAAGCGAGCAGAGGAAACGTTCTACCTGTATTCTCCTGCCAAGATAAGTTCCTGTTCGGCACCTGGCAGCTCAACTAAAAGAACTTAATAGATTAGAAAGTGACTGTTGCTGCTAAAAACTTGTAGCAACTTATTCTGACCATGCATTCTGACTAGATTCATTTTTTAATGCATGGGAAGGAACTCATGAAATTGTAGTCACTTTTATTTCTACAGTCGTCTAATCTTGATAGCTATCGTTAAGAAGTTGTCTTATCTTGATAGCTAGGGTTGCCGATAGCTGTGTGAACGATTTTGAGTCACGACCATATATGGAGCGCTCAGATCGTCAGTTCTTTGAAAACAGTTGGCAATCGCAATGTTTCAAGATTCATTTCCTTTTAAGGTAATAGGTCTTAAGTCGAACATCGTAGAACATTCTTCGTTTCGTAAATTGGCCTGAGTTGTATTCGATTCGCGTGTTCTGCGCATGTCCCTTTTTGTGGCGTTGGTAAAACGATTTCCGCCCAGGTCAGTCTGTGCTGAGAAGCTGTGAAGGCAAGACGTAGCTATGTGCTAGTCTTCGCTTAGTTTATTCAGGAAGGAGTCCTCATGATTGTTGTTCCTATCTTGAGATGATATATCTCTGTGTTATTCCTAATGCCTGGAGGCATATGTGATTATTCATTTAATTCCTTATGAACAGGTAATTAAATCCCTTTTTTGGCTGAGTAACTTTATCGCCATCTTGTGATGTTGACTTTTGCTTAGCCTGCCTTATTTTAAAGTCTACGATATGACTAGTTTGCTCAGCTCACGATCCACTTAGATTGTCACGCATCGATTGATGCCTGTCCTACGGACTATTTGCTTCCTGAACTTTGTTGATGGATCTAGGTTTGATACCGTTGCTGTTTGCTGGACAATAGAGGACGATAATGTGGCACTCAAAAGACATGCCTGTCTTGTTGAGGTCAAATCGAGGAGACCATCTTTAATCTCCTAGTTGATATCTTCTAGCTCTTATGGAAAGGGGGAAGTTTACTACCTGACTACATGTACAGCGGGTTTACGATATCCTAAAAGGCAGATGATGCACATTATTTTGATGCTGTCTGCTGTGCCAGTTGAATTGTCTACATATGTAATAATGACTGTTTGATCGTACCTATGATGTACCTGCTTGTTTATGTCTACACACTTCGTCATTGTGGCGTTTAAAATAAATTATACAAAACCGTCACTAGCTGTTGCAAGCATCATTGACTTTTCACATCGTGAGTTAACGTGACGTCATTGTGTGGAATGCCTTGTTCGTAATGCTCACTGTCTGTATACACGTCTACATCACACTTAAACCAGACTACAGACACCAAGTTACTACGCCTCATCATCCCTGGTGTCTGAGGGTGGCACACTACTCCGCAAAGGCCAGGATTATCATACCTTGAGAGGCGCAGATGAATTACAACACCCTCAACGTTGTGTGGCAAATGCGACATCCTCCACAGAACATTTATCAACACATATAATACTTACGCAACATTTGCTACGCTACATTTGGTGGCCATAAGCTGGTTTGTTCTGGTACCAGCATACTCGGGGTCCCTTACCCACTTCATTCAACAAGAATTCAACAAACTGCATTGTTCCAGAAATCAACATACAGCGATTTTTTCAAGACATCTACATACAGAGTTATGGCAGTACCCGGCGTTGAGTCATACATTGCCAGTTGAAACGTGTTGCTGTCGTTTGTGAAGGTCAAGTGCCGATTGAATAAGAAGGCAAAGTACCGATTCAAGCAATTAACGATTGAATAAGAAGGTCAAGTGCCGTTAGTTACACTACCTGTACTGTTTAGAAGCTCAAGTACCATCGTCATGGCAGTTGAAGCAGTCCAGATGTACCATCATCGTTGGATCTTCATTCCTTAGGACGCTGATTGTCATCTGTTTTTTTCTGCTGTGGCTGACGTTTGGATACCAATAAGTTAAGTGGCCTGTTTGTTTGTGAACTGTGCCCTTATACTTCTACTGAGTCTTCTGTGTTTCATCTCATTCTTTTGTTTACATGTTATATGTTTATGTGTTATTTGTATATTTATATTTATATGTTTATGTTTCTGCGGGTTTTCGGTTGGGCGGAGTCTCCCTTAGATTATACCACGTCATAGAGGTCATCTATTGTGAGCGTTTTCTGTAGGGTGTGCAATTTCCGATACTGGAATTTGCAAAGCGACTTCTGTTGCTAATTTTTTTGTTAGTTGTGATGCCATGTGTTAGTATTGTTTTCGTTATTTTTCTGCATTCTTTAGTTCTGTTTTGATTTGTTTGTACTTGCTAGCCTCCTCTTTACTATAGTTTAGTTTCATACAACATTTTTGTTTATACACTGTGGTGTCTTGTATTTGTGTTATCTTCTCGTAGATATCATCACATTTTTTGTGATATTTCTTTAATTTTCGCTTTATTTTTTGTTGATTTCTACGAATGTTTTCGTATTGTTGCTAAATCTTTGTTATTGTTTACATTGTATTGTTTACATTGTATTGTTTACAGTGTAATGTTTACATTGTTATTGTTTACATTGTGATTGTGTTTACATAGTCATTGGTTACACTTATAGTAGTTAATTCACATTTAATAGTGGGTTATGCTTATGCATTACTACTACACTGATGATTAATAAATGATGAATAGTATTGTGCACTATTGAATGGGAAGTGCACCTATGATCAAGAGTTGATTGATGATATTTCAAAAAGGTATATACACAAGTTCTTTGATATAAGACTTGTTTCCCACAGAGATTGGGATAATAATATAGTGTTGTGAGTAAACAAGTGCTTCATTTAAGACTTGTTATAATTAAATTTGAAATAAGATAATTAATTATTTCAGGTTGTGGACTCATATTATTACTCATCATGGCTACATTTGAGCACTTTATTGAGCAGGGTAAATTGCTTGGGAAGACTGGTGATAAGTTAGAAGAATTTGCAACTGCTCAATATGATAAAGCAATGGAAGCTGAACAAAAGAAACTGCAGATGCAGGTGGATGAAAAAAGATTCCAAATGGAAATGGAAAAACAAAAAAAGAGAAGCAGAAGCAAAAGCTGAAGAGAAGAGACTACAAATTGAGTCTGAAAATAAAAGATTTGAAATAGAGGCTGAAAATAAAAGACTTGAAAAAGAGGCTGAAAAAAAAAGGCTTGACAAAGAGGCTGAAGAAAAAAAGTTACAAAGCAAGAAAAACAAAAGCTGAAGAGAAAAGACTTGAGGCTGAAAATAAAAGACTTGAAAGAGAGTCTGAAGAGAGAAAAGCAAAAATGGAGCATGAAGAAAAAATCTTAGCTTTGGAAATTGAGAAATTAAAGGTGATGAACATGGGTAATGCTAATGATGCAAATAAGGTCTCAGATAAGACTAATGCAAGCACTTTCAAACTTAACCTACCACCATTCAATGCTTCCATCGACGATATAACATTCTATTTGGACAGATTTGAAACTTCATGTAAAGTACATAACATAGATAAATCATTGCAGGTTTATCATTTGTCCAAAATACTTAGAGGTGATGCTTTAAGTATGTTAAGTATGGTAGATGAGCCTGACAAGAACAACTATGAGGTTGTCAGGGCTATGTTGTTAAAAAAATACCAACTTGACGAAGACGGCTATCGTCTTCAATTTAAAAATATGTTACCAGAAACTGGTGTGCAATTCTCTGAATTCATATCAAAGACACGTCTTACTTTTTTACGTTGGGTGGAGCTGTCTAAGACAGAAAAAAACTTATGAAGGACTTATGGACTTAATACTTAGAGACAAAGTCATGTCTTCTGTCAACGAGTCGTTCCTTGCTTTCCTTCATGAACGTAAACCTAAAACAATAAAAGAAATGGAAGATTTCTGTAGCCAATACATAACTGCGCATCCTCACGTAACTATTAGTAACTCTAAAGTAAAAGAAGGTCTGCCAGTTGCTTCGGCAGCACCTTATGGTCAAAACTCTAGTAATAGATTCCAACAAAATTTTGATAAGAAAAGTAACCGTAGTTACGGTCAAAATTATGGAAATCAATTTCAGGGTGATTCTTCGTCGAAGAATTGGAGACGAGCTGACAGTCCTCGTTACTTCCAACATAATAATTTTAGGCATTTCAGAAGAGGATATGGTAACAGAGGGTTTTCCTCGCGTAAACCTCAAAACCAAACAAATAGATGTTCACATCAATGTGGACATGATAATAATCATGGAAACTGTGGTTCGAAACATGATAACAGTTATAATAGAGACAATAACAACAGTGATAACTTCAGAGGTAATAGTAGTCGCGGTAGATCTCAATACAAAAAAAAAGAGATATCAGCAGGCTAACTCGGTTCAACAAGAATCTCAGGGAGCCTGTAATCAGGTTTCTGATAATAAAAACTCTGACGCTGTCACTTTTCTTCATTTGACTTTGGGAGAGCAAACAAGTGCCCCCAATGCAGTACTTTGTTCGAACCGACTACAATATCGACTTTGAGTTGTGGTCACCCTCTCCCCGCTCTTCCTGCTTCGGTTGCACATGACGGGAGAGGTTCTCTAATCCTACATAAGGGTCTTGTTAATAATACTCCGGTCTCACTACTTTTCGATTCCGGATGCACCACTATTGGTGTTAGACAATCGCTTGTAGATCCATCCTGTGCGACAGGAAGGGTTATCAAATGTGTCACATTTGGCGGCACTCTAGAGAAATATCCTACTGCTATAATTCACATTGCCACTCCTTTCTTTACGGGAGATGTGCATGCCTGTCTCTTACCTAATCCTATTGCGGACCTTATTATTGGTCGTATCCACGGAGTTAGGGAATGTACCCCACAGCAGATTGCTGCTTGGGAAGATGATAATATGCAAGCTACCAATGCAGTGGTTACAAGAGCACAAGCTCTACAAACACCGCAAACTTCGTTGAATAATGATAATGAAGTTCATAGCCAAGATAGTACCTTGGTTATTTCTCGTGACTCGTTCATAAAATTACAAGAAGAAGATCCTACGCTAAAGAAATTCTTCATTCTTGCGAAGAAAGGTGATCCAAATAAGGATACACAAAGAAAATCTTGGATAGAAATGAAAAACGGCGTACTTGTACGTATGGTACAAGACTCGGCTACGTCAGCACATTCGCAAATTCTTGTTCCCAAGAGTATGAGAGTGCAAATATTGCAGCATGCTCATGACTCGCAATGTGCTGGACACATGGGATTTTCCCGTACAAAGTCGAGAGTCCTTGCGGCTTTCTTTTGGCCCTTAGTTAACAAGGACATCCGTATATACTGCCGATCATGTCAGGTATGTCAGGAGGTCAAATCTAGAGGACCACGACATGCTGCGCCTATCCAGGCTGCTGACATCCCTATTCGGCCATTCCAGAAAATGGCCATAGATATTATTGGCCCTTTTAAGATAAAGTCGGCCAGAGGACATCAGTTTATTCTTACATGTGTCGATATGTGCACACGTTGGCCAGAGGCTATCCCTCTAAAGAGCATATCTACTACAGATATCGCAGATGCTCTTTGGCTGATATTTTCTCGCTTGGGGTTCCCCAGAGAAATACTGTCAGACCATGGCACTCAACTCATATCTGATACTATGTCTCAAGTAATGTGTACCTTACACATTAAAAGATCTCTCAGTAGCATCTATCATCCTATATCTAATGGGTTAGTTGAGCGTCTGAATAGAACGCTCAAGACTTTACTTGGTAAGATAACTGAAGACCATCCTCAAGATTGGGACAGGGTTTTACCTGCGGCTCTCTTTGCCTATAGAGAGGTCCCAAATGAGCACACAGGATTTTCTCCCTTTGAACATGTCTTTGGCGCGCGTCCGCGCGGCCCTATGTCTTTATTACACGATCTCATCACTGCCGATGATATTAGTGATGACACTCAATCTTCATATGAGTATGTCATTGCTCTGAGGCAAAAGATCATTGAGGCATGCAAATTAGCGACTGCTTCGTCAGAAATTGCTAAAGAAAAAGCAAGGCAGTTTGCTAACAAGAACAGATGTCTACGACAACTTTGTCCAGGTGACAAAGCATTCGTCCTACTCCCCAGTAGGGAAAATAGACTTCTGATTGCATGGAAAGGTCCATATGCAATAGTCTCACGAATTTCCGATGTTGACTATGTGGTCGATATAGATGGAAAGCATAAGACTTTCCATATCAACATGCTGACGGAATTTCATGAGCGTCCAGACTATTTGCTGCCTATTTTTCAGGCAACGGACGAATCTTCGGTACCTCATGGTCATTACTCATCCCTGTCTGTCATACAGGATGAGGAATCTGTTTTTTCTGATGTCGATCTCCCTCTTCCAGTGGTTCCACTACATTCTATGGAATCTTGGAAAGATGTGTCCATTTCTCCTAATCTTTCTGTTGATGAACATCGTCAAGTCTCTTCGATGTTACAGACATTTAAGGATGTTCTAACCGACATCCCTGGTCACACGAATGTCATAGAACATGACATAATTCTTACCGACAGTAATCCTATTAGGGTTAGGCCGTATCCTATCCCTATACACTTTCAGTCACAAGTGGAAAAGGAATTGGATGAAATGATCCAATTAAACATAATTGAACCATCGACTTCTCCATATTCTTCTTCCATGGTTATTGTCCGGAAGAAAGATAAGAACATACGAATTTGCGTTGATTATCGCAAATTAAATCAAGTCACAAAGTTCGATGCTGAACCTATGCCTTTACTAGAGGATCTACTTAGTAGACTTTCTAATTCTAGATTCTTCACTAAACTTGACTTGTCAAAAGGTTATTGGCAAGTGCCTTTAGCAGATCATGCCAAACCTCTGACTGCTTTCTCTACACCTAGGGGTTTATTTCAATGGAATGTAATGCCTTTCGGTCTTATGAACGCCCCTGCTACTTTCGTTCGCATGATGCGTCGAATACTTTCTCATCGTTCGGATGTCATCGCTTACTTAGATGATATCTGTCTGTTCAGTGATTCTTGGGAAGATCACTATCTGGGTTTATATGACCTACTGTCTACTCTACGTGAGTATAATCTGACAGCAAAACCTTCTAAAGCTTATATTGGTTTTGGTGAAATTTCTTTCTTGGGTCATCGTGTTGGTCATGGTCTCTTGAAGACAGAAGACCACAATACTTCGAAAATATTGAACATCTCTGTACCTAAAACGAAGAAACAAGTCCGGAGTCTCTTGGGGTTAATCCAATTCTATGGGAGATTTAATCCGAATTTATCTTCGATAATGGCACCTCTGTCAACGTTGTTGAAGAAAGGGTCACCTAATCTGATTCGTTGGTCTCAGGAATGTCAATCTTCCTTAGACCAGATTAAAAGTATATTTTCTTCTCCTCCCATCCTAAGATTACCTACTCTTGATAGAACTTTTGTTCTTCGAAGTGATGCTTCATCCACTGGGATCGGAGCAGCACTTATGCAGGAATATGCTGAAACTCTGCATCCTGTCATGTACATTTCTAGAAAACTAAATGCGGCAGAGAGGAACTACTCGGTTTTAGACCGTGAATTGTTAGCTATGGTTTGGTCTATTCTCAAACTACAAAGATTCCTCCTGGGCGCACATTTCATTCTAGAAACTGATCAGAAAGCTCTTACAGCTATTCAGACTAAGAACTTGAAGAGTTCGAGATCCACTCGATATGCTATTGCTCTTCAACCTTTTCACTTCACGGTACGAGCTATCCGTGGGTCGGATAATGTGATGGCTGACATTCTGTCTAGATGCCCACATGATTCCAACTAATACTTCTGTTCTATTTCTAGATATACGACAGAGCCATAACACACCTATATAATTTCTACAATACATTAGCACATCTGTCCTCACTTTAGGTGAACACATTCTATTGTGCTTTGTTATCATCTTCTTCTGTTCCCATCTTTAATATAAGAAGAAGACTGAGTAGTTAATATAAGGGCCGAAAGTTCCAAAGGCCACAATTATTAATAATAATGTATTGTATAGTATGAAACTTAATGGCTATTAAATAGAATTATATTGTTTGTTTTTTCTCAGCACGTTATTGTTGATCTGAGAAGCTACCTTTCTATTGTCAAACATGGAGAGTTCCACATTGTACAGTTTCTTTGGAACGACAGGAGATGTGTCCTCGATCTTCATTTATATTTAATTTCATTGTGTAATGGTAATATTAAACATTTAGATAATGTAATATTTAACATTCAATATCAGATGTGTACATCCATTCTAAGCGGTATTAGATTATGACACTGCTATTTGATTATAATGATATGAACTTGCATATTTATATTGTATTTTCATGCAAGCGTAGTGTGTGTTGGTGGCGTGGGTAAAACGATTTCCGCCCAGGTCAGTCTGTGCTGAGAAGCTGTGAAGGCGAGACGTAGCTATGTGCTAGTCTTCGCTTAGTTTATTCAGGAAGGAGTCCTCATGATTGTTGTTCCTATCTTGAGATGATATATCTCTGTGTTATTCCTAATGCCTGGAGGCATATGTGATTATTCATTTAATTCCTTATGAACAGGTAATTAAATCCCTTTTTTGGCTGAGTAACTTTATCGCCATCTTGTGATGTTGACTTTTGCTTAGCCTGCCTTATTTTAAAGTCTACGATATGACTAGTTTGCTCAGCTCACGATCCACTTAGATTGTCACGCATCGATTGATGCCTGTCCTACGGACTATTTGCTTCCTGAACTTTGTTGATGGATCTAGGTTTGATACCTTTGCTGTTTTGCTGGACAATAGAGGACGATAATGTGGCGCTCAAAAGACATGCCTGTCTTGTTGAGGTCAAATCGAGGAGACCATCTTTAATCTCCTAGTTGATATCTTCTAGCTCTTATGGAAAGGGGGAAGTTTACTACCTGACTACATGTACAGCGGGTTTACGATATCCTAAAAGGCAGATGATGCACATTATTTTGATGCTGTCTGCTGTGCCAGTTGAATTGTCTACATATGTAATAATGACTGTTTGATCGTACCTATGATGTACCTGCTTGTTTATGTCTACACACTTCGTCATTGTGGCGTTTAAAATAAATTATACAAAACCGTCACTAGCTGTTGCAAGCATCATTGACTTTTCACATCGTGAGTTAACGTGACGTCATTGTGTGGATTGCCTTGTTCGTAATGCTCACTGTCTGTATACACGTCTACATCACACTTAAACCAGACTACAGACACCAAGTTACTACGCCTCATCATCCCTGGTGTCTGAGGATGGCACACTACTCCGCAAAGGCCAGGATTATCATACCTTGAGAGGAGCAGATGAATTACAACACCCTCAACGTTGTGTGGCAAATGCGACATCCTCCACAGAACATTTATCAACACATATAATACTTACGCAACATTTGCTACGCTACAGTGACATTAAAGAAAACTGTGCCTAGTATTAATATTTTCGCAAGTGACAAACGAAAACAGACTTAACTTAAAGGGAGTGATTATAACCAACAACCTATGGTTTAATACCAGTATTACCTCAAAGTAGAAGAATATAACCACACACTTATATTAGAATCATGTTGTATGTATGGACAGACGATCCACTGTGTTATTGGAATGTTGTAAATGATTCTTTTGATTTCACTTTTGATTGTCAGTCCTGGTTCAAAATAAATTAGAATCAGGATAATAAATTGTAAAAATTTTTATTTACACAAATTTCAACCACTGTCTTAAATAAGATAGCCTTTTAAAGTGTCGTTGGTGTGTTATTGTTGTAGTACTGTTGGTGGTTGTGGATAATAAACTATTTGTTTGTATATTTGTTGGTTATTGCACATTACACTCCACATTCATAACCCTAGACACTACACGAAGTCATTTATATAATAATATAGAGTAATTTTGAATGAGATCAAATGGGTGGTAGCGGAAAGGTACTCTGGAAAGTTTAAAATACTATTTGTTAAATTCAGGGACCTTCATAGCTGATCTCATTTAATACAATAATAATACATAACAACAATTCATAACATCAAAACCCACCACATATATTGGGATCTCGCTCCTGGGGATTGAATTTCTCATAATACCAGCTATATTGGGTAGTTCACTGCTCGGATTTTAAATTCTTAAAATATTATTCATTATATTAGGAATCTCAGAAAGTATAAAACTAAAAGTATTCCTTTTGTGGAAATAAAATAGTAGTTGAGCTATCAGTGCCTGTGGTTGTTCTTGGTTACCATTAGAAATTGTTAGCCATAATTAGAAATTTGTATAGTTAGAAATTTTAAAGGTTGCATAGTACAAGATGGCTGATTTGGCAAAGTTTCGATCTGCTGCTGTGCAGACTGCGAAAGAAATGAATATGGAGGGTCAAGCTTTGATCCAATATGTAACTTCAGAATGCGACAAGTATATTGAAAGGGAGGATAGGAAGATAGCAGAAGAAAGAAAATTACAGTTACAAATTGAGGCTGACAAAGAAATTAAGAGGTTGCAGATTGAGGCTGACAAGGAGGCTAGGGCATTGGAGGCAGATAGGGAGGCAGAGATTAAAAGGCTCCAGTATGAAGAGAAGAAGTTGGAGGCCGAAGAAAAGAGACAAGCTGCTGAAAGGGAAGCAGAGGAAAAGAGACAAGCTGCTGAAAGGGAAGCAGAGGAAAAGAGACTAGCTGCTGAAAGAGAAGAAAAGAGACAAGCTGCTGAAAGGAAGCAGAGGAAAAGAGATTGGCTGCAGAAAGAGAAGAAAAGAGATTGGCTGCAGAAAGAGAAGAAAGGAGATTGGCTGCAGAAAGGGAAGATAGGAGATTACAGAGGGAGCATGAGCTACGACTAAGGGAGTTAGAATTTCAAGGCCATGCTCCTGAAAATGGTGCCAGCCCCTTCGCCTCAGATGCCACTGCTAGTCAGGGAGCCTCAACCTCAGCTATGGGTTTTCATGTAGATCATTTTGTTGAGAAAGACGATGACATCGAAGGGTACTTAATTAGATTTGAACTTTTAGCTACTACATATGGGTTAGAGAGAGAGAGAGAGAGGTGGAGCCTCAAGTTATCCCAAGGGCTTAGGGGAACGGCTTATGAAGTTTTAGCCAAGATGAGCAGAGATGACCAAGACAATTACGACATGCTAAAGCAGGCTCTTTTATTAAGATACGAAAAGAACGGAGAATTTTATAGAAAAAAATTTAGGAATGCCAAACTACTGTCGGGTGAGACCTATCACCAGTTCTCTGCACGGTTAGAGACCTACTTGGAGAAATGGACTGCTCTGGGGAAAATCCAAGATCTTAAGGAGATGATCCTTATTGAGCAGCTAAGAGAGTCCATGGCTCCAGACCCGAGAAAGTTTCTCATGGAACAAGGTGCAGAGAGGCTGGGTGAGTTACTAAATGTCGCTGAGAGGTATCAGGCAGCCCAGGCAGAGGTAGTTGGTAATAAAAAGAAACAGGTAGACAATTTTAAGGCACCTCAAAACTTTAATACGTTTGACCATAGGGAACAGAATAAAGGTAAGCACCAGTTTGATAGGCCATGCAATGACTATAAAAATAAAACCTCACAATTCAATGAAAGGAAATATGATGACAGAAAACCTTTTCATAAAGGTAGATTATATTGTAGTTGTGTCGGATGGACAACCATAACACCGAAGTGTGTAAAAAGAGACCTGTGTACATGGCCACACTTCAGACCAGATCACAGTCTAAACAGGAGGAGGATAATCTGATAAATACCCCTCCAGATGAGATGAGGAAGGCGCAGGCTGGGGATAAGACCCTCAAGCCTTGTTTTAAGAAATTGTCCAAATGTCATACACCTCCAGGCAAAGGAGACTTCTATATGAAGAACAAACTGATATATAGGAAGGCTGGAAATGGATCCAATTGTCAGGGACAGCTGGTACTTCCTAAAAACTATAGGGCAGAGTTAATAAGGAGCTTACATGTTGGGAAAGATGGGGACCATGAGAAAATAGGTACCATCATCCAAAAGATTGCTCAAAATTATTATTGGCCCGAGGAAATGATTGACATTGAGAATTTTGTAGAAGCATGTGGCATATTACATGAGGGAACACCCACAAGTGGGAAAATTGATCAGGACCTAGACACGCCACGGGGCAAACTTAGGCCTGAAAATGGAAAGAAAAATAAAATTAATAATGTAGACAAAGTGGAATGGGAGCCCCCTTTTCACAGACAGTCTTCACTTGGATGTTTTACAATGGCCACCATGCAACGAGTACAAAGAAATGTTTTACCCATGGATAAGCCGACAATCCCTCGGTCGGAATCATGTGAACTGGGTGAAAATAAAGAGAGAGAAGATCTCTCACAAGGAATTTAAAGTGGGGGAAAACCCCACGAAAAAAATTGGTAGTGGTCGATTTGTGAATGATGATTCTAGGAAGAAAAGTCCTCACTATAAGGCTTCCAATGGAAGTGACCATACCGGTGCATGGAAAAATAGATCAACAAATTTAAAAGTCCATATGTAGCCTTGTTAAGGACATGGACCGATGAAAAGGCAGAAGAAAATATTACCTCATCATATCAATATGTGAACGAGCTGACCACTCGTCTTAAAACTGGCTGGAAACTTGCCAATGAAAATTTAAGACAAGCCAGGAAAAAGCATGCTGCCTATTACAATAAGAAAGCGAAGGATCGAGAATTAGCTGTGGGAGAGAAGGTGCTCCTTCTACTGCTCGGGAGCCATAATAAATTTATGAAACTCACAGACCCACACCAATCTGTATGAGAGCCTATTCGATTCCGTTCGCTAAGGAAAAAGCTTTGAAGGAGGAAATAGATTATCTGTTGAGAGAAGGGATTATCTCGCACAGTGAATCTCCTTACAGTTCCAGTGTGGTTCTGTTGAGAAAACCCTCTGGAGAACACAGACTGTGTATAGATTACAGGAAACTGAATGCTGTCACAGAAGGTCAGGTGGATCCATTACCTGATACAAATCAGCTGTTTGCCAGGCTGAATAAAGCTAAATATTTCTCTAAAGTGGATCTGAGCAAAGGCTACTATCAGATCCCAGTAAAGCCGGAGGTTAGACCTTATTTAGCCTTTAGCACCTCGGAAGGACATTATGAATTTAACATGTTGCCATTCGGGCTGAAAAATGCACCGAGTGTGTTTTCGAGGATGATGAGAAAGTTAAAAGATCCCCTGAATAATCCATGCATCACCAACTTCATGGATGATATTTTTATAGTCACAGAAACATTTGAGGACCACATTAACTCTCTGAATATGTTGTTTAATCGACTGAGAGAGACCAATTTGACAGCTAGACCGACGAAATGCTGTGTTGGATGTAAAGAGCTGGAATTCTTGGGACACACAGTACATCAGGGAAACATGACCCCTGGCCCCAAGAACCTGGAGAAGTTGAAAAAAGCAACAAGACCACAGACAAAAAAAGATGTGCGATCTTTTGTCTCATTATGTGGTTTCTACCAAAAGTATATTAAAAACTTTAACTCCATATGTGCTCCATTGACTGATTTAACGCGCAAAGGAAATCCTGATAGAATTATTTGGACAGCGCAGTGTGAATTAGCCTACCAAGAGTTGAAGGAAAAGCTCACAAGCAGGCCCATTTTGAAATTACCTGACTTGAGTCAAGAGTTCATTGTGAGAACGGATGCTAGTAATATAGGTTTGGGTGCAGCTCTATTACAAAGGTCAAATTCACTTGATGGGGAATTAAACCCAGTAGCTTATGCTAGGCGTAAATTGAACACAGCAGAACGGGGATATTCAACAAGTGAAAAAGAATGTTTGGCTGTCATATGGGCTATAAAGAAGTTCCAGATTTATCTTTATGGTAAATCATTTAAGATCCAAACAGATCATAAACCACTCGTATGTCTGTCACAAGCAAAGCATGAAAATGCTAGATTATTACGCTGGTCGTTGCTCTTACAGCCATACCAGTTTACCATAGAATACATTTGTGATGAATTTACCGTGATCCAACGTTAAAATATCTCCAAATATAAGGATAAAAATGTAGGGATAAAAATAATGCGTAAGATACTAGGAGACATGCTCG
Organism: Oreohelix idahoensis; assembly: GCA_024509875.1. Classification (NCBI taxonomy): domain Eukaryota; kingdom Metazoa; phylum Mollusca; class Gastropoda; order Stylommatophora; family Oreohelicidae; genus Oreohelix; species Oreohelix idahoensis. Next base: position 791,040 of record JAMPIV010005015.1, on the reverse strand, counting down.
CCCATGCCCGCATTTCCCACCGCCATTTAAACTAACTAGTTAGACGTGCAGACGAAACGTTTACCCTTTGTAGACGGGAGGGAAACGGAGATCACAAAGGAAAAATATGACTGAACACATGTTTGAATCTAGAGCGGCAAAAAGACGCAATTGGTAAAGCTGTAACTAAAGAGAGGGGAAAGGTGGAGAATTGTGGCTAAAAATAACTTAGGAGGCAGATTTGTGTAGGGTATTGCATGTATCATATAGCCAGCAGCTCAGCTGAGTTTTGCTAGCAAATAACTGTGTTCTCAATTCTGAATTCTGGTAAGAATGAAAGTATTTATTTTGTACATTTTAATATTTCGAGTGATTGATACTGCCATATCATATAAAATGATTACGACAAGTAAGTGTTCGCTCTAGATCCCCAGCCCCAGTTCAGGGTCTAGAAACAAACAAAATATATGGACGCCTAACTAAGACTATGGAAGGCGGATCTATTGTTGAGATCAGTGGGAACATATCACCTATCTTATTGAATTAAAGGAAACTATTGAACATATCTCAGAAGCACTGCAGTCTTGGGGAACTAGTACTATATGAAAACAACTGGGTAAGATGTGCTGTGTGGTCAGAGAGATCTGACCCATTCTGTGTATTGTTGATGTGTTGTGCTGTGTGTACGAGTGGTGCAGTAAATAAATTACTGACACAGCGCACAAATTTTGTTTCAGAATTGTGAGTTTCTGTTGTGGCACTAGGATAGTGCCACATAAGTAATCAAGATTACACAAGCAGACGTGTGTGCAGTCAAACAGTGTGTCGGTGCAGTCTAGCATTGTATTCTAGCTACTGAGAGGAGTGGGCCATCTGAATCCAGCATGAGATCTTCGCAGACAAGATGAGTGATTAGTGGCCTGCTGAGGATTCACCATACTCCTAGAGATTTATAAACATTTCCCCAACATAAAGATACTGAATTTTGGGAAAGATAACATTTATTAAAGTTTATAAGAAAATGGACAAAGCTTGTTCTAGTCACAGAGTGGGTGTGATGACACCACCCCAACTGCATATCCAGTAATAGTTTCCCAGAGACTTGATAAATATAATTAATATTAACCAGTCTTATAAAATACTTATGTACACACTTTCCATTTTATTATGCCATATATTCATGCATTCCATTTATAACTCCATAACTTTTCATATGTTCTGACCAAAATAAAACATTGGTTCAGAACAAATAAATTTAAAGAAAATTTTAATATTTAAACTAAAACAGCCTGAGTTAGTTCAGTGTGTTATAAAATTTATTAATATTATTAGACTTATTAATTATCTGTGTGTGTTTGTATATTCTACTACAACACATTACATTTCAGTACCCTAGACTTTTTAACGTAGCTACATTCATAATAGTTAAAAAAAGATATGTTTGAGGTCGTAAGTGGTAGTAAGAAGGGCCTTCCGTAATTCCCATCTACATTTATCTCAGGAGCCTTCACAGCTGACCTCATACATTACACTGGGTAACACAACAACCATACAATACCATCAAAACCACTACAACATTCCCGGCAAAACCAATGTTGGCGCTGATTTTTTAAGCAGACATCCGTACGACGAACATCAGAGTAGTCACCAGGCATAGATAGTAAATTCATCTATGTGTATTTAGAAGTAGGAACTGACATATGATAGTCTGTTCTAAGTGGGGAGATGTGTGGTGAAATTCTAAATACAATATCTAAATTAGAATATAACAGTATAGTGCATAAAGTCAAAGATAAGATAGTACTAAAAATTTTCGGCGAGAATCGTAGGTTGTCGCCTACGCCTTCAGCTTATTATTTGCTAACACATAAGCCGAACAAAACGGTACCCTATTTTTCAAATTCGTCCTTGACATAAACGCCCCACTTTTCCTAGTTCTAAGAAATATTTGCTTAACTGCATTGGGGGAAAGGAGAGGCAAGGCTAGATAAAACACGCATATCACGTCTCAAATTGATTCTAACACTACAACCGACTTGCACGCTTTGCCCTAGGCGGGTTTCCCCAATACGATGAAAAAGTTAGAAATGTGGACACTACGGTCATGGAAACACGTTTAGCTCTTATTGCGAATGACAAAAGCTCTCCTATTTAGCTTGAAACTAACATAGAAAAAAAGATAAAATTTTGAACCAAGCCACATAGCCCCATAAAAATCGTATATTCGTGTACCCGAAGACTTGCTGACCAAGAATATGTTGTTAGTTATCTAAATAGTCCATTAAATAATCAAATATTGATAAAACAATACATAGAGAATCAGAGATACTGTCAGGTCAAGTCATATCTGCTTAGATTAGATCGCATATTTTTTGGGAAAAAATTAGGTGAAATCTAGGCTAAGATGGTACGAGGAAGGAGATCGGGTGGAATTTGAAGTGAGACGAAATATTATTGGCCGACCTCGTACTAAACATATATCACCCGAGTAACGTAGTAGAAAATTGAATTGTATTTTTGAATGACTTTGTTTACAAGTGAAATAAGGGTAATCATTGGCCAGAGTAGTTGATATTAGGGAAAAAGCATTAGTTGGGGACGCCATTTCTAACAAAATTTTGACACGTAGCGATGAGATCAGGCTTGTGCAGTGAAAACCATATTTCTCAAAAGCCTGGACAGAACGGCAGATCGAAAGTGTGCCAGTCATCGTTCACTGTGTATTTCATTGAATAAATGTGGGTCCTGGGTACTGACGTTAATGTAGTACCAAACGCTTGAGAACTGCTCGATTCAGGACTCTATCTGTATACTTCGAGCCCATGCTAGTGGCCATTGCCCATCAAAAGGTGGAAAAGATTGTCAAGCGAGCAGAGGAAACGTTCTACCTGTATTCTCCTGCCAAGATAAGTTCCTGTTCGGCACCTGGCAGCTCAACTAAAAGAACTTAACAGACTAGAAAGTGACATTAAAGAAAACTGTGCCTAGTATTAATATTTCCACAAGTGACAAACGAAAACAGACTTAACTTAAAGGGAGTGATTATAACCAACAACCTATGGTTTAATACCAGTATTACCTCAAAGTAGAAGAATATAACCACACACTTATATTAGAATCATATTGTATGTATGGACAGACGATCCACTGTGTTATTGGAATGTTGTAAATGATTCTTTTGATTTCACTTTTGATTGTCAGTCCTGGTTCAAAATAAATTAGAATCAGAATAATAAATTGTAAAAAATTTTATTTACACAAATTTCAACCACTGTCTTAAATAAGATAGCCTTTTAAAGTGTCGTTGATATGCTTGTTGTAGTACTGTTGGTGGTTGTGGGTTTTCTTGCGCTAATCTCAGCAAAGCTGTGCCGCACCTAGCAAATGTGATGCATTATCAGAAACAAGGAGTGTCAAATGTTTTGACGATATCAAATATCTGCTACATAACAGAGAAAGAAAAAATGCTGACCTGGGAAAAGCACGCAATTAGTTAGTACAACAATTGTAACTGATTACTGCCGTAGTGAACGCGAGATCGAGAAGAGGTCGCCCCAAAATCCATCTTGTCACAGAAGAAATGAAATGTTTCTGAATAGGCATAATGAACAAATGTAAATATATGAAACTAGAGAAGTACACAAAATACAATAATCACGAAATAAAAACAGGGTCGCAGCAATGGTAGTAGGATAGTGTAAGTAATAAATAATAAGGCAGACTAAAAATAAATGTACACATAGAGCTCACATTGAAAGGGTGAGAGATAAGACTGAGCGCATTTGAGAGCAGAAAGAAATACACACACACACACAGAGGCGCGAACACGCACACTAATACACACACGCACACGCACATACATATATATATATATATATATATATATGTATATATAGTTACCTGCAAACATACATACACATGCAACACTGCTTCAGTAATATACGTTACCCTTGAGACCCCTGGAGAGTTTAGTCCTTCAACAAGTTCAGGTCAAGTCCTAATGTACTGTAACTCCATGTCATTCTATGTCTTTTTTCTTATCCGTTTCATTTCTGCCTACATTTCTTTCTGTGTGTGTTTTTCGGTCTCCCTCGATCTCTTTTACCGTAGTGGTTCCAGACCAAGTACTGCCTTGTAACGCTATAAACAGGTTTTCTCAGTGGATGTCCTATCCACTACCACAGTTTTATTCTCATTTCTTGCTGCACTGACACTAAATTGTCTGATTCTTGTCATCAGTTCCGCCTTAGCGATCTTGTCGTACTTCTTCAATCCTACTATTCTACAAACACACACATGAATATCATTTTGGCTAAATACAAACATACGAGAAACCTCTCAAGACAGATCGTAGCATGTTAAGACAAAACCTCTGGCCTGTGTTTCAGCTTCAAAGTTACCAGTTACGACACACCAACCTAAGTAACGTCATTTCCGCGATGGAGCAGAAACTGGCGGAGAAAGACTCTGACAGCCCCGACGAAGGAGAGGGGTAAACATCACACACGGAGAACATATTTCATTTGGACAACCATATAACTTATGTCTATTAAAGTTGATATATTGTGGTCTAAAAAAGAGTCGATAGATTGTAGTCTAAATTAGATTTGATAAACGTTTTTCTAGATGAGAGTTGATAGAATGTGGTCTTGATTTAGAGTTGATACTCTGTGGTCTAGATTCGGATTGATAAGTGGTAGTTTAGATTAAAGTTGATAGATTGTGGTTAAAATTAGAGTTGATAGATTGTGGCCAAGATTACAGTTGACAGATTGTGGTCTAGATTAGAGCTTATAGATTGTAGTCTAGATTAGATTTGATAGATTTCACTCAAGACTGGAGTTGATATGTGGAGTTGATAGATTTTCATACACTATAGTATCGATTAGAGTTCTCAGGCGGTAGTTAAGATTAGAGTTGATAGATTGTGGTCTAGATTAGAGTTGATACACGGTGGTCTAAGTTGACGTTGATACATTTTCGCATAGATTAGAGTTGATTCACCGTGTGTTAGATTAGAGTTAATAGATTGTGGTGAAGATTTTAATTGATACACTGTGGTCAAGGTTAGAATTGATTGTGGTCTAGATTAGAGTTGATACACTGTGGTCTAGATAAGAGTTGATAATTGATAGTTTAGATGATAGTTGATAGATTGCGGTCTAGATTAGAGTTGATACACTATGGTCTAGATTAGTGTTGATACACTGTCTAGATTAGAGCTGATAACTGTTGTCTAAATTAGAGTTGAAAGGAAGTAGTCTAGAATAGACTTGATAGATTGTGATCAATATTAGAGTTGATAAATTGTGGTTAGATTAGAGTTTATAGACTGTGGTCTAGAGTTGATGCATTGTGTTGCAGGTGGTGGAATAGCCACGAGATATACTCTCTGAAGCGGACGGGACATCCCATGTCGACGCTTGTGTTCATCATTGTTTCATAACATTTTCTAGCTCTTAGTTTTGTGTTTTCTGTTTGTATTATGCCTTTTTCGAGTAAGCAAAGATATAAAATGTATCTTTTCCGCGAAGTGATCAAGAATTGCCACAGCTTCAATAAGAGGGCATTCAATGTTCTATTTCTGTGATACTGTGTTTTAAATTATGCACATAAAAACGTAAAGAAATAGATACATTTAAAAATATATTTCGTGAAATAATAGTGTCAAATAGCTAATGTGCGAAAACTGAGCTTGCTAGCACTACCACAATGTTTTGATTATACTCGATTTTTACTATACACGGTGTCCTCGAACCTAACCCCTGCGTAAGATGTGGCAGAATTGTATATTTGTTATTCTTTGTTTTAATATCATATTTTAGTCACAATAACTATAACCACGAGATAAATTGTTGAATTGTATGAATCTGTTAAGTTTTAATTCACTGCAATTCACAACAGCATATAATAAAATGTTTGTGTTAGATTTTTGAGGTCTTTAATTGTCTAATATTGTTACGCTTCCATCAATTTATTGGTTCAAACTGTTCTTGCCAGTTGGTGTTCTTGTGTTTCCATTACTTGTTTACGTTTTGCTTCGTTCTTGTTGGAAGAAACATTGGGCAAGATAAATGTATATAAAGTATGAACTAACGGGTAGGCATATGTCTAAATACGAGCAAGTCACCCGCCAAAATATCTTCTTCTTCTTCCATCCTTAGCCACCAACCGACAAAGCAGTCAGTGGCCAGTACGCCTAGTGGCATCTTAGGTAGGGTTCCCATTCGACCCGTTTTTCCCGGGACAGTCCCGTTTTTTGATAAAGTGTCCCGAATGTATTCCAAATGTCCCGCTTTTTAAGGGTCCTTCCTGAAAAAAAAATCTTTGGGTAACGGATTTTATTCCGTGTTTTAGTAGTGTTACTTTATCAATTTCCGGTTACATCAAATGTGTTGAAAAGCAAGAGACAACAATAATTGAAGTGAAGGATGAAGTAAACAAACTGGTGGAAAAATTAAACTACAGGAAGGCAGAAAAGTTTCTTACCACTACTGTGAGAAATCAGTTGCAAGAATTAGAAAAAGAAGGACACATAACAGTTGAAACGTTTCAAAGCTATGCAGTAGATTTCTATGACACCTGCATTGAATATATTCAGGAGTGGTGTACACCATTTCTTACGCCTCTTCAGTCTATGGATTGGATCAATTTGAAGGGAAAGGAGTCTGTGACTTGGAAGAACATCCAAGAAAGCTACATATTCATGAAGACAGTGTCACCAAATTTTACTGTGAATGAAGAGGACTTATTTGATGAGTTTGCATGTGTGAAAAAATATTGTGAAAGCAAATTTGATGTGTGGAGTGAACTGAAGGATCAAAGTGTCAGTGAAAAATGGTGTGAGATGTTCGCTCATTTTACAAAGCAGGATATAAATGCCGAGAACCTGAAATGCCTAGTAAGTTTTTTTTTGGCACTGCCAGGATTCAATGCAGCTGCTGAACGTGTTTTTTCATTAATAAATGCGCTTTGGACAGACGAAAAAAACAGACTTAAAATTTAGACTCTTTAACCATTATAAAGACCCATTTTAAGGATTTCTCTTGTGCTGAGTTCTATGTCCAAATATCAGAAGAAAAAAAAACTTCTTGAACAGGCCCATAAATCTGATAAATATTCTGATGAATCTGAAATATAAACTTGACTATTGTGTATTTTTTAAAGGTGCGATTTTTCTAATTAAGTATGTTTGTAATTTAGAATTCTTTTTTAAAGTGGAAGTTGTGTTAGTTAATGTGTGTATTTTTATACCAGTATCTTATTTTAAGTGCAACATATAATATATAATAGATTTATTTGTGCTTTACCTTAATTTTTAACATGTCCCGTTTTTTTACAAAATGTCCCGGGTTTTTTAGGTAAAAATTTGGAAATGTCCCGGTTTTTAAACAAAACATTATGGGAACCCTAATCTTAGGGCAACAACAAATTGATTTCTTTGCCGTTGTAACCCATTATGCCTAGTGGCATCTTTAGGGCAACAACAAATTAATCCATTTGGGGTTGTTTCCGTAATCGAATTGACTAGCAAACAGGTGATCAGCCCGTTGTGCCAGAACTTGCCCTCCCGTGTACTCTCTATCGCTATAAAACCGCCGAACTCTCGAGACGTCATTCCAGCCAGTATGGACAGAGCCTCATACACCCGAAGGTTTCGAGGAACTTCCTTCACTCAGGACACTGAGGTCTGAGAAAAAGAGCAAAATCTGATACGGACACAGCAGTGTATTCTGTCTGTTTTGTCAATACTGGGAAGTCCCCAAAAAAGCACTACACACAGTCGGTCAAGACAGAAGGTCGCCTGTCGAGACCGCCAAAATATGTAGAGATAGAATTATGACGTGTTCTTTCTGCTGCGTATCCGGATGGCGATACTATTTCTCCTGTGGTTATTCTATTCCTTTCAATTCCTTTTGAATTTTATTGGATCTTTAGATCTGGATGTCATTGATTATGAAGCAACGAAGAAACCTCTACAAAAATGATACTGAGAGACGTGGAAAGAAAAAAATAAACCAATGGAATAAAATGTGACTGAATATTTAACAGCTCTATGTTTATAAATGTGCGATTATCTTTTAAAATAATGCCTTGATACGTTAAAAAAAAAAAACAACAACAACAACAACAACAACACACACACACACACACACACACACGCACACGCACGCGCACGCGCACACACACACACACACACACACGCACACACAAAACAAAAATGTCAGTTGAATCTTCCATTCCTCCGAATTAAGGCTTTTTCGACTTGGGCGACTAAATCGGACGACGTATCAATAATTATTGGGCGAAATGGGACATATGACCTCCTCTCCCTTAATTCGTTTCAATCACTTAAACCTATTAATTATGAATGAATTATCTGCAGCAATGAATAGTGTATTGTGGGGATTAGACTGACAAAAATTGTTATAAACTCTATTCGTAGAAGAAGTGAACACCTTTAATTATCTGGGGTCCACTATATGTTGTAATGGAAGATCAAGTAAAGAAATCAAGTCAAGATTTGAGATGGCCTCAGCTGCCATGACAAGGCTGAATGTGATCTGGAAAAGTAACATCACTTTCCCGTGAAGATCAAATTATACAAATCACTTGTATTATCTATTCTCTTGTATGGGTGTGATGGCTGGACACTCACTGCACATACGGAGCGAAGGATTCAGGCTTTCGAGTATAAATGTTATAGAAGAATTTTGCGCATTTGATTTAGAGCACAAAACAAATGTCTATGTTAGAGAGAAAATAAACACGTATGCAGGCCACCAAGAACCACTTTTGTCAGTAGTGAAACGTCGAAAGCTTGCTTGGTTTGGGCATGTAACTTGTCGCGACTCCCTTTCGAAAACGATCCTCCAGGGAACAGTCGAAGGTAAGCGGAGAAGAGGGAGGCAAAGAAAATCCAATGCGGATAACGTCAAAGACTGTACAGGGCACGATTTTTCGACACTTGTACGTATTGCTGAGGATAGAGAGCAGTGGAGGACCCTGTCTGGTGATGTTTCCACCATGGCACCCCTACGATCCATGACGGGTTACGGGTTGAGATGATGATGATTAGTTCTCTATAATTGTATAAAAAAAATGTAAGACACAGATATCTATTTTTATACATTTCCAAAGAAACCTGTGAAATATGAATATTGAGCCATGAAAGAATTTTAAGGTCTGCGAGTTCTTTCAGTGAATGTTCAGTTAAATTTTCACAGTGCAATGCGCTTCTTTCCCCAAAAATAAAATTGATTCGAATGTCTCATTGTTTCTACAGTTTCACTTAGTTCATAATAAAACTCTCAATGTGTCGATTAGTCGTTCCTCTTCTACCTTGAGAAGTGTAGAGGTTAGCCAGGGGGAGAGAGAGAGAGAGAGAGAGAGAGAGAGAGAGAGAGAGAGAGAGAGAGAGAGCGAGAGAGAGAGAGTGCCATAACTGTCCGATTGCTATCTTTTTTTTGGCCTGGCTCTAGTCTAGTCCTCAGTCATTCAGGGATTGTCTGATTCTGTCATCCCATCATACTCTAGGTCGTCATGGAGGTCTGGATCCGTGGATCTTGGTTTTCCTTATTTGTCGTGGTGGCCTATCTTCTCCCATTCTGCAGACATGCCCAAACCATCGTAACTGGGACTGTTCCGCTTTGGTCTGCAGGGGCTGGGTTTCGAGTTCATGATATATCATCTGGTTGCGGACCATGACCTTTCTTGTGATTTCGACCACCTTGCTCAGATACCTCCTTTCTAAGGTTTGCAGCTGGCTTTTGTGAGTTATAGCCATTGCCCATTGTCACATGTTACGCTTTGCTAGTTAATGCATGAGCGGCAGGAAAAAGTAGGACAGAGGTATACAGGCCAATGCAGTATTATTTTTTCGGGGTCAAGTTCAGCCAATCACGGAAGAGCAGCCTACACAAAACCGATCGAAAAAGCTACTGTAGTTATATGGAGAATAAAAAGCGTACCAAACAAAGGTTAGACGTAGGGCTCGTAAAGGAGAACTAAATGACTGAGGAGGAAGAAAATATTATCCTTTTACAGGGGAGAAATACAACTATGTGCAGATAAAAGAAAAATTCGATAGATGGAGTAGTTTTTAAGATATTTGATAGAAAATATGTCAGTGCCTCGAGAAATTCTGTGGTTTTCCTAATCAAAATTTAATATAAATTCACTAACACGACCGATTAGAGAAAACAACATATGAATAGAAAGAAAAACTTACTGAGAATGGAAGACTATAACTCAAAAGGCTCTAAATAAAAAAGTGCGATACACGAAGCCGAGGTTTGGAACACCACTAACACAAAATCCCTCGAAGATGAAACTTTTGCAGGGTTGAATCGGAGTTACCGACCTGTTTTCTCAGACGCACGCTCGTCGCCTATAAAAGGAGACCCCGAATAATTCAAAATCACTTGCACAAAATAAAGACAGAAGGACGGCGGCTAGAGAGAGAAGCTTGTTGAGGTTAGAACTTTACTTTCTGTGACCAAGCAGCACTATTCTCCACCAAACCCAGTCTTTACTGACTTTACATAGATCCTGAGAGGATTCATACTTGTCACTATAAGTCAGAGGTCAATGATCGAGAACCAGTTGAGCTAACGAGTAATAACCAGAAGTCTCAGTGATGGTTTCGAGATCGATGCTTTACACCTCAGCAGTGTCTGGGTTGGCATAAGGAAGACGCAACTGCCAAACTGTGCATTTCAAAGCCAAATTTCATGTGACATAGAAGTGCACACTGAGTGATAATTTGTCAAAATTTTATTCACGCTGAAAATATTAGTATGATAGCATTGCAGTAAAGAGAAACTAAGACAGACAGTGAGGAATTCAGTTATTCAACTATTTGGAAAAGTCTACAGGAACATTTTTTTAGTTAGTTAATTTAATTTGACGTCATCATAACCATGCTTTGAAAAATAATTCTTCATTGATTCCATCGACATACATTCATAAGTCAGCACAAGAAATATAGATGTAAATAAACTAATTTCATAATTGTACTCAGCAGCTTTATTAATTCAATATTGTTGAAGTTGAGTTTTATGAATTTTTTTAATCATTGATAGGCACAAAGCGAGGTGGCACAGTAAGGTCTGACTTTACGTGAATAATTCTGGAGCAGACACTTTCATAGCCGTGACTATCTAATGATACCAGTGTACTTCTCTGACACTGGGACCTCGCACCTTCTGGAGAGAAGACTTCTTCTACTCTATTACTATCACCATACACTGTAAAAACCTTTCGCCACACCCATGACTCGTATCCGTAAGTTTAGACTGAAACACTGTTTGTTCTTAAAACCTGATCAAAATAAACAACAGATGGAAGCAATTTAAAATCTGAGGAATGTGGAGCAAAGTGGCCACTGTTAAAAACTAAAAATTAGCTGTCAGAAAAACAAAACACCAGCTCTACATACGCCCAATAAATCATGAAAAACACAAATCCTACTCCTAAAAGAAACAGTAACAAAAAGAAGAAATACCTTAGAACAGGATCAGCCACTGGTCTATAGCAATATATGTAGCGGTAGATTCCAAAGGATGAGTTGGTAGATCACTGGTGGCTGAGGAGGTCGGAGGTGGAAAGGATGTTTAAGATAGAGAAATTTAGGATTAGCCCTCTCCAGCCGACAATTAATAACTCGATATCATAGGATTAACATTACTTTTCTGAGTTCCCAGTGAAAAGTAATAGCTTGCTGTTGCGTGCATATTTTGACGCACATATTACAAAAATCGATATGGCTATTTAATATGGAAAAGATATAGACATTCATTCATTTGTGTATGAAAATGCTGTCTATGGGGAAGGCTAGATAATCCATAATTGTTTTACCCTTTTGATTACACTAGTCAACAAATTTTCAAAAGTTTTTTGTACCAGAAATTAAATGTACCATTTCTTATTGATTTTGACATGCTGATTTCAAATATCATAATGAAATTCACCAATTGGCTCTGGTTTTTTTTAAATGATGGATTTACATTACAGTAATACAAATAATGTATGCTTGTTTACTTCTCTGGGCTGAACAGCTAGTCTTTCTACTTCAGCATTATAAAAATTGTGGTTACATACTCAATTAATTGATATTTTAACATAAAGTGATAGAAAAAATAAAAACATTATTTAAAGTTCACATATCATGCTTTAAAAAGGCACATTTGAACCCATTCCGTCATTATTCAGTCGCTGTTCGAGCTCTCTTTGCTTGCTTCTTGTAGTCAATCGATGAGGTGTCTCTTGTCACAGTCCAACAGTAATCAACAAGCATTGAATTGCTCCAATTGCCTTGATACCTTGTCTCCATAGCAGCAATGTCCTGGTGAAATCGTTCACCATGCTCATCACTGACCGCTCCACAGTTTGACGTAAAGAAATCCAGATGAGAATCCAGAAAATGAATTTTCAAAGACATGTTGCAGCCAAGACTCTTATACTTCAGAAGGAGATTTTCTACAATTTCATTGTAATTATCAGATCTGTTGTTTCCAAGAAAATTGTCCACCACTGACTTAAATGCTAGCCATGCTGCTTTTTCCTTGCCATGCAACACGCAAAGAAACTCGTCATCATGAAGAAGTTTTTGAATTTGCGGACCAACAAATACTCCCTCTCTTATTTTAGCTTCACTCAGTCTTGGAAATTTTCTGATGAGATATTTGAAAGCCTCATCTGTTTTCTCCATTGCCTTGACAAAGTTTTTCATGAGACCCAGCTTAATGTGCAAGGGTGGCAACAAAATCTTGCTGGTGTCGACAACTGCTGGGTTCTCAACGTTCTTACTGCCAGGCTGCAATGACTGCCTGATTGGCCAATGTCTTCTGATGTAATGGTCACTTCGTGCACGGCTATCCCACTCACAGAGAAAGCAACAGTACTTGGTGTATCCACCCTGTAGTCCAAGCAAAAGAGCGACCACTTTTAAGTCACCGCAAAGTGACCAATGATGATGATCGTAGTTTATACACTTCAAAAGCTGCTTAATGTTTTCATAAGTTTCTTTCATATGAACTGCGTGACTAACTGGAATTGACGGTAACACATTATCATTATTCAACAAAACAGCTTTAAGACTTGTCTTGGATAAATCAATGAAAAGCCTCCACTCTTCCGGTATGTAATTGATGTTGAGGGCTGCCATTAAACCAGAAATGTTGTGGCACGCAGAAAGGTCACCCTCTTTGAAAAAGAATGTAATAAGCGGCTTCTGGCGGTTCCTATACACAGAAATTGTAACATCTTCTGCCAGGAGATTCCACTATTGCAATCTGGAACCCAAAAGCTCCGCCTTGTTCTTCGGTAAATTCAGATCTCTTACAAGATCATTCAGTTCACCTTGGGTTATTAAGTGTGGTTTAGTGGATGTAGTTTGCTCAAAATCTGTGTCACTTGAGGTTGATGGTTCAGGACCACCAATGTCCTCTTCATCAGTGGAAGCAGCTGAAAAGGATTCTGGCACTTTGGGAACTGGTAGATCATCGCCATGTGGTACCGGAAGTATTGCAGAGGGGATGTTTGAATATTCCAGAGTCCATTTTTTCTTCTTTGATATGCCTTTCCCAATTGGAGGGACCATGCAAAAGTAACAGTTGTTGAGATGATCAGTGGGCTCTCTCCAAATCATTGGGACTGCAAAAGGCATAGCTTGCCTTTTGCCAGTCAACCACAGTTTAAGATGTGCTGCACATGTATTGCAGCATATGTGTGGCGCCCAGCTCTTATCTTGATCTCCTATTCTGCAGCCAAAATACAAACTTTACGCCTTCTGGCATTTCTAACTACGATACTTTTGATAAGGACAAATGCACTAACTAATGGCAAAATTTTATCAGAGATAAGGTATTTATACACAAAGGTGATGTAATCATAGGTAGGATTGCATCTGTCGTGAAATATTCTAATCCACATATATAAATTATTAGGTAAATATGAAGCCTAACAAATAAAATTAATAAAGAGAAGAGCAATGGTAAAATGACAGTGCTGTCACAAAGAATGTACTCGAAATCCCCCTTGTTTTCTGCTACGTCTGCAAATTGTAACGCTTTCACGTTGATATAAAAGCTTACTGTATTATTACCCGCCTTCTTCAATGAAACGTGTGCTGCATTTCTAAGAAAAACATTGAGAGGCCCTGCGTAATGACCTAAATTAATCCTAACATTAATTATACTGCGTTACCAAAACGAACGAACAGATGGACTAAAGGATAGAGAGAAGGGAGAGGCAGAAAGCCGAACACGTGCAACACTAAACACGCTTCGCGCGATATACAAATGCTGGCATCACGCGTGTAAGTCTACAAGCACTAACTTTTTCAGACGGACAGTGATAAAATACACTACCCTTTCCCAGAGTTAGGTTTATAAATCATAACAGACTCTTATTAGAAAAGATAACAATAGATGGGTTTACGTTTGAACACATAACAGTACCCAGACAGCATATCTTCGAAACAGGAGGTAGAAAATACATATTTTGAACGCAGCCACGTAGCTCTTTTAAAGTGGGAAAATTGGGTTCCTTAGGGCTTGCTGACAAATAATATGTAAAACGTTACGCAAATAGTCCAGGAATTAATAAATTATACCCAAAATAAAATATTGGGGGTGCCTGACAGCATAAAATCATTTCTGCTCATAAAATTTTTTATAACGTGTTTGAAAAAAATTTACGTTACAGAAATAGCCTACCATGTAAACTCCAAATTGATTGGAGCGCAACAAATGAAAGCCTAACCACGATTGGTCGGGCTATAAATACTATCTTGGTTGTTAGGGGAGACGGGAAAAGATAACATTTTTTCAAACACTTGTCGAAACGTGGCTCATTGGCCAGTCTCGCTGATATACACACTTGGGAGCGTTAGTTCGAAACCACTTGTTTAAAAAAGCTTGATAAAGCATCAGTGCGTTGAAGCCAGCTCATATTTGTGTAAAATAAAAGCCTGGAACATAAGCAGATAGGAATTTGTGCCAGTTTGTGCCAGAATTCATTGCTAATCAACGTATCTGTGTTATTCGTATGAATTGTGGTAAGCTTGAACCATTTAATATCTTTTAATGAAAATTGAATGTGAATTGTTGATTTATGCCTGTATATATATGTGTAGTTCAGTGGCAAACGTGAGGTAAAGCCTAAAATGCTCCAGCCTGAACAGAGGGTGTCGGAGAGAAGTAAAACGGCATGGAATGGCCAAACAGTACACTGACACCTGGATGATTGACTAGAAAGAAATAATGCTGGAAGTGCAGAGGCGTAGTAACCATTAAGAAGGGTAATACTGGAATAAAGTATTTCAGATGAAGCTGACTGTTGGCCTAACGCTCTGAACTCAATGTTTGTGCTGTATTGTGATCAGTGTAAAAGAGAATATAAATTAGTTATGAAGTAGAAGGTACATCCTTCTTGATTTCAGGGACAGTGGTCTTGATGGTACTGAGCAGCACCTGGTCAGAGCTTTGCTGAATCCAGTGTCGGACAGCATACTCCTTGGTCCTTTTAGCTATCAGTGAGGTGTCTCCAGAGCCCAGAGGAGAATTCGAGCAGAGGAGTCCTTTCCTGCCGCCATCACGCAAGATAAGCTGATTTGGCCAGCTGAGCTCAACATTATGTCCCCTCATATTGAAATGACTTTGTAAAAATAACATTCAGAGGGGAATTTACTTGTCTTAAAATCAGGAACTGTGAACATCTCCAATACTAGTCCCTAAAGACAAACTATTGAAGTCATGATGACAAATACCAACAGAGCTTGAACAAAACAAAACCAGTATTACCTCATTTTACTACTACACAACTGACACACATAGAACATTTGTAATAATATATGTCACTACAATATTCATATTAAATACATTCTGTACATAACTTGTAATTTAAATTGATTGTGATTCCTGATTCCCTTGTAGTTGAATCAGGACACATATTCATTCATGCCAGTAATGAATACATATTGTTATTTGAAAGTTATCAGTGCCTCCTTTAAGATATTCTCATAGAGTGTTATATGTATGTGAGTGTCACAGTGTTGTCAAGAGTAGTGGATTACATTAAATTGTTTATCTGTCTGTTGTTGTGACTTACACTTCATCATACACATACCCTAGATACCTTCACAGCTGATCTCAGTCAGTACCCTAAGTCCCCTATAAATATTTATAACATCCCACTTCACCACATATATTGGGGTCTCGCTCTTGGGATTTTGAATCTTTAACTATTAAAAATATTGGGGGGTAATTCACTTCAGGGAATATAAGAATTAAAAGGTATCCTTGGGTGGAATAAAATAAGGTTGAGCTCACGGTGCCTGTGTTGTCCATTAGAGATTGAATTGTTGGTTAGACATTGTATAAATTTACATAATAGACAATGGCGGACCTGGCCAAATTTCGATCTGCTGCGGTTCAGACTGCAAAAGAGTTAGGATTAGATGGGCAAGTTATGGTTGCCTATGTCACAACGGAATGTGACAAATTTATTGAACGCGAAGAAAGAAGATTAGAAAAAGAAGCCGAAAGAAGGTTAGAGGCTGAAAGGGAAATTAAGAAGTTACAATTTGAAGCTGAGGCTGAGACTAAGAGGTTGCAAGCTGAGGCTGAGACTAAGAGGTTGCAGATTGAGGCTGAGGCTAAGAAATTGGAGGCAGAAAGAGAAGACAAGAGATTAGCTGCAGAAAGAGAAGCCGAGGAAAGAAGACAGGCTGCAGAAAGGGAAGAGAAGAAATTAGCTGCAGAAAGAGAAGAAAGAAAATTAGCTGCAGAAAGGGAAGCAGAAGATAAAAGATTACAAAGGGAACATGAGTTACGACTAAGGGAGTTTGAGTTTCAAGGCCATGCTCCTGAAAATGGTGCCAGTCCCTTTGCCTCTGATGCTACGGTTACTCAAGGAGCCTCAATCTCAGCTATGAATTTTCATTTAGATCATTTTGTTGAGAAAGACGATGATATTGAGAGCTATATAAATAGGTACGAACTATTAGCTACCACGTATGGGTTAGAGAGAGAAAGGTGGAGCTTAAAGTTATCTCAGGGACTTCGTGGGGCAGCTTATGAAGTTTTTGCAAAAAATGAGCAGAGGTGATCAGGAAAATTATGACATGCTAAAGCAGGCTCTTTTGTTAAGGTATGAAAAGAATGCAGAATTCTATAGAAAAAAAAATTTAGGAATGCTAAACTACTGTCAGGTGAAACCTATCACCAGTTCTCTGCCCGAATAGAGACATACTTGGAGAAATGGACTTCTCTGGGGAAAACCCAAGATCTTAAGGAAATGGTCCTTATAGAGCAATTAAGAGAGTCCATGGCTCCAGACCTGAGAAAGTTTCTCATGGAACAAGGTGCAGAGAGGCTGGGTGAGTTGCTAAATGTTGCTGAAAGGTATCAAGCAGCTCAAGCAGAGGTAACAGGTAATAAAAAGAAACAGGTGGACAACTTTAGGGCACCACAGAACTTTAATAAATTTGATCCTAAGGATCAAAATAAAGGTAAGCACCAATTTGATAGGCCACGGTATGACAATAAAAATAAATTCCCACAATTCGATGAAAGGAAATATAATGAAAGAAAATCTTTCAACCAAGGAAAAAGGTGGTGTAAGAATTGTCAGATGGACAATCATGACACTGACCGTTGCAGAAGGAAACCTGTGTATATGGCAACCCTTCAGGTCAGGTCGACCTCAAGACAGGAGGAGGATATTATGTTAGATACCACTCCAGAAGAGATGAGGAAGGCACAAGCTGGGGATAAAACACTCAAGCCTTGTTTCAGAAAATTGTCAACTTGTCATACAACTCCAGGCAAGGGAGATTTTTACATGAAAAACAAGTTGATGTATAGGAAGACTGGAGCTAGATCCAAAGGTCACGGACAGCTGGTTCTTCCAAAAAGATATAGGGCAGACTTAATAAGGAGCCTACATGTGAAACCAGATGGGGACCATGAGAAGATAGGTACCATCATTCAAAAGGTGGCTCATAATTATTATTGGCCCAAAGCAAGATGGGACATTGAGAATTTTGTAGAAAGGTGTAGCATAGCACATGAGGGAACACCCACAAGTGGGAACATGGATCAGGACCTGGACACGCCACGGGGCAAAATCAGGCCTGACAATAAAAGGAAAAATAAATTTGATAAAGTGGACCAAATGGAATGGGAAGCCCCTTTTCACGGACAAGCTTCACTTAACTGTTTTACAATGGCCACTATGCGGAGAGTGCAAAAAGATGTCTTACCCCAGGATAAGCCGACAATCCCTCAATCGGACTTAAACAAACTGGAGGAAGAGGATGTAGAGAGGAAATCTCTCATCAAGAATTTTAAGAGGGGAGACAGCCCCAAAAGAAAAATTGGTAGCGGTCGTTTTGTGAATGAAAATTCTGGGAGGAAAAATCATCACTATAAAGCTTCAAGTGGAAGAGACCATACCGGTGCATGGACAAATAGGTCCACACAATTAAAGGTCCATATGTAGCTTTGTTAAGAACGTGGACTGATGAAAAGGCAGAGGAAAACATTACATCTTCATACCAATATGTGAATGAGCTGACCACTCGGTTGAAAACTGGCTGGAAACTTGCCAATGAAAATTTGAAACAAGCCAGGAAGAAACATGCTGCCTATTATAACAGGAAGGCGAAAGACAGAAATTTGGCTGTGGGAGAGAAGGTACTGCTTCTTTTGCCCGGGAGTCAGAATAAGTTACAAATTGGATGGCAGGGTCCATATACAGTTCTAGAGAAGGTGTCTAGAACAAATTATAAGATAGATAAGAAGGGGAAAGAAAAAATCTATCATGTGAATCTCCTGAAGAAATATTTGGAAAGAGAACATCAGGAAGAGACACACTTGTTGACCTTGTCCATCGCCATGGAGATGAAAAAGGAACCACTTTCATCATTTGAATATCCATTACACCCCTGTGAGACAGCAACACAGGTGAAAATCAGTACACATTTAACGAAAACTCAGAAAGAGAGAGTGCAACAGGTTCTAAATAATCATGCAGAGGTGTTAACAGACCGACCAGGGCATACAAACCTATTGGAATATGATATGAAACTCATAGACTCCACACCTGTCTGTATGAAACCATATTCGATTCCGTTTGCTAAGGAAAAAGCTTTGAAGGAAGAGATAGACTATCTATTGAAAGAAGGAATTATTTCGCACAGTGAGTCTTCGTATAGTTCCGGTGTTGTACTCTTAAGGAAGCCCTCTGGAGAACATAGACTCTGTATAGATTACAGGAGACTGAACGCTATTACAGAAGGACAGGTGGATCCATTGCCGGATACAAATCAGCTGTTTGCCAGACTAAATAAAGCTAAATATTTCTCAAAAGTGGATCTGAGTAAAGGATACTATCAGATTCCAGTAAAGCCTGAGGTTAGACCATACCTAGCTTTCAGTACCTCAGAAGGACACTATGAGTTTAATAGATTGCCATTTGGATTGAAGAATGCGCCTAGTGTCTTCTCTAGAATGATGAGAAAATTATTGGATCCTCTGAATAATCCCTGTATAACAAATTTTATGGATGATATCCTTATAGCAACAGAAACATTTGAGGAACACATTGACTCTCTGAACATGCTGTTTGATCGACTTAGGGAGGCAAATTTAACAGCCCGACCCACCAAATGTTGCGTTGGATGTAAAGAATTGGAATTTTTGGGACACACAGTTTATCAGGGAAACATGACCCCTGACCCAAAGAATTTAGAGAAACTACAAAAAGCCCCGAGACCACAAACCAAGAAGGACGTGAGATCCTTTGTCTCATTATGTGGTTTCTACCAGA
Source organism: Oreohelix idahoensis (assembly GCA_024509875.1). Taxonomy (NCBI): domain Eukaryota; kingdom Metazoa; phylum Mollusca; class Gastropoda; order Stylommatophora; family Oreohelicidae; genus Oreohelix; species Oreohelix idahoensis. The sequence goes on along the minus strand of JAMPIV010005015.1, from coordinate 771,225 downwards.
AGTATATCAAGAACTTTAATTCCATATGTGCACCTTTAACGGAATTGACACGTAAAGGACTTCCAGATCGCATTACATGGACACCACAATGTGAAATGACTTACCAAGAATTGAAGGAAAAGCTCACAAGTAAACCCATTTTGAAATTACCTGACTTAAGTCAAGAATTCATAGTAAGGACGGATGCAAGTAATATTGGGCTAGGTGCAACTTTACTACAGAAATCAGAGGCATTGGATGGGGAATTAAGCCCAGTGGCATATGCTAGCAGAAAGTTGAATAAAGCTGAAATCAACTACTCAACTAGCGAAAAAGAATGTCTTGCAGTAATATGGGCAATAAAGAAATTCAATATTTATCTATATGGGAAGGCATTTAAGTTGCAAACTGACCACAAACCTTTATCGTTTTTAGCACAGGCTAAGCATGAGAACTCTAGGTTACTCCGATGGTCTTTGCTTCTGGCTCCATATAATTTTAGCATTGAATATATATCTGGAAAAACCAATCTGGGAGCGGATTTTTTAAGCCGCCATCCGTGTGATGAGAATCACCGTAAACCCCAGAAATAATAATAAATTTCTCTATGTGTATATATAGAATAAAGGACTGACATATAATGTCTGTTTTAAGAGGGGAGGTGTCATGGAATATTCTAATCCACATATATAAATTATCAATTAAATATAAAGCCTAATAAATACATATAATAAAGAAAAGAGCAATGGTAAAATGACAGTGCTATTACAAAGAATGTACTCGAAATCCCCCTTGTTTTCTGCTTCGTCTGCAAATTGTAACGCTTTCACGTTGATATAAAAGCTTACTGTATTATTACCCGCCTTCTTCAATGAAACGTGTGCTGTATTTCTTGGAAAAGAATTGAGAGACTGCGTAATGACCTAAATTTTAAATTCCATTCATGTCTTTTTCTACATTACGTTACCAAAACGAACGAACAGTTGGACTAAAGGATAGCGAGAAGGGAGAGGAAGCCGAACACTAAACACGCTTCGCGCGATACGCAAATGCTGCCATCACGCGTGTAAGTCTACATGCACTAATTTTTTTTTCAGACGGACAGTGATAAAATACACTACCCTTTCCCAGAGTTAGGTTTATAAATCATAACAGACTCTTATTAGAAAAGATAACAATAGATGGGTTTACGTTTGAACACATAACAGTACCCAGACAGCACATCTTCCAAACAGGAGGTAGAAGAAATTGCATATTTTGAACGCAGCCACGTAGCTCCTTTAAATTAGTATTTTTGGGTTCCTTAGGGCTTGCTGACAAATAATATGTAAAACGTTACGCAAATAGTCCAGGAATTAATAAATTATACCCAAAATAAAATATTGGGGGTGCCTGACAGCATAAAATCATTTCTGCTCATAAGATTTTTTTTTAACGTGTTTGAAAAAAATTTACGTTACAGAAATAGCCTACCATGTAAACTCCAAATTGATTGGAGCGCAACAAATGAAAGCCTAACCACGATTGGTCGGGCTATAAATACTTAGGGGAGACGGGAAAAGATAACATTTTTTCAAACACTTGTCGAAACGTGGCTCATTGGCCAGTCTCGCTGATATACACACTTGGGAGCGTTAGTTCGAAACCACTTGTTTAAATACACTTGATAAAGCATCAGTGCGTTGAAGCCAGCTTATATTTGACTCAATAAAAGCCTGGAACATAGGCAGATGGAAGTTTGTGCCAGTTTGTGCCAGAATTCATTGCTAATCAACGTATCTGTGTTATTCGTATGAATTGTGGTAAGCTTGAACCATTTAATATCTTTTAATGAAAATTGAATGTGAATTGTTGATTTATGCCTGTATATATATGTGTAGTTCAGTGGCAAACGTGAGGTAAAGCCTAAAATGCTCCAGCCTGAACAGAGGGTGTCGGAGAGAAGTAAAACGGCATGGAATGGCCAAACAGTACACTGACACCTGGATGATTGTCTAGAAAGAAATAATGCTGGAAGTGCAGAGGCGTAGTAACCATTAGGAAGGGTAATACTGGTATAAAGTATTTCAGATGAAGCTGACTGTTGGCCTAACGCTCTGAACGCAATGTTTGTGCTGTATTGTGATCAGTGTAAAAGAGAATATAAATTAGTTATGAAGTAGAAGGTACATCCTTCTTGATTTCAGGGACAGTGGTCTTGATGGTAGTGAGCAGCACCTGGTCAGAGATTTGCTGAATCCAGTGTCGGACAGCATACTCCTTGGTCCTTTTAGCTATCAGTGAGGTATCTCCAGAGCCCAGAAGAGAATTCGAGCAGAGGAGTCCTCTCCTGCCGCCATCACTCAAGATAAGCAGAGTTGGCCAGCTGAGCTCAACATTATGTCCCCTCATCTAGAAATAACTTTATAAAAATACCATTCAGAGGGGAATTTACTTGTCTTAAAATCAGGAACTGTGAACATCTCCAATACTGATCCCTAAAGACAAACTATTGAAGTCATGATGACAAATACCAACAGAGCTTGAACAAAACAAAACCAGTATTACCTCATTTTACTACTACACAACTGACACACATAGAACATTTGTAATAATATATGTCACTACAATATTCATATTAAATACATGCTGTACATAACTTGTAATTTAAATTGATTGTGATTCCTGATTCCCTTGTAGTTGAATCAGGACACATATTCATTCATGCCAGTAATGAATACATATTGTTATTTGAAAGTTATCAGTGCCTCCTTTAAGATATTCTCATAGAGTGTTATATGTATGTGAGTGTCACAGTGTTGTCAAGAGTAGTGGATTACATTAAATTGTTTATCTGTCTGTTGTTGTGACTTACACTTCTTCATACACATACCCTAGACACATAACGTAGCATCACACTATTCCAGAATAATTCTGACTGAGATAAAGAGATATGTGGTAGCAAGTAAGGTTATCTATAATACACTACTTTTAATAGATATAGATACCTTCACAGCTGATCTCAGTCAGTACCCTAAGTCCCCTATAAATATTTATAACATCCCACTTCACCACAGTGTTATAGGAGTAATCGTTCTTGATATTAATTCGGCGCATGGATATGACACCCTTGTCTGTACCTATTTCTTAGGGCCAGAAAATAGATTAATTTGCTTATTATGTTTATGGCCTGAATTCATATGTATTACATATTATTAGTACAAGTAGAATCAGTCCTATATTGTATATTTTGGATGGGTAGGCAGGACTATATTCTTGTTACACCGCTCTAGCGGAAGTAGGAGTTGTCTTGTCTAGTCGTGAGGAGTTCCGATGTACCGTGACGATGGCGGGTACGCATTTTTCCAGGGCTGGTAGATTCTTCAGTAAAAATGTTTTACGAAGTGGTTTTTCTTCTATAGGAGATTGTGTCTCTACTAGAGTTGTGTTAGAGACTTTCCTAATGTACGGTACCATGTATGATTCGGACTCCAGGTAATTCCAGTCCCTGTTTTGATGATCTCAGGTCGGTTAGGCCTAGCGGGAATTTTGTGCTTCGCAACGCTAGGGTCAAATTTGTATCGACGGAGATGACAGGCTCCATACTGTAATTATGTCTACGTGAGGTAACTGGATTACGGTAGATCTGTATGGAGGAACTTTATGAAATTATGCTTATGTATTGCAAATTAACTTTGGCTTATATATATATCCTCCTGTGAGCGAGTGAGCGACAACTCAGGGAGACGGCCATGTTACATTCCTGTCTTCGCATTTTTTGGATCACTGTCTAAAGAACGGGGCATGTATCTTATTATTCGGACAGTGGCAAGGAGATCTCAATTTGGATAGAAACCCCTTATCGTGGTTTCACAATATGATAAACTGGGAATATAAAGCAACTTTAGTTACTTACCGATCCGCCTTCACTGACGCGCTTAGTCAGATAGGGGATGCGGCCAATGATGTACTACCTATTATTTATGAATGTGCCATGACATAGGATCTACTATGTATGCCTGCAAATTGATATGTCAACCTACCCATGATTTACTCGTTATGTCCCAGCGTGAGCGTCCAAATAAACTGTGTAAACAAAGATTCCAGCAGTCTGCATTGGTGCCTTGTAGACACAAGTGAATGGGTGTTTATATTGGTCAGAACACGAACAGTACACCATTCGCGGTAAACACACTCTACACTTCTACCCATATCTACACCATCCTGCGTCGGTTGAAGTGACCAAGTTTAGGGCCTGCTTCCCCTGGAGCCTTAGAGGGAAACTACTGTTTACAGCTGCCTTTGCCTTCCCTAACTTAGGACTAGGGTGAGTTACCCATTTACAGCTGGGTAGACTGCAGCATGCCTGATCTCGACAACTCTGTACACTACCATGGACACATACAGTAGTGGCACCACAAACAACATGCTACAGTGATTGATAGTGGAGCTTTACAGAAGAAAGAGAACACACCACACTTTACAGAAGGTTTACAGTATACAACTGATACTTCTTTACAGACTGACATTTTACAGTAACAGTCTGGGCAACCAAATTTTACACTTGCTTACTAAAGTTCTGTTTATTTGTTTACAAGCAAAAGGCAGGAAACCGATGATTTCCTTGAAGTTAAGTTAACATTCGGTTAAACTTAATTTAGCTTAAATTTTCCGCAGCTCTGTAGATTGAATTGCAGGAAGAGAGATAGAAGTTACATAATGACTACACTTATCCCAAATTCCCAATACCATGAAACATGAAAATGACTTTATTCAGGTACATGTATGTCTTTAGAGAACACAGTGTTTATAAAGTAGATCTCCACAACGTCTGAGCTGCCTGCTACTGCCTTAGAAGATATTTAGAAAGCACAGATTTGAACAAACGAAACGAAAACAAAACAGACGTAAATTTTTTTGTCATGAAAAAAAAATAATTCTAATGGGCACAGTCTGGGCAAATTGTTTGCAATGAAGATATTCGTTAAAACAAAACCAAACCAAATGAAGGAATAATTGACATATGAAAATTAAAATAAACGTAGTAGTGTATCAGAGGGTAGAAGATTGTTTTTTTTTATTCAACAAAGCACATATTCATTGATATAAAAATACAGAAGGTTAAAGGAGCTTTCATTGCATTGAGAAATATATGGAGATTAAAAGAAACAGCAACCAAAAAGCTACAGACTTTCATAAATGGGCGCTTGCGGAGTTAAAGGATTGACGTGGTATGCCAAAGGTCATTAATGTAAACATGACAACAAGAACCAGACAATCGCCAGTGCAACAGGATATGAGAAGAAGACGCTGGAGATGGATATAACACACATTAGGAAACCTGTTGATAGCATTCACGTGCATTCATCGTGTTGGAAGGAAATCCTGAGAGAGAGAGAGATGAGAGAGGTGAGAGAGAGAGAGATGAGATCGAGTAGAGAGAGAGAGAGAGAGGAGAGCGAGAGCCCTAGTATGTGATTAGCAGAAGCCCTATAGGCGGCGGTGGGAGATTAAAGACAACACGGAGAAGAGAACTGGAGAAAGACATGAAAAGGTTGAGGAAGACATCGAAAGACCATAAGCTGATGGCGCGGGACAGGAATACTAAGCGGAAGTTTGTTGAAGGCCTCTGCTCTTTGTGGAGCAGAAAGGTGATGAGAGAGAGAGAGAGAGAGAGAGAGAGAGAGAGAGAGAGAGAGAGAGAGAGAGAGAGAGAGAGAGAGAGAGAGAGAGAGAGAGAGAGAGAGAGAGAGAGAGAGAGAGAGAGAGACATACATACTCATCTCGGATCTTTTCTAAAAAAAATACTTACGTACGGCCAAGTAGACACATTTAATGAAATAAAAACTCCTGAGGATTTAAAAAAAAATTCTTCAAATCATTTGAGTCAAGTGTACAATTTGTGTGATCTTTGGCATTGCATATCAGTGGCCAACTTTTTATAATTAGGTGTGTATGACGATGTTCCTGCATGCAAATGAGCATCTGGATGGACATCATCAGCCGCGACCGTGACCACAATTTTCATTGTTAATAATACTGAAATGAAAAGATATAGGGAGTCGAGCTTTGAATATATCTTATATGGTGCACTTATTAAGAATGAATATTTTTCAATAATGTTTAGATTGTTAGGAGTAACAGCTCTTGAATATAAGATAACATTTTGTGTCTATCTGCAAAGTTTTTGTAATTTTTCTGGGCCCACTAAACGCCAAACATGAGAAGTCTAGTAGAGGACAAAATATAATTTCTCACCATGCAATTACAAATTTATATTTATTTTTTCAACCGCAAATCTACAAGTATAGGCGACCTTTCTTTCCGTGTTTGAAAGTATACGCGGTACACAATAAAAATAGGTGGTGTTGATTGTAAAACAGTGGTTTTAATCTTATCCAGAGAGCATACATTGGCATTGGAATATCAAAGGACCTAATACAGACTTCTCAACCGTTTTTGTAGTCTTAGGGATTGAGATGTTAAAGTATTTACTAGGGCACCGCGTTGAGTACACCTGACCTAGGGATATAGACAGAAAGAAAATCCCCTCTACAGCTACAAGAACGACTCAATAACGCCCTTGCTACTCTCTCAACCTACTATAGTTTGTGGAAACTGATGATCAATACCACCAAAAGAGTCAATTCTACCTTTACTCTCAGCAACTAGATAGCAAACGTGGAGCTAAACCTAGCACTCGTTAGTACAGTTAATAAAGTAACCAACCCAACGTACCTGGGAGTACAGCTGGACACAAAACTGACATACAAAAGACATAGATTCTGCAATAGATAAAACCTCAAGAAGACTACATTTAATCAAACGACTTGCTTGCACAACTTGAGGTGTAGATCAGATAACCTTGCGCCACCTGTATTTGGGGTATGTACGGTCCATTCTTGACTACTCCCTATTTATACTGTCTTAATTAAACATTTGTAACCTACACTTAAACATATCCACTAGCATTTTAGAAAAGTATGGAAAAGTCGTTCTCCGTGAAAATTAAATTGAACAATCCTCAAAAGAAAACGAATGCTTACAATTATTTTACGGTGCATTTTTTAGAGAAAACGGAAACGGCACGCGTTGCACCGTGAAAGCTAAATTAAACAAATATAACAGAGCATCATGCCTTTCAGCTTTTTCATGGTGCTTTGACCATTGACCACACGTCTTGATTAGTTTGACTACAAAAATCCAATGAAGTTGGAATGGAATAGACAGGAAAGAAATTGTCACAGAACGTCTGAACATGCACTTTTATGTGATCTCTTAAACCTTCAGCTCTATGGCAGTATCATTTCTTTTTCTTCATTTTTCTTACCAATTGCTTTTATTGGGCATAAATCATGCCTTTTCATTCTTTTTACTCTCTATGCTGGATCTAGTAGGGTGATAGTTTCTTTAGTTTCCTATAGAGTCGTACTTCCTAATTTTTGAAGAGAACTGAACGGAAAATTCCTATAAATTAATGACCACACCCCTTGTCAGACTTTGTAACACTGTACTCCCCTACGGACGTAATCTGCTTTAGTGTTGCCAAAAGTCACGTCGGGGTGTGCACACGCGGAATTATTTTACGTTTATAAATTCGCAAGGTAAATGCGATAATACCACGTAATTATACCTGTCATACGCTTATCTATTCTATCAGTCTGACCATCTTTGAAACGCGTCGGTCCAACATTTGACCCCGGGTGAAAAGCTGGTGGCATCACGGTCTCGTCTGTCACAGTGACTGTTAATTTATTTTACCATTCCGTTCCATATGTTATTACTTTTTTAATGTTCGGGTTTCCTTGACATTTTGTAATTTCTTTTTGACCTTCGTAGCCCAAATTCTTTCACCTTCTCAAACCCCACCCGAGATTTGTTTACGTTCTGGCTGGCCTTCAGTACTAATTCCTTCAACCGTCAGCGTATCGGTAATATTACATCAGCGCACCTGTGGTCTGTCTGACCAGGGGAATTTCTCTGGTCGCTTTAAGTCTTTGATCACGAGCGAACAAGGCTCCTGTGTAGAAACGGTTCGATAGCGACTGGAACCTTTTGAGCTGAGCGTAACAGGTTCTGATCTTCGATTTAGGGGAGATAACAATCGCGGTCAGTCTCTGGGTTTTGCCTCTTAGACGAGTTAGAGCTCTCATAATATTATGCATTGTCTATCTGGGGGATTTTTTCTAGCGGTTGTTGACTTCTGATTTAGTCTCTAGAGAAACCTTTGTCTTACTCTTTATTACGCATTACGCCGATACATCTGTAGAATCAGGTCATGCAGGTGTCCCGGGTAGCGTTGTTTGTAAACTATAAGATCTAGAGAGTTTTAATAGTCTAACACACTCGTAAATATTTCCTGGCCCGTAGATGACCATATGAGACTAAGGCAGAGTTAGCACAGCAGAACTAGAATGTGTTTGCCTAAGTTCTTGTCATTTTTCGGGGTGAGTAGACATATCTTATATATAATTTATCATGTTAGCTTTTTAAATATATCTGATAGGAAAGTGAAGTTAATTCATTTCTGAGGACTTCTCCTAGTAATTTAATTCAGTGATAATGTAGACTCAGTCCATACAAAGCTTACCATGGGTTAAGAGTCGGCAGAATTAACTGTCATTTCTGTAAGAAAATGTCAGAGGTGTGGATTGTTCACTTAACACTGAATAGTGAGATGCAGGCACTATAACTCTGAATTATAGGAGAAAGTCACTTATTCCTTTTTGATAGATATTTCTAGTGGCAAGGGAGAATCATTATATGCCGATTGGTGTAGCTAGGCACTAGTCTATAACTTTCACAGAAAACAGACACCCGCCATAGATTTAATTCTATCTTATGTTCAGTCACAACTGTATTATTATAGCAAGAACATTGCATTTTCTATTTGTTCATTTGTGGGATGTTGATATTTTTTTCCCAAAAGGGCCATATGATTTATTTGTGTAATGTCACATGCTGTAATTTGTTTATGTAAATTTATTTAAATGATTGAGAGATGAATAACATATCCATTCAACTATAATTACAAGGTTAGGTTTCCTGTATGTTTGGTTGGAAGAAGAGGAGTAATTTTTGCTGTCAGAACATTTACTGACAGGTACCTGTGTGTACAAAATATATTAAGCCTATGCGGGCACATGCTGATATTTGATAAAGTGGAAGGAACAGGAGACTTATATGTTAAAGACAGCCCTAAAACTATCATAGCAATAATTACAATAAATTTAAATCCCATAGTAGAGCTTAACTGTTTATATAACGTTAGTGTGAATTTATCGTTTGCTTGATGTAAAGGTAGTCTTTTTGGGTCTCAGTTTCAGGGATACCGAATTGCTAGAGTCAAGTCTCCAGTCAGGCGAAGAATGTCACATTCTCTTCGTTCTAGAGGGATTCTGAGTACATCTAGCCTCACGAGTTGTCACCTCAAATACCTGAAACAAAAACCCTTCTGTGTCAACGCCATTCTCTCTAAAGGGAAATTAAGCTCACGCAGTATGTAACGAGCCAACGCAAGATCTGAAATCATCTGTTGCAGTAGTAGTTTCCTACTTGCCTATTGGATTACCAGTCAGAGCATTGCGGCTTCCCGATATCTAGCAGCCCAGCGTGTATAGCAGAATTTAAACCACCGACTGTGTGTGCTTAAACGGAGCGTGCAGTCAAGCCACAGTCCAGACCAGCCCAAACCGGATTTAATGCCAAGCAACAATAGCGCCGGATAAGAGCGCCTGTGACTCTTTGTCCCCAAATAGCTTCGTCTGGTGTATTTCTGGGTTTATGTAGAACTTCGCACTTAGGAGCGGCCAGCCAGAAATAGACAGAGTTCCAGCCCCCCCTCACGCAATTAGGGGTCACCAACGTTTTGCACCAACAAGGAAAGTTTTGTATAATACTCCATTCACCCTGAAGAATATTTACATGTAAGACACTTTTCTGGAGCTAGCTTCTGGTCCCACGAAAGCGGGCAGGCTGTCGCTCAGTTTGTTTATTTGGTCAGCAGAAATAGACAGATTTCCAGTCCCCCTCGCGCAATTAGAGGTCACCAACGTTTAGCCCCTACAATGAAAGTTTTGTATTTCACTTCATTCACCTTGAAGGATATTTACATGTAAGACACTTTCTGGAGCTAGCGCCTTTGGTCCCACGAAAGCGGACAGACTGTCGCTCAGTTTGTTTATTTGGTCAGCAGGAGAGATAGACAGTCTTCCAGTCCCCCTCGCGCAATTAGATGTCACCAATGATAGCACCGACAAGAAACTTTTGTAGGTTTATTTCATCCCATTAAAGGATATCTACATGTAAGACACTTTTCTGGAGCTAGCTTTTGGTCCCACGAAAGCGGACAGACTGACAGACAGTTTATTTCATTTCTCTGTGTTCTACAGGTTTATGATTGGTGGTGTGTGCGTTCGTTGGTGTATTTTGCATATTTGATTATTGATGAAGTTTTATGTGGTTGGGATGAGATGCATTATTTTCATGCTTTTCTTCATTTAATAAATTTTACATATTTATTAATGCGCTGTTCACGACCCTTCCATCCATAATTAACTTGTTTTAGCTCTTTACTATACTCTCTATTTTGATAAGAGTAAAGAGTGAGAGCAGGAGGTGCTTTGACAGTATAAGTGTGTTGAGGGCTTGGAGAGAGTGATAACTTAATAAATCTTCTCCAGGTTTGTCTCAAGTCCACTTCCTATTACACTTTATCTATGTGTAATCTATAACTCTGTCAGTCCACTATCCCTGTAGTAAAACCTGCGAGAATAATCGCTCATTTCAGTAAGATTTTAGTCATAAAATGAAAATAAATAAACCCGCACTATTGTGTCTGACGGTGATACTCTCACACGCCAGCATAGCGCTGAATTTTGTGCCATGGAAAGGCTTAGAACCGATCCCACCGTTTAAAACCCCCTCGCTTTCCTTGTGACGTACATTTTTAACATTTTGCCCGATCTGATAGAGACTGAGGCAAGACTTATAATTAACGAGTTTGCGGAAGTGTGCCGCCAAACTACTATCTGAATTAACGTAATATTTTGACTTTAACTCTGGTAATAAGTAGTAATCCTTACATTATTTGGTAGTGTTTCACGAGACAACAGTTATAATTAACGCAAATTCTTACCTCGCTGCGCAAAACCCCGCTTCGCTTGACACGTTGTGCCTTGCATATATACACGCTGTGGCAAAGCCAACAGAGGCAAACACGCAGACAATTTTATTTCCTCCTCGCGGTAGCATTTCTGACGTCACTAAAACAAGTAGTTATTTGAAAATACATGCTAGCGAGAGATGAAAAAGGGGGGAAAGATGGCCGTCTTGTGTAAAATTTTTATTTGACGATGACCGTGACAAAATTGAAAATCTAAAACCATACTGAAACTGACCATAAAAATCATATGATAGTATAGCTTAGAATCCCCTGAGCAAGAATGTGTTTTAAATAATATGGTAGTCCAAGTATTAGCCAAGTTATTGAGAAAATACTAAATGTCTACGGACGCGCGACCAGACAGACTGTTGTTCCTGCTAGTTTTTTTCATAACGTTAGTGGGGACGGCAGCTTAGAAAGGAGGCATTGAGGTAAATTCAAATTCGCTTGGGTGAAAAAAGTATAAGGGGAAAGGGGAGCGGTAGGAAAAATGTAATCCAAAACGAAACATCTTTTTGTATTGGCATAACTAAAGCAGACTGGCCAATCGACTACCAGACGCAGAGTTTGTTCGGAATTATTTTTGTTTTTCAAAAACTGCATTTGAATTCTGGTAGTCGCAAGCTTTCGATTGGTCAGTGCTAATAAATATTAGCAAAAAGCTTTCGCTGCTCAGTGCCAGTTGAACAAAACTTTTCATTCAAATACGCTGAGATCAGCTGTGTTAATTTTAAAATTAAATAAAGAAGTATTCACAGTCTGGGCAGTCCAGAAGAAACTGAGGCCATTTCTTTGCAAGTCAGCGTCATTTGTTTATATTTCTTGAAATTTGTGGTAAGAATGCTTTATGAATTGATATGTTTAATCCCACTGCCAAAGATAGATACTGCTATTGGGGAAAGTGAGGGACGTGCCGGGAGCAGACATTGTTGAGTCCTCACATTGAACTGTATCTAACTGATGTATGTTGTCATGATTGTGTTTTAATATTATTGCATTAGAATATATTAGTAAGCCTCCGTGTTCCATGAACAATGCTCAACATGCCTAAAGCATTTATATTTAAAAAGGAAAAGAAGAGAAAATCATACAAAAGGAAATGTGGTTACTCCACATTATTTTATTGAGGAAAGCTATGTAAACGTACAGTGGCGTATCTGCCATAGGGACCTGAGGTGTGGTCACAGCAAGGTGTGAGTCATGTAAAATTAGGGGCGAGTGCACCTGTAATGCACGCGAGGCTGACCCCATATCACCATAGGAAAATAAAAAATATATATGTGATCAGATATAAAAGGCCAGGGTGTCCTTTTGTTGCAGAGGTTTTATTTCCTGTTGCCAGCTGGTAACAGGAAACCTGCTGAGTGAGAATAAAGCCATTAAGTCTCCGACCATTCGTTTATGCTGTCTAAAGATAACGGGAGGAGCTTGGGCATTGTGAGAGATCGAGATTTCAGCAACTTCATACTGTATTATCATTCACAAGGAATCCCAGGTGATGTGATAAGCATCTGGATATATCTGACACTTTCTATTGAATAAACTCTAGTATTACAAAATCATACTCAGGAAGTTTATGGGGTATGATGACACTATAGCCCCTCATACACAGTGACTCTCCCAATTAGATGAATAAAGTGTAAGCTGTGAACATTTCAACAGGAAAGATATATATATATATTAACTTTATAGTTAGTGGACAAAGAGTCCAGATATTTTTAGTTGATATTTTCTGTAAACTATCTTGTCCTCATTTTTAAAGACCTGTCCAAAAAATATGACTGGACATGCAGAATAAATTGTAGAGAAAAAACATTCAATTTTTAAAGAAAAACGTAACCATTGGTTTTATTCACTTCCTCATAGAAAATTAAAGGGTTTTTGTGTTGTGTACCATCATTTCATTTCTCCCCTAGACACTAGGTACATCAGACACCAGACACTAGAGCCAAAATAGTGACCGTGTGAGATCTAGGGAGGTAGCGTTAGGTTCCCTGCATATATTTCATCATCATCTTGTAGAGTCAGGGGCCTACATGTGCTTGACCTCACACGGTTATTGCAGACACCGATTTCATTCTTTTTAGGATACCATCATAACCTCCCCAGCAAATCAAACTTTGCTACATAAATTGGTAGGCTTGTCCGGGATTTGAATTTCTCCTAGTACTACATACGAGGTCTGGTCAAAACTTATCCGACCTTTCGCCAGGAAAAATACAATCACTCACCTGGAAGTCTGAAACCCTAATCCCCTTCAAAGTAATCTTCTTGGGACTGCACACACTTCTCCCAGCGGTCCCGCCATGCTTGGAAGACTTTCAGGTAGGCCTCTTTGGGAATGGAGTATAGCTCGGCCGTCGCATTTATCATAATGTCTTCTCGTGACTGAAATCGGGTCCCTTTCAGCGGTATTTTCAGCTTGGGGATCAGCCAGAAATCGCAAGGAGCCATGTCAAGAGAGTATGGAGCCTGGCGAATCAGAGGAGTCTTGTGTTTGGCCAAGAAAGTCTGAATCAGGTGCGAAGAATGTGCGGGTGCATTGTCGTGATGCAGCTGCCAAGTTCCCGTTGTCAACAGGCCCGAATTTAGCGCACTCTCTCCGCAAGTTCAAATCCTCCGTCAATATGGATTGTACTGAACCGTGGCTTATCCCCACCTCGTGTGTAAGTTCTCGGATGGTGATACGACGGTTGTGCATGACGAAAGTCCGCACTTCGTGAATGACCACGTCGTTTTGGCTTGTTGATGGTCTACCAGAACGTGGCTCGCTATGCACCGATGTGCAGCCATTTTTGAAACGGTTGTACCACTCCTTAATTTGTGTAATGCTCATGGCTTCATCTCCAAAAGCTTGTTGAATCTTTTGAATTGTTTCTACTTGGGTATCACCGAGCTTTTGGCAACATTTAATGCAATACCGCTGTTCAAAACGTTCCGTCATTTCGTGACCAAAAAAATCCGACGGCTTGTTACTACCACAGCTCGCGCGTACACTAATTGCAGACGACTGACACTATCTTTGGGAGGGAAAAAATTCATGCATGCGCAGGAAGGTCTTCTCCACTGTATCCACAAGAGAAACCTCCTGTATATCATTTTTTTTCCCCGAAAAAAAAGGTCGGATACTTTTTGACCAGACCTCGTACATTGGGGTCTGGGTTAGCATTAACAACATTGTGTTTTTCCCAGGGAATCCCCATATATTATTACCCACGATTTGGGAAGTGAAGAAAGTGTCAGAACAAAGAATTAATTAAATAAATGTATACTTAGTTAGAAACTTAGTTAGTACATTTTGCATTTATCAGGATGGCAGATCTGGCCAAGTTTCGCTCTGCGGCTGTGCAGACTGCCAGGGAAATGAATATGGAAGGACAAATCTTGATTGACTATGTCACCTCAGAATGTGATAAATTTTTTGCTAGAGAAGAAAGAAGGTTAGAAAGAGAGCATGAACTAAGATTAAAAGAAATGGAAATTCAACTTTATAGATGCAAACAGATAGAGAGTAATAGGACCCCCCAAGACCCAGAGGAGCATAATAACAAAAATGATAAAGATCAGGGCAACAAGTCTAGGCAAAACTTTGATAGGCCTCGAAAGGAGTATAAAAATAAAACCTCACAGTTCAATGAACGGAATCCGGTGGAAATGGCCACGCTTCGGGTCAGGTCAACCCCTAGTAAAACGAAGGAACCACCAAAAACTATGTCTCGTAAACAGTGTAGAAAGGCACAGGCTGAAGACAGATCACTAAAGCCGTGTTTTAATAAACTCCAAAAACGCCATACCCCTCCTAGAAAAGGAGAATTCTTTTTGGAGGATGGATTGCTTTACAGGGTGGATAAAACAGGATCAGATGGGTGTGAACAGATAGTAGTGCCATCGAGATATAGGGGACGAGTTATGAGACAAACATATGTTCTAAACGGTGGACATCTGAGGATGGGTCGCCCCTGTCAAAGGACAGCTATCACTTATTACTGGCCAGGAGTAGTTGAAGACACAAGAAAATTTGTCGAGGCCTGTGACCAGTGCAGCAAGAAATTTCCACAGAGTGGAAAAATAATAACCAAATGCCAGAGAAGCATTATGGAAAACCTGGGCCGGAAATGAAAAAAGGGAAAGCCCACACAAACGGGGAACATCATAACCAGGACCTAGACATGCCACGGGGCAAACTTAGGCCTGGAAAGAAAAATAATTGTAAAAGTAAACCTGCTGGATTGGCTGCTATGTGAAAGAGGAACCAGGAAGTAAAGGAGAAACCTGCTGGACAGCAGGAACCTTATCACCCCCCAGTTTGCGAGGATGTTGTGCAATGATGTCACCATTAGGTGCCTCTATGACACAGGTTTAAATTTTGATGCTGTCGTGAGCTCGCACTTGGTGAACCCAGATCAGTATACCACAGAAACAGTGGAGATACAAGGGGCGACCAAGGACCTACCACTCATGAAACTTCCCATCGCAAGGATAACAGTGAAAACTCGCTATGTGGAAGGGATAATCAGAGCAGCAGTGATAGTCGCACCAGTCTACCCTTTGATATTGGGGTGTCGTTATGACTACTTGGAGAATCCCAAGAGACCTGAGGTCTTGGCAGCAGTCCAGACCCGATCACAATCCAGAAAGGAAGAAGATGAACCTATAAATACTCATCCAGAGAAGATGAGGAAGGAACAGGCTCAAGATAGGTCATTGAAGCAGTGCTTTTAAAAATTGCGTAACTGCCATACACCTCCCAGAAAAGGAGAATTTTACATAAAGAATAAATTGTTATATAGGAAGGCCGGCACTGGTTCAGCTGGTCATGGACAGCTGGTTCTTCCTAAAATGTATAGGGCAGACGTAATAAGGAGTTTACATATTGGAAAAGATGGGGACCACGAGAAAGTAGGTACCATCTGCCAAAAAGTAGCTCAAAAATATTATTGGCCAGATATGATGGTCATCGTTGAGAATTTTGTAGAAGCATGTGGCGTATTTCATGAGGGAACACCCACAAGTGGGAAAATTGATCAGGACCTAGACACGCCACGGGGCAAACTTAGGCCTGGAAATAAAAATAATTGTAATAAAGTAGACAACGTGGAATGGGAGCCCCCTTTTCACACACAGTCTTCATTTGAATGTATTAGAATGGCCACCATGTGACGAGCACCAAGAGTAGTTTTACCCCAGACTAAGCTGACAATCCCTCGGTCAGAATTATATAAATTGGAGGAAACGAAAAGAGAGCAAAGATCTCTCATAATGAACTTAAAGTCGGAGAAACCCCAAGAAAAGAATTGGTAGTGGACAATTTGTGAGTGATGATTCTAGGAAGAAAAGTCCTCACTATAAAGCTTCTAGAGTAAAGGACCTGACAGGTGCCATGAAAAATAAGTATGAAAAATTAAAAGTCCATATGTAATTTGTTAAGGACCTGGACAGATGAGAAGGCAGAGGAGACTGTTACCTCATCTTATCAATATGTGAACGAACTGACCACTCGTTTAAAAACTAGTTGGAAACTGGCAAATGATAATTTGAGACAAGCCAGGAAAAAGCATGCTGCTCATTATAATAAGAAAGCGAAGGATAGGGAACTTGCTGTAGGGGAGAAGGTGCTTCTTCTATTGCCAGGCAGCAACAATAAACTTCAGATCGGATGGAAAGGGCCATATACAGTTTTGGAAAAGGTATCCAGAACAAATTATAAGATAGACAAAAAGGGAAAGGAAAAAGTCTATCATGTGAACCTTTTGAAGAAATATCTGGACAGACAAATCCAGGAAGGAACACACCTATTGGCCTTATCTATTGCAAACGAAATGAAAAATGACCCTCTCTCCTCATTTGAATATCCACTGAAAACCAGTGAAACGTTTGCACAGGTGAAGATCAGTAATCACCTGACAAAAGGACAGAAGGAGAAGGTTCAACAAGTCCTTGAGAAACATACAGATGTGTTAACGGATAAACCGGGGCACACAAATTTGTTGGAATATGATATGAAACTACTAGACCCAGCACCTATCTGTATGAGGCCCTATTCTATTCCTTTCGCTAAGGAAAAAGCTTTGAAAGAGGAGATAGATTATTTGTTACAAGACGAATCACCTTTTTTCGATTTTTTTCAAACCCATCCATCGTATTCCACGTCTTACCGCAGTTCCCCTCCACTTCCTCGATTGTTACAAGAAGGGATTATTTCTCACAGTGAGTTTCCTTATAGTTCCTGTGTGGTTTTGTTGCGGAAACCATCGGGAGAACATAGACTGTGCATAGATTACAGGAAACTGAATGCTGTCACAGAAGGTCAGGTGGATCCATTACCTGATACTACTCAACTATTTGCCAGGCTGAACAAGGCAACATATTTTTCTAAGGTGGATCTTAGCAAAGGTTATTACCAAATTCCAGTAAAGCCTGAGGTTCGACCTTATTTAGCTTTTAGCACCTCGGAAGGTCATTATGAGTTCAACATGTTACCGTTTGGGTTGAAAAATGCCCCGAGTGTGTTTTCTAGGATGATGCGAAAATTGCTGGATCCCCTGAAAAATCCAGGTATTTCGAATTTTATGGATGATATCCTCATTGTTACGGAAACATTTGAGGAACACGTTACCTCTTTGAATATGCTGTTTGATAGACTCAGAGAGGCTAACTTAACCGCTAGGCCAACAAAATGTTGTATTGGTTGTAAAGAGTTGGAATTCTTGGGACATACTGTACATCAGGGTAGCATGACCCCTGATCCCAAGAATCTGGAAAATTGAAAAGAGCACCTAGGCCACAAACAAAGAAAGATGTGCGATCTTTCGTGTCGTTGTGTGGTTTCTACCAAAAGTACATTAAACATTTTAACTCTATATGTGCTCCTCTGACGGATTTAACTCGAAAGGGTCAACCTGATACTATAATTTGGTCCACACAGTGTGAATTGGCTTACCAGGAGTTAAAAGAAAAACTCATAAGCAGGCCAGTATTGCAATTGAATGACTTGAATCAAGAATTTATCGTGAGAAGTGACGCAAGCAATGTGGGCCTGGGCGCTACATTGTTGCAAAGGTCCTCCTCACAAGATGGGAAATTGAACCCAGTCGCTTATGCAAGCCGCAAGTTGAACAAGGTGAAAAAAAATTATTCAACAAGTGAAAAGGAGTGTCTCGCTTTGATATGGGCTATAAAACAATTCCAGATTTATTTATATGGCAGGACATTTGTGGTCCAAACGGATCATTCACCTCTCGTATTCCTGTCACAAGCCAAGCATTAAAATTCCAGATTATTGAGATGGTCTTTATTATTGCAGACATACTCATTTCTGATTGAATATATTCCCGGCCCTCAGAATGTAGGTGCAGACTTTTTGAGTAGACACCCTTATGATGAAGATCAGAAAAACGCGTAAGACTTCATTGAGCTAGTTATCTCGCAGATAATAACCTGCAAATGAATGCATGTTTTAGGATGGGAGGTGTGTAGTAAAATCTGTGAGAATAATCGCTCATTTCAGTAAGATTTTAGTCATAAAATGAAAATAAATAAAACCGCCCTATTGTGTCTGACGGTGATACTCTCACACGCCAGCATAGCGCTGAATTTTGTGCCATGGAAAGGCTTAGAACCGATCCCACCGTTTAAAACCCACTCGCTTTCCTTGTGACGTACATTTTTAACATTTTGCCCGATCTGATAGAGACTGAGGCAAGACTTATAATTAACGAGTTTGCGGAAGTGTGCCGCCAAACTACTATCTGAATTAACGTAATATTTTGACTTTAACGCTGGTAATAAGTAGTAATCCTTACATTATTTGGTAGTGTTACACGAGACAACAGTTATAATTAACGCAAATTCTTACCTCGCCGCGCAAAACCCCGCTTCGTTTGACACGTTGTGCCTTGCATATATACACGCTGTGGCAAAGCCAACAGAGGCAAACACGCAGACAATTTTATTTCCTCCTCGCGGTAGCATTTCTGACGTCACTAAAACAAGTAGTTATTTGAAAATACATGCTAGCGAGAGATGAAAAAGGGGGGAAAGATGGCCGTCTTGTGTAAAATTTTTATTTGACGATGACCGTGACAAAATTGAAAATCTAAAACCATACTGAAACTGACCATAAAAATCATATGATAGTATAGCTTAGAATCCCCTGAGCAAGAATGTGTTTTAAATAATATGGTAGTCCAAGTATTAGCCAAGTTATTGAGAAAATACTAAATGTCTACGGACGCGCGACCAGACAGACTGTTGTTCATGCTTGTTTTTTCATAACGTTAGTGGGGACGGCAGCTTAGAAAGGAGTCATTGAGGTAAATTCAAATTCGCTTGGGTGAAAAGAGTATAAGGGGAAAGGGGAGCGGTAGGAAAAATGTAATCCAAAACGAAACATCTTTTTGTATTGGCATAACTAAAGCAGACTGGCCAATCGACTACCAGACGCAGAGTTTGTTTGGAATTTTTTTTTGTTTTTCAAAAACTGCATTTGAATTCTGGTAGTCGCAAGCTTTCGATTGGTCAGTGCTAATAAATATTAGCAAAAAGCTTTCGCTGCTCAGTGCCAGTTGAACAAAACTTTTCATTCAAATACGCTGAGATCAGCTGTGTTAATTTTAAAATTAAATAAAGAAGTATTCACAGTCTGGGCAGTCCAGAAGAAACTGAGGCCATTTCTTTGCAAGTCAGCGTCATTTGTTTATATTTCTTGAAATTTGTGGTAAGAATGTTTTATGAATTGATATGTTTAATCCCACTGCCAAAGTTAGATACTGCTATTGGGGAAAGTGAAGGACGTGCCGGGAGCAGACATTGTCGAGTTCTCACATTGAACTGTATTTAATTGATGTATGTTGTCATGATTGTGTTTTAATATTATTGCATTAGAATATATTAGTAAGCCTCCGTGTTCCATGAACAATGCTCAACATGCCTAAAGCATTTATATTTAAAAAGGAAAAGAAGAGAAAATCATACAAAAGGAAATGTGGTTACTCCACATTATTTTATTGAGGAAAGCTATGTAAACGTACAGTGGCGTATCTGCCATAGGGACCTGAGGTGTGGTCACAGCAAGGTGTGAGTCATGTAAAATTAGGGGCGAGTGCACCTGTAATGCACGCGAGGCTGACCCCATATCACCATAGGAAAATAAAAAATATATATGTGATCAGATATAAAAGGCCAGGGTGTCCTTTTGTTGCAGAGGTTTTATTTCCTGTTGCCAGCTGGTAACAGGAAACCTGCTGAGTGAGAATAAAGCCATCAAGTCTCCGACCATTCGTTTATGCTGTCTAAAGATAACGGGAGGAGCTTGGGCATTGTGAGAGATCGAGATTTCAGCAACTTCATACTGTATTATCATTCACAAGGAATCCCAGGTGATGTGATAAGCATCTGGATATATCTGACACTTTCTATTGAATAAACTCTAGTATTACAAAATCATACTCAGGAAGTTTATGGGGTATGATGACACTATAGCCCCTCATAAACAGTGACTCTCCCAATTAGATAAATAAAGTGTAAGCTGTGAACATTTCAACAGGAAAGATATATATATATATATTAACTTTATAGTTAGTGGACAAAGAGTCCAGATATTTTTAGTTGATATTTTCTGTAAACTATCTTGTCCTCATTTTCAAAGACCTGTCCAAAAAATATGACTGGACAGGCAGAATAAATTGTACAGAAAAAAAATTCAGTTTTTAAAGAAAAACTTAACCATTGGTTTTATTCACTTCCTCATAGAAAATTAAAGTGTTTTTGTGTTGTGTACCATCATTTAATTTCTCCCCTAGACACTAGTTACATCAGACACCAGACACTAGAGCCAAAATAGTGACCGTGTGAGATCTAGGGAGGTAGCGTTAGGTTCCCTGCATATATTTCATCATCATCTTGTAGAGTCAGGGGCCTACATGTGCTTGACCTCACACGGTTATTGCAGACACCGATTTCATTCTTTTTATGATACCATCATAAACCTCCCCAGCAAATCAAACTTTGCTATAAGGCCTTGTCGATTTCACTACTATTGTCCAACTCGACAAATACTCTACACTCTAACTCAACCACGACATCGTCCAATCGACATGAAAAGAACCCAAGATTGTCTGTCTGGGCTGCCGACGTCAGTGTTTGTCTGTCTGGCAAATTGCATAGAGAGTAGATGCGTTTATTGCTTTTTGTGGGACAGTCCCTAGTGATTGTTACAGATAATCTGTCTGGGTAGACATCTTGGCGGAAGGCATTAGCCAGGATAGTTCACATTTTTGAGTGTGAAATTTAAACACGGTTGGATTTTTTAAATTATACACCCCAACCCAGTGCTAAAGAGCCTGCAATTGGATTGAATTAAGAAGCCGGAATAAACTAAGGATCCTATTGGAACATCCGACGGAAGAACCATCTGTGATGTGAACTGAGAACTGCACATGTATTGTAGTGAAATCAGAGACACAAAACAGAGAGACTGCAGCGCACGTCATATGAGCGACTTCCAGAAGCCTGTGAGACATCGGACTTAGAATTCCTATAGTATGTGACAAAATGGGGCGATCATCCTCGATCCTTGTTTCACTCCGGCAGTATCTGTACATTTGTGGTACTGATTTTATTGTTTTCTTTTATTTTGTCGCACTTTCTTTCTTTCCTGTTCTGCTTTGTGTTGCAGATATTATGTATTTTCCTTCCTACACCCTTCTCAGGGTTAAGTAGACATGTCTGGTTGTTATCCATTTCTCCCTACTTTGCAAGGAGTGGCAGCGACCTAACCATGTTGGCTATCGTGGGCGCAGCGATATCAGTACACAGATAAACACGTAAATCGTCTCAGCGCATTGCTTAATCACTGATAAGACTGATAAGACACAGGTGCGCTCAACACCAAAGCTTGGAATACGGGGAGACAACTGATGGACAGACACAGATAAGAGATTACTTTCGGATAAAAGTAATGATTGTTACATTGGGAACATGTTGTTATATGAGTTTATCGATATGTTCGTAAGTTTGTACCACAAGGCAACCGGATGTTTACCGCCCATTTTCAGAAAAGTAATGTTTGAAATTTTGCATTAACTGAGCCATGCAACATATTAAAAACAGATTGGCTGATCCCTTGAGGCGCGCATAACAAATGCATGGGACGGCAGTGGATATAATCTTACTATTTTCTCAAGCTATTTCACTTGAGAAATCGCTCGCCAAGATACCAGACCTTGCTACAGTGAAGAATTAGAATTCAGAATTCCTTCTTAAACATACCGGACACCTTTTATTTGAGAATTTTGGACAGACTTTCATAGCCCAGGAAATCTTTTTCATATTAAAAAAGGAAACCGGAACTGAGGAAACTGAAGGACCACACACGAACTCAGAGAGGGAAATTATTAAATTAACGACACACCAGATGCGTGTAAGAGGCCGATTCAAGTCTCTTTTATTCATCTGAGCAAAACGTCTGTGAGCCAGGATTGGCGTAAGTTGTGATTTACGTTTCATATTTTATTATTAGCACATGAACTAACATATATATATATATATATATATATATATATATATATATATATATATATATATATATATATATATATATATATATATATATATATATATATATATATATATATATATATATTACCATGTGAAGTTTAATGTGTGAAACTCGCTAGTGGATGTCACAGTCATTTGAAGCTGGCAACCTCAGCGTATAGAATGATTATTCATGAACCACCACTGCAAGGGCTGGTGATTGCTTTGTTGCTAGTTTCGAAAAGAGAACTAAAAGCATAAAGTAGTTCCAGGTTCCATACGGAGCAGGGAGGGAACGATGAAAGAAATAATGTACGTTCTAAGTATAATACTTAAATTTTCAAAGCAGTGTAAATGTCCCTATAAACATAGTCACTAAAAGTAATATAAGTTTTCAAGCTTTAAACCAGTGTAAATGTCTATGTGAAAATATTCATTTTAAAGTTAATGGAAGTTTCACACTTTTCAATCAGTGAAGATGTATATGTAAACAGACTCTATCTGTATTATTAAACTTTTCATTTAAATATAGAGTAACTATGAAAACTATTCTATTTAAATGTAAAGAAAGTTTTACCCCGAGGGATTAAAATTAATTCTCATCGAGGGTAAATTCTGAGTAATTGGGATGGTGGCATAGGAAGATAGGAACGCACAACTATGGGGTGTAAATCGCCATCCTCAGAAGAGCGTTTCGTTCTATTCTTTTACCATAGTTATTGGTGGTACCAGCAGAAAGTACTATCTCTGGAACAAGAAGGGAACAGTGGCTTAAGCTTTAAGACGAAGGATCCACGTGGTAGACTCTCCTTGACATTTCTGGGAAGCGAGCTACACCCGACTACCTTGATCAGGGACTAGCGTGAGCAGTATGAAAAAAACCAACTTATAAGAAGGAACAGAACCGCCATTGGCAGCTAAGTTGAAATCTATGCTGCCACTTGAACTTGTTGTCACATTTCACAATCCATATCGACTGTGATGATAACTTTTCTTCATCCATAACTGTTCAAATTATTTGTTGAACTGTTACAACTTAAGTGATTATTAATTTGTGTTATTTGTAATTATACAAATTTAACTTCGATTTAATAATTTTAAAGTTACTGCATGTTTGTCTCAGTCAACTTACTACACACACTCAAAACAGAGCTATGCTATAATAATAGAATTCCACTGAGTAAATCAGGGGTTGGGGCTTAAACGAGCTGAAAGTAATAAGTGCTTAAATCCTTCACAAAAGCGTCGGTAGAATTACAGAGTTAACAAACTCAGCCAAAGCAGTATTGTTCTCGCTTATTCTGAATATCATGTGAAGACTCACTTCAGATAGAAGCTTTTTATTTCTTCCATTTACATCTCTGCCAAGAGTAATCTTGTGCGAAGGTAGGCACATTTGAAGCCCATATTAGATACTCTTGAGTTTTGGTCACTGTTGGACCACTACTGCATAGCAGGGGAGGCAATACCGTCACATATTATAAGTGACAGATCAAAGTATTTGGGAAACTTAAAACCTTAAAAAGTAAGCCCGCCTTTATAAATACAGATACTCAACTACTTAAGGGACCAGGACTTTAAATGCCAAGACTGGAATCCTAAGGAATTGGATCACCCGTCATAAGAGAAACTTTCCCAGACCAAGTGTTTCGCAGATTCACCCGTCATAAAAGGGATTCAAAATTTCCAGACCAAGTGGTTCGAGAGCATATAACCTAAATTGCTCGTGTCCATTCTAACCTGCGCGAGGAGATTATGTATTCCCACAATTTTGCGGAAAGTGTAACAATTATTTTACAAATGTAAATTTGACATTTTTTTTTGCTAAGGGGTTATATATGAGGCTGGCAACCTCAGCATATGAAACTAGTATATTCATAAACTACTACAGCAAGCGCTAGTGATTTCTTCTAGCTAGTCGTGCGGAAAACCGACAGCAGAAGCGACCCCAGACTCCGAATGGAGCAGTGATGACTGATGATTACATCACAAGTGCCTAAGGTGTATACTATTTTGTGAGATATATTGCACTTTGTTAATTGTAACTCAGGCAAATCATTATTCGCGCGGTCCAGACACATTTTCCCAGTTAATACCCAGAGGAATATGGGTGAATTTTATTCATCTACCCTGAGCTACACTGTGTACTCGGGAATTTAATTCTTCTGAGAGATTAACATTGGTGGGTGGACAGCGAGAATGCACCTATTAATTGGCAGCCCACAAATGTACTTAGCAGAGGCATTTGTGTTCTATTTTGTCTAAAAAGTTACAAGCTATCAGACGGTTCGAAGTACTGAAGTTACTACGCCACTCGTGTGAGAAGTGCACTCATCACCAAGAAGTGACGAAAACCACAGCTGCAGGACTCCCTTATATCAGTTAAGTGCTTATAAAAATGCACGAGCAAAAACGGACATAATTTTCTGATTATATCCTCACCCTAAATCTCTGTGAAGAGAATATTTGATTCCATTATAAAAGTCACCAGCATTTTATTTATTTTAAACTGTTAATACTAATAGATTTTTAAATTTGTTACATGTTGTTTTAAAACTAAATAAACATAGTTGATTCAGTTATTACATGTATGAAAACAAACGTATGACCCATAATATGATCAAGGTTGTCGGGTGTAGCCAGAATATTTCATATATATACAGTAGAACTCCATTTATCCGAACCCCATGGGACCGAGCATCGTTCGGATAATCAAATGTTCGGATAATTGGATTACATAATGTATCGAGTACATGTACACATATTTCTAAAAATAATTAACCATCACAAGGAAAATACACTATAAAACATATGTACTTGTACTGTAATAATAATACCCACACTGTATTAGATCACTGTATCACCAAAATCTTTTATTACACTGCAGTGCATGTACTACTTGTATTAATTATTTTTGTTAAGAAAGAGAAATGTTTTCAAAATAACATTACAAACGATTCAAAACCAGGCGCAACTTACGTATATATGTACTTGCACAGATGTAGCCCACTATTTAAAATAATGAGGAATCCTCTTTTGCACCAAACTGGATAGTCTCCTTTTGGCTGCTAAGTCCCGCATTCTCTTCAACAGCAGAAGCTGTGTAGGACAGCTGTCATCTTCTTGCTCGTACCAAGCCATCGCTGTTTCTAGTGCTATAAAGGCCTCTTCAGGACTTGGTCGACGTTTTGGTTTTTCTTCATAATCTACAAGTACATCATGTACTTCTGAGGAGTCTTCATCATCGGTCACTACATGTATTTGGTTTTCTTCTTGCACAAAAGACAAAATTTCTTCGTCATTCAAAAACTGAAAACCAGAATCATTATCATCTTCTAGCCACATGTGTGCATCATCTTTGTCACAGTCCGAAAATCCGGGCATTGCTTGAAACAATTCCACAACTTCATTTATACAATCATCATTTGTGTCCACTGCAGTAGTTTCATTTCCTCCTTTTTTCCCAAGCAATCTACTCCAAGCCTTGTTGAGATTATCTTGTGACAGGGTGGTCCAAGCATCAGCTAACATATAGCAGCAGTCTTTGAGATTAAGCTTTTTGGAAAACGCCACCACACTTTCTTCATCTTCAGCCAACAATAAACGACGCAGGACTTCCTTCTTGTACATCTTTTTAAGCTTTGCTATAACACC
This sequence comes from Oreohelix idahoensis, assembly GCA_024509875.1. Taxonomy (NCBI): domain Eukaryota; kingdom Metazoa; phylum Mollusca; class Gastropoda; order Stylommatophora; family Oreohelicidae; genus Oreohelix; species Oreohelix idahoensis. The sequence continues at coordinate 744,914 of JAMPIV010005015.1, read as the reverse complement.
CTGATCCATTGGTTAAATCAGTGCTGTTACAGTGGGAGGCAGAAAAATTACTTTAAAATTTGTATCAACTGCATTCAATGTATCCTTCTCTGGATGAGATGGTGCATTGTCCAGTAGAAGAATTACTTTTCCAGTTTTCTTTTCTTGTTCTCTCAACCTCTTCACATTTGGGATGAACTGATTTGTATACCAATCAAGAAATATTTCACTATTCATCCAAGCACTCTTCTGTGCTTTGTAACACAATGGGAGACATGTCACATTCTTTAAACAACGTGGTTTTTTGGCTTTGCCGATCATTAGCACCGGTAAACGATGACTTCCACTGGCATTCGCGGCTACCAAAATTGTTACTCTCTCTTTGCACTTTTTAAACCCAGGGGCAGCTGCTTCGCGCTGAGATGCAAGTGATTTTTGAGGCAATGATTTCCAGTATAAGCCAGTCTCATCGGCATTATACACATCATCGAGTGAATAACCTTCTTCTTCCAAAAAAGCCAAGAATGTTTCTTTAAAATTTTTAGCGGCAGTTGCATCGCTAGATAAAGATTCCCCTTGAATCTCCAATTCTCGTATTCTTCTTCTTTCTTCTTCCAAAAAGAGACCAAGAAGAGGCCATGCCTTTCTCTTAAAACAGCAGATTTTTTCGGCAGTTTCCCATCACGCATCGCTAGAACAACAAATTCCCCTTGAATCTCCCAAGCCATTGGGCAATTCTCGTATGCCATGAGATTTAAAGTTTCTTAACCATCCCTGGCTAGCCTTAAAGTCAGGAGGACCGTCAAGTTGATTGTTGAACTGAAGTGCCTTTTCACACAACAGAGAACCAGAGATAGGTTCCCTTTTGCTTCTTCTTTGCACAAACCATATATACAAAGCCTCTTCCAATTTCACATCTTTCGCATTTCTCATGGTTTTACGTTTCTTCGACCCATTTTCACTATCAAATTTCGATGCAAAACTCATAATTTTATCCTTGTTACTTTTGATGTCATAGACGGTAGCTTTCCCAACATTGAAAATCCTCGCAAGTGAAGACACAGTTTCACCTTGTCCTAGTCTCTTGATAATTTCTGTTTTCGTCTCAATTGACAAAACATTGCGGTTCCTTTTATATGCTTTAGGCCTACTGGAAGATGCCATATCGCACAGAGAAATACTTGTACACCAAAATTATTCTGCTGTAGTAGCAGACACAATTATTTTAAGTTGAACTGTCTGTTTAGCCAGTGTTCTACCTAGAACGCACACGTACACTGGATTGGTAAACCAGATATTAACTGACTTTATGGTCTAACTGACTTCCTGTACGTAAGCGACCGACCATTAGCCATCTCATTCTCTACAAATTGTTTGCACACATTTGAAGTTTGCCGCATCAAAAGATTCAGAATTTTAGTCTAACGTGACTGTGGCATCTGATTTTTTTTTTTTCTGGAAAAAGTGTTTGGATAATTGGATGTTCGGATAATTGGGGTTCGGATAAATGGAGTTCTACTGTATACACACAACAGAAATGGAATCCAGTGGACTCTGATTAAGCAGTTAGATGATCTGAATTTTGCTGATGACTTGGCTCTTCTGTCCCATAACCGTAATCAGATGCAGGACAAATTGAAAACACTCGATGAGAGGTCACAGCAATAGGGTCTGAAAATATACAGGGAAAAGACAAAATTATGAGAATAAATGCAGGTAATGATAGGATTGAACTTGAAGAAACACCAATACAAGATGTAGAATCGTACACATATCTTAGCTATATAGACAAAGTTGGAGAGACAGACAGTGATATCAAAATAAGAATACAAAAAGCAAGAGGAGCTTTTATTGCACTGGGAAATATATGGAGATCAAGAGAAATCGGATCCAACACGAAAATAAGAATCTTCAACTCAAATGTGAAGTCAGTCCTATTGTATGGCTCTAAGACATGGAGAACAACAAAGACAACAACCAAAAAGCTACAGACTTTCATAAATCGGTGCTTGCGTAGATTAGAGGGATTAAAATGGTATGACAAGGTTACCAACGTGGAACTGAGGACAAGAACTAGACAAGTGCTAGTGGAACAGGAGATGAGAAGAAGACGATGGCGATGGATAAGACACACACTGAGGAAACCTGTAGATAGCATTACAAGGCAGTCCTTGTTCTAGAAACCCCAGGGCAAGAGAGGCAAAGGTAGACAAAGAAGCACTCGGAGAAGAGAGCTGGAAACAGAGGTGAAAATGATGAGGAGAACGTGTGAAAGAACTTGAGATGATGGCACGTGACAGGAGGACTTGGCATGTGTTTGTTGAAGGCATATGCTCCTTTGGTAGTGGAGGGTTATGAATATATATATATACAGTACTTTGCAAAAAAATGGCAGTCATATTGCTCAGCTAAATATGCTGAAATCTAATTAAATATGCATGTTCTGCCCCAAATTTACACTCCACTCAAGTGAGCAAACACTACCAAAAGTAAAAAAAAATTAGCGTAGAGTAAAGTCCCTTGATAATAGAGCAGACGACAATTTCTAATGCTAGTGGCAGAAAATGGATACAAAGACAAAGTGTATGTTAATTTCACAGCTTTGGAATGAAGGAAATCAAACATGTTCCAACATTTCTAAAACCTTGAACATTCCTGAGCGGACTGTCTACAGAGTTGTGAGTAAATTAAAAGCAGGTAATGGAATCGAGCGAAAAGAAGGTAGTGGGGGGTTAAGAATTTTGGACACAAAGGACCATCGGCGTCTCGCCCAAATCGTTCGGGCTGGGCCAATGAAGAGTGTAGAAAACATACGGCAGCGCATGATCGATTTGGGAAACCCAGAAGTATCTAATGCTACTGTCAACCGGGAGCTACACAGGATGAATTACACAAAAAAGCGGGTAATTTCGTCACCATTTCTCACAGAGACTCACAAACAGATGCACTTGAACTGGTGCCACGAACACCAACATTTGTCATGGGACAATGTGATTTTGTCAGATGAATGTTCTGTTTGGTCTTATCCTGCTCAAATAAATATTTGGATGAAAGACTCTGTAACGCCTGTGTACCAGCGACCGAAACATACCCATAAATTCCATCTTTGGGGAGGGGTGGCAGCAAGAGGTGCCACCCCACTGTGTGTTTTCACAGGAATTCTTACGAAAGAAAGGTACATCGACATACTAGAGGGACACCTTCTGCCATTTATGCAGGTCATGTACCCCGATGGGTGCACATTTCAACATGACAATGACCCAAAACATACAGCTCATACCACCAAAGCATGGCTGCAAGAGAAGAATATGATAGTGCTGAAGTGGCCCAGCAACAGTCCCGACCTAAACCCAATTGAAAACGTTTGGGCACTACTCAAGAATCATTTAAAAAAGAGTGGACTCAGAGACGTTGAACAATTGAAGAAGGTAGCTGAAAAATACTGGGACAGTCTGACTCACAATTACCTACAAACACTTGCGGGAAGTATGCCTCGCCGCATTCAGGTTTGCCTTGCTGGAGAAGGCAACATTATATTGTACTGAAACCACTGTTAATAGATAGGGGAGATACCAATCTTCCTCTGGACATACAGTTTTTATTATTATTTGCTTCTATGAGTGTGCTGCGTTGCGAAAATATGACTGCCATTTTTTTTGCAAAGTACTGTATATATATATATATATATTCATAACCCTTACTTACTTACTTAGTCGTTCCCCTTCTACCGTGAGGTGTAGAGGTTATATTCATAACCCTCCACTACCAAAGGAGCATAGGCCTCCAACAAACACATGCCAAGTCCTCCTGTCACGTGCCATCATCTCAAGTTCTTTCACACGTTCTCTATTGGTAGTGGAGGGTTATATATATATATATATATCGGGAGCCGCGCTGGTGTAATGGCTTCGGCGTTGTACTGGCAACCAGGTGTTCATGGTTCAAACCCGGGCGTCGGCGTTTGAAGAAATGTTTACGGCCGGAAATTTGACTGAATAGCCTGAACGGCTCCTGTGATAAACCCTCTGTGGATGGGAAGGAGCGAAGCTCCTGACCGGGTTGGAAGGAAAGTCCTCAGGTTCCCCAGCCTCGCAATGACATATCATTGGGCCGAAGGGCTGAAAGCCCAAGTGCCGCTGGTTAAGAAAAAAAAAAAAAAAAAAAAAATATATATATATATATATATATATATATATATATATATATATATATATATATATATATATATATATATATATATATATATATATATATATATATATATATATATATATATATATATATACACACATATATTTACCTCTAAACAGAGCTATACCATTATAAGAAGAAATTCGCTGAACAGCTGGGGGCTTGAAAGGGCTAAAAAACATTGCTTACACAAAAGGCGACGGACATATGTAAGTTAAAAAATGTACAGCGCAAAGCAGCATTGTTCTTGACCTGAATTATCTTGTGGAAACTCCTGTACGGTAGAAGCGTCATTAACCTTCTATCTACATCTCTGCCAAGAGTAATCTTGTGCAAAGGTAGACACCATTGACGACCCATTTAAATACTCTTGAGTTTTGGGCACTGTTGGACCACTACTGCAAAGCAGGGAAGGCAAACCGTCACAGAAATTACCACTGGAGAAATAATGCCGTCATCAGGACATACAGCAGACAGAACAGACCATAATTTATTGCTATGATTTTGGTAGGTCAATTTTTCGTTTTAAATTGAAATGTAAATTTAGACACGCAGTAAAACAAAACGATGTAATTGTATTGTAGCGTGTTGTAAATGTATTGTAGCGTGTTGTAAATGTATTGTAGCGTGTTGTAAATGTATTGTAGCGTGTTGTAAATGTATTGTAGCGTGTTGTAAATGTATTGTAGCGTGTTGTAAATGAATGAAGACACTTATCATAAAATAGGAACTCAAAACGCAGAACATAATCTTCTTCTTCGTACACTCTCAAACATCTACTTGAATATTTCCGAAGAAAGCAGTGGTTGCTTGAGGATATCTGTATCTCCATAGAGTTTTTCTAGGAATGGTACGGACGATGGCCATATCTGTTGTCTTTGTTCCTCATATATTGGGCATCGTTGAAGCAGATATTCAGCAGTCATTTTACCTGTTCCACAGTTACACTCATCGGTAGTTCCTATCTTTAGCTTGTTGAATAGATGAATTCGCAATCTGTTGTGACCTATGCGTAGTCTGAAAATTATCACTTGTTCTCTTCTGCAGAGCTGGTAATATGCATCATTTTGTGTGTGCCTTTCGTACTCTGCATCCCATTTATTCCTGTATTTGATTCTGATAAAACTCTTTGCCTCTTCTAAAGCTAATAAATATTACAAACACATGAAGGTATGTTTTCAGGCACTCGTGAGAAATATGCATGTAATATGCTTGTAATATGCTTGTAATATGCTTGTAATATGCTTGTAATATGCTTGTATCAGGCTGATGTAGCGTTCCACTTTCCTTTGCCAATCTGTCAGACTCTTTATTGCCGGGGATGTTACAGTGAGATGAGATTCATTGAATCACAACTCTTTTGAATCGTGGATATGATTTGTGAAGTACTACTCTTAGGTCATCCAGGTCTTCATTATTTTTGTCCCTCAGCGTTGCAATTACTGAACGTAATCAACACATAATGAATAATATTGTAATTGATACACAAATGAAGATGACAAGATGAATGCTTGTTGTCAAGAACTGGTTGTAGATTGTATGTCACGACTTATGCTCCGTTTGGAGCTAGATGTGTTTATGTAAGTTGTGAGTTGAAATGAGTTAATGTTAAGCTGGTTTGTGCTCACGAATGGTATTAGTAGCATTCGAGTAGTTTTGTTAAGTTCATGTGTGTGACTGAGCTGTTATGAGCAAAAGGACTGGTCAGGGATGAAAATGGTCAAGAGTTGTAGCAGGCAGTTGAGAGAGACTCGAGCGAGGGAAGGTTACGTTGAGTGAGAGCGGCGAAGTGTATTATGGAAATAGAGCAAGATATAGTGAGTTTTTGCCATGCGAACATTGTTTCGATGATGTACATCAGTGGTGGCCACGCTAAGGTTGGCCGGGGGCCAGATTATGGTAAAGGGTAACACCAGAGGGCCAGACCTATAAAATCCTTAAAAAATAATGTTCTGAGATTTAGTTTTACATATACTGTATAATGAACCACGTAAAGAAAGCAACGGCAAACTACTGTACTGCACATCTGCCAAGACATGTATACCAGTCTTCGGACTGAAATTACTGTAAAAAAAAATATAATGAATCTGTTGTTTTAATTTGTTTTGTAATTTGTAATATGACATGTAATTATTTATTTCAAACATACATTTGTGTGTTATTTCATTGTGAAGAGTGTGGCTTATCAAAACTTTTCACCAGCGATTTGAATTCTACTTCCATTTGTGACGTAGCAATTCTGAGAACATGGGATAATACAGAGTCAGTTAATCTGTTTCTGATCTTGGATTTGATAAGCTTTATGGCAGAAAATGTTGTCTCACAAAGATATATGCTACCAAATATAGAGCACACTTTTAGGGCCTATTTTCTCAGAAGTGGGTAACGTTCCTTTGGTAGTAATTTCCACAAATCAGCTCCAGTTGCTTCTGTTGTGTTGATGAATGGGTTACATTGAAGTTCACATAACTGTAATTGTAGTTCTGCTGGCTGAGACTCCACTGTGCACTTGAATGGGTTGTTAAAAAGTTCCATTTGTAGACGAAACATCTCAAAATCTTGAAATCGACGATCAAACTCAGAAATCAGCTGTTCAATGTCATCTGTGTACCTCCTGAAGTTAACACTCTCTTTCTCAGACAGCTGTTTACAACAAGGAAAATGAAACAGGTCATTCTTTTGCAAAGACAGACTAAATAGGCTCAGTTTCTTTTTGAAGCCATCAACATAGCCATTCATTTGAATAATTGTTTGTCTTTTTCCTTGTAACTCCAAATTCAGTACATTCAAATGTTGTGTTATATCTGTGAGAAATAACAAGTGCTGAATGAAATGAATATCTTTGAGTTTATTTTGAAGATCAATTGAACATGGTAAGTTGTCTCGCAGGAAGTCAAATATTTCATCCTTCAGTTCACAAAATCTTATTAAACATTTTCCTCGACTAAGCCATCTCACCTCAGCATGAAGCAGGAGATCACCGTAAACAGAATCCACTTCTTCTAAAAATGCAAGGAACATCCTGTGAGTTAGAGAGCTGTGTCCTCCTCTGATCAAATTCGTTATTTTCACTACAGTAGCCATAGTGTCATTTAGGTTTATGGATTTTGCACAAAGGGCCTCTTGGTGAACTATGCAATGTAATGTAGGCACGTCAATTTTATTTTGCTTCAAAAGTCCAACACAACCAGTATTTTTCCCAACCATAGCCTTGCAACCATCGGTACACACAGCAGACAATTTTTCAAACCCACCATATTCTTCCGTGGCATTTTGAACTGCAGAAAATATGTCATCCCCTTTACTTGTACCATGCAAAGAGCAAACTTTCAGTAATTCTTCAGAAACAGTAAAGTCTTCCTGGATCACTTTAACAAAAATAAGAAGCTGGCTAGTGTCTGTGATGTCTGTACTTTCATCAATCGCCAGTGAAAAGTATGGACAATTTTCAATTAAAGATTTCAAGTTCTGGGACAAATGAAAACTAATATCTTCTGTTCTCCTAGCTACGGTTTCTTTTGAAAGAGGTACATTTTGAAATTCTGTTACTACTTTTTCTTCATTGAACTCTTCTGCCATTTGAACTGCACACTTTTTCACAAACTCTCCATCAGTAAACGGCTTTTTTGCTTTTGCAAGCTCATAGGACGCCATGAGCGATGATTCCTGAATCTTATTTACATGACTAAATATACTCTTTTGCTGATTCAGTTTTTTCTTCAGTTGTTCAATCACAAGCTTTCTCGAGACTCGCTGCTATGCTCGTCGCTGTTTTTCTGATGATTTGTGATGTAGTGACGTTTCAAGTTATATTCCTTCACTACGGCTAACACTTGGGCGCAAACTAAGCAATGAGGTTTATTATCCTTATTGAGAATGAACAAATAATCGAACTCACATTCTGGTTTAAATGCGCAATTTTCACTGTCCACTTTTCTATACTTAGAAAACATTTTTACAAATGCAAACTCTTATACATGAAAATGTGCACAACCGATACAAGCCCAGAAGTGTCACTGGCTGATTTATACTTAACACACTTCACAAGACCAACTGTGCACCTCAACTCCTTCCTATAGAAATGTACCTACCATCCACCCCCACTCCCACGATCACTTTCCCATACCGACATACCGATGCTAAAGACAAAGCAACATCATTGGATCTCAGAGACTTCCGACCACAGAAAAGATCTGTCATTGCTTTCAGTTTCTCATTATCAAAGTAGGTACAGACACTGTCTTCGTCTGTCCACGTGCACGATCAGAGATTTAACGTTATCATTTCCGTTTTGTCGGCACTAACTAGTAGAGCTCTATTGGTATGATAGAGAGAGAGAGAGAGAGAGAGAGAGAGAGAGAGAGAGAGAGTGAGAGCGAGCGAGCGAGTTGGTGGTGTTGTGGGAGGTGGGGAGATGTTAATCGTACATTTTGGGTCTTTTTGGTTTTGTTTTTGGTGCCTGTGCGTGCTATTTTGTAATATTTTTTTTAGCACAGTGGTCGGAGTATACAGTAATTTTCAATCAACAATAATAGGCCGGCCAAAACAGGTTGGCGGGCCGGTCACAACTGGTTGGCGGGCCGGATCTGGCCCGCGGGCCGTAGTTTGGCCACCTCTGATGTACATGATGCATTGTAATATTCTTGTGATTCACGGCCAAAATGGCAGTCTGCTGATGTTATTTCTGTTGTGCTGAAGATTTGTGATATAAAGACATCGGATATCGTTCTTACGTGTTCGAGTCTATTGAGTTACTATTAGATGCGAATAACGAGCCACGTTTGTCGCTGTTTGTACTATCACAATGTATGTCATTGTACTAACACAGCTTATCACTTGACTCTATCTTAATCCAAAAACTGCCCATTAGAATGAGCTGTAATCTTGTCTTCTATCTTCATTTAAGTAACCCGCCAAAAAAAAAAGAAAAAAAAGATGAGAATAAATGTGCAACGCGCGCAATTTCCGTATTTTCCCTAAAAGCTGGAGAGACTGCCGAATTCGCGGCAAGTCTTTAACACTTCACTCAACTACAAGAGTATCTGCTGCGTAGTGTATATTGATGATCACAAATGATAAGGGACTTGGGTGTCATGTTAGACACCAAAATCTTTCCCAACCTCCCTGTGGTGAATTAACACCGGGGAGGTTATTGATGGTATATAAAAGAAAATATGTGTCTACAGCGTGAGGTCAAGCTATGTAAGACCCTGAGTCTAATAGTTGATAATGGTGTTGATGAGTTCTCAGGGGACCTAACGCTACCTCCCTCAGATCTCACGCTGTGCAATATTTTTATATCTATTGTGTGATGTTTGTTATATGGCTACGTGTCTAGGGTAATGCAAATGTAGTGATAAATGCCTGAAAACAATAAACACACTTTAACTCAATGAAAATTAAATCAACAAGACTGGGGTTAAAGTTATAATATTATCTTACAATTTTAATTTCCTGTACCGCAAATCTTTTGGGACAGGAATGTTTAAAACTTAAAATGAAGTGTGTTTTATGTACAGCATTAAATAAATATGAAGGACATCTTGTCCATAAATGTCACTACTTCAATGTTTATAGAATTTTATTCACTGCTGAAACAATACTGTTTTATGAAGTGTCACTACTTGGAAGGACTGGGTGTCTCATCATTTCACAAAACAGTTTATAGTAGCGTGTGGAGAATACAACGTGATGAATTGACATAAGCCCGCAATCTTATGGCTTATCTTGTGGTTCCTTTGAAGATATATGACTTGCTGGAAAATACACACTCGTTCACTACAGTTTTCTCTGGAGGCAGATAAGACTTCAACATTCAAGCAACCAGCATGTTGCCTCAAAACTCTGCAGCTCCAGGTTATGGCTCACTGGGTAATATATGACTCAACCCTGCAACAAGAGGAACAGTCCTCCCTAAGTACTCTAATAATGTATCTCCACCGCTAACAATTAAACATCATTAAACATGCTTTGTGATCAGACAAAAAGAGCTAACCAAAGTAGCTACAGTCCCTAATTTTAATTGTGACTGCTTTATACTCAGGGGGTATCTTCTTCTCCCCACATGGTTTCAACGCGCCTGTCACTTTAAACCTTCGTTATCTTCAGCTGGGATACACTCTTTTCTTTTCTCTCTCTCTCTCTAGTGATCTGTTAATTCTTTTCATATGAAATTATATTTATTTTTAAAGTTATGGGAACCTGAGGTATGCTGAAGGCTGCCAGTGGCTTCCTGGTCTTACAGTCGTAATATTTTATATATCCATTTTCCAACACAATGTACTTTCATTTCCTTCATAAGTCTACTTAGGCATGCCTGTGCTCCTAGTATGTCGCAAGCTTCCACAAAGGCAAATGTCGCACAACCAAATATTGTGGGCGCCCTATCTGGGTTTTCCTCTACATATTAATAATAATATACATACATCAATAATAGTGTTTATCTTACCGCAATCAATGAAATATTTCACAAGTATAAGGTTAACTAGCGATCAATGGCACAAGTTCAGATCGCCGACTCCCAAACTGCAAAGGCAATTGGTCACAAATTTGCTCTGCGTCTGCTCTTAACCCTTCTTGGAGGAAATATTTTTTCAAGTGGCACCTATGCTTAGTAAAGCGTTCGTTTATCCCCTCTCTCCCTAGACTAACCTCAACCAATCAGATCAAGTTAAGCCAATTTGACTTTCTTTTTAAAAAACGCGTTTAGCAAAAGTAACATCCGAAGATTTTCAAAGTTGAGCGGTTACCACTGTGTATGTCTGTCCGTCTTCAATTGTTTTTTCTACCATATCTCTGTTGTTATTGAAGCGATTTTAAAGATTGAAAGTGATTATTAACCGGACACTTGTCCTTTATCTAGCCAGTATGTTTTCATTTACTTCTTTATCCTAGTTTTCATCTTGGTACTTTTCTTTCTTTCTTTATTCAGAACAACTTACTTTTACTCTAAGGCAAGCTAACATATTATAAGGATTAATATGGTATTCTAATAACCAATATTATCGTTTCTGTCCTTTCCTTTCATTTATTCTTCTGTTAGAATGCAATGCGTTATCTACGTTTTTCTTGCCCCCTTTCTCTGCCCTGCACACAATTGGTTTGTTATTTTCAGTTTCACAATGCACAAGTTAGGTTAGATTTGTTCCATGCTAATTTCCCCCCCCCCCCCCCCCTCCTCTCTCTCTCTCGCCCGTTCTTAGAAACGAAACAACGCGTTGGCCAGCTGCCAAACTGTGTAATGGTCGTTTTAAATATTAGGACGGGTAACGAACAAGCCTGTTTTAGGGGTGGGTATCATACGCTTGGCATTAGTGAATTCAAATCTTGGACAAGCGATGGCCTCGGGCAAAAAATTTCAAACATGTTGTAGTTATTTATAGTTACAACCTGTCTCTAAATAATAGGGCGGGTGTCTATGCGGTTTCTGGGGGATAGGTACCCTCTTCCAACTTATGGTAAAAAAAATAAAGGAGTGTCCAATTCTAAGCTGAAAGTTTGACCTTTGTCCTTAACATTTTCAAATATAATAGTGGGGTTAAAAGTTGTACAACTACGTTACTAGATTTCGAATTGAGCGAGAGGGGTAATACGGAGTGACCCCATCACACTCCCCCGCTTTGTTAACAACATAGAAGATGTGAGAGATTGAATTTTTGTTTTTTTGGAACAGGGCAGGGCGCACACACACATATTCTAAATTTTACATTTTTGATTTACACTATTTGGATTGATTCTAGGAGGGGGGAAATGATATCATGTTTAGATTTTTTTTATTTTTATTTTCTTGATGAGAAATAACTTGTTCAACCTCAGATGGGTTATATATATATATATATATATGTATATATATATATATATGTATATATATATGTATATATATATATATATATATATATATATATATATATATATATATATATATATATATATATATATATATATATATATATATATATATATATATATATATATATATATATATATATATATCTATATTGTTTTTAATTATGAATAATTGCCGATACGCCGATCTGTCAAATCATTGTCAAAAGGGCAAATAAAAATTAACCCATGTAAAAAAAAATAAAGTTAAAACAACACAAAACAATCGGAAGTCAAAATTAGTATCTTGAATTAGTCACACAATATACCAAAATTATAACCCATTAGAGGTTGAACGGGATTAACAAGAAAAAAGAAAAACAAAATTCGAGTGATATCTCTGAAATTGTTTCTGCACGCCTAGTATTCGCAAATAGTGTATTGCTATTGTTGATCTCAGTCGTTGTCACTGCACTCCGGGCAAACCCTTAGGTGCTCAGTCTCCTTCAGCAAATATCGATGGTATGAATGCTAAATGTTCCTGTTGCGGGATGGTTGAATACACGCCGGATGCATCCTCTCATGCGCCCATCCCTGCTGGCTTTACGTTTGATGCCAAATTCCAGCAATCTTAGCTTTGATTCATCGATTGCAGTGTCATTCTCTAACAGGCGATCATTAATTGCCCTCAGTATCTCTCCCTTATCCATACCCAATGCATTTTCTATGGGTGCTCTTGAAGTTAGCCTGACAGCTTTTTCATTGCTGCGAACCCTGCCTGACCAGGACAGGAGATCCACACCAGTTTCTGCATTTTCAAGGCTTCAATTGAGGTTTTCCATTCATGCCGGAGTCATCCACTTTGGACCTTCCGAAACGTGGATTGTGAGTCTGATAGAATAACTGGCCTTGCTAATGAAGTTTCAAACAACCACCTTAAGGATGCAGTAGCTGCCTTTACCTCCATTCTCAGGATGATGATGACTTGCTGGTAGTCTATTGTCATCTGACTTACTCTACTTTTCCCTGTTGAATATATTTTCATCAGTGCTCCGATCTCCTCCCTTAGATCACACAAGTAGCATTTCAGCACACTGGACGAACTCCGTAGCACCGGCGAGAATCCCAATGTGTGTATATAGGAATCACACATTCTGTCACGGAATTGCCTCCCCTGCTTTGCAGTAGTGGTCCAACAGTGGCCAAAACTCAAGAGTATCTAATATGGGCCTTCAAAGATGTCTGCCTTTGCACAAGGTTACTCTTGGCAGAGTTGTAGTGTGGCCGTCAGCTCACAGTACCACACAGAAGTCCCAGTAGTCAGTCGTTCTTTTATTTTGGCAGTATTCTACTAGGAGGCTGATAGGCTTACCCAGTAGTAATTACTAATACTTTGTCTGTCGTCCAAGTTAAGAGATATTGGACAATCCCTCCAGAGATGTTTATTCTTGGTCGAAGATTTTATTACAGATTCTTTCAGTTCCTTCTAAGATGTTAGGTAGTGTGAGTTGTAGTGGTAAAATAATTGCCAACATATATTTCTTCAACCGAAGTAAGCAAGTCAACTGCATGGGGATCCATTTAAAAATATTTATTAACAAAATAGAACATCCAAGATCAACGTCAGTTCAATAACAGTTTTTAGACTTCTTCCAAAAACGTGGTCTGCGTGTATTTTCAATTTTCCATCTCTTATCTCAAGAGAAATCAGAGGCACATCTCCAATCCAACCTGCAAGTCTGGAAGGAAGAGCTGGAGAAGAGAGGGATGGTCATAAGCAGCTCAAAAACAAAATTCATGGTGATATCACGAGAAGAAGACATCAGATTAAGCTGGGAGAACAGGTCCTGGAGCAGGTCGACCACTTTAAATACCTCGGAGCTATTATAGACCGAAAGGGAGGCATCAAAGAAGAGTTGGCCACTCGAAAAGCAGCAGCTGGGAGACTTTTTCAGGCCATAAATCGAGGATTCCTCAGCAAGAGAGAGGTTGGTAAGAAAACGAAGATGGCTGTATACCGCTCCACCTATGTCCCAGTCTTGACATATGGATGCGAGTCATGGGCAATGACTACAACCCATAAAAGCCAGATCCAAACCTCAGAAGTGAGGTATCTGAGGAAGGTGGTTGAAGTAACAAGAAGAGACATGGTACGCAACCAGACGATACGTCAAGGCCTTAAATCCTACCCCCTGCAGACCCACGTAGAACAGTCCCAATTAAGATGGTTTGGCCATGTCTGCAGAATGGGAGAAGATCGGATACCACGACAAGCATGGGAAACAAAGAGCCAAGGATCCAGACCCTGAGGACGACCCAGAGTCCCCTGGGACGACAACATTAGACAATCTTTGAAGGACCGAGGACTAGAATGGAACCAGGCCAGGAGGAAGACAGCCGATAGGATAGTCTGGCGCACTCTCTTCCAAACCTCTACACCTCACGGTAGAAGGGGAACGACTAAGTAAGTAAGTAAGTAAGTATCTCAAGAGAATAGGGTACATAAATTCCTTGACAGGATTCTGACTTCTCTTTATTATCTATTTCTTTTTTGGGCGCAATTGAGAGAGAGGCTTCTACCTTCTTTTCTGTCTCTAGTAACTGTTGTTTAGGGTTAGTCCTTATTCCGCCTAGGCCGGTCCCAAGCCCGGCTGAAAAAGGAGGAGGGCGGCCTGAATGGAGGCCGTAAGGAGGCAGCCCCTCCACCATGCAAAGGCACAACAGGCCAATCACCTGTTTGCTTTAAATCATGATTACGAGAACTACAAGAGAGAAAACCGGACTGGTTCTAAAGGCGACGAACTGGAACGGACTACGGACTACGACTTATGGAACTTGGAACACAAGAAGTATAAATGGGAAAGAACAGGAGATGGTGGAAGAGATGAGGAACGCAAAACTAGAAATCCTGCCTATAACGGAAACAAAGAAAAAAGGACAAGGAGTCATGGATTTCGATGGTAACACGCTGCTCTATAGTGGTTTACTCACATCTGAAAGAGCTAAAGGAGGCGTGGGTTGCATTGTGGCCAAAAACCAAAAAGATAGTATCAAGGGATGGAACTTTGTCTCGGAGCGCATTATGGTTGTAAAACTAAAAGAAGGAGAAACCATAGTCAACCTGGTCATAGTGTATGAACGAACGAACAAACTTTATTTTCAAAGGGTTTAGAATTGGGCACGCAGGCCCGTCTAACATTCTGCCCTTCCTTTCTCTCGTCTTCCATACTGAATCCATTTATTCTCACATGTATCTTAAATAATACTTAAATAATAAAATAACAATAAAATCAATAAAATAAAATCTCAACATTGTAACAGTACAATAACAGTTACACAGATTTACAGTACCTTATCATAATTAATACTAAACAGGACAAAATTATCTTTAAAACCTTCATATGATGTTATGTAATTACCTCGTATTTAAGAACATAACTAAATTAGGGTGGCATATAATCTGCACTCATGATGTATTTGAAAAGTCTGTGAGTGAATGAATATGGACTAAGCGTGTTTTTAAGTCGTGTGGAAGATTATTTCACAGATGAGCAGCAGAAAAAGCTAAACTTTTCTTGAATATGTCGAGCCTAGGCTTGGGCATGTGTAATTTATTTAAGCGTTGACTGCGTCTTCCACTGTATTTGAAAATAGGCCACAGATACGTTGGAGCATTCTGTGATAAGATTTTGTGAATAAATTTGGCTTTGTTGAAGAGAAGGCGCTTTCTTGGTGGTAATATGTTAACATATGTATATGGGCCTACACTCTGTGTGAGGTTTTTGTCTGAAATTAGGCGCACTGCACGTTTTTGTAATGAATAGAGTCTTTTAGTCTTGGACATGGTGCAGCCATCCCAAATTGTGGAACAATAGTCTAGATGTGTTTGTATTTGGGACTTATAGAACATTTTTTGTCTAGGAAATGTTTGATTTTAGCTAACTGGTAAACTTTTATGAGTCCTAGTGTTTTATTTTCATTTACATTTTCAATTAAAGAGGTTCCAATGTAGAGCTGAAGTGTTGTTTTCTGTGAGTTTTGTAATTTTTGTCTAGTTGATATTATCATACATTTTGTTTTAATGATATTTATTTGCATGCAATTTTCAATGCTCCACTTAATAAGATTGTCTGTGTCGCTTTGTAATAATCTTTCTAGCGTGTTGCAACTTTTATCACTAGTATAAATGGTACAGTCATTGGCAAATAGGTAGCAGGATGCGTGCTTGATGTGTAATGGAAGGTCATTTATGTAAATTGAAAAAAGTAGAGGGCCAAGAATAGAACCCCGAGGAACACCGGTGTCAATAATAGTTGGGCTTGACAAGGAGTTATTGTACCACACTACTTTAAAATTAACTTTCATTGTTTCTAATTTTCTTATTAAAACAGCGTGATCTAACATGTCAAATGCTTTCCTAAAGTCTACAAATATTGCTCCACATATGTTATCGTTATTGATGTTTAGGTGCAAGTTGTCTATCATCTTAGTTAGAGATGTGTGGCATGAATGCTTTTGTCTAAACCCTGACTGACTGTCAATTAGCAAGTCATTACTAACTAGGTACTGTAGTTTTGCTTTATGTATGTGTTTTTCTAGTGGTTTAGAAAGCAATGATAAAAGAGAAATTGGTCTATAGTTACCAAGGTTACTGTTATCTGACGAGCCAGGTTTGAAAAGAGGATATACTTTGGCAATCTTAAAGGCCGAAGGAAAATAACTTTTAGCGATACATTGATTATATATATATAAGTTAGTGAATCACTAATAGCTGGTGCGGCGTAACGCAGTATTCGATTACTAATTTCGTCAAGCCCTGATGAGCTATTATCTTTAAGGCCAATTAGATAGTTATACACTTCATTAACTGTCATAAAAGGAATGTCGGGTGGAACTGATTTTGTACATTTGTTCTCACAGAGTGCTGAAAGTTTGTCTAAGTCTTTAGAGGAAGGTGGTATTGTGGATTTCAGACTGTTTATTTCTGCTTGAAAGTGATTGCTGAAGTCTGTGCAAGTAAATGAAGTGTTGGAAGAGAATGAGTCTGGTGCATTACGTTTTTTCGCTAAGGTGTTAATTGCCTTCCATATTTCCTTACTATTTGATTTGCTCTGAACCATACTTCTAAAGTGATTTTTCTTTTCTTTGCGAATTAAATATTGAACCTTGTTCCTGTATACCCTGTATGTGTTGAGGTCCTTAGTTTTGTGCGCTTGATCTCTCTGCCTCATAGCCTCCAAAACTTCCTGCGTGATCCACGGAGATTTTAATTGTCATTTGAAGCGAATTTCCTTAGCTGGTACGTGCGTGTCAAAAACACTAAAAAATTTTGTCCAGTATGCAATAGCGTCATCCGGATCAGGAAGTTGGTAAACATGGGCGAGAGGTGCAGTTAGCCAGTGTTTGAAACTTCTAAATTTAATACTTACATGTTTATTTTTGGGAACTTTACATTTATTCTTTGACCATGTACAGCATACAGGATAGTGGTCACTCATTGCAATATTAGGGACAGAGCATTCTATGATGTTTTCTGTGCAACTTAAGTAGATGTGGTCGATTAGTGTGGATGATGCATGTGTAACTCTTGTAAGCTGGTTAACTATTTGTTTTAAGTAGTACGAAAGTATTTAATTTTTCCATGTTAGATTTGAATTGTGTGCATCGATATTGAAATCACCAAGAAGGCCAACCTCCTTGACTGTGGCAAATACATTGTCCATCATTATTGTGAAATCTTCGTACCAGATAGGTCCTGCACTAGGATTTCGATAAAGATATCCCACCAGAAATGGGCCCTGATTTGGTTGCTTTATTTCCAACCATACACATTCTATCTCTGCTGTCTCTAAGTCGTTTCTGCGGCGAAAATTAAGGGAAGTGGAAATATAAACTGTTATACCTGTCTCTTGTTTTTTGCTTGCGTCTCGCCGAACAGTTTTATAACCATTTAACGCAATGTCATCGTCTGTTATTCTTTCATTTAGGCGACTTTCTGAAAGTCCAAAAATGTGAAAATTCTTATTTAGAATGTGTGTAAAAGTTCGGGGAGTTTACCTAGAAGATGGTAAATATTCAGATGACCAAGTCGTAGACCATCCTTGTGAAGCCATGGTACATAATTACCAGCCATGTTTGTATAGTTTTTTTTTTTTTTCCTCTTACGCCCGCTAATACTCTAGGCGAAATCTCAGGTTATTGGTAATGTCTAACCTGACATTGATTTTACGTGAGTATCCCTTTTTTCTTATACAGAGACAGGTGTCCCTCGCCATTCAGGCAGATACTCGCCGATTTCGGAGGTACCCATTAGAGCTGGGTCGGCTCAGGAGCCGCCAATCCCTGGTCGACGACACTCCTTCAAATGTACTCGCCAGGTCTCGAGTTAATCCAGTCCAATTCCCGGTCGACGAAAAATCCTCAAATGCCGTCGCCCGGGTTTGATCCTGAATCACCCGGTCGCCAGAGCGGTGTTGTAACCACTACGCTAGCGCGGCTCCCTTTTGTATAGTTAAAAAAGAAATATATATTTTTAAAAAAAATTACAAGTTAAAAAGCAGTTATGCACACAAAAAAGCACAAAGTATTTTTACGAATTAATACTTCACCAAGGAAGTGGAGTTCAAGGAATGAGAAATTGCAGGAAATACAATATTAAAATAATTAGTACAACTAATAAAAACAATTTCAACTGAGTATATGAAAATTGTCACAAAACAATCAGGCATACAACATATCACATCAGAACTGCTCAGCGCAAAAAATTGAAGTTAAACGAGAGATGGAAGAAATTAATAATTGTAACAATTCAGACAAGTAAACAACACTTCGCACCTTAACACTGTTAATTCTAGCAAATTAAAGCTACGCGTGATAACAAGAAATTGAAATTGTAACAAAATAAGCAATCAAAGAAAAATCTTAGAGGATATTAACCGATAAATTGAGAATGATCCGAACTAGTAAAAGTCCTGATTATTTTTACCGTTGTATTAAAATATCAACAAATGCTCAAAGAGTGAAGACTTTAGTCACAGAGATGTAGTGAGGCAAAGTGTTTGCTCGTCAATAACTGATGTCTCTGCCGGGCATATAATAGGGGTGACGTTGGGCAGACATCATTAATGCTTGTCTAAGTGACGCAGGGCTGAATTGCATCAGATAGACAAGTTCAGGGTTCCACTGAGGACGATGTAAAGAAATAGGGGAGGAAGCATGGCGATCTCTGATTTCTTCCGTCCTTGTTCTAGCGTTGGTAGGAGTATTCTGAGCCTGGGACATTGGAATATTGTTGACAGAGGTATCTGGGTGGGGCTGCCTTGTGACTAATGGGAGAAACATGGTATCATAAGATTTGGCTTCCTGGTTGAAAGTTGCTTTGTGATAGCTGGAAGGCTGTCTGCTTGCAATAGGTGTGCTTCTTTGAGGGGCAGGTTGGGTGTGTGATGTATTGTGATTATTGGTTGATGTCACAGTAGATATTTTAGCATTCTCTATGTAGGATGAGCTGTCTTGTTGCGTCCTTTCTGGATATTTTATGTTTTTGGCCAGGATGCTGCTTCCCAGTGTGGATGTGTGAATTTGATCTCTGTAGAGTCGTTTCTTAGGTGCTCATGAGTTAGATATAAAGAATGGAGTATTGTTGATGAAGTCGAGGCCGTTTTGTTTACAATAGTTCTGTAGTTTTGTGTTGTAAGTGTCCGCTATGCGATGTTGAAACCCATAGCATGGTGGTATGATTGATGAAATAAAGATGTAGGCTTTGGGAAATTTTTGTTTTACTGTAGTCACCAATCCTGAGGGGTTTAGGCTCTGCTCATGCATGATATCATTAATTCCTACGTGTATTGTTGTTTTTGTTATCTTGTGATTAATATCAAACTTATTAATTATGTCCAGTAGTCTTTTAATACCAGCCCCCGGCACTGTCATAACTGAAACGATGTCTTCTCTTGTAGTGGACATTCTTTCACAATAAATACCCTTCAAGAGGGAGTCACCAATTACAATATGTGTAACGTCACTGCGTATTTCTTCACTTTGTTTTCTATTAGATTTATGCTGCTGCCTTTTGTGGTGTTCTTTTTGTGGGCTGTCGTGATGGGTCTGAGATTTGTGAATTGGTTTTCGGACACTGGAACGTTGTCTGGTAAGGATGCTGATACTTGCTCATTTTCTGTTGAATAATCCTCAAGAACTTGAAATCTGTTGGTAATTTTGACTCCAATAGGATATGTTGTGTTTGTGAGTGTCTCTTCGTGTTGTTTGTGTACAGTTTGGTGGTGACCTTTTTGTTGATTTGGCGTATGTTTATTTATGGATTCTTCGCAATCTTCTACCATTGTTTGAGGATGATCTGATTGTCTTATCTTATAGAGTGAGAAGTCTCTCTGCACTTTGTCGATGATGTCTTTCATGCAAGAATTTTCTTCCCTCAGAGATACTATCTCACTTTTAAGAAGTTCGTTTTCGGCCTTGAGCGATGTCTGTATACTAGACATGAGATCACCAATTAAACTTCGTAAAGTGTCCTCCATATTTTGCATTAGCACAGGTAACTTCGTGGTGTCTTCTTTTTGTTGCTCAAGAGATACAGTTTCGGCTTTTCGTATATTTTCATGGTACATGAGGTATTCGATGGCCAACATAGGTTTACAAATTGTAGGGGTGTCTGTTATTTTATCGAATACTGCCGAAGGTAGAATATCTGATTCTGTGTAAGAAATTGTGTTGCAGCTGATGTTGAGGATGTCGTTGTCGGTAGTAAAGTCATTTATGCCTGGAATCGTAGTATCTACTGCCTAGTGGGGCATAGATACAACAGAATCCATTTTAGGGTTTTGTAACTCAACATCAGTTACAATTTTTGCAGATTCTTTTAATTCTACAAATTCTGTTTCTAACCATGATTCGATTGCTGCGGCAGTCCCCTGGGCCATTAATTTGTTCGTAGTGTGATAAAGGGGAACTTTGAGATGTGGTGTTGTTATAACATCTTCTACTAGTGCACCATTTATGTCTGTTTTTGACTCTACAAGTCCTGTTTCGTAGCATTTAATGACAATTATACGAAATGCGTCGTACAGAAAGGTGCTCTGGGATGTTATAGTTACACATTTTCCATTACTTGAGAGCTTCAAGGTTATACCGGACGCAGTTCTAAAACCTTTAAGTTTTATGTGAATAGCCCTCTCTTTGTTCAAAGAGTAGTTTTTATGGTTGTATGGGCTAAATGAGGATGAAAGAGCAGAGGTCAAGGAAGTATTCTTCAAGCTGCTTCATAGGACAGTGGATGACTGCCTAGATGAAATTATCATGCTCGGAGATTTCAATGCCAGAGTTGGAAATGACCATGCTAGATGGGGTGGAGTTATCGGAAGATATGGAGAAGATACTCTCAATGACAATGGAAAGCGACTCCTTAGATTCTGCAGTGAGCAGAATCTGATCATTACAAACACAAAGTTCCCCCATAAGCGCATACATGCATACACTAAATGTGAACCAACAAAGAATGAGAAGTCAGTGATCGATTATGCCATTGTTAGGAGGAGCTCATTCAAATATGTCCGTGATGCTAGAGTGTGGAGGGGGCCAGAGATTGGAAGTGATCATTACCTGCTTACAATCAAAAGAACAACTGAAAGAGTTGCTCTGCCCAGGAATTGCCCAACATCACGCAAGAAACTAAGTAAACGAATGGGAGAAATGAGCATTAAGACCTACAAGCTGAGAGAGCCAGAAATTAAGACCAGATATCAGGGACTTATTGCTGCAGCAGTGAGCAACACAGAAGAACAACCTGATGACTTGGAAACCCTCTGGCTTAAATTCAAGGACATCATAAAGACAGCTGCCGCAGAAGCATGTGGTGAAGTCCGACTTGGGAACAAGAGAAAGAGGATACCTTGGTGGACAGAGGAAGTCAAAGAGAAAAAAGAGAGAAGAAAATGGCATGGAAACAATACTTAGGAGCTAAAAACACAACAGGACAAATGGAGAAATATAAGGAATATGTGACACTCAGAACAGAAGCAAAGAACAAGGTGCTAGCAGCAAAACAGAAGCCCTGGGAAAAATGTGGAGAAAGATGCGCAAGAAAACCAGAAATTGTTCTATAAGACCCTAAAGAACATGCGGAAGGAAAAGCAATGCCCTCTCAAATTTGTAAAGGACAACCAAGTCAAATTTCTTACTGCCCCCAATGAAGTAATGGAAAGATGGTCAGAATATTTCTCAGAACTCCTTGATGGTGAGCAAGGTCAAGCATAAGAAATGATAACCACTAGCACAGAAGAAAAAACCAATGGTGGTAAAGATGACATAAAGATGGAAGAACTGAAAGCAGCACTGGAGAAAATCAAGTTGGACAAAGCAGTAGGGCATGAAAAATGGTTAAATACATGGGAGCATCAGGCGACCTATTACTCTTAAGGGTCCTACAGGCAGCGTGGTGCAGCAAGACCATACCAAAGGATTGGGAGATTGCCATCATAACACCAATTTTCAAAAAGGGTGACGATCGACAATGTGGAAACCATAGAGGCATATCCCTTCTCAGTGTCCTTAGTAAAATCTACTCTAGAATCCTGGAGCAGAGACTCCGACGCCTAGCTGAGCCACAATTGGATGAGGTCCAGTGCGGATTCCGAGCAAACCGAAGTACTCAAGACCTAGTCTTCATACTCAGACAGCTGAGTGAAAAGGCCCTTGAGTATAAGAGTGAGATCCATCTTTGTTTCATAGACCTGGAAAAGGCGATTGACAGGGTCCCTTGCAGCAAACTTTGGGACTGTTTGGCAAGGAAGAATATTCCAGCACACATGATTCATGCTATACAGAGCTTCTACAAGTCTTGCAGACATTATGTGAGGACGGAAAACCACAAGTCAGAAGAATTCAGGACCACCACTGGTGTAAGCCCAGGTGATATCCTGTCACCTTATCTGTTCATACTCCTCATGGACGATGTCATCAAGGCGTGTAAGGAGAGAACAAGAAAGTATTCAGTGGGGTACTGGAAGATGGGACAGGTCTGTATTCCAGAACTGGCATTTGCTGATGATGTTGCCCTGATTGCTAAATCAGAGGCACATCTCCAATCCAACCTGCAAGACTGGAAGGAAGAGCTGGAGAAGAGAGGGATGGTCATAAGCAGCTTTAAAACAAAATCCATCGTGATATCACGAGAAGAAAGAAGACATCAGATTAAGCTGGGAGAACAGGTCCTGGAGCAGGTCGACCACTTTAAATACCTTAGAGCTATTATAGACCGAAAGGGAGGCATCAAAGAAGAGTTGGCCACTCGAAAAGCAGCAGCTGGGAGACTTTTTCAGGCCATAAATCGAGGATTCCTCAGCAAGAGAGAGGTTGGTAAGAAAACAAGATGGCTGTATACCGCTCCACCTATGTCTCAGTCTTGACATATGGATGCGAATCATGGGCAATGACTACAACCCACAAAAGCCAGATCCAAACCTCAGAAATGAGGTATCTGAGGAAGGTGGTTGAAGTAACAAGAAGAGATATGGTCCGCAACAGACGATACGTCAATGCCTAAAATCCCACCCCCTGCAGACCCAAGTAGAACAGTCCCAACTAAGATGGTTCGGCTATGTCTGCAGAATGGGAGAAGATCGGCTACCACGACAATCATGGGAAAAAAAGAGCCAGGGATCCAGACCCCTAGGACGACCCAGAGTCCGCTAGGAGGACAAGATTAGACAATCTTTGAAGGATCGAGGACTAGAATGGAAACTGGCCAGGAGGAAGACAGCTGATAGGATAGTATGACTCTCTCTCTTCCAAACCACTACACCTCACGGTAGAAGGGGTACGACTAAGGAAGTAAGTAAGTAGTCCTTTCTAGTGACATTTGGATTTCGATGCATCAGATGAATATTTCCTGAAATATAACTAAGTCCATACGAGACGTACTTACAAGATATCAATACATTTGAGAATGCATAACTGCTTTTCTCTTACTAATGTAAAACACTTATGAAGGTTTCTTTTCTGAGGTCTTCAGTATACTTATAAGAAAGCCGATGTCACTGTAGTCCCGAGAGTAATCTCGAACACGGACCCTCCATCATAATCTACTAGCGACTGTCACCAACGGCTTTCTATCAGGAACTGTCCCTGAAATCGTGGATTTTAGCTGAGCTCGAAAATGTTGCGGGGACTTTCAATTGGTTATAAAAATCATAGCGAAATATTTCATTAGCTGTCTACGTATCATAAAATTTAACTACGCCTATGTAAATGAGATGACGTCAATCGTTGCTATGCAACACCCGCTATAAAAAGGCTGGCCATCTACGAAAATAGTTTAGTTTCAGTTTCGGTTTCTAAATATCTTTATGTTACTAAAAGTGTCTTTGTGAAACAAGTGCCAGCTCTAAGGATTTCTACTTTAGACTTATGTTTTGTTTATACTTATTCTAATAAGTTAGTTAGCACGAATAATGCTATCATAGTAGGCCATCCGGTCACAGTAGATAGACGGATAATGACGCTTCTATCCCAAGGGAGATGTCATAACATATTTCAGAAGTCAAGAAAAATGCTGGATTGGGCAGGGCAATTGTTAACTTTTATCTGATCGGCCGCCTTTTATGAAGAATTAAGCAATTATTAATTTCAGCTCGTCCAAGCCCCCACTCTGATTTACTCAATGGAATTCTTATTATACAGGTATAGCTCTGTTTAGAGTGTATTTAGTAACTTGACTGAGGCCACATGCAGTACATCCAAAATGATTAAATCGACGTTAAATTTGTATATTTCCAAATAACAAATTTAATAATCACTTAGATTTAACAAGGTTTTAAAATAATGAATAATGATTTATCAGACAATTTATCATCACTGTTGTAATGTAATGATGGTTTTACATAAGAAGTCACTTGGCAGCTTTTACGTTTGACTTAGGTGCAAATGGTAGGTTCTGCTCCCGTTGGGTTTTTGGGTTCTGTGCAGATAGGTCACTGAAGTTCTCGCGTCTCTGGTCAAGATTAAAGGCGCAGCACGATACAAGTAAAAACAGGGATTAACTGCAAAGCTGGTCCTGCGTCTCTAAGACCATCTGATAATGGTGTCTAATTCTACGTTAGTCCACTTCTCCTTCACTTTGTTCCAGCTATTTGTACCCGCGACAGGTACCACCAACTAGTATGGTAAAATAATACAAACAAAACACTCTCCTGAGTATTGCTTTTCCCGACACATACTTATGCGTTTCCATCTTCCTATTCCACCATCCCATCTACCTCAGAATTTACCCTCGATCAGAATTAAACGTAATCCCTCGAGAGAAAACTTTCTTTACATTTACATTGAATAGCTTTAGATTTACTTTACATTCAAATTACAAGATTGAAAGTATAGATAGAATATGTTTACATTTTTACATCTACACTGGTTGAAAGATGTTCACAATAAAGATTGAATATGTTTTCAGGTACATTTACACTGGTTGAAAAGCTTGACAACTTTCATTATTTTAAAGTGAATAGGTTTACATAGACATTCACGCCGCAGTTACACGCATATACGCTTTTACCTGGGCTATCGTATATCTGGATCTAATTGACAGCAATCCAAGCATGTGCCGCATCATCACAATATGAGTATCTCGGATGCAGCATAAGATTATACGCATCCTTTCGTTTTGAATGCGTTCCAGTCGTTCACATTGTGATATTGACAGTGTGAGTATTCCCAGGCCATATTCAATTACAGACAAGACCAGCTGATAATACAGGAGAAACAGCAGTCTCTGCTCCAGGTGCGGCAGCTATTGTTTTTAGGGCTGCTAGACCTCTCTTGCACTTCTGTATAGTGTGATCAACATGATGCTTATATGATAGCCCGCGATCGAATGTTACTCCAAGGTATTTCAATTTGTTCTGCCTTTCAATTTTCTGTCAACTGAGAGTAATGTCTATATGGAGTTATTCAAGGAGCACCAAACGCACACAAGCTTTGTTGCGATTGACATTGGAGCTGGTTTCGTCGCACCATCTAGAAACTGCTTGAAGTGTCTCATGTATGCTTTTAACCATTTAATTTCTATCTGAACCAGTCCGTAAATGAGCAAGTTATTGGCAAACGTTAATGTTCGTGTCAAACCTGTTGGTTGGATTGCAGCTATTTTTGCTGTATAGATGTTAAACAGCACCGGTGATAATTTAGAATCCTAGGCAAATGTGCATTGGTTCTGATGTCCATGTTCCCAAGCGAAATGCAAATGCGCTTTCCGTTAAGGCAGCTGCTATCCATCTTGTTAGCCATGGGTTTACACCATATTCCTTTACACAGTCCATCAAGGTTGCAAAGTCAACACTGTTGTAAGCATCCTCTAGGTCAATCGCCACAGCCACCGTTTCTTGTTTACCCTGGAAACGCTCATATACATCGTACGCGAATGTTCAAGCGTTACCCCGTGACACTTTTATTGGTCTATAACTGCCCAGGGTATCAGGGAGGATGTGTGCATTTTCAAGGTTGTCCATTAATTGTCTCGCCACTATCTTCTCAAGTAATTTGCCGTAGACATTCTGTAGTGTGATTCTTCTTCTTCTTCTTCTTCCTCGTTGTGGTAAAGTGGGATGATATTAATATTTATAGGGGACTTAGTGTACTGACTGAGATCAGCTGTGAAGGTATCTGTATCTAATTAGTGTGGTGTATTACAGATGACCTTACTTGCTACCACATTTATACCTCAGTCAGAATTATTCTGGAATATTGTGATGACTACGTTGAATGTCTAGGGTTATGAAAATGATGAAGTGTAAGTCACAACAACAACAGACAGATAAACAATTTAATTTATTCCACAACACTTTACAACACTGTGACACTCACACACATATAACACTCTATAAGACTATCTTAAATGAGTCAAGTGTAAAGTTTCAAATATATATGTAATAATTACTTTCAACAATAGATATCCTGATTCAACTACACAGTGAACCAGGAATCACAATCAAATGTAATCACAATTTATAAATATGATCTTTGTATTGACAGAATTTATTAGTATTATCCTATGTGTGTAAGTTGTGAAGTAGTACTATGAGGTAATACTGGTTTTGTTTTTCAAGCTAGATTGTTGTTTGTCATCATGACTTCCAGTGTTTGATTATCGTGGAAATAGTAT
This sequence comes from Oreohelix idahoensis, assembly GCA_024509875.1. Taxonomy (NCBI): domain Eukaryota; kingdom Metazoa; phylum Mollusca; class Gastropoda; order Stylommatophora; family Oreohelicidae; genus Oreohelix; species Oreohelix idahoensis. Next base: position 717,751 of record JAMPIV010005015.1, on the reverse strand, counting down.
TGGGAAAAGTTCACAGTTCCTGTCATTTGAAACCATTTATTGTCCCTCTGTGTTTAATATAATGTCAATTTTTGAGGGGGGGGGGCCACATAATGTTGAGCTGCTCTGGCCACAGAAGCTTATCTTTCGTGATGGCGACAGGAAAAGACTCCTCTGCTCGATTGCTTCACTGTGTTCTGGAGACACCTCACTGGTCGCTATCTGGACCAAGGAGTATGCTGTCAGCCTCTGGATTCAGCAAAACTCAGACCAGGTGCTGCTTCAATAACTTAGGACCACGGTCCCACAATTCATGGAAATAATACACAAATACGTTGACTGGCGATGAATATGGCACAAATTCTGATCTGCCTCTGTCCCAGGCTTTTATTTAGAAAAAATATAAGCTGGTTCTCAACGCACTGTTTCTGAGTAAGTTTATTTTAAAATGTGGCACTGAACTGACGCTCCTAATTGACTATATTGGCGGGTCTAACCAATCGGGCCATGTTTACACAGCTTTTCAAAAAAAGTACCCCTACTACCGTTTCCCCTAACAACAAAAAATTTGTATTTGTAGTCCGACTAATCGTGTTTCGCCTTACATTTACTTCTATCCAATCAAATAGGATTTAACATGGTGGCCTATTTCCCGTAAAATGGTGGTTTCAAAACATGCCACTGTGCGATTATTATTTGGTGTTGTCTGACACCCTCACTATTTTCGTTTGGCTATAATTTGTTAATTCCTAGACTATTTGCGTAACACTTAACATATTCTTTGTCAGCAAGTCCTAAGGAACCCAAATATATAAGTTTTAAGGGAGCTAAGTGGCGGCGTTCAAAATATGTATTTTCTTCTAGGATAGTCGTGCTGTTACCACCTCCTCACTTCCAAACTTTAGGGTGTCTGCTGTACTGTCAGACTAATGTCAGGATTTCAGACGTAAAACAGTATTGAGTCATGTTTCCTAATAAGCATTAACCAGGTTTTTTAAAACCTTACCGTGTATTGGTAGTGTTTTTTATCACTGTCGATTTGAAGAAAAAAAAGCTAGTGCTTCATGCCTTTCGCGTTAGGGGTGGCATTAATTGTATATCGCGAGACGCGTGTTAGTGTTGCCGGCGTTCCTGCTTTCAGCCCTCCATCTTTCTATCCTAATTCCATCTGTCTTTTCATCACGCAGTGTATAAAATGAAATTAATGCTAGTATTAATTTAGGTCATTAATCAGCTTGCGTATCTCAAGGTTTTCTAAGAAATACAGTACACGTTTTATTGTTTTGTGGAAACGCGTGTATGCTGCTGTAGGCTTTACTAGTAAACGTGCAAGCGTGAGAATATGCAGACGAAGCAGAAAAAGGGGGATCTCGAGTACAGTCATTGTGACAGCACTGTTCTTTACCATTCTTCTTTCCCTTTTATTGAATTTATGTGTTAGGCTTTACATTTACCTTTTAATTTATATATGTGGATTTAGAATGTTTCACAACAAATTCTCCCCTCTTAAAACAGACGTTATATGTCAGTCTATAATTCTATATACACATAGAGAAATTTATTATTATTTCTGGGGCTTACGGTGATTCTCATCACACGGATGGCGGCTTAAAAAATCCGCTCCCAGATTTGTCTTACCAGATATATACTCTATGCTAAACTCAAATGGCTGCATCAGTAATGACCATCTGAGTAACCTGGAATTTTCATGCCTAGCCTGCGCTAGAAACGACAAGGGTTTGTGATCCGTCTGCAACTTAAATGCCTTCCCATACAGATAAATATTGAATTTCTTTATCGCCCATATTACTGCAAGACATTCTTTTTCGCTAGTTGAGTAGTTGGTTTCAGCTTTATTCAACTTTCTGCTAGCATATGCCACTGGGCTTAATTCCCCATCCAATGCATCTGATTTCTGTAACAGGGTCGCACCTAACCCGATATTACTGGCATCCGTTCTTACAATGAATTCTTGACTTAAGTCAGGTAATTTCAAAATAGGTTTGCTTGTAAGCTTTTCCTTCAATTCCTGGTAAGCCAATTCACATTGTGATGTCCATGTAATTTGATCTGGATTTCCTTTACGTGTCAAATCAGTTAACGGTGCACATATGGAATTAAAGTTTTTGATATACTTTTGGTAGAAACCACATAATGAGACAAAGGATCTCACGTCTTTCTTGGTTTGTGGTCTCGGGGCTTTCTTTAGTTTCTCTAAATTCTTGGGGTCAGGGGTCATGTTTCCCTGATGGATTTTGTGTCCCAAAAATTCTAATTCTTTACATCCAACGCAACATTTGGTTGGTCGGGCTGTTAAATTCGCTTCTCTAAGTCGATTAAACAGCATGTTCAGAGAGTCAATGTGTTCCTCAAATGTTTCTGTTGCTATAAGGATATCATCCATGAAATTTGTAATGCATGGATTATTCAGAGGGTCCAATAATTTTCTCATCATTCTAGAGAAGACACTAGGCGCATTCCTCAATCCAAATGGCAATCTGTTAAACTCATAGTGTCCCTCTGAGGTACTAAAAGCTAGGTATGGTCTAACCTCAGGCTTTACTGGAATCTGATAGTATCCTTTACTCAGATCCACTTTTAAGAAATATTTAGCTTTATTTAGCCTGGCAAACAACTGGTTTGTATCCGGCAATGGATCCACCTGTCCTTCTGTAATAGCATTCAGTCTCCTGTAATCTATACAGAGTCTATGTTCTCCAGAGGGTTTCCTTAAGAGCACCACACTGGAACTATACGAAGATTCACTGTGTGAAATTATTCCCTCCTTCAACAAATAGTCTATCTCTTCCTTCAAAGTTTCCTCCTTAGCAAAAGGAATCGAATAGGGTTTCATACAGACAGGTGTGGGGTCTATCAGTTTCATATCATATTCCAATAAGTTTGTATGCCCCGGTCGGTCTGTTAACACCTCTGTATGATTATCTAGAACCTGTTGCACTCTCTCTTTCTGATTTTTAGTTAAATGTGTACTGATTTTCACCTGTGCTGCTGTCTCACAGGGGTGTAATGGATATTCAAATGATGAAAGTGGTTCCTTTTTCATCTCCATTGCAATGGACAAGGTCAACAAGTGTGTCTCTTCCTGATGTTCTCTTTCCAAATATTTCTTCAGGAGATTCACATGATAGATTTTTTCTTTCCCCTTCTTATCTATCTTATAATTGGTTCTAGACACCTTCTCTAGAACTGTATATGGACCTTGCCATCCAATTTGTAACTTATTCTGACTACCGGGGAGAAGAAGCAGTACCTTCTCTCCCACAGCCAAATCTCTGTCTTTAGCCTTCCTGTTGAAATAGGCAGCATGTTTCTTCCTGGCTTGTCTCAAATTTTCATTGGCAAGTTTCCAGCCAGTTTTTAAACGAGTGTTCAGCTCATTCACATATTGGTATGAGGATGTAATATTTTCCTCTGCCTTTTCATCAGTCCACGTTCTTAACAGCGTTACATATGGACCTTTAATTTTGTGGACCTCTTTGTCCAAGCACCGGTATGGTCTCTTCCACTCGAAGCGCTATAGTGATGATTTTTCTTCCCAGAATTATCATGCACAAAACGACCGCTACCAATTCTTCTCTTGGGGCTTTCTCCCCACTTAGAATTCTGGATGAGAGATTTCATCTCTACATCCTCTTCCTCCAGTTTATTTAAGTCCGATTGAGGGATTTTCGGCTTATCTTTTTGCACTCTCTGCATAGTGGCCATTTTAAAACAGTTAATTGAAGCTTGTCCGTGAAAAGGGGCTTCCCATTCCATTTGGTCCACTTTATCAAATTTATTTTTCTTTGTATTGTCAGGCCTAAGTTTGCCCCGTGGCGTGTCCAGGTCCTGATCAATGTTCCCACTTGTGGGTGTTCCCTCATGTGCTATGCTACACCTTTCTACAAAATTCTCAATGTCCCACCTTGCCTTGGGCCAATAATATTTGTGAGCCACCTTTTGGATGATGGTACCAATTTTCTCATGGTCCCCATCTTGTTTCACATGTAGGCTCCTTATTAATTCTGCCCTATATGCCTTTGGAAGAACCAACTGTCCGTGACCATTGGATCTAGTTCCGGCCTTCCTGTAAATCAACTTGTTTTTCATGTAAAAATCTCCCTTTCCTGGAGTTGTATGACAAGTTGACAATTTCCTGAAACAAGGCTTGAGGGTCTTATCCCCAGCCTGTGCCTTTCTCATCTCATCTGGAGTGGTATCTATCAGAATATCCGCCTCCTTTCTTGAGGTCGACCTGACCTGAAGGGTGGCCATAACTATAGGGTTCCTTCTGCAACGGTCAGTGTCATGATTGTTCATCTTACAATTTTTACACTATCTCTTTCCTTGGTTGAAAGATTTTCTTTCATCATATTTCCTTTCATCGAATTGTGGGGTTTTATTTTTATTGTCATACCGTGGCCTATCAAACTGGTGCTTACCTTTGTTTTGATCTCTAGGATCAAATTTATTAAAGTTCTGTGGTGCCTTAAAATTATCTACCTGTTTCTTTTTATTACCTGATACCTCTGCCTGAGCTGCTTGATACCTTTCAGCAACATTTAGCAACTCACCCAGCCTCTCTGCACCTTGTTCCATGAGAAACTTTCTCAGGTCTGGAGCCATGGACTCTCTTAATTGTTCTATAAGGATCATTTCCTTAAGACCTTGGGTTTTCCCCAGAGAAGTCCATTTCTCCAAGTATGTCTCTAACCGTGCAGAGAACTGGTGATAGGTTTCACCTGACAGTAGTTTAGCATTCCTAAATTTTTTTCTATAAAATTCTGCGTTCTTTTCATATCTTAACAAAAGAGCCTGCTTTAGCATGTCATAATTTTCTTGATCACCTCTGCTCATTTTGGCAAAAACTTCATAAGCTGCCCCACGAAGTCCTTGAGATAACTTTAAGCTCCACCTTTCTCTCTCTAACCCATACGTGGTAGCTAATAGTTCATATCTATTTAGATAGCTCTCAATATCATCGTCTTTCTCAACAAAATGATCTAAATGAAAATTCATAGCTGAGGTTGAGGCTCCCTGACTAGCAGTAGCATCGGAGGTAAAGGGACTGGCACCATTTTCAGGAGCATGGCCTTGAAACTCAAACTCCCTTAGTCGTAACTCATGTTCCCTTTGTAATCTCTTCTCCTCCTTTTCTGCTTCCCTCTCTGCAGTCAATCTTCTTTCTTCTGCTTCCCTGTCAGCCTGTTTCTCTTCCAACTGGAGCCTCTTTATTTCCGCCTCACGATCCGCCTCCAATGCTTTAGCCTCTTTGTCAGCCTCAATCTGCAGCCTCTTAGCTTCAGCCTCTAATTTTCTTTCAGCCTCTTTTTCTAATCTTCTTTCTTCACGTTCAATATATTTGTCACATTCAGTAGTGACATAGGCAATCATAACTTGCCCGTCCATTCCTAACTCTTTTGCAGCCTGCATAGCAGCAGATCGGAATTTGGCCAGGTCTGCCATTTTCTAACATGCAAATGTAAACAATATCTAACTAAACAATTCACTCTCTAACTAAATATCCAAGGACAACCACAGGCACTGAGAGCCCAACCTTATTTATTTTCACCCAAGGATACCTTTTAACTTTTTATTATTCCCAATATATATAATAGGAGAAAGTTCAATATCCCGGGAGCGAGACTCCAATATATGTGGTAAAGTGGGATGATATTAATATTTATAGGGGACTTAGTGTACTGACTGAGATCAGCTGTGAAGGTATCTGTATCTAATAAGTGTGGTGTATTTATGTGTTAGGCTTTACATTTACCTTTTAATTTATATATGTGGATTTAGAATGTTTCACGACCCTCGTTCGTCCTGAAAAGGACGTTGTTTGCGTTGTGTCTGTTTACAGCGGAGCTGTGATATCTGTGCCTTTCGGCCGGCATATCCGACTTCAGCACGGCATTTTTTGGGACCGCGTTTGCCTTTCCTCTTCGATCCCTACTCTTTCAGCCAGACTGCAGTGATGCAGCCTGTTTCCAGGACCACCACGTGGAGGTGGAGTATGGTCTTGGTCAGCTCTGGTTCGCTGACCCTGACGATTCGATAGCTGCTAAGCTGTATTTAGTCTTTACCAGGTTTAGGAAGTGGCCGTAGGTAGCTATGTAGCCAATCTTCAGGCACTTCAGCATTCTGTATACTGGTGTTGAAATCCATCACTACAATCATATACCTCTGTCATCAAGCTGCTTGATGTGTTGAGATATTGTACACCATCAGGATCCGGAGCAGTGTAAACACAGACAAGAGGCATCTCCTGCATAGGAACATAGCTGACATCAAAGGAGAGAGAATAAAGAGAGGGATGTCATGGATGGCGCAGGCAGAGGAGGCTATAAGACAGGTGACCTCAGTTGAACATATATTCAAGGGAGAAGAGTGAAGTAAGTCAGATGATAGCTGGATGAACTACCAGCAAGTCATAATTAGCCTTGGTAGAGAAAATCAGAACTTGGGCCAATGGAAGAGCAGAGCTGGAAATAGGTCAGCTTATAAATGATAATGCTGGGGATGATGATGATGCCATTGTGTACACTGATGGGTCTGTAATCTGTGGTAATAAATCAGGGTGGACTTCTATGCTAGGGTAAAGAGCAGAACCGCCGCTGAACATAACGGGGCTTACATGATATGAACCTCCAGCATGAGAATGGAGGTAGAGGCAGTTTATGATGCCTTAAGACGGCTGTCTGAGACTTTATTAACAAAGGCAGTAATTGTATCAGACTCACAATCCATGCTTCGAAATGTCCATAATGGTTGGCTTCGACATGAATGGAAAACCTCAATAGAAGCATCGAATCTTCAAGAACTGATATGGATCTACTGTCCTGGTCATACCGGGGTACGTGGCAATGAAAGAGCTTACAGACTAGCTTCAAGAGCACCCATAAAAGGTGCATTGGCCACGGATGAGGAAGAAATACTGAAGGAAATTCATGTTCGTCTATTAGAGAATGACACTGCAATCGATGAATCATCAAGGTTAAGACTGCTGGAATTGGGCACCAAACGTATGACCAGCAGGGATGGATGTATGAGAGGACACATTCGCCGTGTATACAATCAGTGCGAAACAGAAACAATTAGCATTCATACCCTTCGACAGTTGCTGAGGGAAACTGAGCACCTATGGGTTTGCCCGGAGTGCAATGACGTCGATTCTGATTAACATCAACATTAACATTTGCACTGGTTTGTACTTGTAAATATTATAATTGGAATGTACATTATTTGTTTCATCTTGTCCTCCCTGCTCCATAAGGAACTTGGAACTACTTATGCTTTTAGTTCTCTTTAAGAAAATAGCAATAAAGCAGTCACCAGCCCTTGCAGTGGTGGTTCATGAAATCATCATTCTATACGCTGAGGGGTCCAGCCTCAAATGACTTGGACATCCACTAGCAATTTTCACATATTAATATTTACATGGCAATATATACATATTAGTTCATATGTTAGTAATGAAAAATATAGAATGTAAAATGCACAACTTACGCCAATCTTGGCTCACAGACTGTTTGCTCAGATTAATAAAGGCACTGGGATAGTCCTCTTACACGTGTTCTTAGGGGTCGTTATTTTAACATTGAATTCCCATTATGACTGCTTTAGATTCCTCAGATTCCCGGTGTCCTTGTTAAATGGAAGAGTTTATTCTGGGCTCTAAAGTCCTCAAAATTACCGAAACAATGGTCCGGTTGCGATATAAGAATCTTGATTCTAGGCTATGGCAAGGTCTGGTTGTCGTCTTGGCGAGCGATTCTCACAGTGAACCAGACTTGCAAAAATTGTCAAATTATATTGCAAGTCTTACCCCGCATTTGTTTGTTACGAGGCACTGCAGAGCGCCAGTCATTTCAAACATGCGTGTTTTGTGGGGTAATTTCAAAATTGTTTCCGCTTGACATAATGTGCGTGATGCAAAAGGTCACCTCTCCCATATATGGAAGTGACACGTCCATACACTCTCTCAGCAATGTGTGTAAGATGTAACATCCTACTTTCCCATAAAGTAATCTGTTCGTGAAAGTCGGACAGGAAACGATTATGTCATTCATGTCTGTCCATAAAGTGTCTCCCCGTAGTGGGTATCAAACTTTCATCGAATTACCATCTTGACGAAGAACGCTCGCACTTGTAGCGAAAATCTGTAAAATAATCGCTAAATTCAGTAAGATTTTAATCCTATAATAATAAATAAACCCGCCCGTATTTGTCTGCTTAAAATCGTCTCTACGCCAGTATAGCGCTGCCTTTTGTTTAGAGGAAATGCTTATAAAACGATCCCGCCGTAAAATCTAACCCGCTTTCCTAGTTTCGGTTTTGAGACTTACAATTAACGATCTGCCAGAACTGTGACACCAACCTACCGTCTGAATTAACGTACGATTTTAACTTTAACGCCTAAATTAGTAGTAACTCGGCCATTTTCCAGTAGTAAGAACGAAACGACTGTAATAATTAACGCCAATACTACCAACGCTTGGCAAAAACCCCTCTTCGCTCTGCACGCGGGACTAATACTATAACCTCTCTGTTGGACAAGCCAGAATACATAAACACACAGACAGTGTTCCATTCTCGCCGAGTAGTGTATTTCTGACGTAACACAACTAGTTGGTTTATTTGAATGAAAAAATGATAGAAAAAGGAGGGGGAAAGATGGCCGACTTTTGGAAAAGTTGAAATTGACGATTAACAGTGACAAAACTGAAAATCTAAACGACAAAGAATATAGCCATAAAAATCATATATAAAGATAGCTTAGGGTCCCCTGAGCAATAATATGTTTTAATATATATGGTAGTCTAATTATTAGCCAAGATATTGAAATAATACTATATGTCTACGAACACTAAGACGGACAGATTGGTGGTCTTGCTCATTTATCCATAACGTTAGTGGGGGACGCCAGTTTAAATAGAGGCATTAGATTGATTCAAATCCGATTGGATGGTAGAAGAGTATAGGAAGGAGCGTATTAGTTGGCAAAAAAGCTAAATATATTTTGAAGACTCACTCCTAGAAGTTTTGAGTTTGGCTTTTGTTTTTTTTTAAATTTTGAATTGAAAAGCTAGACCCTCGCTGATTGGGCCGGTCTGTTAATATTGGCAAAAGCTTTCAAAGGCTTGTCGCCAGTTGATACAGAAGTTTTTTAAAGCAAGCTGCGTTGAGAACAGCAGTGCCTAGAGTGAAATAATAAACCTTGGCAGTCTGGACCGGGGCAAAGCTGAACCTACATATTAATGCTAATGCCAGTCAACGTATGTTTGTGATATTTCTTTGAATTGTGGTAAGAATGAATTTATTAATCTTATTATTACAACCAAATTTGGTGTATGAGATACTGCTTGTTTGGGAAGGCTTTACGACTAAGTACAGAGGTCCCCAGCAGACTTAGGCAGGGCCTGTGGTGCTGCACACAAACAGTAAAAATTGACATGAGTTGTATAACTTAAAATGATTTCCACAGTTACCAGTGGGAAGGCTAACCCACATTATTCTATGGGAGAGAATCATTGTTGCAGTGTCAGAGGCGTTGTAGCCATTAGGGAAAAGAACAGGAGCACTGGTATGAGTTGTTGTCTCAGAGGAAAATGGTTGAAGTGGGGTGGTCAGAGAGATCTGACCCTTTTCTTTTATTGAATTATGCCATGTATTAATTGTGGAATGTTATTGTAGATATGTTATACAGAATCATAACCTTGTTTCAGGGTTTTTTGTTCTGGTGCTACGGTAGTACCAGGACCCTGGTGAATTTATGAGAGAGAGAGAGAGAGAGAGAGAGAGAGAGAGAGAGAGAGTGAAACTTTACTGGACCAAGCGGTCTACTATACTATACTACACCAGGGACTGTGTCAGTCTGGTCATTCGGGTGAACGAAAGGAAATTGTCAGCATAATATCTACTATCAACCTACAGATAAGTGCCTATGTGTCGGCACTACAACGGTCATCTACTGACTTTAGTATCAGAGACACAAAATCTTTGATTATTTAATAACTTTTCCACAAAATACTAATATAAAGAAGGGGAATGATGACAACACCCCACCCCACCATTAGTTACCAGTGTCACCCAGTGTAGAGAAATACCTAAATATAATTTGATTATAACAGTCCTTTGTATGGACAGAAGATTCATTGTGTTATTAATATTTATGTAAATAAAACCATAAATTTCATTTTGTTGTTGGTACTGACTCAGAAAATTCTGAATCAGGGCAAATAAATGGTAATCTAGCATATTACATAATTTTCAGCCACAGACTTCTATAAGTTGTATAATAGAGTGTTAGTTTGTTTGTGGTTGCGGTATTGACCCTGTCCTATAGATATATATATGTGATAGAATTTAAATGTATTTGTAGTAATTATACTTACACTACATTACACACTTGCATAACCCTAGACATTATACGTAGCTATCATACATACTAGTCAAGAATAGGTCTGATTGAGGTCATAAGGTGGTAGCAGAAAGGTACTCTGATAACTCAACCCAAAATTTGTTATAATCAGGGACCTTCACAGCTGACCTCATTCAGTACACTAGAAATATTGAATGATAACATCTATTAACATCAAATCCACCACAGCACTTCAGAGAAACTCTGAACAAGGAACCACCAAAAACACAATTGAATGTTTATGAGGCTGAAAACGACCTGGATGTAAATACAGACATTCCACGAAAAGAAGAAATCGTCACAGCAATCAAAGGGTTAAAGAACGGAAAAGCTCCTGGCCATGATAACTTAAATGCAGAGCTATTTAAGACAGACCCTGAGCTAGCAGCAGAACTATTAGAACCACTATTTGCACAAGTCTGGAAAACGGGGACAACACCATCAGAGTGGAACAAAGGAATAATTGTCAAACTGCCCAAGAAGGGAGATCTTGCAGACTGCAATAATTGGAGAGGAATCACTCTTCTCTCAGTTCCCAACAAAATACTAGGCTGGATAATTATACAGAGAATTTCAAAAGCAGTAGACCACAAACTGAGGAAAGAACAAGCAGGATTTAGAAAGAACAGAAGATGTGTAGATCATATATTCACTCTCAAGAACATTATAGAGCAGTGCTCAGAATGGCAAAGACAGCTGTACATAAATTTCGTTGATTTTGAAAAGGCTTTTGACAGCATACATAGGGACAGTTTATGGAAAATACTGAGGGCTTATGGAATTCCAAGCTGCATAGTGTCAATCATAAAAGGCCTCTATGCCAACTTTACGTGTAGTGTTGGACAGAGCAACCTAACCTTTGAGATGAAGACAGGAGTACGACATGGATGCCCCTTATCAACCACTCTATTTTTAACAGTCATAGACTGGGTGATGCGCCAGACAACAGAGGGCAGTCCAAGAGGAATAAGATGGACTACATTTTTTACATTGGAAGATCTGGAATATGCAGATGGCATTGCACTACTAGCATATTCACATCAACACATCCAGGAAAAAACGGATAGACTTAATAAGTTTAGCCAGCAGGTGGGCTTGAACATCAATATAAAGAGGTCAGAGGTCATGACGCTCAATGTGAGCAACCCTGAGCCCATATCAGTAAGGAATCAGCACCTGGTACAGACAGACACCTTCACATACCTAGGATGCATAGTAACACCAGACGGCGGGGCAGGCAAAGACATCAACATCAGAATGAATAAGGCAAGAACAGCCTTTTTTTAGCCTAAACAACATCTGGAAGTCCTCTCAATACAGCTTCTTCTTCTTCTTCCGTCCTTAGCCAAAGACCGACCAAGCAGTCAGAGGCCATCACGCCTTGTGGCGTCTTAAGGGCAACAGCAGATTGATTTTCTCTGTTGTAGTTTCCCATCACGCCTAGCGGCGTCTTTAGGGCAACAACAAATAGATCCATCTGCCGTTGTTTCCGTAATCGGTGTGACAAGCCAACGGGTGATCAGCCCATTGGGCTCTCAATACAGCACAAGCACAAAATTAAGATTATATCAGAGCTGTGTGCTTTCTGTGCTTCTCTATGGTGTGGAATGCTGGAGAGTTACAGAGAAGGAAATGTCGAAATTGTCCTCTTTTCACACAACATGCCTAAGAAAAATTCACCGAATCTTTTGGCCGAATACCATCACCAACCAAGATCTGCTTACTCTTAGCAAGCAAGAGGACATGCACACCATCATAGCTGGCAGACGCTGGAGTTGGGTTGACCATGTCCTCAGAAGAGACCCCGATGCCATCACAAGAACAGCTATGCTTTGGACCCCTGAAGGAAAACGAAAGAGAGGCCGACCAAAAACAACCTGGCGGAGGACTGTGGAGGCTGAGATGCAAAGAATGAACCAGAGTTGGGGGGCACTGTACGAAGGATGGCCACCGACCGAGCAAAGTGGAATCAATTTGTTGTTGCCCTACAAGACGCCACTAGGCGTGATGGCCACTGACTGCTTTGACGGTCGGCGGCTAAGGATCAAAGAAGAAGAAGAAGAAGAAGAACGCTCCCTGGCCTTATCAGTGATTAAGCAACTACGTTGGGCGATTTTAGTGTTAATCTGTAGTCTGATGTCGGCCACACCCGAGATTAACCAACATGGTTGTCGATTAATATTATCTCATCTGTTCCTTCCCCAGCAGGGAGGGACGGGTAACCAAACAGACAGGATAGCTTATCGCTGAGAGGAGTGTAAGAATGTTGAAAATACAAAATATCTACTACATAGCTGAGAAAGAAAAAGGGGGCGACCCGGAAATCTCAGGTAATCAGTCCTCACTTCAATTGAAAATGAGTACTGCCGTAGTGGAGAAGAGATCGAGAAGAGGTCGCCCCAATCCATCTTGTGACACATTCTATAATATTATTGTGGTGGGTAGGTTTTTAATTTTAAAATTTTCCCAGGGCAGCGGCCTTACAGCCTACTCTTTACGATTTCCAACTGCAGTGGGATTTTTAACGTGCTCAACTTGCACATGGGACCTCCTATGTTTTTCGCCATTATCCGAGAAGGCTAGGCATCCGATCTCCAGGAGGGATTACTTCATCATTAGGACCACTGGTTCTGAAAAAAATGCCATCTTTTATATTCTCTCAACTGGGAATCGAACACAGTACCTCTATAATTCGAGACAGATGCCATACCTCTTAGCCACTCCGACCTCTCGTGTGCAGCCCAATGCTACACGCAACCATTCATTTTGAATGCCTTCAAATCGTTCACATTGTGATACTGACAGCGTGAGTATTCCCAGACCATATTCGATAACTGCCATGACTAGCTAATGTTACCGGAGAAACAGTAGCCTCTATTCCAGGTGCGTTGCGATCATTGTTTTCAGGGCTGCCAGACCTCTCTTGTATAAAACGGATACGTGGGCTAATATTAATCTTTGTCTGCTGTGGAAGTTTATTTTTTAGTATTTTAAAAAATAAAATGTTGCCTCCTTTTGGCAAGGCGCGTCCCGTTCAACCAAATTGGTTATATTAGGGCGCATGTCGAAATATAACGGACCTTTTGGTCTGGTTGCTGTGAAAGTGGGAATTCCCGGTCTTTGGTAATCTCGGTGCGCGAAAATCACACTATTAGTGAACATGACCCAGGCGGAAGCGTGACACCGTTTTATTAACGAACAAATATATGTCCAGTTAAAAGGCCGAAAAGTGAATGGGAAAACAGAAAGTATAAAATACTGGTTATCTTAGTGTGTCAGCTAAAACTGGTAAACTCGTCCTGTGTTATAATTCTATAAAGTCCATTAACATGGATTTAAAATCGGAATGTGTTACAAAGTTCGCAAATACAAATTGAAATGAAGAATAGGGAGTCGTATTCTTTTATGTCATACAAATTCGCCATCGTTAGGATTAGGTTTAAGGGGTAGGTTTAGGATTTCTAAACCCCACCCTTATCTTTACTCCCTATTACCGAGTCTCTGAATTCATTTTTGATGTCATATGAAACACACGGCCCACTGTTGTTCATTTCAATAATAAATACGACTTTGACTTGTAATGCTTTACGCAGTTTGAAAATATTCTCTAAACGTAAGATATCCTGATTGGTCTAACTATTTTTTTAAGAATAATAATTATAGCAATACTATTTTATTTATGACTACCATATTATTGTACCCATAATAACTGTAGCCTAATTATGTTTTACTATTATTATTAGAACTGTATATTTTCCATCTTCATTTTCCTTTCCGCCTCCAGTGTAGCACAGATCTTCAACGCCACATGTAGTTCACAGAGGTGGGGAGGCAAAGACATCATAGGAGTTCTCTCTCTTCCCCCCCTCCCCCTCTCTCGCACGTTAAAAAAAAACAAAAAACGCTAGTATTGAGAGATTGTGGATGCGGGTGGCAACCTCATTATATAAAACTAACCGCTACACAGGTGCCCAATGAGCTGATCACCCGTTGGCTTGTCACACCGATTACGGAAACAACGGCAGATGGATCTATTTGTTGTTGCCCTAAAGACGCCGCTAGGCGTGATGGGAAACTACAACAGAGAAAATCAATCTGCTGTTGCCCTTAAGACGCCACAATGCGTGATGGCCTCTGACTGCTTGGTCGGTCTCTGGCTAAGGACGGAAGAAGAAGAAGAAGAATCGCTACACAGGCCATCGGTGCAAGAGTCACGTGCTTTGATGCAGACTTCGTGCGAGGTGGCCAACAACAGTGGTGGCTCTATTTTCAGTTAGTAGCCACAAAGGAGGGGAATGAAAAATGAAAACGTTTCTAAGCCGAATTAAATTTTTTTATTTTTGTGTTACCTTGTTTTCTTTTGATGATATATCTATAGTACTTTCTCTGTTACAAACCGCTATTCCTTTCTGTAAATTCATTTAGATATATCCGTTCGCTCCTTTTAGTCTATGCTGTTGCCGAGATAAAGCCCCCATATTCCTGGGGTGTAATTATGCTCTCTGTGCAGGTGCAGTGACCTCTCATCCAGTATTATTAATTTGTCTGGCATCTAGCTTTAGTTACTGGAAATAAAAGCATCGATCTGTTTTGCCATGTCCATTGACTTCTGTTTCTGATGGTTTGTGTGGTTATTGCCATGTTCCTTCTTAGTCTTCGTTCACTTTCAGACGTCAGCTTGAATATGAACAAGGGCAAAAATAAGGCGCAATAGCTGTCATTTCATCTTCTTCTCTTTCGTACACTCTCAGACGTATACTTGAATATTCTCAAAGCAAGCAGTGGTCAGCTTAAGGCTGTTGGTGTCTCCATATTTTTTCTTCAGGAATGGCACTGGTAATGGTCATATGTGTTTTCTCTGTTCCTCATATGTTGGGCATCTTTGAAGTAGATGTTTAGCAAACATTTTATCAGTGCCACAGTTACTCATCGGTAGTTCCTATCTTTAGCTTGATGAACAGATGGTATCCTTGTGTGGTGTGGTCTGTGCGAAGTCTGAAGATTACCACATATTCGCTTCTGCTGAGCTGGTAATATGCATCATCGTTTTAGACAACCTGCTGTCGCGGATTGTCTCTAATGCTCTGTAGTAGTGGCTCAATAATTACCTAAATTCGAGTAAAACGAATGAGTATTTTTCGTTTTTACAAAATGTCGCTCAAAATTACTCATGGCACAGATATTAATATGGCACAGATATAGATATGGCACAGATATAGATATGGCACAGATATAGATATGGCACAGATAGATATGGCACAGATATAGATATGGCACAGATATAGATATGGCACATATATTGATATGGCACAGATATAGATATGGCACGGATATAGATAGAAGGTTGGTGCTTCTATTTCAGGGTGTCCCCTTCTGTGAGAAGTATATGTCTTGACTCGTATTTTATGAGCCCCCAGATGAAGGTGATTCGGCAAATTAATAATTTCGTGTGATCTCTCACACCTTCAGCCCTACGACAGTATTATTTCTTTTTCTTCATTTTTCTCACCAATCGCTTTTATTTGGCATAAATCATGCCTTTTCATTCATTATTTGGCTCTATGCTGGATCTAGTAGGGTGAAGTCTCTAACACTCTACTACACTACGGATGCATATGCTTTACACGCAGAATTGTTTACGTTCCACAAAGTAAATACGATAATACCAGTTAATTATACTGGTTATACGCTTATATATTCTCTCAGTCTGACAATCTTTTGAAACGCGTCGGTCCAACATTTGACCCCAGGTGAAAAGCTGATGACAATACGGTCTCGTTCGATCGACATGAAAAGAACCTAAGATTATCTTTCTGGACTGCCGACGTTGGTGTATGTTTGTCTGGTAGATTACACAGAGGGTAGGTGCGTTTATCGTTTTTTGTGGGACAATCCCTGGTGATTGTTACAGATAATCGATCTGGGTAGACATTTTGGCGAAAGACATTACGCCAGGCAAACATGGTCACATGTTGTTTGTGAGTGGGCGGAAATGTTACCGAATGATTTGAAAGAGGTCACGCGTTGAAATATTAAATTTAATATTTTAAAACTCGTGGAGGATATTTTGAAATTAGACACCCCAACCTAGTGCTAAAGAGCTTACACTTGGATTAAAGTAAGAAGCCGGAATAAACTATGGATCCTATTGGAACATTCGACGGAAGCACCATCTGTGATGTGAACTGACAACTGCACATATAATGTAGTGAAATCAAAGAAACAGAACAGAGATACTGCAACGCACGTCATATGAGTGGCTCACAGAAGCCAGTGAGATATCGGAATTAGAATTCCTATATTATAAGTGACAGAAAAATTTGGAAAACTTAAAACCTTAAAAAGTAAGCTCGCCTTTATAAATACAGAGACTTAAAAACTTAAGGGACCAGGACTTAAAATACGAAGACTGGAAACCTAGGAATTGGATCGCCAGTCATAAGAGAAACTTTCCCAGACCAAGTGTTTCGCAGATTCACCGTCATAAAAGGGATTCAAAATTTCCAGACCAAGTGGTTCGAGAGCATATAACCTAAATTGCTCGTGTCCATTCTATCCTGCGTGAGGAGATTGAGTATTCCCAAAACTTTGGGGTAAGTGTAACAATTATTTTACAAATGTGAATTTGACATGTTTTCTTGCTAAGTGGTTATATATAGGAGGCTGGCAATCTCAACATATGAAACTAATATATTCATAAACCACAACAGCAAGCGCAGGTGATTTCTTCTAGCTAGTCGTGCGGAAAACCGACAGGAGAGGTGACCCCCAGACTCCGAATGGAGCAGTGATGACTGATGATTACATCAAATGTGCCTAAGGTGTATACTATTTTGATATATGCACTTTGTTAACTGTAACTCGGACAACTCATTATTCGCGCTGTCCAGACTCATTTTACCAGTTAACACCCAGAGGACTATGGTAACATTTATTCATCTTCCCTGAGCTACACTGTGTACTCGGGAATTTAATTATTCTGACAGATTAACATTGGTGAGTGGACAGAGAGAATGCGCTTGTTAATTGGCAGGCCACAAATGTATTTAGCAGAGGCATTTGTTTTCCTATTTTTCCAAAAGTTCGTGGTTACAAGCTATCAGACAGTTTGAAGTACTGAAGTTACTACGCCACTCGTGTGAGAGAAGTACACTCATCACAAAGAAGTGACGAAAACACAGCTGCAGGACTCCCTTATATCAGTTAAGTGCTTATAAACAGGCACCAGCAAAAAGAGACAACATTTTCTGACTATATTCTCACCCTAAATCTCTGTGAAGAGAAACTTTGATTCCAATATAAGTCACCAGCATTTTATTTATTTTAAATTGTTAATCCTAATTGATTATTAAATTTGTTACATGTTATTTTAAAACTAAATAAACATAGTTGATTCAGTTATTACATATATGAAAGCAAACGTATGAGCCAGAATATTTCATATGCTCGTATATATACATCGAGACATAAATTTACCTCTTAACAGAGCTATACCAATATAAGAGGAAATTCGCTGAATTAACTCAGCTGAGGGTTTGAACGGGCTAAAAACTATTGCTTAAATCCTTCACAAAAGGCGACGGACATATATAAATTAACAAATGTTCAGCGCTAAGCAGCATTGTTCTTGACTTCTGAATTATCTTGTGAAGGCTCCGGTAAGTATAGAAGCTCCATTACACTTCTATTTACATCTCTGCCAAGAGAAATCGTGTGCGAAGGTAAACACCTTTGACGACCCAGTTTAGATACTCTTGAGTTTTAGCTACTGTTGGACCACTACTGGAAAGCAGGGGAGGCAATCCGTGATATATATATATATATATGAGAGGTTTGTTTTACACATTTTTTTAATGAGTTTGTCACGGGATAGCCTCCCCGTGCTTTGCAGTAGTGGTCCACTAATGGTCACAACGCAAGCGTATCTAAAAGTAGGTTGTCCAAGGTATCTATCTTCGCGCAAGATTACTCTTGGCATAGATGTAGATAGAAGATGAATGGCGTTTCTACCTTAGAGGAGCCTTCACAGGATATTCCCAGAAGTCAAGAACAAAACGCTGCTTAAGGGCTCAGCAAATTTGTTAACTTATTATCTGGTCCGTCCCCTTTTATGACGGGGTTATGCAATGATTCTGGCCCGTCAAGCCCCCAGTTGGAGTAATCCAACGAATGCCCTCTTATAATTAATGGCTCCATATATATATATATATATATATATATATATATATATATATATATATATATATATATATATATATATATATATATATATATATATATATATATATATATATATATATATATATGTATTTATCAAGAAGAACTGGCTCTTACTTTTGCTTTCGTACATATAAACTGAATCAACTATTATTGTTTAGTTTAAAATAACATACAACAAATATTGAAAATCTAGGTGAAAGTTATATTAAATATTTCCTCATTGAGGTTTTGGTAGCGCGTTAAAAATAATGTCCGTATTTTTGCTGTAGCCTGTTATATAAAACTTAGCTCCAGATGCGTCCTGCAGCTGTCGTTTTCGTCACTTCTTTTTGGTGATGAGTACACTTCTCCACGTAACTCGTCCTCTGTAGGCGGTCGGTGTTAATACTCTTCTCTCACATTAGTGGCTTAGGAACTTCAGTACTTAAGTCGGATGTCTTGTAACCACGAACTGTGACAAATTAGAAAGAAACAAATGCCTCAGTACATTTGTTCTCCGCAAACTAACAGGCCCATTTTCATGCGCTCCACCCACGAATGTTAACCTCTCAGAAGAATTAAATTCCTGAGCACACAGTGTAACTCAGGAAATTTGATGAAAATTCACCAATATCCTTCTGGGTATTAACTAGGAAATTGCGTCTGGAGTGCATGAATAATGATTTGCCTGAATTACAATTAAAAAGGTATATAAATCTCATAAAATGATTCTATACACTTTAGGTACATGTGATGTATCATCACTTATTACTCGTCGCTACTCCCGTCGGGGTCTGGGGTCGCTCTTCTGTCGGGTTTCCCGCACGACTAGTCAGAAACAATCACCATCTGTTGCAGTAGTGGTTCATGCATATACTATTTTCATATGTTGAGGTTGCCAGCCTCATATATATATATATATATATATATATATATATATATATATATATATATATATATATATATATATATATATATATATATATATATATATATACACACATATATATATATACACATATATATACACATATATATATATTTATATATACACATACATACATACATACATACATACATACATACATACATACATACATACATACATACATACATACATACACACACACATATATAAATATATATAACCACTTAGGAATAAACCTGTAAAATTTACTTTAGTAAATAAATTGTTTACACTTACCCCAGAATTTTGGGAATACACACTTCTCCTGGCGCAGATTAGATTGGACCCACAGCCCTGTATTTAGATGCTGTTCGAATCACTTAAGTCTGAGAAATTCTTCTTATGACGGGTGAAACACTTGGTCTGGAAATCTATAATTCCTCTTATGACTCCTTGTGATAAAATTCCCAAGTTTCCAGTCTTGTATTAAAATTGCGGGTTTACTTGTGAATTCCAAAGTTGCCCAATATTCGATCTGGTACTTATAGTTGTGGAATTGTAAGTCCTATCCTCTTTCTTCTGGCTTGTGAGAGGTGTTGAGTTGACGCTGCGATGCAGTCTGTCTGTTCTGTGTGTTGTTGTAGTGGGTTTGATGGTATTGTATTGTGGTGAATGGGGATAATATATATCTTTATAGGGGACTTAGTGTACTGACTGAGATCAGCTGTGAAGGTCTATGTATCTATTTAATATTGTGATTTATTACATAGCCTTCTTTGCTACCACATATGTCAACCTCAGTCAGACTTATTCTGGATTTGTATAATGACTGCGTGTTATGTCTAGGGTATGATAGTGATGTAATGAGAGTACACAATAATAAACAGCCAGCTAAACACCTATGGTAAGACCCACAACACTTATAACACCAAACCTCTCACAAACCTCAACAACTTTAAGAGGGACCTTAAGTAAGTCGAGTGTTAACTTTTCAAATTTATGTATTATGTATTTATAAAAAAGATATCCTGATCCAATGTCAAAGGAATCAGGAATCCCAATCACTATAATTATATGAAATATTTACACATTATACAAAGGGTATGTTAAAATTAACAACTGTGTCATGTAATCGCTGTGTGTGTTGTAGTCTTTGCGGAAATACTGGATGTTCAAGCTATGTGGTTGTTGCTCCTCATCACATTTCTAGTCTGTCTTTGATGGAAATAAGGTCTACACTTTCACTTTCCTATCAAGGAAACACTGTCGTGTCTCTCTGGCTTTATGTTCTTTGATTTTCAATTCTAAGAGGGGTCATAAGACTGAGCGTCACTGTTTACACCTCTTAACTTTGAGATGGCTGACAGGAACAGACTCCTATGCTCGTAAGGTCAGCATACTCTGAATTTCATCACTCTGGTCGTTCTCTTGTCCCAGGCATATATTCTCTGCCTCCGGATTGTACGATAATCTGACCAGGTGCTGCTCTAACAGTTTGAGGACCACTGTCCCTGAAACAATAAGGTGGTCATGCCCCTTCAGAACTAAGCTAGGTTATATTTCCATATTTTACGACAATACAGGACAGACAATGTTCAGCGCGGTAGGCCCACAAATATCTTCTCATGACACAGCTTTCACCAGTTTTCCTGTCCCTAATGTGTACAACGCCTCTGCACTTCCAGTATTATGTTCTTCCATACAATAATACAGGTATCACACTACCTTGCAATTCCATGTATAAGCCTAGGCATTTAACTTCCTCTGCTATAAGTTCTGTGCAGGTTGGAGCAATTTTCTAGGCTTTTCGCTACTGAACCACACATACAAAGACACAAATCATCAATGTACATTCAATTTTCATAAATATATATATTCAAAATCTGCAGCTTACCACAATTAAGAAATCTGAGAACAAATTACGTTGAATAGCAAGACCAATATGGCACACTCTCGATCTGCTGTCGTTCCAGGCTTTCAAAGAATAATTGCACTGGCTTTCAACGCATAAGTTTCTCCAATGAAGAAATATTTGAATTGTGGCAGTGAACTGACGCTCTTTTTGCCAATATCGGGAGTTCTAACCAATAAGGCCCTATGTTTACAAAGTATTTGAAATTAAAAGCAGCTTTCCTATCGTGTCTCTATTAGCAACCCACTAGTACGTTTTCTCGACTAATCGTAGTTAGTCTTTCATAAAATGGGTAACAGGTGGCATCTAGTGTATCTATAAGCGTTTGTTGAAACTAGTCTGGTCGCGTTAAGAACGCGCCTTAGATGTTTTTTATATCATAGTGAGGGCCACTTGATTAGAGTATGTGAGTATCTAGGGTGGTTTTATCCTGGTAAGTGAGATATCGGAGTACACCATGTACGTTTTTATTAGTTATTGTGGGTGTGGAATCTTTGCATGGTGAGAACTTGGGGCGAGAGACTTCCATTGGGGGTGGGGTATTGTTTAGGTGTTCATAAGGATTGGGGGTGGACAATACTCGTTGATTATTGCCTAGTTTAAGGTATGTTAGATGTTTACAGGCACATATGCTGCAAATCGTGGGCAATGGGTAGGGTTGTTCTTGTTGAGAAGTTATTTTGGGATGTTAGGGTTATGTGGGACAGGGGGACTTGACAATACAAATGCTTTACACAATTGTGGTAGCATAATTGGGTATTGTGACACTAGTATGTGGCATGTCGTTCATTAGATTGCTTTTTCTTCGATACAGTTCCTGGTGCGTTCATTGTATGTTTTGAGTGCTGTTGGTGTAATGGGATCTCTTTAGTCAGACCTAATATTTTGGGATAATTTGTTTTTCGGATGATTGTGGGTGGGCTGGGTGGGTGTTTTTATAACGATTGTAGGTGTGGATTTGGTGATAGCCAAGGGTTGTAATGGAGGCAATGCTAGGACACGTAAGGGAGGCTGCATTGTGTAGTTGTGACTGGTGAGGATTCAGGGCTGTGGGGGAGGTCTTAGTTCGAGGATTGGGGCATAGGTGAGGGGAGGGTTCAATAGAACTTCTCGCTAGCCTTTAGTCGCCCTTCGTGAGGGTATTATCAAGGTTTATTGTTTAATGGTTTTGTTTGTTTGTACTGGTCATGGGTGCTATGGTTGATATTGGGATGTGTGAATTATTGATATGCATATATAGCATGGGAAAGTATTCAGGGTTGATTTCTGTTGGAGTCGGGTACTTGATCATCGTGATATTGTCAGGTAGATGTGATGGGTAGTTAGTGATGTTTCTCTAAAAGGGTTGTAGGGTGTTCGCTAAGTGGGTGTGATTCTATACTGTAGGCGTGGTTTAGCATGGAGATTGGGAGGTTTAGTTTGGTGTATGGGGTACATTTATTATTGATTATGCATATATAATAACTGGTTCGGAATATACTTCAACTAAGTTTTTTTAGATAGTGGCACAAATTGAGACATCCTCCACCAGATGGTTTTTATGTATGGTGTATGGACAGAACTGTGTACATATTCTGTATAAGTGATTTTGGTGGGTGTCAGATGGATGTGGTAGTGGGTGGAGATGCTCTTTCTCAGGTGGCAGATTAATTCTTTTATGACTCCAATGTTACATATGGGCCTGATCATGCTGTTGTTGTAATATATGGCTTTTGGTGTGGTACTTTTGTTTTACTGTTGGTTGTTTAGAACTGGAGTTCGTCAAGGCTCGACACTGTATGTCTTTATGTTTGGGGGGGGGGGCAGGTGGAGATAGGTTAGTTTGGACGCAAACTGTATTTGGCTTCCTTGGATAATGGGAGGGGTGGGGACCAGTCTTAATGCTCGAATTATCACATCTGGTACGCGTGTGGGTATCTTGTTGGCTTTTATGCAGGGTATTGATTCATAGGGGAAGAGTGCATGTGGAGTGAGGGCATGTTGGACTCTATCCTGCATTGGGGGGGATTGCGGTTTGGCAGGGTCATTAAGTCACGATAAGGTTAACATTTTTTCGTGAGAATGACTTATCGGCCGGTTAAGGGGGTAGTTGGGTGGTTGGTTGGGTGGTGTGGGGAGGTTTGTTGAACGGCTTTGTGGGGGGGGGTTTTGGGACAGTGAGCCTATGAAAGGAACTGGGGATTGAGTATGAGTGTGGTGGACACAGGGTAATGATTTTCAGGTTAAGTCAATGTGTATTTTATGTTTTTGAGGTGACGTTAGGGTGATGGGACAATTTTCCTCTTGAGTCAACTATGGAGCTTTACTACGTCACTTATGGGGTAGTGGGGACTTAGGGCGTGGCATCCGTTGGTTACTGTGCTATTGGAGTAGGTCAGGATTTTATGGGTTGACCACCATTTTTTTAGGTGGTGTTACATCCTGTATTTTCTGGCAATCTGGTTGTTTCAGCCACAATTTTTGATTATCTTGGCTGTCGGGGTAGAGCTGTGGGTATGAAGGTGCAGAACTTATGAGTCGTGGTATGATAGCGGATCTGTGGGATCATGGCCTTAGACATCAAATTTTTTGGGCGGTTTTGTGGGCTTTGTCATGATTGACTAGACTGGACAATGTTGGTTGATACATGGATTATTGCTTGTCTCAGTTGCATGGATTCTGCTGGGGGTCAAAATGTATAGATGTAGGGCTCATAGCCACGGCTTTCTTAACTTTCCATATTGATTTCGTGGTTTAGATGTTGGTAAATGCGGTGGTTCTTTTGAAGTGGGGGGGGGGGTAACCAACGTTGACACACACAAGTCACATGAATGATCCTGTAGGGTTTACACGGGTCCGCTAGATTTTACGTTGTGTAATAATTATTTAGCTTTAAAGCTTTTTTTTTTTTAAGTTAACAGCATTTTTCATCTGCTTTTTAAGATGAATTTTCCCTCTTCCTTGGTTAGGAGGGGGCCGGTGGGTCGGTTTCTGGACAGTTGTCTAAATTCACAGGCTTCTGTGTATCGTTCCTCCCAGCTCCTGTGCACTTTCTAAAATGTTTTAGTCGAAACAATTTTTGTGTTGGGGTCCCCCACCCTCACTGCCATAGCCTGAGTTCTCTCTGGTAACAGATATTTTCACGCGTATGGATTACGTGGTAACGAGTGGGTGCTTTGGTTATTTTTTTTTAGGTTTTTTTAGACTTGTCTACTACTGTATAAGTTTGGATATTATCGTGACCTGTGAAGGGTTTGCACATATTATACAATGGTCTTCCTTCTGCATTAGTCAGTTCTCATTGATTGTATCATTCGACAATTTGTTCACAACTTCTCTTTTTTGGGTTGATTGTTTTGGTTGACAAGTTTTTCTTTCATCAAATTGTGGGGTTTTTATTTGTATTAGTATTTCGTCGGTCTATCAATTCTGTTTGTTGTTTTCTGTTTGTGCGGTTCTATAGGATCAAAGTATTCAGGGTTTTTTGTGGTGCCTTTTAAATTAGTTTCTTCTTGTTTCTTGTTGTTACTTGTTACACTCAGCATGAGCTGCTTTATTCCATTCTGCTACTCTCAGTAAACCTCACCCAGTATTTCTGCTCCTGTGTTCCGTTGTGATTCTTTCTCAGGTCAGGATCCATGGACACTCTCCTAATTGCCTATATTGGATTCATTTCGTTAATTTCTTGGTTTTCACCTGAGGAATGTCCATTTCTCAAGTATGTCTCTAACGTGCAGAGTAAACGAACTGGTGTGATAAGTTTCACCTGGACAGTAACTTAGCATTCTAAATTTTTTACTTATAATATCTCACCATTTTTTTCGTTTATCATTAACAACAGAGCCTGATTCAGCATGTCATAATTTTCTGGTATCCACTGTAATTTTTGCACAAATACTTATTATAAGCCGTACCACCAAAGGAGAAGCCCTTGTGATAACTTATACTACACACTTTCTCTCTCCTACCATTTGAGGCTTAGGAAATAACTATTAGTACCTACTTTATAAATCTCAAGGTCATCATTCTTTTTCAATCAATAGTGATCCAGATGGAAGTTAATGCTGACGGTTGAGGCACCTCTGGACTAGCCGGTGCTTCAGAGGCAAAGGAGATCTGGCACCTTTTTAAGGAGAAATGGCTGGAATTTTCCAAATACCCTGAGTCGTAGTCTTGCTCCACCGATGCAATCTCCTTATCTCTGCTTCCGCAGCCCATTCTTATTTCTTTCATTTTTGTTTCTGCAGCCAATCTTTTTTATTCTCTTTCGGCAGCCAGTTTTCTTCCTCTGATGCCAAATCTTTTTTCTTCTATTTCGGCAGCCAGTTTTCTTGCCTCTGCTGCCATCTTCTTTCTTCTGCTTCCTTTTCTGCAGCAGTCTGTAATCTCTTACTTTCAAGCCTTCTCTAATGCCCCTTCCTAGCTGGCTTGGTCAGCTTCAATCTGTAGCTTTTTGCATCTGCCTCCATCTGTAACTACTTATTTTTTTTTCAGCCTCAATCTGTTAAACTGATGTTTCTTAAGCTATCTCTGCATCTTCTACTTTCAATTTCTTTTCCTCTGCACCCTATTTTTCTTCCATGGAATGATCTTATATCACACTTGTTGTGACCATAATCAATCAGAACTTGCCCCTCCATGTTCAATTTCTTGATTGGCCGTCTAGCACAGCAACAGATCGAAATTTTGCCAAGTCTGCCATTCCGCTATATTAGGGGATAAAATTTAGTACAATGACTCTAAGCAAACAAACTTCAAATTTACTATTTATTATAATGGACCCACTAGGCCATTGAGAGCTCAAGTCTTATTTATTTTCACCCGAGATAAATCCTTTTAAATTTCTTGATTATTTCACTGAAGTGAATTAACCCCAATTATATGTTTAATACGAAAGTTCTAGATATCCCCTTGGACTAGTCCTTACCCAATTTATGTAATGGGAGAAGTCTATCTAATATATCCCCGGAACGAGCTAACCCCAATATATGTGGTTGAAATGGGGAGAATAAATATCGTTATAGGGGGACTTAGTGTACTGACTTGAGATCAGAATGTGAAGGGTCTATGTATCTATTGTAATATTGTGATTTAGTACCATACCATTCTTTTCTACACTATATGTCAACCCTCAGTCAGACTTAATTCTGGATTGTGTATAATGACTGACTGCGTGTTCTGGGTCTAGTGTATGATAGTGATGTAAAGTGTGTACCACATTAAATTAACCGCCACGCTTAACACCTATGGTAAGGACCCACAAAACTTATAACACCAAAACATTAACAATCCTCAACAACTTTTAAGAGGGACCTTAAGTTAAGGCGACACATTGGTGTGTAACTTTTCAATTTTATGTAATTATGAATTTATAAAAGATTCTCCTGCTCCAATGTCAAAGGAATCAGGAATCCCAATCCATATAATTATATGAAATATTTAGTTTTTTTTACTTTTATCAAAGGGTAATGTTAAAATTCAACAACTGTGTCATGTAATCGCTGGGATTGCTTGTGTTTTGTAGTCCTTTGCCGGAAATATCGGATGTTCAAGCTATTGGTTGTATGACTCCTCATACATTTCTAGTCCTGTCTTTTTTTGATGGAAATAAGGTCTTACACTTTCACTTTCATATTCAAGGGTAAACACTGTCGAGTCTCTCTGGCTTTATGTTCCTTTGATTTTCAATTTCTAGAGGGGTTCTATGACTGAGCGTCACTGTTTACACCTACTTTAAATTTGAGTTGGCTGACAGGGAACAGACTTCCTAGCTCGTATAGTTTAGGTCAGCTTACTCTGGATTTCATCACTCTGAGTCGTTTCTCTTGTCCACAGGCAATTTTCTCTGCTCCGGATTGTTTACGATAATCTGACCTGGTGTGCTCTACAGTTTTGAGGACCACTGTCATGAAACTATAATGGTTGGGTCAATGCCCCGTCAGATCTAAGCTTGGTTTTATGTTCCATATTTTACGGACAATACAGGACAGACATGTTCAGCGCAGGGATGGCCCATCATTTTTTTCTTCTCATGACACTGCTTTCTCCAGTTTTACCCTGTCCCTAATGTGTATGTCGTAGATTTACGTTAGGAGAATTAAGACTAGGTTTGGTCCCTTCTGAATAGGTTTGAATAGGTGATAGACTCAGTGAGAGTTAGTGAAAGGTAATAGAATTTCCACACACGTGAGATGATAGATTTTGATATAGTGGCTGTCTCTGAAAGCGAAAAGAATTCTTCTCTCTCTCACCTATCTTCTACAACAGTTGTTACAGCGTCAGACAGACTACACCATATACATATTACGTATATTTCTATCACTCACAGGCACGCACATACACGTGACGACAGGTAAACACACAGACGTGGGAAAACTATAAAAATGATATATATATTATCTAGAACGAGCTGACCAAACACGATTATTAAGTTCAAGAGCGATTTTATTATCAGGAAAAAATCGGCTCACAACATCAAAGAAAGTACATCAAGGAAAATACATATACACATAGTCATAAAAAATCAAGGAAATGTTGCAAGGATGATAGCCCCGTTATAGTGTTAACTCTAGGTTTAGCCCTGCCCCGTTAAGAGAACAGATGATGGCGCCCGAGTCACAGATACATAGGGTTTGAGTCTAAGAGTTTTTCTTTGTTTTATCTCGTAATTATATGCACAGAGTTTGAAAAAAAAATCTGATTTAACCTAAGACAAAAACACAAGACCTCTAGCCTTAGCAACAAATTATGCAGATTGAGCAAAAATTTTAGGACAGCAACAGGGTGTCAAAGATAAAATAGTGAAAAATATCACTCAACCAGCGTACACTCATTCATTCCGCCATGGCTTCTCATACTTGTACTCACGACTTTGCTTGCTGCCTCTTGGAACACATTGATTTTAGATTTTCACACAGACTCAAAAAATGCAGTCTTCTGCCAAGAAGTCCCCAGTTCCAAAAGACGTATTTAACTTGGAGTCTCCGGGAACGACTACTTGGGTATGCAAATTTGTTCAAATGTCTGATTAAGTCAGCTAACAATTATTCCAGGCGCGGGAGTTAGCAGAGCACAGTGTCAATAGCGTAGGTTTCTAAAAAATGATGAATGTCAGGTCGGTGCCTTCTCTCAGTATAGGATTCACTTTAGTCACACCACAGATTTGTCCACAAGATATAATCTAGTCGGGAAATGATTGTTAATATTCACGCCACCAGGCAGCAAATTATATAGAGTTTCTAGAAGAAATTAAGTGCTGGCTCCAAGGTCCAGTATTTATCATTACAGTCTTTGAAAACCCGTTATAGGGATATTAGTATTTCTGTCTAACTTGCACCGTCAGATCAGTGTTACTTGAGAAAACCCACGTGGTTCAAAATAAGGACTGTCTATTTCTTCACAAGTATGGAAACTACTACTAGGTGCTGGTAAAAGTTAGGGTCACCCCAAAACTTTCACTGTGTGGAGGAAAAATAACACATATAATATAATAAACAGAATCTGTACTGGTTAAAACTTACATTTAAACTTGCAAGCAGAGAGCTTTGCTTATCATTTAAACTTCCCGTGACGTAAGTTATTATTTTAAAAATCAGCAATTCCTCATAAATTAAGAACACGTGCGTATTCCCGAGTCACCATTCATGAGGCTGGATTCTAGAGTTTATACGTTAGTTTAGAAAAATACACTCGACTGAGTATTAGCAGTTAAATTAAATTTATAAATAGCTACAATTGCCGTTATAAGCTAGAAATTTTAATTTTTTTCTGCTTTCCACTGAATGCTTCCCTAGAAAATATAATAGCCTACCACTTTATTTCTCTTCTGCGCTAAAGAAATAGATTAAAATGAATTAAGCGATTTAACACTTTAACACTCACAAAATCTATATATCTATCATATTAATTACCTCAACCACAGAATTACAGGTAGTCGCACAACTTAAGAATAAAAATGCTGAAAATATTTCTGGAAGTCTAGAAGTTCGACAAATTGCCGAAACAAACTGAGATCTTCGCTAACAGCTATTCTGTTTTCGAGCGACCTATCTACTGTGGAGTCTATGAGCGAGAATGAAATTAAAGTTTCAAACTTGGCCAATATCTTAAAATCAGACAAAGGGCCCAAACTTATTTCGCCAAGCGAAATTATCTCCCCTACTCCCAACATTTACGTCCGCTTAACGCGTGTCGTAACTGTCACCTACTGACCACGATGTACGCGTGTCAGTTTCAAATCCCAGACAGCCGACTCCATTGCAGGGCAGTTTTCACACTACAGCTGACCATGGCCCAAGTGAGCGCCGTGTCAGTTTGGGATTTTCCAGACAAATGTCTGGATACTGACCGGTGCAGATGTAAAGTATCACACCTCACCGGGACTTATGCCGAGAAGAAGCTCGCGCGCTCGGTGAGAATGTAGACGATTTGCTACGTCCTATGTTCAGCGAACCGACTTATCACGCCTTCTGACGCCCTGCAGCCCTGACATCTACGTAATATCGTCCTAGCGCGATTCTCAGTTTAAGAGAAAGGAAAAAAGGTAAAGTTGGAGAATAATAAGAAAATAATAGTCGCAAAGCGAATGGATGAAAAATATACAGGAAAAAAAATTACAGAGATAATAAAAGAGAGAATTTATGTGAAAGAATAGGAAGAAGATGTAGGAAATTAAATGACTATAAACCCTACGTGACAGAGCCTCCCCCCTTTAAGATATGGAAGCACTCCATGTCTACGTTATGGAGTTTAATTTCCTATAACCGTAGCTTCGGGGTGTCTGTCCTCTTCCCTCTCATCTTCCCCTCCATCTCTGTCCAATTCCTACTCAAGTCCACTCCTCAAAGTTTCCTTCCCCCGGAATGTCTCATATGCGCGCTTGAAAGAGCGTCGCCGCTTCTGACATTTTTGAAAGATTTCCTGTGATAGCGGTGGAATATCCCTGCCACTATCGTCATCTTCGTCAGTTTTGGCGATCGTCAGGAGATGGTCGGAGGTTGGCACTGGTTTTTCCAAGTATCTCTTTAAGAGATTTAAATGGAAAACCTTCTCCTTTCCTTCAATAGAGATCTGGTAGTTAGCCTTAGAAATCTTTTTCAGGACGGTAAACGGCCCTTGCCATCCGATCTTCAGTTGGTTGTTCTCGGTAGGGAGCAACACCAAAACTTTCTCTCCTGCTTCCAGTTCTCTCTCTTCCGCGACTTTCCTGTATCGGTTAGCGTGCTTTGTGCGAGCTCGCTTAAAGTTAGTCGTTGCTAGGTCCCACCCTAGTTTCAACCGTTCCTTTAAAACCGACACATATTTACTGGCTGAGACAACTGTCTCATCAGCCTTCTCGTCTGTCAGAGACTGAAGTAAGGCTTCAAGCGGGCCCTTAATGGGTCTGCCAAATAAGAGTGTAGCTGGCGGAAATCCTGTGGAAGTATGAGGAGATTCTCTGTAGCCAAATAAATGCTGCAGGAATACAGAGATCCCAATCTTCAGGTTTCACTTGTGCCAGCTTACTTGCTTAGCATCATGGTGAGGTTTCCATTAGCACGTTCCACGAGCCCATTTCCGCCGGAGTTTATGGCTTAGTGTGGATGTGTTGCGTCCTCAAGATCTTAACAAAATCTCATCCATCAAAAAGGTTTCGGTATGGAGATCTCATTATCCGTCAACACTTGCTGAGGGAATCCCAACCGAGTGAAAATCTGCACGAGGGCTTCTGCGACATGCTTGGCATCTGCGCATGTTAGCGGGATAGCTTCTGCCCATAAAGTGCATGTATCGACTAAGGTCAGGATGAACCTGTTCCTTCTTTTAGTCCTTTCGAAAGGCCACTAAATGTCATCTACAACCCGTTCGAAATGGTGAGTACACATATTGGCATTTCACCCAAAGAAATTTCTGGGGTGCCCGTTGCTTGGGTGGTTATCACGTTTTATGCACTGGGCTACTAGGATTTGGACATATCAGATTAATATCAGTAAGTTTGACTCCTGGCCACCAATAAATGAGTGGTTATAACGTTGGTTTGTGGCGTTCTGTCAGCATATGTCCGCTAAAGGCTTAGAAGAGAGTTCCCCATTTCTAGGATTTGGCTTGCTCTGTACTGTTTCGTACTAGAGAGCATGGTTGTAACCTTGGTACATTTATGGCTTGCCGATCTCCGATAAATGTACGCCATCCTCAGAAAAAAATTCCCCAATGCTGTTTTGGGGTTCACCTTCAACCTTATGGGCAATGTCCAGTTTCCTAAAGCAGGTAGCTGCCAAAGTATGGTCCTTGTGTTGCGCTTCGAATTTAAGTTCCTAGGTCCAACAATTTGGCTGCAGGCATGTGGAATCCGTTCCTTTTCTCAGGTTTGCCCTCTTGATAGTTAACAATGTTACATATGCCACATATCGGCTCTTCCTGGTTTCCCCAGGCATACCACGTAAGGTCCCGCCAAGTTATGATTGGACTGGGTAGATGGGGATCATCCATAACAGCGCTCTTTGATCACACCTCTACAACGTGACCAAGTGTAACGTACTTCTATCCGGGCTTCTAGAAGTTCTCCACCAATTCGATGGGGAAACAAGCGCTGTTGAGGTGCATTCACTCTTACGAACTCCACAAAGTTTGACGGTCTCTCCCTGTCCGCTTGACCGGGTTTTGAACCAGCTTTCTGGCAACAATGCAATCATAAGAAAGCCCCGTGTCAAAATAAGGCAAGAAGTTTAGAGAACCGTTCATTGAAAATGTAACAGTTCCTCGCGTTGGGGGGTCTATCCCCAACAGGTTGGGAATCACTGTCAATACAAAGCATTATTCTGTTCTGTTGTCAGCCATCCGCCTTGCGAGGTCCTGTTTTAATAAGCATCCGATGCGTTTTCGACTCTGGTGTGCTCAGGTCTTGATCATATGGTCCGTGCTCAGGGGAAATTTTCCCTTTGCCACCTAAGGTCCTTTCAATGCTACGCTTGCCAGTTATGTAGGGTCGTCGCCCTGGTTCGATAATAGACTGTTGGGTGGGGTGAACAGTTGGGGGTACTTGTTCTTGTAGAACTTGGATTTTTTCAGGTAAGGGGGTTTTGAGGTCCTTTTCTCACTGTGGATTAACGTTTCCTTGGTTAGAAGCCTGAGAAGGATTGCATCAAGGTTATGTTTACGAAAATCTCCTCTGTCTGGGAGAGGGGTTGTCGCGCTTTGTGGCCGGTAGTTAGGTCAGTCCAGCGGCATTGTGATAAACGCTCAGAGCTGTGCCTTTCCAAAATTGTTTCAAGATGCTGCCCATTTCCAATGCCCCCTGCTTCAGCTCAGCAGGTAATCTCCGGGTATCAGCAGACAAAGTGTTCTTTATTTGTTCAGTTAGAAACAAGTTCCTCAAGACCTTTCTCATAGGTAGAGTTGGAGCTGCGAAAGCTGCAAAGGTTGCTTTGTTAGATATCCCTTAAGACGAGTATGATGAACTTGGTGAAAATTTCAGAATTCCTTTTTCCGGCTGTTGTCGAGAAACAGTTTCAAAAACTTGGGTATTGTGATTAACGCGTAGCGGTTCATTTCAAAGCGCTCCAGTTAACGCTTTCTTCATCACATCTAAGATCAAACGTAGTCAGTCTTGTTGGTCTACTTTCCAGTTAGAATAAACATCTTTTTGCAGAACCTTTTAGGGCCTGGGAAAGTTTCATATACCTTCCAACGCGACACTCTCTAACCCACCCAGTTGCAATTTCTCAAATTGTTCTAACATGAGTCAATCTTTCTCATTTGAGTTTTAGGAAAGAAAAGGAATCAAGAGTGAAAGACATAGCTCATTTGAAGAGATGAGTGTTAGAAGGATCAGTTCCCTTAAGGATCTTGGGAATGAGGAGAAGATCTCCATTGCTGGAGGTAAGATCTTTTGGCAGAGACAAAACCGTGCAGAGAACTGGAGTCTGATATAGTTTCACCTCTGACAGAGCAACTTATGCTGGAGCCGCTGTCAATTTTTTCCTAAGATAAAACTCATTCTCATTCTTCGTCTTAAACAACAGAGCCTCTTCAGCTCTTTCGTATCTTAACAAACATAAGCATTTTCTATGCTGATCTTCTTTCCTCAATCCTGCTGTCTTTCCCCTCTCTCTTACTCTTCTTTTGGGTAAAAAAACTATCATAAGCCGTACCACGTAGCCCTTGTGATTCTTCTTTCCTCTCTCTCTCCAACCCATATCCTCTAACAATTCGTACCTACTTAGCTATAACTGCTTGCATAGCAGGTCTTCTTTTTCAACAAAGTCCTCTAGATGCGTTTCCCCCACGTTCCCTATCAGCTGAGTAAGGCCCCGCTGACTCTTGCGTCGGAGCATCAGAGGCAAAGGAAGTTGTTCAAGACATTGTCCCTGTGTCATGGGCCTTTGACCAAGAATTTCCATTATTCAATGAGTGATCGTGTCACTCATGCTCCCGCTGCAATCTCCTATCCTCTGCTTCCGCAGCCAAAATTCTTTCTTAAAAGC
Source organism: Oreohelix idahoensis (assembly GCA_024509875.1). Classification (NCBI taxonomy): domain Eukaryota; kingdom Metazoa; phylum Mollusca; class Gastropoda; order Stylommatophora; family Oreohelicidae; genus Oreohelix; species Oreohelix idahoensis. The sequence continues at coordinate 683,891 of JAMPIV010005015.1, read as the reverse complement.
ACTGGATAATGCTTCTGTCCTAGCCAATCTTTTTTCTTCTTCTGAGGAAAAAAAAAAAATCGGCCCAGTAATTATTCGCAATGCTCCAAAGATGATATCCTTAAAAACCTTATGCGGCAGCAGACCTCTCGCTCCAAAAAATAAAATCTTATCTCTGCTGCACTTGTTTCTCTTCTGCTCCTTATCTGCAGCCAATTGTAATCTCTTACTTTGCAGCCGTGGGGGGACTAATGCCCTAGCTATGCTGGTTCAGGTTCAATGATATGTAGCTTTTTAATTAGTAAAATGCCTCATAGTGAGAAAACGCAAAATTTTGAATTTGTTCAGCTCAAATGTAACTGTGAATGAAACGTTTCTTAATCTCTCTAGCACTCTTCTACTTTTATAAAAAAATTCAGCCAATAAATCAATTTTCTTCCCTGGCATATGAACTTATCACATGGGAATATTAAATTTCTGTGACATAATCAATCAGAATATCTATAAAGGCCCTCCATGTTCATTTCTTTTGGCCAAACTCCCCTTATAGGCTAAATACAGCAGCAGATCGAAATTTTGCCCAAGTTACCCATTAAATAGGTATATTTATACAATTTAAGCAAACAAACTTCAGTATACTAAATTAAAGTACTGAAACAGTGCCCCCCAAGGTACACTCGAGTGCATGTTAGAGCTCAGGTCTTATTTATTTTCACCCCCCCCGAGGATACCTTTTTTAACGAGTCTTTAAAAATTTCCTGAAGTGAATTACCCCAAGTATATGTTAATCGAAGGTTTGCTAGATATGCCCATGACTAGCCCACACCCAATTTATGTAATGGGAGAAGTCTTCCATAGCCGGAACGGGAGCTAACCCAATATATTGGGGATGTTTGGGGGGGGGGTGGAGAATAATTGACATAGTTTTATATATAGAAACGATTTAATTAGGGAAACTTAGTGTACTGACTGAGATCAGCTGTGAAGGTCTATGTAATCTATTATAATATTGTGATTTATTACATAGCCTTCTTTGCTACCACATATGTCAACCTCAGTCAGCACTTTATTCTCTGGATTTGTATAATGACTGCGTGTTATGTCTAGGGTATGCATAGTGATGTAATGAGAGTACAACAATAATTAAGCCAGCTAAACACCCGGTATGGTTAGGACCCACAACACTTATAACACCAAACCTCTCACATAACCTCAAAACTTTAAGGAGGGTACCTTAAGTAAGTCGAGTGTTAACTTTTCAAATTTAATGTATTATGTATTTATAAAAAGTATATCCTGATCCAATGTCAAAGGGAATCAGGCATCCCAATCCCACTATAATTATATGAAATATTTACACATTATACAAAGGGTATGTTTGTAAAATTAACAATAGTGTCATGTAATACGTGTGTGTGTTGTAGTCTTTGCGGAAATACTGGATGTTTCAAGCTATGTGGTTGTTGCTCACTCATCACATTTCTAGTCTGTCTTTGATGGAAAATAAGGTCTACACTTTCACTTTCCTATCAAGGAAACACTGTCGTGTCTCTCTGGCTTTATGTTCTTTGATTTTCAATTCTAAGAGGGGTCATAAGACTGAGCGTCACTATTTACACCTCTTAACTTTGAGATGGCTGGACAGGAACAGACTCCTCTGCTCGTAAGGTCAGCATACTCTGGATTTCATCACTCTGGTCGTTCACTCTTGTCCCAGGCATATATTCTCTGCCTCCATGATTGTACGATAAATCTGACCAGTGTGCCTGCTCTAACAGTTTGAACCACTGTCCCTGAAAACAATAAGGTGGTCATGCCCCTTCAGAACTAAGTCTAGGTTATTATTTCCATATTTTACGACAATACAGGGACAGACAATGTTCAGCGCGGTAGGCCCACAAATATCTTCTCATGACACAGCTTTCACCAGTTTTTTCGTCCCTACTGAACAACGGTACTCTGCACTTCCAGTATTATTGTTCTTCCATACAAAATACAGATCACAACCTTGCAATTCCATGATAACATAGCCTAAATACTAAGTAAAATCTCCTTCTGCCACGAACTTCTATAAGTTCTGTAGGTTGGAGCAATTTTCTAGGCTTTTCGCTACTGAATCATAAATGTACATTCATTTCATAAATTATATATTCAAAAAATCTGCAGCTTACCACAATTAAGAAATCTGAGAACAAATTACGTTGAATAGCAAGACCAATATGGCACACTCTCGATCTGCTGTCGTTTTCCAGGCTTTCAAAGAATAATTGCACTGGCTTTCAAACGCATAAGTTTCTCCAATGAAGAAATATTTGAATGTGGCAGTGAACTGACGCTCTTTTTGCCAATATCGGGAGTTCTAACCAATAAGGCCCTATGTTTACAAAGTATTTGAAATTAAAAGCAGCTTTCCTATCGTGTCTTTATTAGCAAACCACTAGTACTTTTTCTCGACTAATCGTAGTTAGTCTTTCATAAAATGGTAACCAATCAAATCGATTCTAACAGTGTGGCCTCCATTCATTTTAAAAGTCTTATCTACCATGCCAAATGGAGCAACCATGACCAAGTGTTGTCAATACGACACCACTACTTTATTTTGGCTATAAGTTGTTTATTCTTTAACTAATGGTGCAACACTTACTATATTCGTTATCAGCAAATTCTACTGCATCTAACTATATAAGTTTAAATGGTCTACTCTGTCAGTGGAGAGACATGATTTCAACCTAAACTCATGTTAATATTTAACTTTTCCACTGTTTATTAAAAAAATCTGGCCGGTCATACGCATTCGTTCGTGTGTTCCAAGAAATGCATAGTTTATTTTTAGCCTAGACTGTCAGTTTGATTTCAAGCCATAGCGTAGCAAATTAATATGCAGAACGCGTTTCGACATTCATGTCTCAATGCAATGCAGTGTACGCCTTAGGAAAGCACAGTCCTATACCAATCTTCTTCCTATGTAATTATCTATCCGTTTGGCTTTACATTTAATTATGATTTATTTATGTGGATTTAGAATGTTCCACGACATGTATGATGGTGATATTACTACGTGTGATGCATGAGGTCAGCTGTGAAGGCTCCTGAGATAAAATGTAGCTGTGAATTGTCAGAAGGCCCTTCTTGCTACCACTACGACCTCACACTTATCTTTTTTGTACTAATGAATGTGGCTACGTTAAATGTCTAGGGTAATGATATGTAATGTGTTGTGGTAGTTTACATACACACACACAGATATTTACTAAGTCTAATAATATTAATAAATGTTATAATACACTGAACTAACTCAAGTGTGTAAAAAATTGGATAGTAATTTTCTTACATTTATTTGTTCTGAACCAAGGTTTTATTTTGGCCAGAACATATGAAAGGTTTAGCAATTATGAAAGAAATGCATGAATATTACATAATAAATGCAAGGTGTGTACATATATATGTTACTAGACTAGTTAATATTATTACTGTTTATAGTTGTAATCTATTTTGGGAGAACATTTAATGGATGTGCTGTTGGGGTGGCCTCATCACTCCCTGTCTATGGTGACTACACATTGTCCATTTATTTGATGGAAATTTTATGGGTGTGTTAGCAAATAAGTTGAGTTGGTGAATTCTCAGCAGACCAGGCGCTCACGTAGCTTGAAGGTGTAGCTCTGGTGCTGAGATCTGGTGGCCCCACCTCTCCGTGCTTGGGGGCAATATCAGAAGTCTGGTGGCCCCACCTCTCCGTGCTTGGGGGCAATATCAGAAATATGGTGGCCCCACCTCTCCGTGCTTGGGGGCTATAATAGGCTGCTCTGACAAAATGTTACTGCACGGGTCCACTCTGGTAATAATCAACAACTCATTTGACACCACAGTGGTGCCAACTGAAACTCACAGCTCAGAATTATGAATATAGAACACAGTTAAATGCTAGCAAAACTCAGCTGAGCTGCTGGCTTTAGGATGGCGTCCCTCTAAATATTTCAATAGCTTCTGGGAATTACACCACTTAATAATTCACTGTGTCTACTAGGACAACTTATAATGAATGGCACAAAATGCGCGTCTGAGCGCCGATAATATATTCATCTATGGCCAATCACTGCCTTTTCTTTTTCAAATTCAAATATCCTACCAAAAGTCATTTCAGTCATACCTCAGTCAAGTATGCCTTATTGTCTGTTGGTCCGTCCGTCTCTACTTGCGTTTCACAAAAAAAACACACTTGTTTTTTGAACCAACCCTGCCTTCCCCTACACAATTTTGCCTTTAAAGTTATTTTTAGCCACAATTCACCATCCCACCCCGTCTCTTCATTCCAACTAGATTTTAGCACTTGCGTCTTCAAGGCCACAATTTTTTTGAAAATTAGTGACATGTTTTATTTCAATGCAGACGTTCGCTGATATGAACAACACAGTCTTTTGTCAATATCTTTCTTATTATCTGTCCGTCTGTATAAATGAAAGCATATTATTTCACTGCTCAAGATGGGCCATCCGGCCAGCTAGGTTTTTATATTCCTAACATTATTATTAAGAAAAGTTACTTTTCAAATATTTTCTAGAATCTTCTGGAATGCGTTCATCACTGCATTCAAATAAACGGACTAAGTTATCGCAAAAGCGTCCAAGAAATGACTGTGGCGTATAATATCCAAGGTCCCTTTTGTCGATTTCTTTACTTTATGTCAACTTGGGGAACGTGACTTTTTCCTCCTTTCCCCACCACTTGCGTCCTTTTAGCCTTGCTAGTTTCAAGCACGCGTTCAGTCAGATTTTTCCTTTTGATCTCCGTTCTCATCCCGTTCCGTTTTGCCTTCAAGTCTAACAATTTAATTTCCATGGCGGGTGATGACCCGCGGCGTGGGCGATCATGTATTCTAGCAGCTTACGCATTAGTTTTTATCCCTACGTTGTATCATTGGAGATATTTTAACGTTGTATCACGGTTAATTTTGTGACACATCTCCCCACTTGAAAACATGCCTACGGCAAGTTCTAAAACCAGTGATACACATAGATAAAATCTCTCCTTACGCCTGCCATTACTCTAATTTTGATCACAGGGGTGCCGACTGAGGAAATCTGCACCGACATTCAATTTGCCTGGGATATATTGGATACTAAACTGATAAGGTTGAAGCAATAAAGACCACCTCAGCAATCTTGCGTTTTCATGCTTAGCCTGAGATAAGAATACGAGAGGCTGATGGTCCGTCTCGACCACAAAAGTCCTACCATACAGATAGATTTGAAACTTCTTTATTGCCCAGATTAACGCTAAACATTCTTTTTCGCTTGTGGAGTATCCTTGTTCCGCCTTATTCAATTTGCGGCTTGCATAAGCGACTGGTTTCAGTTCCCCATCAGGTGAAGATGATCTTTGCAACAAAGCCGCTCCGAGTCCTACATTACTTGCATCGGTTCTTAAGACAAAGTCCTGTGTCAAATCAGGTAGTTTGAGAATAGGCTTGCTAGTGAGTTTTTCCTTTAAGTCTTGGAACGCTAATTCACTTTGCGCAGTCCAATTAATTTTATCTGGAAGTCCCTTGCGAGTCAGATCAGTCAGAGGAGCACAAATAGAGTTAAAATCTTTGATATATTTTTGATAAAATCCGCATAACGACACGAATGATCGCACGTCCTTTTTTGTTTGTGGTCTAGGTGCTCTCTGCAGTTTTTCCAAGTTCTTGGGATCAGGGGTCATGCTACCCTGATATACAGTGTGTCCCAAGAATTCCAACTCTTTGCATCCAATGCAACATTTTGTTGGCCTAGCAGTCAAGTTCGCCTCCCTAAGCCTATTAAATAACATTTCTAGAGCTTCAATGTGTTCTTCAAATGTCTCTGTGGCGACGAGAATATCATCCATGAAATTCGTGATACATGGGTTATTCAGGGGATCCAACAATTTGCGCATCATCCTTGAAAATACACTCGGAGCATTTTTCAGTCCGAATGGTAGCATGTTGAATTCATAATGTCCATCCGAAGTGCTAAAAGCCAAATAAGGTCTCACTTCAGGCTTCACTGGGATCTGGTAATAGCCTTTACTAAGATCCACCTTTGAAAAGTATTTTGCCTTGTTCAATCTGGCAAATAACTGTTTTGTGTCTGGTAATGGATCCACTTGTCCTTCTGTGACAGCATTCAGTTTCCTGTAATCTATGCACAGTCTGTGTTCCCCAGACGGTTTTCTCAACAATACGACACTAGAGCTAAAAGATGATTCACTGTGTGAAATAATCCCCTCCTTCAACAAATAATCTATTTCTTCCTTCAATGCCTTCTCCTTCGCGAACGGAATAGAATAGGCTCTCATACAGATTGGGTTTGAGTCTACCAGTTTCATGTCATACTGTAGCAAATTTGTATGGCCTGGTTTATCTGTTAATACATCTGTATGTTCCTCCAGAACCTGTTGAACTCTCTCCCTCTGGTTTTTAGTCAGGTGCTTACTGACTTTTACCTGTGCTGCTGTTTCACAAGGATGTAATGGGTATTCATGTGAGGTGAGTGGTTCCTTTTGCATTTGAGTTGCGATAGCTAAGGTCAGTAAGGGGGTGCTTTCCTGGAGTGGTCTGTCCAGATACTTCTTTAACAGGTTTACATGATAAACTTTCTCCTTCCCCTTTTTGTCAATTTTATAGTTTGTTCTAGACACCTTCTCTAGAACCGTATATGGACCTTGCCATCCAATTTGTAATTTATTCTGGCTACCGGGTAGTAGAAGCAGCACCTTCTCTCCCACTGCCAGTTCTCTGTCCTTTGCCTTCCTATTAAAATATGCTGCATGTTTCTTCCTGGCTTGTTTCAAATTATCATTTGCCAGTTTCCATCCAGCTTTCAAACGAGTGGTCAGTTCGTTCACGTATTGATAAGATGAGGTAACAGTCTCTTCCGCCTTCTCATCTGTCCAGGTCCTTAATAGGGCTACATCTGGACCTTTAATTTATCATACGTATTTTTTTTCATGGAACCCGTCGGGTCCCTCCATTAGAAGCCCTATAGTGAGGACTTTTCTTCCTAGAATCATCACTCACAAATCGACCACTACCAATTTTTTTCTTGGGTTTATCTCCCCACTTTAGATTGCTTATGAGAGATCTTCGCTCTCTTTTCTGTTCTTCCAGTTTATATAAGTCTGACCGAGGGATTGTCATCTTATCCTGGGTAAAATTTCTTCTTTGTACTCTTCGCATAGTGGCCATGTTAATCCATTCAAGTGAAGACTGGGTGTGAAAAGGGGGCTCCCATTGCACTTTGTCTCCTTGAGTATCATTAGTTTTCCTTCCAGGCCTAATTTTGCCCCGTGGCGTTTCTAGGTCCTGCACATATTTTCCCTTTGTGGGTGTTCCCTCATGAAATATGCCACATGCTTCTACAAAGTTTTCAATATCGACATTTACGTCGGGCCAATAGTATTTGCGAGCAACTTTTTGGCAGATGGTACCGACTTTTTCATGGTCCCCATCTTTTCCAACATGTAAGCTCCTTATTAAATTTGCCCTATATATCTTGGGAAGAACCAACTGTCCGTGACCAGTGGATCTAGTTCCTGTCTTCCTATATAGCAATCTGTTCTTCATAAAATATTCCCCCTTGCTCGGAGGTGTGTGGCATTTGGGCAATTTTTTAAAACATGGCTTGAGTGTCCTATCCTCAGCCTGCGCCTTCCTCATCTCCTCTGGATGAGCATTTATAGGTTCACCTTCTTCCTCCTTCTTCTGTGACCTGGTCTGCACTGTCGCCATGATCACAGGTCTCTCGGGATTCCCCAAGAAGACGTATCTACACCCCAATATCAGAGGGTAGATTGGTTCATCTATCACTGCTGCTCTGATTTCTCCTTCCACATAGCGAGTTTTCACCGTTATCCTTGCGATGGGAAGTGTCATGAGTGGTATGTCCTTAGTTGCCCCTTGTATTTCCACTGTTTCTGTGGTATACTGACTTGGGTCCACTAGGCTAGACTTCACAACTGAATCATAATCCAAACCTGTATCATAAAGGCACCTTATGGTGACCCCATTACAAATAACATCCTCACAAACTGGGGGGTGATAAGGTTCCTGCTGTCCCTTAGGATTAACCTTTAATCTTTGAGTCCCCGACTTCATTGCAGCAATGTTTGAAGGTTTCCTTCTACAAAATTCGGTGTTATGGTTATCTTTCTTGCACCATTTACACCATCTTTTTCCTTGGTTAAACGGTTTTCTTTCATTGGATTTTTGGTCATTGAACTGTGAGTTTCTGTCTCGGTAGTCATTTCTTGGCCGTTCAAAGTTTGTCCTACCTTTATTTCCCTGCTCTCTATTATCAAATTTATTAAATTGCTGTGGAGCTTTAAAATTGTCTATGTGCTTCTTTTTAGCACCACTTACCTCTGCCTGGGCTGCCTGATACCTTTCAGCGACATTTAAAACCTCCCCCAACTTCTCTGCACCTTGTTCCATGAGAAATTTTCTCATGTCTGGAGCCATGGACTCTCTCAATTGCTCAATCATGATCATTTCTTTAAGATCTTGGGTCTTCCCCAGAGCAGTCCATTTCTCCAAATAGGTTTCCAGTCTGGCAGAGAATTGGTGGTATGTCTCCCCAGACAACAGTTTGGCATTTCTAAATTTCTTACGATAAAATTCCCCATTTTTTTCGTACCTCAATAACAAAGCCTGCTTTAACATGTCATAATTCTCCTGGTCTTCTCTGTTCATTTTTGCGAAGACTTCGTAAGAAGTACCTCTCAGTCCCTGTGATAGCTTTAAACTCCACCTCTCTCTCTCTCTCTAACCCATATGTAGTAGCTAATAACTCAAAACGTCCTAGGTACCCCTCTATGTCATCGTCTTTTTCAACAAAATGGTCTAAATGAAACCCCATAGCTGATGTTGAGGCTCCCAGACTGGGCGTAGCATCTGAGGCAAAAGGGCTGGCACCATTTTCAGGAGCCTGGCCTTGTAGCTCCAGCTCCCTGAGTCGTAATTCGTGCTCCCTTTGCAACCTTCTATCTTCTGCCTCCCTTTCGGCCTTTTTATCTTCTGCCTCCCTTTCGGCCTTTTTATCTTCTGCCTCCCTTTCGGCCTTTTTATCTTCTGCCTCCCTTTGCTGTCGTTTTTCTTCTGCCTCCAATGCTTTAGCCTCTTTGTCAGCCTCAATCTGCAGCCTCTTAATTTCTCTATCAGCCTCAATTTGTAACCTCTTCTCTTCAGCCAACCTTTCAGACTCTAATTTTCTTTCAGCCTCTTTTTCTAATCTTCTTTCTTCCCGTTCAATATACTTATCACATTCAGCCGTTACATATTGAATTAAAATCTGACCATCCATTCCCATCTCCTTTGCCGTCAGCACAGCAGCTGATCTGAATTTGGCCAGCTCCGCCATACTTTTTAAACAAATCTAGCAATGTGCAAAATAAAATTTCCAACCACTAAAGTACTTCTAATTACTCTAGTCTAAAATAATTCTAATTAATTAATTAACTACCACTGGCTGTGAAGATTCACCAACTTTTATTTTCAGGGACACTTTTAATTTTAAGGGACACTTTTAATTTTTATAATGTGTTCCCCTAATCTAATTCTCCCCCCAGGAGATCCTAATATACTTAATGGGCTAATTATCCCGGGACAAAGAGACCCCAATATATGTAGTGGGTTTGATGGTATTGTATGATGGTGATATTACTAAGTGTGATGCATGAGGTCAGCTGTGAAGGCTCCTGAGATAAAATGTAGCTGTGAATTGTCAGAAGGCCCTTCTTGCTACCACTACGACCTCACACCTATCTTTTTTTACTAATGAATGTGGCTACGTTAAATGTCTAGGGTAATGATATGTAATGTGTTGTGGTAGTTTACATACACACACACAGATATTTACTAAGTCTAATAATATTAATAAATGTTATAATACACTGAACTAACTCAAGTGTGTAAAAATTGGATAGTAATTTTCTTACATTTATTTGTTCTGAACCAAGGTTTTATTTTGGCCAGAACATATGAAAGGTTTAGCAATTATGAAAGAAATGCATGAATATTACATAATAAATGCAAGGTGTGTACATATATATGTTACTAGACTAGTTAATATTATTACTGTTTATAGTTGTAATCTATTTTGGGAGAACATTTAATGGATGTGCTGTTGGGGTGGCCTCATCACTCCCTGTCTATGGTGACTACACATTGTCCAGTTATTTGATGGAAATTTATGGGTGTGTTAGCAAATAAGTTGAGTTGGTGAATTCTCAGCAGACCAGACGCTCACGTAGCTTGAAGGTGTAGCTCTGGTGCTGAGATCTGGTGGCCCCACCTCTCCGTGCTTGGGGGCAATATCAGAAGTCTGGTGGCCCCACCTCTCCGTGCTTGGGGGCAATATCAGAAGTATGGTGGCCCCACCTCTCCGTGCTTGGGGGCTATAATAGGCTGCTCTGACAAAATGTTACTGCACGGGTCCACTCTGGTAATATTCAACAACTCATTTGACACCACAGTGGTGCCAACTGAAACTCACAGCTCAGAATTATGAATATAGAACACAGTTAAATGCTAGCAAAACTCAGCTGAGCTGCTGGCTTTAGGATGGCGTCCCTCTAAATATTTCAATAGCTTCTGGGAATTACACCACTTAATAATTCACTGTGTCTACAAGGACAACTTCTAATGAATGGCACAAAATGCGCGTCTGAGCGCCGATAATATATTCATCTATGGCCAATCACTGCCTTTTCTTTTTTCAAATTCAAATATCCTACCAAAAGTCATTTCAGTCATACCTCAGTCAAGTATGCCTTATTGTCTGTTGGTCCGTCCGTCTCTACTTGCGTTTCACAAAAAAACACACTTGTTTTTTGAACCAACCCTGCCTTCCCCTACACAATTTTGCCTTTAAAGTTATTTTTAGCCACAATTCACCATCCCACCCCGTCTCTTCATTCCAACTAGATTTTAGCACTTGCGTCTTCAAGGCCACAATTTTTTTGAAAATTAGTGACATGTTTTATTTCAATGCAGACGTTCGCTGATATGAACAACACAGTCTTTTGTCAATATCTTTCTTATTATCTGTCCGTCTGTATAAATGAAAGCATATTATTTCACTGCTCAAGATGGGCCATCCGGCCAGCTAGGTTTTATATTCCTAACATTATTATTAAGAAAAGTTACTTTTCAAATATTTTCTAGAATCTTCTGGAATGCGTTCATCACTGCATTCAAATAAACGGACTAAGTTATCGCAAAAGCGTCCAATAAATGACTGTGGCGTATAATATCCAAGGTCCCTTTTGTCGATTTCTTTACTTTATGTCAACTTGGGGAACGTGACTTTTTCCTCCTTTCCCCACCAATTGCGTCTTTAGCATTGCTAGTTTCAAGCACGCGTTCAGTCAGATTTTTCCTTTTGATCTCCGTTCTCATCCCGTTCCGTTTTTGCCTTCAAGTCTAACAATTTAATTTCCATGGCGGGTGATGACCCGCGGCGTGGGCGATCATGTATTCTAGCAGCTTACGCATTAGTTTTTATCCCTACGTTGTATCATTGGAGATATTTTAACGGTGGTGGACAGTGCGAGCGGATGATGAACTGAGTGTGGGTGCGAATGAAGGCGCGAATGTGTTTAGGCTCGTATGTATGTAGACCCTGCAACCCATACACTCACATGCAGTAGTCAAGGATGCTTGGACACTGCAGACACGTTTCAAAACATTTATTGACGAGAACACACATGGTATCAACAGGAACAGTCATTGTAAACAAGGTCATGCTGACCGGAAATCGATAGGTATACATTAGGCATTCAGCAAGCTGGTAAACATTTGAATATTCGTGCATGGTCAATACAATGTTCTTCAATAAGGACAGTTCGTGGCGTCGCCCTGGGATTACTGACTAAACGCGTCAGATACCTTAATCACTTTGACACATAGGTGCAACTTGGCATTCCCCGCCAATTGCACATTATCAGGCTGTAGTATAATAGCCGAAAAACACAGGCCTCGTTCTGACGTCGGCTGTGTACTTCTGATAAGCAGGTTACCATCAACCCTGCAGTAATGCTTATTGTAGACATAAATATGCCGCCAATCTGCGGCTCCCACAATATATCTTCGTCACTGGATTTCTGGATGGTATGAAGACTAATAGTCTTGGATGGCTACCTTGAGCACAACATATAAGTTCTGAAATGGAGGACCGGTGAGCTGCAGTTCACAGACTAGGCAATCTTCTAACATGTTCTGCTACCGAAAGCATAGTAATGGAAAAAGTCGGTATTACCTGTAACCGAGTCCACAGAACTTAACAAGGAACTCTGCTGTCATTCCAACGCACAGAGATTCACTGGGGAAAACTGCCAGTGCAGTCACTTCGAAGATTCTCCCCGAAAAAACACAATGGACTCTCGTCCCTTCAGAAACCAGGACACTTCCCGGCTTGCCGGAAGTCTAACTCAACTCCCGCTTAAAAAAACCTGCCCATGGGCATACGCCCGAACTGTCTACCTTTGACCCTAAAGGTCAAACACAATGAATGAATAAACAAGGGAAGACAACCCCTAATCAACCTGACATCGCAGGTAAAGACACAATTATTCTTATGATAAAAACATAAGCAAATAACTTGACAGATGACTCCGTCAAAAATGACAGCAACATATTACTACCACCCCCCTGTAAAAAAAAAATGAAATTTTTTTTTTTTTTTAATATGTCCATGAGCAAGATTGCACAAGTATCACTTATGTGCTCATGAAAAAAATGAACCTAATATCAGGTACAATAGACGCATAAACAAAGCGTCTGAAGAGGATACAAATCATCTCCCAACATAGGAGAAAATATCTCCTTTAAGCCAAACAAACTAAGGGGGTACCATTAAAGAAACCTAAGTTGCTGGCAATACCAATCATATATCAATCATTACTAAATACTATAATTATAGCAATATACAAATGTCATGAATTACAATGCTATATTAGCAACATATCACTGATGGATGGACAAAATGAAATTTGTTAAATTATCTAAACATCATCCAAATACATTTGTATTACAACATATTAGGATATTAAGGACAGACCTAAGTCCGAAAGTGTATCAGGAAAAACTAGGACACAAGATTTAACTGGAATCATGTGGGCATCTGGACAATATGTCCGCCATCACATTATCCGAACCACGGATAGCTCGCACCGTGAAATGGAAAGGCTGAAGAGCAATAGCATAACGAGTAGATCTCGAGCTCTTCAAATCCTTACTTTGCATAGCCGTAAGAGCTTTTTGGTCGGTTTCCATAAAGAAATGCGCGCCCAGAAGGAACCTTTGTAGCTTAAGAATGGACCAAACCATAGCCAACAATTCACGGTCTAAAACCGAGTAATTCCTTTCTGCCGCATTTAGCTTCCTAGAAATATACATTACAGGATGCAGAGTTCCTGAATATTCCTGCATTAGTGCCGCTCCAATCCCAGTGGAAGAGGCATCACTACGAAGAACAAAAGTCTTATCAATCGTTGGTAGTCTTAAGATAGGATGAGATGAGAACAAATTCTTAACCTGATCCAATGAAGATTGGCATTCCTGGGACCAACGCACCATATTAGGAGAACCTTTTTTCAATAACGATGAAAGTGGTGCCATAATGGAGGACAGATTCTCAATGAATCTTCCATAGAATTGTATCAATCCCAAGAGACTACGCACTTGCTTTTTTGTCTTCGGAACCGAGATATTTAATATCTTCGAAATGTTTTGGTCCTCTGTCTTCAACAGACCATGACCAACTCGATGACCTAGGAAGGAAATTTCACTAAACCCAACAAAAGCTTTAGAGGGTTTTGCAGTCAAACTATGCTCACGTAGAGTAGATAGCAATTCCTTTAGACCCAAATAGTGTTCTTCCCAAGTATCGCTGAAAAGACAGATGTCGTCTAAATATGCGATGACATCTGCACGATCTGATAGAATTCGTCGCATCATGCGCACGAAAGTCGCTGGGGCGTTCATAAGCCCGAAAGGCATAAAATTCCATTGAAACAGACCCCTAGGTGTCGAAAAAGCAGTGAGAGGTTTGGCGTGTTCCGTCAGTGGGACTTGCCAATAACCTTTCGACAAGTCTAGTTTAGTAAAGAATTTAGCTTTAGAAAGTCTAATAAGTAGATCATCTAATAATGGCATAGGTTCAGCATCGAACTTCGTAACTTGATTTAATTTGCGATAGTCAACGCAAAGACGTATGTTATTGTCTTTCTTTCGAACAATAACTATCGACGAAGAATAAGCTGAAGTGGATGGTTCAATTATTTGCAGTTGAATCATTTCATCCAATTCTTTCTCGACTTGTGCTTGAAAATGAATAGGTATTGGGTATGGTCTTACTCTGATCGGATTACGATCAGTAAGTATGATGTCATGTTCTATGACATCTGTGTGTCCAGGAATGTCGGTAAGGACATCCTGATATGATTGTAGCGTAGAGGATACTTGACGTTGCTCCTCAAAAGACAAGTTCGAAGAGATTGTAACGTCCCTCCACGATTCCGTTGAATTCAGTGGAATCGCAGGAAGAGGTAAGTTAACGTCAGAAAAAATAGTTTCCTCATCCTGTATAACGGACAGGGATGAGATGTGACCATGTTGGACTGGAGAGTCGTCCATCGCCTGGAAAATAGGCTGCAAATAGTCTGGACGTTCAATAAACTCTGTTAGCATATTTATATGGAAGGTTTTATGCTTTCCATCCACATCGACGATATAGTCGACATCGGAAATTTTGGAGACTATAGTGTATGGACCTTTCCATGAAATGAGAAGTCTATTCTCTCTTGAGGGAAGTAAGACATATGCTTTGTCTCCAGGACAAAGTTGACGTAGGCGTCTTTTCTTGTTAGCAAATCGCCTAGCTTTTTCTTTCGCAAATTCGGAAGATGAAGTTGCTAACCTGCACGATTCGATAATCTTTTCTCTAAGAGCAATGACATATTCATATGACGATTGTGTATCATCGTCAATATTATCAGAAGTTATCAAATCGTGTAACAAGGACATCGGACCGCGCGGTTGCGCACCAAAGACAAGTTCGAAAGGAGAAAACCCTGTATGCTCGTTGGGAACTTCTCTATAGGCAAAGAGGACTGCAGGTAAAACCCTGTCCCAATCTTCAGGATGATCCTCCGTTATCTTGCCAAGTAAGTTCTTTAGTGTCCTGTTAAGACGTTCTACCAATCCATTGGACATTGGATGATAAATACTACTGAGAGACCTTTTAATGTCTAGCGTAGCCATTACCTGAGACATAACGTCCGAAATTAACTGAGTGCCGTGGTCCGACAGTATTTCTCCGGGGAATCCCAGACGAGAAAATATGAGCCAAAGAGCATCAGCGATATCGACAGTTGATATGCTCTTCAGAGGAATAGCCTCTGGCCAACGCGTGCACATGTCCACGCAAGTGAGGATAAATTGGTGTCCTCTGGCTGACTTAATTTTGAACGGACCAATGATGTCTATAGCCATTTTCTGAAACGGCCGAATCGGAATATCTGCAGCCTGAATAGGAGCAGCATGTCTCGGACCTCTAGACTTGACCTCTTGACAAATTTTGCAAGATCGGCAATAAATTCGGATGTCTTTATTCACGAATGGCCAAAAGAAGGACGCAAGGACTCTAGTTTTAGTTCTGGAAAACCCCATGTGTCCAGCACACTGAGAATCGTGTGCATGCTGAAGAATTAAGGCTCTCATACACTTAGGCACAAGAATTTGCGAGTGCATAGACTTGTCCGAGTGTTGTACCATCCGTACCAATATACCATTCTTCATAGTAATATACGATTTGTGATTAGTATTTTGATTGGGATCCCCTTTCTTTGCAAGAAGGAAGAATTTCTTCAAAGAAGGATCCTCTTCTTGACGTTTAACAAACGAGTCATGGGAAATCACCAAGTGCTCGTCTTGGCTATCAACTTCATTACTATTATCCGATGAAGTTGGGGGATTAAGAGCTTGAGCTCTTGTCACCACTGCATTGACCGTTTGAATGTTTTTTTTTCTCCCAACTAGAAATTTGTTGCGGGGTGCATTCCTTAACCCCATGAATACGACCGATTATAAGATCCGCAATAGGATTAGGAAGAAGACATGCATGGACATCTCCTGTGAAGAAGGGAGTGTCAATCCTAATAATAGCAGTAGGATAACTTTCCATAGTACCACCAAATGTAACACATTTGATTGTTTTTCCAGTGGCACAGCAAGGATCTATCAGAGACTCCCTAACCCCGACGGTAGTACATCCCGAATCGAAAAGTACTGAGACTAGCCTATCATTTATTAGACCTTTATGTAAGATGAGAGATCCTCTCCCATCATGCGCAACTGTAGCAGGTAGAGCAGGAAGAGGGTGACCACAACTTAGAGTAGATACAGTCGATGAGTCGAACAATGTTAAGCATTGGGGGCATTCAGTTGCTCTCCCAAAATCGAAAGCACAACCAGTGATAGCCCTAGAGTTACCACTATCATTTACTGTATTACAGGCTCCATCAAACTCTTGTTGTGCAGAGTTTGCCTGTTGGAAAGGTCTTTTTTTGTTAAATCTAGGTCTGCCTCGATTATCATTTCCCCTGTAATTATTTCGACTATCATTTCCCCTGTAATTGTTATCATATTGCCTATTGTAATCATCATTCCGGTTTGAATCCCGGTTTCTAAATTCACCATCGTCATAATCTTGACGTCGAGAATGGTTATCTCGAAAGCTCGAATGGTTATTATTACGATAACCCTTGCGAAAGTGTCTAAGATTATTACCATTAAAATTACGAGAACTACCATCTTGTCTCCAATTCATAGACGAAGAACCATC
This sequence comes from Oreohelix idahoensis, assembly GCA_024509875.1. Classification (NCBI taxonomy): domain Eukaryota; kingdom Metazoa; phylum Mollusca; class Gastropoda; order Stylommatophora; family Oreohelicidae; genus Oreohelix; species Oreohelix idahoensis. Next base: position 667,050 of record JAMPIV010005015.1, on the reverse strand, counting down.
ATGTGTTGGATTACTCCGCTTCTGAGTGTAATTCTGATTACTTCCCCTATTCCAGTTTTGTTGAGCACCCTGAAATTTTTTTTTTGAAATTAGGGCCATATGGTGTTGCCGAAGCAGCTGGCAACCCTTCTTTCACTTTAGAATTGCTAACTGTAGCATGGGGATGCGCGGTGGCATACTGACAACAGTATTCCTCCATATCTTTTAAGTTTTTAGGCTTACGCTCATGAAGGAATGCAAGAAAAGAATCATTAACAGATGACAAAACCTTATCTCGCAATAATAAGTCCATTAGACCTTCATATGTTTTCTCAGTCTGAGACAACTCAACCCATCGTGTAAATGTACGACGTATTTTTGTAACAAAATCAGAGAAATCTACTCCATTTTCTGGCAACATTGTCCTAAAACGAAGACGATAGTCTTCTTCTTTTAGTTGGTATTTTTTTAGCAATGCTGCTCTGACAACATCATAATTAGTCCTGTCATGTTCGTCTATTGTCATAAGAGTAGTCACTGTGTCACCTGTAAAAAATTCCATCAGTTGTTCAACATATTTTTCCTTTTTTATGTTATGCGTATCGCATAAAAATTGGAATCTATCTAGATAATCTGCTACGTCATCCTTTAAAGGATTGAAATGAGGTAGTTTGATCCTATTAACAAACTCCTTTGTCGTACTCGAAGTTGTTTGATGAGCACCTGGACTCGCCAATTTCAATTTCTCTAACTCCAAAGTTGCGAGTCTTTCATCAAGTTCCATTTTCTGTTTTCTTTCCTCATGTTCCATTTTTCTAATTTCAGCCTCAGCAGCAGCTTGAAGTTGGAGTTTTTTCTCCTCAGCAGCAGCTTGAGCTTTCCTCTCCTCTGCAGCAGCTTGAGCTTGAAGTTTTTTGTCTTCCATTTCCATCTGGAATTTTCTTTCATCAGCAGCAGCTTGAGCTTTTCTCTCCTCAGCAGCAGCTTGAGCTTTTCTCTCCTCAGCAGCAGCTTGAGCTTTTCTCTCCTCAGCAGCAGCTTGAAGTTTTCTCTCCTCTGCAGCAGCTTCTCTTTGATACCTTTTCTCTTCAAGTTCTAATCTTCTATTCTCAGCATCTAGCTTCTTTAGTTCAGCTTCTGCTCTCCTTTGTTCAGCTTCTGCTTTCAATTTAATTTCCTCTTTTTGTTTCTTTTCATCTGACTTTAATGCAATGGCGAATTGAGCAGATGAATATTCTTCCAATTCTTTACCAGACTTACCAAGGGTCAACCCTTGCTGGATGAAGAAATCCAATGTAGACATTCTGTCTAATGAGATCAGTAACCTGAAAAATTCAACAATTACCTTATCCCACTTCAATGGGAGACAAGTCTGAAATGCTAGACTTGTATACTCACTTCACTTTATTTGACTCTCTTTGTCTTAGACAAAGACCTTGTATGGTCCTCTTGTTTATAATGTAACAAAAAATCACTTGAGTACCTGTGGAAAATAATTCCTTTATATCCCACTCACTATGGGCACAAGTCTTTTTTTTTTTTTTAAAAGAACTTGAATATGTATTTCACCTTGTCTCAATCTTTGAGGATAACAAGTCTTTTATCAAAGAACTTGTATAAATATCTTATATAATAATATTTTATTAACAATCTCTATATGAAGAGTGTACCTTATCAATAATAATAATAATACATGACCAAGTGTATGTATGTAGACTGTGTATGACAATAATGTAGTACAATCATAAATACAAAGACAAAGATACAGAACAATGACCGAAAACGTTCGCGGAAGTCAAATAAACAATACAGCAAAAAGTAAAGAAAATGTTACACAAATGTGTAATGATGACCGCGAAAAATAAACAAGACAAATGGCAACACTGTTATAAACGAAAAGGTGTAAAGAAATAAATGGAAGGAATGAGAGAAGAACAGATACAAACAAAATTAATCGAAAATCAAAGAACGGAAAAATAACGAAAACAACACTAACTGATGTCGTCACAGCTAAAAAAAAAAAAAAAAATAGCAACAAAAGTCGCTAGCAAATTTCAATTAAGAAAATTGCAATCCCTACAGAACGCTTACAGTAACCCTCGATTAAGTGGCATATTTACTGTAAGACCCACCAACCGAAAACCCGCAAAAAACACAAGAAAAATACACAAAAACAGTAGAATTAACATAAATAGCAATCAATTCAATGTGTTGCAAAATAAAGCTTAGTCACACATGATATTACAGTAACTAACTTGCTCCTTGCGAACACAGAAACAAAATGTCAAGCGCGCACTGAATGTCAAATCCACTGTAGCATAAAGTGGTATTCACGAACAAAAGTTACTATGACCTTCTCGACTTAGGACTTGCACATTGAATGTTTACAATTTCCACGTACTGTTTACAAACACTTGACCTCGAACAATGTAGCTTGAATGCTCGGGCGTAGAAAAGTCTGTTGTTGACTGAAACGTGTAAACGACCAGCGGTACCGTTTACAAAAAGGGACTCGACTTGCAGTTGTGGTCCACGTAGCAAATGCCTAGATGTTAACTTCAGTACTTGTCCTGTTGTGGTTTATGTAGCATTATAACATAAATGCTAGCACTGTTTATCTGGGTCAACAGTTGATGACCTATTTCTGTCCTGTTGTAGCCAAAACTTGCAAGTGTAGAATTAGCGATGTGTGTTACAGCTGTCCAGTGTGTAGCTTAGACCCACAGATCAGAAATGTAATGTGTACTTGTCCTTCTCACGCAAATAGCCCCATGAAATGTAAATTTCTGGACCACATTAATGTCATCAATAATGTTAATTGCTCGCTCTGTCCACAAGAAATGTATCAGAAGAGCCCACGTAACTGGTCCACCAAAAATGTAACTGTACTTTTTCTCTTGTTGAGGTGATCACTGGCCCAAGACAGTATACATGTTGTTAGGTGTGTAGTGTGAGCGGATGATGAACTGAGTGTGGGTGCGAATGAAGGCGCGAATGTGTTTAGGCTCGTATGTATGTAGACCCTGCAACCCATACACTCACATGCAGTAGTCAAGGATGCTTGGACACTGCAGACACGTTTCAAAACATTTATTGACGAGAACACACATGGTATCAACAGGAACAGTCATTGTAAACAAGGTCATGCTGACCGGAAATCGATAGGTATACATTAGGCATTCAGCAAGCTGGTAAACATTTGAATATTCGTGCATGGTCAATACAATGTTCTTCAATAAGGACAGTTCGTGGCGTCGCCCTGGGATTACTGACTAAACGCGTCAGATACCTTAATCACTTTGACACATAGGTGCAACTTGGCATTCCCCGCCAATTGCACATTATCAGGCTGTAGTATAATAGCCGAAAACACAGGCCTCGTTCTGACGTCGGCTGTGTACTTCTGATAAGCAGGTTACCATCAACCCTGCAGTAATGCTTATTGTAGACATAAATATGCCGCCAATCTGCGGCTCCCACAATATATCTTCGTCACTGGATTTCTGGATGGTATGAAGACTAATAGTCTTGGATGGCTACCTTGAGCACAACATATAAGTTCTGAAATGGAGGACCGGTGAGCTGCAGTTCACAGACTAGGCAATCTTCTAACATGTTCTGCTACCGAAAGCATAGTAATGGAAAAAGTCGGTATTACCTGTAACCGAGTCCACAGAACTTAACAAGGAACTCTGCTGTCATTCCAACGCACAGAGATTCACTGGGGAAAACTGCCAGTGCAGTCACTTCGAAGATTCTCCCCGAAAAAACACAATGGACTCACCCTAAAGGTCAAACACAATGAATGAATAAACAAGGGAAGACAACCCCTAATCAACCTGACATCGCAGGTAAAGACACAATTATTCTTATGATAAAAACATAAGCAAATAACTTGACAGATGACTCCGTCAAAAATGACAGCAACAATTAGGCGATAAAATATTATCGCTGGCCGGGTCACCAAACCTGGCGAATCGTAACAACAGTCTGGGAGTGGAGTGTGAAACAATAAGATACGCATTACTCCCGTAGCAAATACTGCCATAGGGGAGTGGTGTGTTAGAGAATTCACCATGTTATGTCCAGCATAGAGCAAAATATTGAAAATAACGAATAAAAAGGCATGATTTATGCCAAATAGAAGAGATGAGTGAGAAAAAATGAAGAAAAAGAAAGGATACTGCCGGAGGGCTGAAGCTGTGAGAGATCAGACAAAAGAGCATGTTCAGACGTTTTGTCACAGAGTCATACGGGCGCAGACATCAAATTCACTCAACTAATTGATCGACTCAACTATGAATTTATATTTACATATATAACAGGAGATATATTTATGTAATTCTTGGATCAAAAGGGTTAAAATGAATAAAATCGATTTTTTTTCAAGAAAAGATTTATGGAATATTTATCATCCTGTGAAAATATCAATTTTTATGGAATTTTGACAAAGAGCATTATACGCTCTGCCGGCATTTTTACTTATCTGGCTAGATGGTGACAGTTGATTATACTGTTATTATATGGAATTTTATGGTAAAAAATGTTGACCCGGATGTTAGAAATTTCGGCTATGACATTTTTATGCTTGAAATTAGTGACCTACCTGTAGGTTGAGACGAATCCAACGAAGTTTGATGTGTAGCAAGGTCCAAATTTGACATATTTCACCGAGTTTGAGAACATCTGTTTGTACCATACCATTTTCAAAGTCAAAATGCACATTGTTAGAACGCGTTATGAAAAGTATTTCCGCTGTGTTTAGATTCAGGAAATGTCAAATTATGAGAAAAGGGACTAATCCTAAATTTCATTTTTTTGTTTTCAATTTTGAACGAAAATACACTGCAGCTCATCTCCTTTAACAACTGCACTTTCTTTACCCAGTACATGCTTGTCTGTCTTAAAAGGCAAGCGGTGCCACGGTTGGATGAAGTGAATATTTGAAGCGTACATATTACGCAAGATCGTATTTAATCTATTTTTAATTACTGACCTGAATGCTGATGATGCATTTACATTTGTGACTGTCTTCCACAATTATTAGCTTGCTACATGGCAAATAATTCCTGTTTTTTATTGCACAACGCTCTACGTGCATTAGAAAATAATGAACATTTGTAAACTGTAGGAGTTTGAAAAGTTACTTCACATTTTTTTAATTTTTAGGTCATCACTTTTATCTAATGGATATGCATTTAAAAAAAAAGAGTCAAAAATGGAGCCGTAGCTACCACTGAGCTAATACGTTCTTCTTTTCCTGATCTAGAGGACAATTAAAATAAAATCTAAAATCGTCAATAACAAGACGTTACAATAGACAGCAACAAAATGCTGCCTACTATGAGTGTGAAGTGTCCGGATCTAACGTTGGGCTTTAATGTTAAACCTGAGTCAGCATTTTACACAGTAGTATGACATTCAATTTTCTTAATATTGTCGTTTGTTTCTTATAAATTAGTTAAACCGTAGTGAAGAAATAACAATGCACAAATAGGTGGGGAACTTTCAATTGCCATGTATTCTAATTAGGTTGATTTCCTGTCGGCTGTATTAACTAGGAGCAAAGCGTAAAACTAGCTACGAAAAGTTATGCCAATAAACGTTAAATCAATGTTGCTCTCAAATAAATTGTTACTTTTATTTCTAATTTACGTTAATTTCAGCTTTAAGTCATGAAACATTTAGGGCATCTGAATAAGCTCATTCGAAAAAACTTGCTCATACGAAGACGAACGTTGGTTTCCACATTTGTAGAAGTACTCGTACCGATACTGTACGCGGTCATCTTCTGTACGGCGCGACTTTATACTCCCAATAAGTTTGACAGCACAAACCCTTTGGAAACAACGGCAGCTAGCCTAATTCAATTTCAGCCCAGGACAGATATGGTAATTGGCTACGCCCCACGATGTCCTGCCACGGAGAAGCTAATGGCCGATGTGCACACTTTGCTTATTAAGGAGCCATGGTTTGATGCGTCCTTTGGTGGTGAGTTTATGGATATTTAGATAATTTCAAAAGATGTCAAAAACTGGATTCATTTTCATGTTTAGTGGCTTAATCTATGTTGTTGTGAAGCTTCATCATTTCTCTATTTTATTTTTGCAACGCGGTGTTTGTTATCTTCCTCCTACACAGACTGCTAACAGCTTTCTCTGTTTTTTGTATGTTTTTTTCTCAATTTTAATTTTTGTTCTTGACACAGTTTACTTTGAATAACATTGTGGTCTCGTATTATGTAACACACTGTGACATGAAACCTTGAAGATGCACCTAACACACACATTTATGTTTCAGTTCATGCAATGTTTTCACCTGTATTTACCTTTAAATGTTATGGCTTTCATTTTAATTTTAAATATGTCATTATTTCATTTCTTCCTCTCTATGTCTGTCTCTCTCACACATCTATCTATCTATCTATCTATCTATCTATCTATCTATCTATCTATCTATCTATCTATCTATCTATCTATCTATCTATCTATCTATCTATCTATCTATCTATCTATCTATCTATCTATCTATCTATCTATCTATCTATCTATCTATCTATCTATCTATCTATCTATCTATCTATCTATCTATCTACCCATCCATCTATCTATCTATCTATCTATCTATCTATCTATCTATCTATCTATCTATCTATCTATCTATCTATCTATCTATCTATCTATCTATCTGTCTGTCTGTCTGCCTGTCTGCATGTCTGTCTGTATGTATGTATGTATGTCAATCTACTTCTCAGACTGTATGCTATGTGTAATATGTGTAAATATTAAATTACTGGATGTAATGTTAGTATGAAATAATTATTATTGAGTTAACAATGTGATATGTGAAAACACTTTGAGAATTGTATTATTACAGGGCAGAAACAGAGATATGCAATCCTGCCTTTTTCTTTACCCTGATGAAATAATAATTTCTTTCGTTCGTTCTATCTGTGTCAATGTACGTTACCTCTATTATTTTTTTCTTCTGATTTTATGTGCTCTCTCTGCATGTCTATCTCTCTATCTCTCTCATTATCATTATTATCACCCTTCAGCTCTTTATGAAGCAAAGCATCCAACAACGTAAGCCAAACTTCTATGTCCAGTACCATCAGTTCAATGGCTTTACGTGTTTTTTTCATTCCCTTCATGTCTGTCTCCAGCCCTCTTCTCCAGGTATTCCTTGGCCTTCCTCTACCTGTCTTACTGTAGGGATTCCAGAACAACTAATGCTATCAACATATTTCCTCAGTGTGTGTTTCATATCCATCCTCAACGTCTTCTTCTCATCTCTTGTTCCCCTGACACTTGTCTGGATCTTGTCATCAGTTCCAACATTTGTGATCTTGTCATATATCCTTACACCGCTGTTACTCACTTTATGTACGTTAATATGTCTCTCTGTGTCAGTCTGTTTGAGTCAGTCTGTCTGTGTCAGTATGCCTGAGTTAGTCTGTCAGTGTCATTCTGTTTTTGTCAGTATGTTTGAGTCAGTCTGTCTGTGTCAGCATGTTTGAGTCTGTCTGTGCCAGCCTGTCTGTGTCCATCTGTTTATGTCAGTCTGTTTGTTTCAGTATGTTTGAATTAGTCTGTCAGTGTCAATATGTTTGAGTTAGTCGCTCTGCGTCAGTCTGTCTGCATAACTATATTTGAGTCAGTCTGTCTGCGTCAGAAAGTTTGAGTTAGTCTGTCGTTGTTATTTTGTCTGTATCAGTCTGTCTGTGTCAGTCTTTTTGATTCAGTCTGTCTTTGTCATTCTGTCTGAGTACGTCTGTGTGTCAGTCTGTCTGTGTCAGTCTATTTATCTGTCATTCTGTAATTCAGTGTGCCTCTTTCTGCTTCTCCTTGCGTCGCTGTCACAATTTCTATACCTGTCTTTCTACCTCTGTCTGCTGCTCTGTATTCCCCCCCCCCCCTTTCCCCCTGTCTGCGACTTTTACTGATTCTTTACTTTTGTCATTTCCTTTTACCCAGCAATTACCTTGTCATAAGTCCTGTGTAGATCCTGGGGTCAAAGAATGTATAAGACTACTGCACCCTCAGATCTAAAAACAACATCAGTCACCATTCATACAATCGTAGACTTTTAGAATTCTTTATGAGTTCCGGTTACATCCCGCCATCCCCGCCCTCTTTTAATGTGAATAAATATTAAACAAACATAAAGGTATGTTATCAGGCACTCGTAAGAAATAAAGAAGTAGAACACTAGACAACAGAAAAACAACAGACATGAGTGGCTTACCCAGGACTTATATTTATTTACTGTTTACAGGCCTCGGGTTTCCCTTCCTTATCTTTTAATGTGATAATGTTTCCGAATAAATATATAATTTCGAATGTAGATTTAATGATGATGTTTATACTTTTCAACATATTTTACTTCAAAGGTAATAATCAGTTTATACTTCACAACATATTTCGTTTCATGATTATAATTAGATACTGTGAATGTGAGTATGCTATTATTTTACTTTCACAACGTTGATTTCCTTTACATTGGTGTGTAAAATGCTTGTGAGAATAAATGAATTCCAGATAAAAGATGAGAGAAAGGAAGGGCAGAATGTCAAACGGGCCTGCACGCCCAATTCTCAACCCTTTGAAAATAAAGTTCGTTCGTTCGTTCAGACATGTCGTACAGGGCGATTAATATGAGGTTGTGCGTGAGGCTGACAACCTCATCATATTAAATAAGTGGCTACAGAAACCACTGCTGTAAGATCATGTGACCTCTTGGTGCAGGCTTCCTGTAAGGTGGACCAGCTTCACTGGTGTTCCATGCGCCGTAAAGAGCAAAAATTAAATAATGGTGGTGACATTTGTAAAACTCTCCTGTCATTGGTCACATTGTCACGTGTCTGTATTGAGATCTGATTTACAGCACCTGATACCACAAGTAGCACTTGTATCTACCAATAACCAGGCCCTACGTGAGAGAGTACAAGCATGTCCGTTTGGCCCGGGCCTCTCCTGGCAAGGGGGCCTCGCCTCAGATAAGAATACACGACCCTCCATGCCATCCTTTACATTAAAAAAAAACATTGTTTTACCCCTTTTCCTGTGCAGCCGATTGGCCAACCGCTTAGACCAGTCTCTAACACTTCACTCCTCTACGGTAATATCAAATGTGGGACTACCTTTACCCTTTTACCCATGAACACTTGCTTCGAAGATACCGGGTTCCACGATCGAAACCATGAAGCGTCAAAACTGCACTGTGCATGGGTACCTGACTCTTCTATAGAGTTAAGGAAGGCAAAGGCAGCGAGGAAGGGAACTGGACATCCCAGCACAAAAGACTGATCCTAGTATGGTGAAGTCTATAACATTACTCTCTTTTTCAGCACAGCTGCTTCTATAACAGTACGCTCTCTAACGGCATAGCTGCTACTATAACACTACACTCTCTTACGGCACAGCTGCTACTATAACACTATACTCTCTTACGGAACAGCTGCAACTATAACACTACACTCTATTACGGCACAGCTGCTTCTACAACACTACACTCTCTTACGGCACAGCTGCTTATATAACACTACACTCTTACGGCACAGCTGCTACGTTAACACTACGCTCTCTTACGTCACAGCTGCTACTACAACACTACACTCTCTTACGGCACAGCTGCTTCTATAACACTACACTCTCTTACCGCACAGCTGCTTACATAACACTACACTTTCTTACGGCACAGCTGCTACTGGTACTACCTTTACCGCGGAAGAGTTTCAGTCTGACAGTAACATGCATGCCTCTAATTCTTGTTTTAAAATACGTTCTCAGTACAGATGCTGGGCTTCAAGTCGGAGTTTTCAATGGTGCAATTTGTTCTCAAGAACCCTTCATTTCTCCGCTTCGCATACGCCTTTGACAATGTAACCTTCGCGACACGAGAGCTTCCAGACGTAATGCACATAATTTTGCGACTAAAACTCGCTTTAAATATTAACGATAGTATTGCTGGTGAGTGTCAATCGCTTCTTTTCTATATATTGTTGTTTTGGAACCATTTTTATAAACCACAAGTGGTATCAATTTTGTTTGAGGTATTTGCTATGTTTCCTCGTAGCACGCACATTTCAGCCTGTATTCACATGCAGTGCTGGCTCTTGGGCGGTGCTATCGGCACAGCTCCGGACCCCCCACCCCTCCGACGCTGTCTTAGGAAGAGGCGATGATATGTATTTAAAAAACCTTGTTTTTAAATTAAAATTTTAAAAGAAAACTTGAAACATGCTTGTTTTTAAGTTTGAAGAATATCTATAATTATGTTCATAATTGTTTCTTTAATATTTCTGCCGACTACTCTGTGTGTGTGTGTGTATTAAACTATATATATATATATATATATAGACCGATAAACTCATGGAGACAGACATTTTGGACATATTTAAACAGGATAAGAGACAAATAAACACATGGAGAAAGACATCTGGGATATTAATACACAAAAACTACTCAGTTACAGCGAAGATGAACGAAATAACACATAACCATCTTCTTTATTGAACGGTGCAGCAAATGAACTGCGAACAAATACCTAAGAAGAAAGAATTGACAGGTGGAAACAGTAGTAGTAGCCCGTTCAGTTATGACTGACTATGGGAATACGCCCCTAAGGTGATAGCTGCTGTTTTCCCCTGGTGTTTTTCTCTTTTACTTGTTGTGAGAGCTTCTTTTCGCCCAATCTGAGGTGGTACCGTAGGGAGCTTCATCCTCTCATGCTGCTGTATTTATGCCCAGTGTCTTCTTGTCTCTTGTGCACACATTTTTGAACCTCAGCTGCAGTCGCCCAACTTGTCTTTTGCCATCTGTCAGTTGTCCGTACAAACATCTTTAGGGATGCGACCATGTTCCATTCGGCTGACACGCCTAAGCCAGGGTAATCTGCGCTGTCTAAGCAGTGTATACACGACAGCTTCTCGACATTTGTCACTATGTCCTTCCACGAAATACCAACTGTTCTGTGAGATGCTAAAACCTCTCCTACTGTCGGAAATGTCTCCTGGCGCCATACCCTACCTAACTGGGCAAGACGATTATAACCGGCTTCTACTTCCCGTGTTGTGCTAACACTATAGTCGGAAATAATTACACAGGAATACTCTTGGCATGGAACGGAAGAAAACCAATAAAGACTGGCGAAATACTAATGTAGAGAGAAATAATAAAAGAAATATAAATTAACACATACAAAATTTAGGACTGATCGGGAGATCTAACAGTTTGTTCAAAGCTACTTGTAAACTTTCATGTTTTTTTTTTGAGATTAAAGGGATATAATTAATTTTTTAAAAAACTGGATATGAGTGAAAGTATATTTGTCCATGACGTGAAAGACGTGCTCATTGAATCAGCAACAGAAATACTTGGTAAAAGAAAGAAAATAAACAAACCATGGGTTACAGATGACATTCTGAAGTTATGTGATACACGGCGGGAAATGAAAAAGGTTAAGAAAGAGGTCACTGAAGCAGCATGGCAATACAGTATGATGAATAAAACTATTGGAAAGAAAATGGAACAGGCCAAATAAAAATGGGTAGCTGATCAATGTGAGTCAATTAATACTTGGCTAATAAAAGGTAACAGCAAGGCAGCTTTTGACACATTAAGAAGACTATCAAAACCCCAACAGCCCAGGCTAACTGTCATAGAAGATAGCAATGGGGCTCTGCTCAATGAAAAAACAACTGTAATGAGAAGGTGGACAGAATATTGTAAAGAATTATATAACTGTAAACTCGACACTGACTACAGCATATTAAACAACATTAAGTGCGGAAACAGGGAACTCGGAAATGCAGCAATATTACGGGAAGAAGTGGGAGAGGCTATATGTTCGATGAAAGGAGGGAAGTCACCGGGTGTGGATAATATCCCATCAGAGCTCTTGAAATATGGAGGACCAGATATAGTAAAAATCATGACAACAATTTGCCAGAAGATATGGATTACAAAAAAATGGCCAAAAGAGTAGACGCAGTCATTAGTAATACCGCTTTTAAAGAAAGGAAATCTAAAAATGTGCAAGAACTACAGAACCATTAGCCTTATTAGTCATCCAAGTAAAGTTATGTTAAGGATACTTTTGAACAGAATAAAACAGAAATCAGAAGAAATCTTGTCCGAGGAACAGGCTGGCTTTAGACCAAAAAGAAGTACCTCAGAACAAATCTTCAATATTAGATTACTGATAGAAAAACATCTCCAGCATCAACACGATTTATACCATAACTTCATCGATTTCACAAAAGCCTTCGATCGAGTCTGGCATGAAGGCTTATGGCAAATAATGAGAAAATTCAATTTTGATACCAACATCATAGATATCATTGAAGCACTATACAAGGACGCAAGCAGTGCTGTTTTTGCAAGCAATGACATTGGAGAATTTGTCAAAACAACAGTAGGAGTTCTCCAGTGCTCTTTAATATATATCTAGAACATATTATGCAGGAGGCTCTCTACGATTATAAAACAACCATATCGATTGGAGGCCGACCTCTTTGCAATCTACGTTTTGCTGATGATATCGATCTGATAGCTGGAACAGAATCAGAACTTCAAGACCTTACCTCTAGACTGGAGAAAGTAACAAGAACGTATGGGATGGAAATTAATATAGAAAAAAGCATGATATTGGTGAATAGCCATAAGAAACATGTTCCGACCAACATTACGTTAAACGGGCAAACGTTAGAAGAAGTGAACACCTTTAATTATCTTGGGTGCACTATATGACAAGGCTGAATGTGATCTGGAAAAGTAACATCAGTTTTCCTGTGAAGATCAAATTATACAAATCACTTGTATTATCTATTCTCTTGTATGGGTGTGAGGGCTGGACACTCACTGCAGATACGGAGCGAAGGATTCAGGCTTTCGAGCATAAATGTTATAGAAGAATTTTGCGCATTTGCTATAAAGAGCACAAAATAAATGTCTATGTTAGAGAGAAGATAAACACCTATGCAGGCCACCAAGAACCACTTTTTTCAGTAGTGAAACGTCGAAAGCTTGCCTGGTTTGGGCATGTAACTCTTCATGACTCCCTTTCGAAAACGATCCTCCAGGGAACAGTCGAAGGTAAACGGAGAAGAGGAAGGCAAAGAAAATCCTGGGCTGATAACATCAAAGAATGGGCAGGACACGGTTTTCCCACACTTGTACGCATTGCTGAGGATAGAGAGCAGTGGAGACCCTGTCTGCTGATGCTTCCACCATGGCACCCCTACGACCCATGACGGGTTACGGGTTGAGATGAGATGAGATGATATTTGTACATTATAGAGATAAGAGTTGTGTAAGATATCTTTATAGAGAGAAGAGTTGTATTAGATACCTTTATAGAGATAAGAGTTGTATTAGATATCTTTATAGAGATAAGAGTTGGGTAAGATATCTTTATAGAGAAAAGAATTGTGCTAGATATCTTTAAAGAGAAAAGAGTTGTGATAGATATCTTTATAGAAAGAATAATTGTGCTAGATATCTTTATAGAGAGAAGAGTTGTGTTAGATATCTTTATAGAGAGAAGAGTTGAATTAGATATTTTATAAAGAGAAGAGTTGTATTAGATACCTTTATAGAGTGGCGAGTTGTATTAGATACCTTCATAGAGAGAAGGTGTGACAGAATGGGACGACCCCTCTTGATCTCTGTTTCACTACGGCACTATCAGTTACATTTTTGTACTGATTTTTATTGTGTGCTTCCGATTGTTGCACTTTCTTTCTCTGCTATGTGTAACAGATATTATGTATTTTCTTACATTCCTCTCAGGGTTAAGTTAGTACGTCTATTTGTTTCCCGTCCCTTCGCTAAGCTTTGCAAGGAACAGTAGACATACTATTAACGACAGGCAGGTTGGTAAAATTCCTTTGCATCAAATCTTGGCCTCGACAGATAAGCCCCACGAAAATGCCAGCGTATTTGCTAATCGCTGATAAAGGCCAGAGTACGGGACAGGTAACGAGATTGACCGTCTACGAATAGAATACTTTCTGATAAAGTAATAATTTGTTACATCTGAAACACGGTTTACAGATGTGTCTGTGAGTTCGTCTGCCAGGCAATCGGATGTTTTCATGCCATAATTGTAAGAAATGACATCTACATCACGCGCAAAATTTTCCCATGTCGGAAATATTTTGAATTTCCCCACGGGACCTTTATGTTTGAAAACGATTGGTTTTTTACTTAGTAACAAAACAAACAGATGCGGGGGTAGGACAGACATATAACCTGACACGTTTCAGTGTTATTTCAATGTGAAATTTACTGTGAGATCCACGCTTGCCCGAAGACACCAGACCTTGCCATAGTTAAAATTCAGAATTCCTTTCATCAGGCCGGACCTTTTCTTAGAGAATCTTGACGGACGTACAAAACAGCCCAGGAAAACATTTTAATAATGAAACCGGACTGAGGAAGCTGAAAACACACGGAGTCATAGAGGTGCCACTTACTGCCAAACCTACTACTACATCTGACAGACTCAAACTTGTCTTAACTTTCCATCCCACTGTGTGTCAGTGAAAAACAATTCTATTTCGTCATCTACCTATGCCCCACTCAGATCCTATTACCTGAGAGTTGTTCCGAGATACGCCTTTGGTGGCATATCGTAGGGATCAAAATTTTAGGGATATTCTTGTACACAGTCGCTTGAGGCATACTAGCCCTTCACACTTTGTTACTAAATCATACCAACGCCATACATGTAAGAGCTATCCGTTTGTACTTATCTCAAACTGTTACTTTTCTGAAGGCAACATTTGTCCTTAGAGAGTCTTTCACATGCGAATCCAGAAACCTGATGTATGCTATCGTCTGTAAAAGGTATGATATTACCTATATTGGTGAAACTGGCAAACGTTTGGCACACAGGTTTCGTGAGCACTTAAATGACATTTATTATGGCAAACCTACACCTGTGGCTCTTCATTTTAATGGACCTGGGTGGATGGGTGGGTGTGTGTGGGTGTTTGGACGAACGATACTGCGATCAACACTGCTTTATTCCACGGATCTTGCTACTTTTATCAGGACTTGTTTCACTAGTTTTGTTAGTTTATTATTTTCTTTGCGTTTAGTTGATTGTTTAATTTCTTGTTTTAATTTTTCTTTCTTTCTCGTTTTGTATTTTTCTTACGTTATTATTGTTCTTTTTTCGCTCAACCCCTGTATTTTTTTACTTTTTCATCTGGTTGTTTCGCTCTTTTTGTGTGTGTTTTTCATCCTCTTTTGTGTTTGTAGTATTTTTATTTGACCTGTCTATAATTCTTGTCCTTGTCACCTGTTTGTAGCTGTGGTTGACGAAGGGTGAAACCCGAAACGTCCCGTGTTTACTGTGTACCGTTAAGTTGTAAAACTGATTCTATACCATTTTAGTTTTTCATGTATACATTTATTAATACCTAATATTTACAAGAGATAAGTCAAGAGCTATAAATTTTTGCATTTATCGATGTACCAGTGCGTTGTCGGAAATACGAAAAGTGTTGTTTTCACAAAGCACAAGTGCAACACTTCTTCTACTCAACATATTTAAAAGTCGATGCTAATGGGCACTACAGATGAAAACATGAAGCAAGACACTAAGAAAATAATTGATCTGTAAAAGAACACAGTTTAAGGACAGTTTTCGGAGATTCGTGACAAGAATGAAATGGCAGTGGAAACAGCCTTAATTATTTCAAATGCAACACTTATTTAGTATAGGACTGTTACCCCCAGTTCCAAACACCGTTGCTAATTCTTTTATTCGTTTCATGACAGAAAAAATATCTATTCCTTTTTCATCCTGCCAATCAGAACTAAAACATGAAGCGACTATGGTGGAGGTTATTATGGAAGCCCTAATCAGTCATTGGTCTGGACAGATGCAAAATATTTCACTAGACTTCGTCGAGATTAGGCCGACCCTGAAGACACGAAAAGATAGCTTCCTTGTCAGCGAGATGCACAGCTTGGCTCTGATCGTTGTGGCGCTTACAGCTTACCTGGTGTGGAGAAATGTGTACCTCATAGCGTCTGAAAGGGAACGTTGTGTTTCAGTAAGCTTGATCTATCTATCTATCTATCTATCTATCTATCTATCTATCTATCTATCTATCTATCTATCTATCTATCTATCTATCTATCTATCTATCTATCTATCTATCTATCTATCTATCTATCTATCTATCTATCTATCTATCTATCTATATATCTATCTATCTATCTATCTATCTATCTATCTATCTATCTATCTATCTATCTATCTATCTATCTATCTGTAGCCGCGCCATCTTGTAATCGTTATGGCGTCTGTCGTTTAACAGCTCCATCTTGTCGTCGCCATTGTCTCCGTGGTTCACTGCCTTTTTACCACAACATCTTCAAGAGGAAGATATATTACTGGGCCACAATAAAGCCTAGAAATAGTTGCTCCTTCTAGAGCATCCATCGCGTGTGTTATTTGCGTGGCCCAACTGCTAAGAGCGCGCTCTACACCGTGAGTGATTAGGCATAGCGACCTATATAAAGAAGTGCGCTGGCCAGCAGAGGCCTTTTATTTCGTCAGTCGCCCCAAATAAACCAGAGTAAGAAACTAGAGTGGATCTGAAGATGCATTGAACACGTTAGCAATTGAGCACTGGCTGGGTGTTTTGTTTCGTTTGGTTTACTCTATAACGTTTGCTTTATGTGCGTGTTGTCGCTGATAGGGTTGTGTGAATAAATACATCCCCTGCCTTAGAATCAAGAGTTTCATTGTTGCTCGGGTCGGTGCGAGTGTGCAAGAAAGTGATCACATATCACAACATAATCATCATCTCTCGTCCACCCTATCACAATTGGCGTCGTCGGTACGATAGGCAGATAGTGATACCGAGCAAACAGCAAACGAGCAAATATAGTAAACACCCAGCAGTGCGGTCTTGCAGCAAAATGGCCGCAAGGAGCACACGTGCTACGAGCAGAGGGAAGCACTAAGATGCAGATCCAACACAAGTGGTCGGTGCATCAGTGGTGCAAAGTGAGGATCAGTAGCAGGTCCACGGCCCCAGCCAGAACACCCACGGTATATAATGGTGCCCACCCACAAGAAAGTGAGAGGTTTTGGGGAACGTTCGGGGCCAAACGCGGAGGACTATGCAAGGGAGGTTAGAGCTGCGGGGAGGTCCAGCTACATGAGTAAGGAAGACCAAGCCGATGTGATCATCAACTGTGTGACCCCAGTTGTCCGCAGGGAGCTGCAGATACAAGTAAGAGACAATGACCCGGAGGCAATGCTTCAGGCCATACTCAAGGTGTATGGGGAATCGAGGAGCACCCAAGAACTAATGGCGCTATTTTATTCAGCGCACCAAGGGCCAAGGGAATCGGAGCGTGAGATGCGTCCATTATACATCTAAATAAACGTAAAGGTAATCGCCAAGACTGTAACAATCATCGAGGCATGTCTCTATTATCAATCGCTGGGAAGATGTTCGCCAGAATCCTTCTGAATCGCTTTACGGCTCGTCTTCACAAAGGTCTTCTACCTTAAAGTCAGTGTGGATTCCGGAAAGAACGTTGAACCACCGATATGGTGTTCGTTGCAAGACAGCTACAAGAACAATGCCAAGAAGAGGACTGTGACCTATACACAGCTTTCATCGACTTGACAAAGGCGTTCGACACGGTCAGTAGAGAGTGTCTATGGAAGATCATGGCAAAATACGGCTGCCCAAAGAAATTTATCACAATAGTGCAGCAACTGCATGATGGAATGCAGGCTAGAGTTCAGGAAAACGGTGAGCTATCGAAGCCTTTCCCCGTCTCATATGGAGTTAAACAAGAGTGTATACTTGCACCGACTCTGTTCAGTATCATGTTTTCTGCTATGCTGACTGATGCTTTCAGAGACGGGGACATAGGAATCGAGATCAGATATCGTATTGATGGAAAATTGTTTAACCTTAGGAGGCGTCAAACAAAAACCAAGGTCAAATCACACACCATCAGAGATCTTCTGTTTGCTGACGATTATGCCCTCAATGCTGGCTCAGAGGATGATCTGCAGCATAGCGTGGATAGATTCTCCGAAGCCTGTTCCAACTTTGGGCTTACCATCAACACGGAGAAAACGGAAATCATGTACCAACCAGCTCCTGGCACAATTTATACTGAGCAAATCATCAAGGTAAATGGTGAGAAATTGAATATTGTGAACAGATTCACATACCTTGGTAGCACACTATCCCAGAACATCGTTGTTGAATGTTAAATTCTGTGTCGTCAGTAAATGTAACAGGCTGTTTTACAGGTAACAGTCAGGAATGGTCTGTGTTCGTCTAAGCGTAACAGGTGTCCGTGACACAAATAGGACAGGCTCAGTTTGGCCACGGCAAATGTAGAGTTGAACGTGTAGAATGTCCAGTATCAATGTTGGAAACGATTCTAAGCCACACAGGCGGACATAATTATATACAGGCCCTGGTTGGCCGCAACAATGCTGGCATTCGTTTGGATGACTTGAAAGTGTTGAGGTGTTGTATTAATATAGAGTGTGAGTAGACCTCAATGAATGCGAATGCGTGTATGAGAGTTCGTGGAAGACAAGACTTCTAAATAACATCACACTGGTTGTAGTAATTACATGCAGTAATTCACATAGTTCTTGGAACACCTCTGACGTTTGATTGACTTTAATACATCACAACGACAGGTACTCCGACATCAACATAAATAGTCATTGACAAATCAGGACATAGCATGTATGAATACAGTTCATTCAGCAAGCTGTGCATGTATATAATAAAGCTGATCTCGTACAATTCCACCTTCGTCAGCTATAGCAAAATACAGCAAATATGAGAGTTTACACAACTCCTTTCTGACATCAGTAAGTCAGATATATATATATATATATATATATATATATATATATATATATATATATATATATATATATATATATATATATATATATATGGGTCTACAGCAGGCCGCGCAATATGGCGGGCTTATAGATATGATGGCCTCCGTGGTATTTCAATAGCAAACAGGGTGAATCAAACCCATTAAATGGCATCACCGCAGATAGCGGGATACAACAAATATAAAGTACTTTAGGCATACACAGGCCCGATGCAAATGATGATAGCTTACTTCAAGAGTTCCAATTCTTGCAATCTTAAATGGACTCTTTCCCGCCCAGGGGAAAAGTCACTGAGCTGGCTACAAAAATGTCTTACATGATTCTAGCAAAAGAGGAAACTGTTTTAAGGGTAAATTCCCTTAATGTTCCTACAGAATAATCATCACAAAACTCACTCGCCTCCTAGGCGCTTCAGAATATAATATAGGGGAACAAATTTTAACCATCTTGGTCGACACACAGAGGACTTTCCCCAAAAACCGTCTTGACCCTTTCAAAACTACAGCTCGACCCCTCTAACACAGGATGTCTTAAAACGCGCCAGATTCTTCGCGCATGCGTCGAGACGCTAGATCCTTGAGCAAAACTCAGATGGGTGAACCTGTCAGGAAAAGCTGACATCGGTTCTAAAATTAGACGCTGGGTTATAACAGCTAAGTGGGACAACTGTCGTAGATTTTCGATAGGAGAATTAAGACTAGGTTTGGTCCCTTCTGAATAGGTTTGAATAGGTGATAGACTCAGTGAGAGTTAGTGAAAGGTAATAGAATTTCCACACACGTGAGATGATAGATTTTGATATAGTGGCTGTCTCTGAAAGCGAAAAGAATTCTTCTCTCTCTCACCTATCTTCTACAACAGTTGTTACAGCGTCAGACAGACTACACCAATATACATATTACGTATATTTCTATCACTCACAGGCACGCACATACACGTGACGACAGGTAAACACACAGACGTGGGAAAACTATAACAATGATATATATATTATCTAGAACGAGCTGACCAAACACTATTATTAAGTTCAAGAGCGATTTTAATATCAGGAAAAAATCGGCTCACAACATCAAAGAAAGTACATCAAGGAGAATACATATACACATAGTTATAAAAATTCAAGGAAATGTTGCAAGGATGATAGCCCCCTTATAGTGTTAACTCTAGGTTTAGCCCAGCCCCGTTAAGAGAACAGATGATGGCGCCAGAGTCACAGATACATAGGGTTTGATTCTAAGAGTTTTCGTTGTTTTATCTCGTAATTATATGCACAGAGTTTGAACAAAAAATCTGATTTAACCTAAGACAAAAACACAAGAACTCTAGCCTTAGTAACAAATTATGCAGATTGAAAAAAAAAATTAGGACAGCAACAGGGTGTCAAAGATATAATAGTGAAAATATCACTCAAACCAGCGTACACTCATTCATTCCGCCATGGCCTCTCATACATGTACTCACGACTTGGCTCGCTGCCTCTTGGAACACACTGATTTTAGATCTTCACACAGACTCAAAAATATGCAGTCTTCTGCCAAGAAGTCCCCAGTTCCAAAAGACGTATTTAACTTGGAGTCTCCGGGAACGACTACTTGGGTGTGCAAATTTGTTCAAATGTCTGATTAAGTCACCTAAAATTATTCCAGGCGCGGGAGTTAGCAGAGCACAGTGTCAATAGCGTAGGTTTTCTAGAAAATGATGAATGTCAGGTCGGTGCCTTCCCTCAGTATAGGATTCACTTTAGTCACACCACAGATTTGTCCACAAAAAAATATATATATATAGTCGGGAAATGTTAGTTAATACTTGAAGTATTTCGCGCCACCAGGCAGAAAGATTACGTAGAGTTTTCTAGAAGAAATTAAGATCTGGCTCCAAGGTCCAGTATTTATCATTACAGTCTTTGAAAACCCGTTATTGGGATATAGTATTTCTGGCTAACTCGGGTTGCATATGCACTGTTAGACCAGTGGTACTTAAGAAACCCACGTGGTTCAAAATAAGGACTGTCTATTTCTTCACAAGTATGGAAACTACTACTAGGTGCTGGTAAAGTTAGGGTCACCCCAAAACTTTCACTGTGTGGAGGAAAAATAACACATATAATATAATAAACAGAATATGTACTGGTTATAACTTACATTTAAACTTGCAAGCAGAGAGCTTTGCTTATCATTTAATTTTCCTGTGACGTAAGTTATATTTAAAAATCAGCAATCCTCATGAATTAGGAACACGTGCGTATTCCGTCACCATTCATGAGGCTCGATTCTAGAGTTTATACGTTAGTTTAGAAAAATACACTCGACTGAGTATTAGCGGTTAAATTAAATTCATACATAGCTACAATTGCCGTTATAAGCTAGAAATTTTAATTTTATTCTGCTTTCCACTGAATGCTTCCCTAGAAAATATAATAGCCTACCACTTTATTTCTCTTCTGCGCTAAAGAAATAGATTAAAATGAATTAAGCGATTTAACACTTTAACACTCACAAAATCTATATATCTATCATATTAATTACCTCCACCACAGAATTACAGGTAGTCGCACAACTTAAGAATAAAATGCTGAAAGTATTTCTGGAAGTCTAGACGTTCGATAAATTGCCGAAACAAACTGAGATACTTCGCTAACAGCTATTCTGTTTACGAGCAACCTATCTACTGTGAGTCTATGAGCGAGAATGAAATTAAAGTTTCAAACTTGGCCAATATCTTTAAAATCGGACACAGGATCCTAATCTTATTTCGCCAAGCGAAATAGTCTCCCCTGTCCGTATAACACCTTCGTCCGCTTATCGCGTGACGTAACAGCCATCAGTGGCCGAGGGCTTGCATGAGTTGCAAATCTCAGACCACCGTCTGCAGTGCGGAGTGGATTTTCACGCTAAGCCGGGTTTTTTTCTGACGAAAAACCTCATGCGTTTACTGAAATGCAGACTCTCTGTCTACTTTCCATGTCCCTCGGGTGAATTTTCACGCCCCAGGCCAGAGACCCTCAGACGAATGTCTAGCGAATGCTGTAAATTCACGCCTATCGTCCGACCAGCGCGACTGACATGTACGCAATACCACCCAGGTGCGATTCTCCTGCTGTGCAAGACCGAACTGCTTGGGGCACATCTCTTCCTAAAGGTACAGCGGCATGCAAATCATCCAGAAGAGCAGCAGCGGAACAACGGAGACAAGCTAGAAAATACCGTGTAATAAAACCTTCACATGAAGCAAACATTCCCTGCCCACACTGTCCGAGATCTGTCCAGGCCAGCATCGGGCTCATCAGTCACCTTCGTACCCAAAGGCTAACCTAACATTCCTAATAATTGAATGAACAGAGTGGTCTTCATCACCCGTGATGGACGAACAACAACACAAATCGTAGACAAAACGAATTAAGGAAAACCAGAGATGAAAAGGAAGCTAAGGATCGTCCCAGTAAAAGGATATATAGATGAAGGTAGTAAATAACAGGGTTGAGAAGAACGAACATGTTTTCTGAACCAAACTAATACACTTGCTCGAATCTGAAACAAAAGGCAGAACTAAACAGAGTGAGAAACTGTAACAACGTCTTTCCGTCCGAAACGGCCGCACCCCCTCTATAAAAAGGTTAGCATCTGACTTTTCAAACTTTACACACACAGCAGAAGACAGATACACCGAAGTAATGAGACGCTTGCCGGGGCTAAAATCTTTTCTATCTATATGCCGTGCAGCTCTACTTCACCAAACTTTGCATCTATCCTAAGATGGTTGTAAATTTATGAATAATTAATTGTTTTATTGCTGCTTATTTTAATAGTTATATCAGGATCAGACCAGAGGACTGAACTGAAATTAAGTTGCGAATGTGTAAAGGAATTCGATGCATACCAACGATTATCACGTTTGTCATTTGGAGTGGTCAGTTTGTGGTGAAATTACCGTGATACAACGTTAAAATATCTCCAATTATAAAGATAACGGGTAAAATAACACGTAGGGATAAAAAGATAGGCAAGATATGCAGAGGCTTCTTCACCTACGCCAGCGCTTTCTACCGCCATTGAAACTAACTAGTTGGAACATGCAAACTAAACGACATATCCTTTTAGACGGGGTAGAAACGGAGATAAAAGAAAAAAATTATGACGGTCTGAACACGTGTTTGAGTCTAAAAAGGCAAAAAGACGAAATTTGTAGTTTAAAGGAAAAATTACGCCACTAGTTGACACAATGTAAGGAAATGGACAAAAAAAGACCTTAGCTCTTATTCGAACCAGACGTATCTTAGACGTTTTACGGTAAATAGTCGTTTTAATTTGAATATAGCGGCAAACGCCGTACACGAAGGTTCAAAAACAAATTTCAAAACTAACCTGAGAAAAGTAGGGTTTTCTTTAATAATAAAGTTATGAAAATAAAACCTAGCTAGTTTGATAGCCCATCTTGAGCAGAGAAATAATATACTTTTAATTGCACAGACGGACAGATAACACGGAAGATATTGACGAAAGACCGTATTGTTCAATACAGACTAGCGAACAGTTTTTTGTGCATATTTTCACTAAAGTTACATTTTGGCGTCCTTGAGCCAAATGCAAAAGTCAAACTGCAGATGAACTAGGGGCAAAGTCGGAGGATAGTAGCTAAAAATAACTTAGCATAGAAATCGTATAAGTAAGTGGGGCAGGTTTGTGTAGTTTTTTCTTGTAGTTAGTCCAAAAAACAAGTGTAATTTTGGGAAAAAACCAAGTTGAGACGGACAGACCGACAGAAAAATACTACATACTAGACTGAGACTGGACTGAAATTGGACATTTATATTTTGAATATTTGAAAAAGTTAGAGGGGAAGTCCGTTGATTGGACAAAAGCTTTTATAGTACTGAAAGACAGACGCTCGCTTGTGCCATTTTATAGAAGACTGTCCATTGACACAGTTCGTTATTGCTAGAGGTGATTTCCAGGAATTATTAAATAAAAATCAGTGGGACGCCCTAATCTAGCCAGCAGCTCAGCTGAGTTTTGCTATTACTACGTAACTGTTTTCTCAATTCTGAATTGTGGTAAGGGAAAAAGCATTTATCTTGTTTATTTTAATATTTTGAGTGATTGATACTGCCATTTCATGAAAAATGATTACGACAAGTGAGTGCTTATTCTAGGTCCCCAGCAGCAGTCCAGGGCCTAGAGACAAACAAATAATATATGAAAACCTATCTAAGACTATGGAAGGCGGATCTATATTTGAGATCAGTGGGAACATATCACCCACCTTATTGGATGGAAGAGGAAACTATTGAACATATTTCGGATGCAATGCAGTCTTGGGAAACTGGTACTATTTGATAACAACTGGGTGAGATGTGCTAAGTTGGTCAGAGAGATCTGACCCAATCTGTGTAATGTTGTTTTGCTGTGTTGTGTGTAAGAGTGGCGCAGTAAACAGAGTGTTGACACATGGCACAAATTTTGGTTTCAGAGTTTCTGGTCTGGCACTACGCTTGTGCCAGATGCTTTTGTAGAAGTACAAGAGCGGATGCCTGTGCAGCCTAACATTTTACTCCAGCTACTGAGAGGAGTGGGCCACAAGAATTATGTACTACATCGTCACAGGCCAGTTAAGTGCAAACCTGGCCTGCTGTAGATTCATCAACTGTGTCCACCATCAATAAAGAAATAAAATCTTGTATATAAACACTAATATCAGTCCATATGTTAAGGACAAGGAACTTTGTAACCATAGATTGGGCATGATGACGCCACCCCAACTAAACATCCAGTGCTAGTTTTTCCCAAGACATTGTAGATATTATTAATATTAACCAATGTAACAATATACCTATGTACAAAAATTTCATTTGATTATGCAATATATATATATGCACTTTATTGATAAATACATATTGTTTCATATGTTCTGACCAAAAGAAACAATTGGTTCAGGACTAATAAATTAAAAAAATTTTCAAACTTAAATTCTAACAGCCAGTGTTAGTTCAGTTTATCATAGAGTTTATTATTATTGTTAGACTTATTATTTACATGTATGTGTCTGTGTATTTTATTACCTACACATTACATTTCAGTACCCTAGACTTTTAACGTAGCTAACATTCATTATAATAGAATAGGTCTGTTTGACGTCGTAAGTGATAGCAGAAAGGCCTTCTGTAACTCGCATAAACTTTTATCTCAGGAGCCTTCACAGCTGACCTCATCCAGTACACTAGGTAACATAACAACCATACAATAACATCAAAAACCACTACACAGTTTACAGTTATTATATTGGCATAATGATCTTGGCACTCCAGAATATGAAAGGCGAAGGTAGCATCATAATTATGTATAAAATGTATATGATTTTATTCATGTATTGTTTTAGAATGTTTATGCAGATAGACACCTGTCTTTTCACGCTGTCCTGATCAGAACAGAGCCATGTATCATTCATATACATGCAAACATTCTGAACACTCTCATTCATGGGCACGTAGGCTTGTTGAACCAATGAACCCCAGGTTCATTCGTGTCATACTCCAGAAAGAGGTCTAGATTTTTAGATCAATAGTGCCTTCCTGGACAAACGCAGGAGCACCTTGTACTGCCATCTTTATCGTGTAACCTGCCCCATCTGTGCTTGGTGACCTGGTACAAGACCTACAACTGATATTGATGTGAAGTATCACCACAGGACATTCACAGAACTTAATGTTAAATATTCAGTGTGACAATTCAAACAGCCATTGTCAGTGATCAACAGAGAATTAAACTATTGTGTCATGATGAAGAAACTGTTCTAGAAGATAGGCAAGACAAGTGACGTTTTCGTTTTAAAGGAAATTTGAAAGAACATTCTGCCAAAATTAAAGAAAAAATTTTAAGGCATATGGATTTGTATAACATATACCGGGACATGTTGTACCGTTTATATATATATATATATAAGGTAAACTTACGAACAGACACATACAAACAAGTAAGAGTTCCTGACATCATTGGCTTTCAACCTGGTGACCACGACAAGGACCAATGAGATCCTCCGTCATATTTTACAAATATTTTTTTTAAAAATCATATAAAATCGATCGAACAGCATCAACAAACGCAATCACCACATTTTCAGCTCTCACCCGTACGAAAAATAAATACAAGAACAAGCAATGCGAAGCAGGGATTTGACACATCATCTCAGCAGAAAGCTTGCGGCTGCGAATCAACATTCAACATCCTAAGAACTGTTAACTATTTCAGTGTGATTACTTAAGAACTTACAAGTTAAAAAAAAATAACATCAGTACTAAGTCATATTTTTTAGATGACCAGACTTTTAATACATGACACTTTTTATTTTTGCTGCGTAAGGAACGCTTAGACCAGGGGTCGGCAAACGTTTAGTAGTGTCGTGCCGAAGTAATGTTGCAAAGTCACTCAGCGTGCCAACCTATGTCCACCATATTTGTATGTACAACAATTATTGAAACAATTTTAAATGATCTTGTATTAACATGTTTCCGATATATTAAATAACTATTCTATTCTTTGTAAATTATTCAATATTTTAAGATAGGAAACTATTTACAGAGCGATACAACAGGAGGCAATCTAATCATCAAGAAGCAGTCGCTGAAATTCTGACACTGACACCTCTATAATATACACCGCTTGTCGCCTCTCAGCCACAGCCCTTTCACTAGTACACCAAAAACTCAGCGTATTGTGGACTTATAAAACTTCCTGGTGTATTCTGTACCGCAGCGTTTATTTTTACGATTTCCATTGCCCATTGCGGTTGTTCCACAGCCAGCATGATGCCTTTTCGGCAGTTTCACTAAACCTCTCCAGTGCCCTTGTTCTCGACTGTCCCCTCAGCCCCAACAGTTTCAATAGATCATACACTGATGCAGCCACAAGCCCTCTTGCGCCCACTTCAACAGCCATGACCCTTGCAGTGAACCCATCGTGTCTCAGATCCGCGGCCAGATCACTATACTTGGCCGCTTTGAACAAATGTTGCTCGTCTAATCTGGATTCAAATGGCACGGTCAGTTAAATCAGTATGACCTGAAGCGTTGCTGAAGAATGAAGCACTATATCCGGCCGTCTCCGCGATTTTCTGATACTCTCCGGATATGACCCTCGTCCAGGTAGGTCTACCGCCATCTCCCAGTCGTTTGCACAGTCAAGAAGAGATGATAAACTGCTACCAGGTTTACTCGGTTTGGGGTGTGCTGACTTTCCTGCCCTCAGAAAGTATGTATTTGCGGTGCTCGGCCTGGGTTTGCTATTCGTCGCCTTCATCCTTGTCAGATCTATTGTTGCAGCAAGCTCATTTAGCACTTTGTTATGGCGCCAAGTGTATCGCCCTTGCCCTAATGACACCTTACACGATGAGAGCACGTGTTCAAGTGTCTGCCTCCCCTGGCACAGGAGGCAGTGCTCATCATCCGACGTTCCCCATTTCACAAGGGTGGTGGCCGACGGCAGCAGGTCATACATTGATCTAACAACGAAGCTGAGCCTAAGAGGTGCCATATGCCATATATCATTCCATGTCAAGGACCTCTGCAGGGCTCCTTCCCATGTAGTCCATTGGCCTTGTTGGACCTGCTGCACTGCTTTTTGCAACCTCTTATCATTCTCAGCTCCTCGTATCTCCTGAACTACCATGTCTCTGCGCTCCCTGCTTGATGCCTTGGACCACAAGCGGATGTCTCCATGACCAAATCCCCGTCTATTCGTTTGTGTGTATCCAATAACCTCCCTCAGTTTGAGTGACTCTTGGACAGCATCAACAGCTTTTTCCACTCTCCACTTCCTTCCCGTTTTCAGTGTGGGCTGAATGGACTTAACCACGTCATCAGCTGACTCGCGTAGCATCATTGCAAGCCTTGCCTTTCCAACTTTGTACTCTTCAACAACTGACTTGAAAGGAAGCAGATGTTTTGACTGTTTGCAGTACAGTGCTACATCTGACAGACCTGGTGGTACCCCTAGCTACTTTCTCATGAACTTGTTGACCTTCTGCTCTAAAGCTTTCACTGTACTTGTGCTTATTTCATATATAAGCAGTGGCCACAGCAACTTCGGTATCAACATGAACTGGAGGCACCACAGTTTGAACTTTCCCAGGAGTCTGCTTTGGTCTATGATCTGTAGCCCTCTGTCTGCCATTTCTATTGTCTGTTGCACTGCCTTCGAGTCTTTTAATGAGGCATCGTACACCCTGCCAAGACTTTTAACAGGTTCCTCAATGACAGTAGGGATTCTTTGGTTGGAAACCATGAATATGTCCTCTGCTATCTTCCCTTTCCTGACTGATAGGCTTCTCGACTTCTTGGGTTTGAAGCTCATTCTGCACCAGCTGACTAGTTCATCCAGGCGTGCTAACATCCTCTGGGCCTGATGTTCATCTGATGTCAGAATTGTTGTGTCATCCATGAATGCTTTGAGCGGTGGCATGTGACACATTCCACAGAGCTTTGGACCTATACCCATTCCTTCAGCCGCATTGAGGTTTTCCTGCATAGCCATCACGAATAGTATCGGAGAGATGGTACACCCCATCGCAATTCCAACTTCAAGGCCAATCCACTTCGTTGTGTACTCTCTGGTTGAAAATCTGACAGCAAACCTTGCGAAATACAGCTTCAGCATTGCTGCAATCTCTTGTGGAACATGATACATTTCTAGGGCCTGCCACAACATCTGGTGCTTAACGGATCCATAAGCATTCGCTAGATTCAACCAGATTACATGGAGGTTTGTTCTGTCAGACTTTGCCTTTTGGATTGCTTCCCAGATCATTGTGGCATGCTCTAGACATCCTGGTGTACCTGGGATACCTCCTTTCTGAATGGTAGTGTCAATGTACCCATTTGCCAGGAGGTATGTAGTGAGTCTTTTCGCCATCACTGAGAAGAATATCATCCCTTCCACATTGAGTAGTGAGATTGGCCTGAACTGACTGATGTCTGTGGAATTTTGCTCCTTCGGGATGTAGACTCCGTTCGCCTTTCACCATTCCTTGCTTACAAGCTGGGTTTTCCACGCATTCTTCAGTAAACGGAGCAGTCGTTTGAGCACTTCGAAGCATCTCTTATACACCACATATGGAACACCATTAGGACCTGGAGCTGACTTGCACCG
Source organism: Oreohelix idahoensis (assembly GCA_024509875.1). Classification (NCBI taxonomy): domain Eukaryota; kingdom Metazoa; phylum Mollusca; class Gastropoda; order Stylommatophora; family Oreohelicidae; genus Oreohelix; species Oreohelix idahoensis. The sequence goes on along the minus strand of JAMPIV010005015.1, from coordinate 638,017 downwards.
AGCTTTCTGAACAATGCTTTCTACCTCTTGCACCGTTGGGGGCTTGGTGTTAAATTCAGCTCCTGGCTTACTCGGCCATTTAAGGCCTGCCATGCATCTGAGCGGCTCATCTCTGCGACCATCTGAGTATGTCATTCTAATGTGTTCTTCCAGGTCTTCTTTCTAGATGTTTAGCGTACCCGACCGTGGCTGCTCAAACAGTTCTTTGGCAAACTTGAAGGGCTCCTGAAGAATCTTTCCCTATCCCTTCGTGTCTTTGTTCTCTTCCTGCACAACCTTTCTGCTCGACAAAGGGCATTATGTTGGCCTTTCAGTTGCTCCCAAACCTGTCGTAACCCTTCCTTCTCTGTGGCAACTGCGTTCTTGAAATGTTTTCGGGCATGCTTCTTCTGTTTCCTGATTTCTTCTATTTTAATGTCTTCTACTTTTTCGTGGTGGGTTACTTTCCCTTGCCTCCCTCACTCCGAACACTTTGCGACAGTGCAGATATATTATGTCGCCGAAGATTTCTAGCTTCTTCTCCAAAGTTATCTGCTTCAGGTTTTTATCCAACTCTTTTGCCAAGGCTTCGTCCAGCTGTTCCCAAAGCCCTTTTGCACTGGCAGGTGGAAACTTGATTGCATCTCTCTTCCCGTCCAAGAAGTGTGTGAGATCATCAGCAGGCAGATCAACTTGAATGTACTCAGCACTGTGGATTGACTCCTGGCTGCGTTCTTCTAACGTCTTATCCGTCGAGACAGAGCGCTGTTGATCTCCCCCATATGACCTCCCACGCCCCTTTTTAGTTCTGTGGATTTTCATTCCTCTCTGAGTAGAGAATTCCCTACCACAGGCACATGGAAATTCCAGCCGTTGTTCAGAGCTCGAAGTCCGTGTAACGGGTCTGATCGATTCCAATGAGGCGCCTGTGGATTCATCATTTCCCCCCCCCCCTTTCGGTGAATCCTGGGGGCATCTATCATTTTTGGGTCCTGTAGCAATTGAATACAGCTTACGGGGTGCTAACCCGGTCAGCCGGTTTCTAGTCTTTCCCAGTGTCATCTGTCTTTCCAAAAGTCAATCGGTCTTTTCCCGATCGTCACTGGTTTGACCATGTAACTATGATAGGAAACTCTTTATAGAGCGATACAACAGGAAGCAATCTGATCACCAGAAGCAGTCCCCCCGTCCGACAAGTGTTTCGGCCCGATATACTCCTTTACACTCTAAGGGGAGCGGGCCCACTTGGGTCATGACTCCCAAGCGTCTCAGCCTCCTGTTGTCTTGTATCGAAAATGAACCCATTTCACCCATTTTTAATTTAAATAGGAACAAATATCAATACAAATATTATGTTTTGGAAAATTTAAGTTTTGAACACATTAGCTTGAAGTTTTATAATAAAATTGCCATATGTATATTTTGTTAAGACAGAAAGTTCAATAGTTTGAAGAACAAAACAATTAACTAAACCAAGCATAAAACACGTTATTAAAATTTTAATATGAGTAATCATTGATTATTATTATTATCTGAGTCATTATTCAATTAATGGGACCCGTGTCCTTGCTTCTCCTTGGTTAATTGTTCAATATCAGGTGTGTATTTTGTCAATTTCAGCTTCACACAGGCTTCTGAATGCACAGGTGTTAGGCGACTTCTCTGTGGACTTAAAACCGCTTTGATGTGTGAGACAATTTTTTCACATGTATAACTTGACCCAAACGCCGAAAGTAGAGCAAATGCAACTTTCTGCAAACAGGTGAACGCTTCAGGCAGGGATGTCCAGCAGTTGAGGATGACAGCTGACTTTTCCAAGCAGCAACCTTCGAGAGTTTTTCGCAATTCTACAAATTTTACCGTCCATAACTCTGATGCCTTGAATTCGATGTGTTGCATTTCAAAATTGTCAACATCCATCCACTCGAAAAGAGATAGGTCAAATGGGATGTTAGTATGATCAATTAAGTCGGGCTTGATGAGGTAAGAAAACATGGGCCCGTGAATTTTGAAGTCTTCACCTCGTTTAGCAAACTCTCCTTTGAGCGCTTCAACGTACTGCTGAAGCTCATCTCTGTTGACAGTAAATCGATTTGAATGAGCCTTTACGTTTGGAAAGTACTTGTATGTGTTAGTGGTAATATCTCTGCAAAATATGTCTAATTTTGACGCAAATCCTTTCCAGTGCTCAAAAAGATCAAGTACTGTTTGACCCTACCCTTGTAAACGCAAGTTTAATTCATTCAGATTTGTAGTTATGTCAGCCAGAAACATCAGCTTGCACAGCCAGTCCTCGTCATTCAATTCCGGGAAATGTTGTTCTTTTTCATCAAGAAACACCTTTATTGCTTCTAGACATGATACAAATCTGTTCAAAACATTTCCTCGACTAAGCCAACGAACATTGCTCTACAGCGGGAGGTCGGCATATGCGCTCTCCATTTCTTGTAGAAGAGACTTGAATTGCCTGTGGGTCAATGAAGAGCGAGAAACTATGAAGTTAACTATCTTGACAACAGTTTCCATTACAGAGTTCAAGGATAGTGACGAAATCTTCACACACAAACTCTCCTGGTGTATAATGCAACGGAAGCTCAATACTTGACGTCCAAAACGATCCTCAAGAAGTTTAACAAATCCTTTGTTCTTTCCAACAAATGCAGGGGCGGCATCAGTAGTAACACAGAATATTTTATTCATGTTAATGTTCTGATTTTCGAAATAGCTTACAAATGCAGTTATAATGTCCTCTCCCTTGGCTGTACCATCAAAAGGTATCAAGCAGCACAGTTCTTCATAAATACGGTCGTTGTCACAACATCGCGCAACTATAGCTAAGCCACGTCATTCACATCGACACTTTCGTCAAGAGCGACACTAAATACAACAGCATGTTGTAACCCGGTTGTTTGTTTTACCGTTACATTTTCAGCCACATCAGTTATACGCCTCTCGATTGATCTCGCAGAAGCCGGTATTTCTTGAATCCGAGACAGTATTGTTTCTTTATTTGGTAAATCACTAAACAAAATTTCAGCACTGCTCAAAAAAGTTTCCTTGATGTATTCTCCATCTGTGAAAGGTTTGCCCTTCGAAGGCACACACGGTGCAATTTTGTATCTACATTCGGTAGCTTTATTTTTGGTTCCAATTATTTGACTAAAAATACTACTTTGTTTTTTATAGCCAGAAACAGCCATTTTTATGGCTTCACTTTTCTCCTCAGAAATTTTAAACATGGACTGATGATGGTTTGATGGTGTCTTTGTACACTTGACGTACGGCACACGACACTTTCATAACATAAAGCACAAACAGCACGATCCTTTTGTTGTATGAATCCATATTCGTTTGTCCAAAAGTCTTGAAACGAGCGTATATCAAGTTTTTGTCTTTTTTGATTAATTTTAACGGCACCGTGTTACCGCTCTATTTATAATCTTAGCAGTAACTTCTTTCAGTAATAGGCATTAGAACCCACTTGACTGTAAACCACCACTTGATAAGAATAAGGTTATATTTCAAAGGCATGTAGGTTCAAGTCTACATCATCGCCACATAGGCTAGTAATAAATATGTGTGCTACTGTTCTCCTGTCACTGTGTAGAATGTTGCAAGTGGGTGTGTGATGGGGTAGACACTCACACCACAAGGCACGTACATAATAGTCATAGAATGGTGTAAACGCCTGGTGACACTTAATGACGATTTATTAAGGCACGGCACAATCACGTTTACATTAATGTACAGTTTGCATTACAACACGAACACGTTGGCATAAATATAAAGTCCACAGTGAAAAATTCGAACTATCCCCAGCGCTCAACAGACTGCACACTCGGCAGTTAACAATAATGTCAGCGCTATAAATAACAGGTTCTTAACAGCTTCATAAATCTCCACACTGCAGTTAATCAAATATGGCCTGTCCTAATCCTGGACTTATAATAGCTTCATAACAGCTTCACGAATCTCCACACTGCAGTTAATCAAATATGGCCTGTACATATCAAATATCCACTTATCCCATAAACACAGCGAAAACCATCGCTAGACATATTCATCGCTCTGCGCAGGCATCCACCTCGAAAATTCAGCAGGGCTCGACCCGCTCGGACGACGCCCAAACACAGACTGTCCATATATGCAGCATAGCCGCGAGCTAAAAACAGCTCACTACAACTCACAGATACATTCCTCACAGGCGGGGCTCAACGCCGTGAGTATCGGTCATACCTCTATTCTTGATATAAATATTATATCCAGCATCATAGTTAAACAAGCGCAACTCAAAATCTAACTTGTCTAAAAAGCATATTCAGGATTATTGCCCTTTTGACTTAACACACCGTATTACTTAATAACAACACCAACTTTTGCGCTGCGGTCAACGGACTGTACGGGCATGAGAATGCGACAGCCGAGAGAACTGTAGAGGTGGTGGTTGTCGGGAGAGAGGGGAAGGATAGGACGGAAATATAACTTTTGTCGAGGTCAGTCATTGTTGCTCCAAACTCACACTGGGAGTCAAAAACTGCGAGCGAAAACGAAATAAATACGCTCGTCCAGGCGCTAGCCAGACACTATTGCGTAATTATGATATTACGTCTCCGCTTGCCCGTTAAAATTCGCTTGGGATTCTTTTCAAGAATCTCATCCTGCAATCTACGGTAGCAGGTAGACGCCAGACTAGTGGGCGCCGCAAAGTATAACCACTCCCCTTAAAATTCGTTGAAGAATGTTTGTCCTCGGAAACGGTCCGTAAAAACGAAGACTTACGTGCAGTATAGTATGATCAGGCCTTTAGTTTGCATCAGATCGCACATTCTTACCTCCAATGTCTAAAAACTTTCGTTTTGAAGGGTTGTAAAAACAGGTATAGCTTTAAACGAATTATATGCTTCTATTTAATTAAAAATTCATTTTTTTTAAAATGAGATCATATACTGTACAGTATTTTAATTCGCTCAGCGTGCCATTGAAAATCGTTCCACGTGCCACGCTTGGCACGCGTGCCGTAGGTTGTCGACCCCTGGCTTAGACCTTTAAAAAATGCACAGTACGCCTGATGTAGAACTAATCCTGTTAATTTTTCCTCTCCTTATGGGGACCGCATTTGCCAGGCATGGGTGTTAAGGAAGAGAGATTGGGAACCGTAGCTTTGCGCGATTCATTTACGACCTAAGCTTGAATTATTTTTAGAAGCATAATTTAAATCATGTCTCAACCAACAGATGCTTCTGGAGCAGATGGGGGTTAACCCAATAGTGTACTGGTTGTCCTGGTTCATCACAACTCTGGTTATCAATGAGCTGATTTGCCTGATTTTCGCTGGCTTGCTTTTTATTCGTATCTCCGACCGGGAGCCGATCATAGTAGCCTCGGAGCCGAGCCTGATCATAGTATATTTTTCTGTATTGGCCTTCGCTCTGTCTTCATACTGTGTCCTCGGAAGCGCCATGTTCACAAAAGGTAACGTGCCCATTCATAAACCACGAAATAGCAGTTAACGTTTCGCTTTTATTAAGTGTTTTTTTTAAATTATATATAAAATACTTCGGTATATTTTTAGCCCCAGGTGGTTCCAGGGGGTCTCAGAAAAGAGACGAAGGAAGAATATGGCGGCTGCATCCTCCGGCCATGTCGTTCAAGACGAATGATACGAGGCTGCGCATACATCTGGCAACCTCATAGTGTTAAAACAAAAAGAACCACAGAATCCATCACTGTAAGAGCATTTTAATTTTTGCTGCAGGCTGTGCTGCAAGCAGACCGGCCGTAGGTTTGGGTCCTTGTTACGTTAGCGGAGAACAGGAAAATGATGATGATGAATATGTTTTTGTGGTATATTTCACATATAATCAATTAATAGTGGGGTAGAACTTTTGACTTGCAGCTATACCATTTTTATGTAACCCTAACTCACTGTGATTATTTTTTGGTGAGTCATCTCCCCTAGAGTGATGCTTCGTATATATTGTTTACAGTTTATTATGGGTGGTGTAGTATTGAACTAAATGAAAAATAAAAAAAAATTTAAAAAATATTTTAAACAGGCTTTTAATGCACTAAAAAGCCACAAATAATTTTTTAGGGAGTTTATAGCTTGCAGTCAAAAAATGTAACATCAAATTGACAAAAAGCCTGGGGTGCTGATTCGACATGAAATTAACTTCTGCTTTATACTTCATTACACAATTATGGATAAAATATATGATAAGCGCTTAAGCACCCCAGGCTTTTTGTTAATTTGATGTTACATTTTTTGACTGCAAGCTATAAACTCCTTGAAAAATTATTTGTGGCTTTTTAGTGCATTAAAAGCCTGTGTTTAAAATATTTTGTATTTTTTTTCTTTTTAGTGTAATTTTTTTGTTGTTTTTAAATTAAAGTCAAATGTAATCGATCCGCTAATGACATTATCAGTTTGCGATAAACGAGTCCAGGGCACAGGAGGCGGATTTCATTATTCAATATATTACACGGAAAGTAATTTTATTTTTATTTTTTTAAATTAAAAAAAAAATTTTGGTAATAGTTGTAAATTAATTTTTTTTTAAATGTAGTTGTCAGTTGTGTGTATGTCTGTGCTCGCGCGTTCGATAGTGTGTCTGTGGGAAAAGGGGGGGGGGGGGGGCAGAGAAGTTTTAATATTTCTCTCAAGAGAGACAATCTTGTTGGAAATAATACACCTAGATTATTTGCAGTTATCGCCCATTACAGTGATGATACAATACAATTTTAAAAAATTAATATTCATTTTAATTTTATTATTTTTACGACTGATTGTTGTATTTTTATGGGGAATACACAACTATGCCAAGTTTCAGAGCTATTGCTCATCTGGAAGTGATTGCAAGATTTGCAATCTAAAATTGCAAGCTAAAGAAAAGCCTGTAAAAAACGTTTAGTATCATCAAGTCTGAAGTGTTTCAGAATCTGAAGGATTCATGGTACATCTAGACCGCCTGGCAATGGGGCAGTGCCCTAAGACCCTCAGCAATAGGGGGTCACTATGTCCCTCAATGAGGAGGAGGAAGAAAATAGTTTATTTTTAAAATTGTTATTGTTATTATTGAACAGAATCGACATCATTGTACTCCGGGCAAACCCATAGGTGCTCAGTCTCCCTCAGTATATGTCGAAGAGTGTGAATGCTAACTGTTCCTGTAGCTCGCTGGTTGTAAACACGACGGATGCATCCTCTCATACGTCCATCTCTGCTAGCCTTACGTTTGATGCCAAATCCCAACAGTCTTAACCTTGATGATTCATCTATTACAATGTCATTCTCTAACAGGTGATCATTAATCGTTCTCAGTATATCTCCCTTATCCTTATCCAGGGTCTCCACTGTTGGTGCTCTTGATACTAGTCTGTCAGTTCTCTCATTACCGCGTACCCTGCATTTAAAATGATACCGTTTGAATGTATTAGCATCTAACATATCCATGTAGTTTCCATGTTTTCCTCATCATGGAAAGAACTTGAGCGAATGGCACAGGACAGGAAGACTTGACATGTGTTTGTTGTAGGCCTATGCTCATCGGGGAGCTAAAGGGTTTTGATTGATTGATATCTATGTAGTAACCTCCTTCAGTCATAACTGACAATGAGGATAGTGCGCCATGGAAGCAGTGGCGTATTCTCTATGAGTGCTGTGCGTGCTGCGCACACCTATGCCCGAAGGAAAATAAAAATTTAATTTATTATTCTATAAAATATTTCTCTTCTAAGGTTCTGCTTTCGGACCGCACGCATCAGGATAACGGATTTTCCCGCATAGAATCTACGAGTATATATAGTTTCAGTTTCCCAGACACGTTTTATAGTGCAGTTTTTATTGGTTGGTTACAATCGCCCGAGGTTTCTCGGGTAATTCCGTCACAATGCGTGCTGCATCTTTCGGATTCACGTCTGAAGATTGCTTTGTGTGGATCGGGGTCATGGCCAGATACGTCAATACAATACGAACATGCGTGCGGTGGTCTTGCAGCTCTCGAGTTGTAAAAATCGACTGTGTCCGTCCAGTGTTTTTTGTGATTAATTTTTTTTAGTTGCCGGGAATGCAGATTATTACAGTGACAGTGAGTTTCAAGTTGTAAGTTAATTAGTATTTCGGAGAAAATTGACATATACCCCTAATAACTATTGTTGCGTAATTGAATATAGTTGGTTTTTAAATTAAGAGGGGAAGACGTTAAATAGTAGGCGTACATATTCATTTTAAGTAGCAGCACGCCTAGCTCGCATTACCAGGATACGCCACTGCATGGAAGTGATAACCCTCAGCTGTGTTTTTCTTGCTGTTCTTTGCGACGTGTTCTTTCTCCTACTGTTTGATGCGACTGGGAACTACGTCCTTTATGATGCTGGATTTATGTCCAGTGCTTTCATGTCTCTTTTGCATACATCTTGTATATTGGGATACTGTCGTATGGTGTATATTGGTGTAGCTACAACAGTAGTTGTTGCTGTGGATGGCCTATGAAATATTATGAAGAAGGTCTCCAGAAATTCGCTCGTTAAGAAAGAAAGAGACATATTCGAGATAAGGACAAGAAGAAGAGATTGCGAATGCTTTCCACTGGATAGGGTTTTCTAGTAAATTATGGACAGTGTTCTATTTCCCCACGACCTTAGCTTCTATCTTCAGGTTCTGTAAAAGAAAGAGCCCCCACTCTCATTTAAATGTAGAATTTTACCTATATGTAAATATTTAACACTAACGAGTGATACAGTAACGAACTAGATAATGATCAAACGGTTATTGGGTTTATTAATTAAATATCTACACATATAGGGTTAGTAGTAATTACAACGTGATGATAGTTAAAGACACTTCCCATACACACAAAAACACACAGATGAGATATTAATAATGTAGTTAGTTAAATAGGTGAATGAACTTATGTGAAGCGAAATGATGATGTCATATGACAATTGTTACCAAACTGATATGTAATGTACTCTGTCCTTGTTTCTCTAAATGATTTTCCCGTGTATGATGATACACATGTATGCGAAGACTGTCTCAGGTAGGTTATGTTATGTTGTGTGGGTTATCTCCAAGACGAAGAAGTACTGATGAAAACTAGTGTTGTAATGAGAAGTTTGATGATGCTTAAGTGGGATGGGCTATTCGCCACAAACTATCAATGCAGTGCTGCATGGCAAACAAGAGTTTGATTATTGGCCGGCTTATGCAAATAATTCCCCGTCTTCTAACTGTCACAAAGCTTTCTGTCTGTTTATTGCTTTGCGGATTAATTTTGTTTCATTATCTTGCTTGCGGCTTCCTTACTTCTTGTTTCATATCTAAGATTCCTATCCTTCTACCGTCGGCTACCATCTGGAAACAAAGATTGTCCGTGTTACGGGTCTTTGATGTCCCACGCCCGGTGTCCATTGTTTGCGTGAGTCCAATGTTCCCCAATGTGGTGACATGTCGTCTGTTTGAACAGCGGACTAGCCATGAAAAATCTAAACTGTATTGTCCAGTCGTCTCCTTAAAAAATATTCAATATCTCAAGGTGGTATGTCTGACAATATTTACACGGGGAAAGAGATATCAAAGAAGTTGTACCATGCTCATGTGTTTCACCAGATTTCTCACAAGACAATCTGGGGTCAATTGTCAGAATAAATCAAAGGCGTGTTAAAGTCCAGTGGTGAATAAAAGATTAGCAGCAACGAAAGAGCAAAATGTGGTTGAAAATGCAATGAAGGAAGATGATGGAAAAGAGAGCAATAACACTTGGCGCTTGTTTATCACAGATACGGCCACCGTCCATGTTGGGACAAAGCCAAGCCAGCGCAATTTGCGCTGTCTTAGCAGTGTATAAGCCTACATGTTTTGAAGGCCAGCGCGTGGCACAACCTCGACATTAGTCACTTTGTCTTTTCACGAAATACAAAGGATGTGACACAGACACCGTTGGTGAAAGGTATTGAGTCATTTTTCTTGATTAGCATAGGTTGCCTATGTCTCGCTTCCACATAGAAGCGCAATGATGACACAAGCATCGCATACCACAGCTTTGGTGTTTGTTGTGATTTTGGGGTTTCACCAGGCATGCGCAGTGAAGATTTTTTGCAGATATACACGACCACTGAAAATAAACAGTAGTACAGTTATTTATTTAGTTTGCTGAAGCAATTCTTGGAAGATGCTTTCCATAGCGGATATATCTTTTCAGTGCGTGATCAGTGAATAATTCTGTAAACGCATTTTTCTTGAATCTTAGGGAAAATTGTCTTAAAGTTCTATGTCCTAGAATAATTTTGGGGAGTTCCATCCATGTCCGTGGTTTTGTGCACAGGAAAGCCAGTAGAGGTGAATCTATCGTGGAATTCTCTTATGTGGATCCCGGTCCTGATAGAAGGGAGAAGAACTGAATCGCTGCATCCTTCAAAGCATCTCATTAAAACGACTTTGAGGGTTGTGCATAAGAATGTACAACATATCCTGTATGCCAATCACACTTACTATATTCAGCAAACTATTAGCTTCAAAAACTATGGGTCATACGAATGTACCATTTAGGATGGATGAACGCTGGGAAAACTATACTACTCGTCAAAAGTCAAGGGCCACTTAGAAAAACCTTGGTTGAAACCGTAAAACAAATCTGATATAAACGTAATTAGTATAAGTTGCGTTATCCATATTCAAACGCAATGTGAGCACCAACCCTTTTCAAAAAGTCACACAATAGATATTGGACAAATAGACATTTCAAAATCGGGTATGACCACCGTTTGCAGCAAGGCATTCAAGACAGCGTAGACGCATCGAGTCCACAAGGGTCCGAAGAGTATTCTGAGGAACAGCTTGCCATTCCTGAAGCAGAAATGCAGTCAGATGTGCAACATCTATTGGCAGGGGGTGATTTGTTGACAATCTTTGACCAAGGACATCCTAGAGTTGCTCAATCGGAGAAAGGTCAGGTGAATGAGCTGGCCACGCCATCCTGATGATCCCATGTTGCTGAATAAACTCATTCACCACACGAGCTCGATGCGGTCGAGCGTTATCATCTTGGAGGATGGCATTACTACCTATGGCCTCCAAAGCAGGCTGAACAATTGGTCTCAAGATTTCGTTCTGGTATCTTGGACCTGTCAAGTTGCCTTGGATGATGTAGAGTGGGGTCCTGCCGTGTCTGTAGAAGCCTCCCCAGACAATGACAGATCTCCTACCATAACGATCCACCTCTCGAATTGTGTCATCAGTAAATCGCTCTCCCGGTCGTCTGCAAACTTGAATCCTGCCATCATTGAATGACACTGTGAAGCGAGATTCATCATTGAAGAGAACTTGACTCCATTGTTGCCTTGTCCATCGGATGTGCTCGCGACACCAAGCAACACGGTCTTTGCGATGAGCAGGAGTAAGAGGGATTCTGACTGCAAGACGTCGAGCAGCCAGTCCAAAATCATGTAAACGTCTGCGAATGGTGCTTTGACTGACATTAACGTTTACAGTTTGTCTCAGCTGACATCTTAGAGTGGAACAAGTCACTGTTCGATGGCGCAGGGCTGACAACAAGAGGTACCGGTCATCATGTCTATTGGTGCATCTAGAGCGACCTAGCCATTAGCGATCCTCCACACTTCCTGTGGCCTGAAATCTCTCCAAAATTCTTTATATAGTAGAGTGTGACACTGCAAGCCGTCTAGCAACCTCACGGACAGATAAACCACTTTCAACCCACGCTATAGCCCTCATTCTTTGTAAGGTGTCAAGACTTCTTCTCGGTGGCATGGTTTTTGCAAGTGATGAAACTACCCTAAGTCTGCTGATTGTAAAACAAATTAAGATGGAACTTTGTTCCCGAAAAGTCGCCATTGCACGTGGAATGTCAATCAGCACGATTACTTCACCTGTTTGGTTGTTAGAAATTTGAAAACAGAGATTAAAAATGTGAATTTATGGTCAGCAAACCAAATTGCACGTGATCACCATGGTTGTCGGTGAGTTGTTTTTATGCTTAACGTGCATAGAGGACTCTTAGAGGAAGATATTGCACCCATTTTTACTAAAAACTTCCTTCATTTAATCATTCTATGCGCTTATATAAAAGTGTATTGAAAATAATAGGGTGGCCCTTGACTTTTGACGAGTAGTATATTTGCAAGACAGAAATAGCCGAATTAAGCAAGTCTCGTAGGCCTACTGTAGTAGTAGCAGCCGGGATGTTAAAATGTTGTTTGAACAAGAAAGAAAAAATGGAAAAGATGGAATAACCAATGAAATGTTAATATGTTGCACAAGGGCAAAAAAGAAGCTTCTGGCAGTACTGAACTACAGTTGGAAAAGAGGAATTGTCCCGCAGGCATGGAAAGAAGCTATACTGATACCTATACAAAAGAAACACAAGGACCTGAAAGAACCAAATGGTTACAGACCGATCAGCCTACTAAGTTGTGTAGGAAAACTGATGTAGCGCATGATTAATACCAGACAGATGTGGCACCTGGAAAGCAAACACCTATTAACCATCAACAAGCAGGATTCAGACAACACAGATCCATTGAAGATCAAATCACATATATAGCTCAGGAAATCGAAGATGCCTTCCACGAAATAAAAACACACGCTAGTGGTTTGGGTAGATTTAGAAAAAGCTTTCGATAAAGACTGAAAAGAGGGATTGATAGTCAGACTACAGAGAAGTGGTGTATGTGGGCGATCTACAAATGGATTGGTCACTACCTTGAGAATAGAACAGCCAGAGTACAGCTGCAAGGACAGACTAGTAAAAAGTTTATATTAGAGCAGGGGGTTAGCCTGATGCAAGCATAACTTTCGAGGAGGCAAACAGTTTTATCAGATACAGAAACAAATGGAATGGAGAACATCCAGGTCACACACTGAATGATGCTTACTACCAGCTCAACAGAAGAGAACAAGTGGTAATCTTCAGACTCCGCACTGGCCACAACAGATTGAGATACCATCTATTCAACAAGCTAAAGATAGGAACTACTGATCAGTGTAACTGTGGCACTGATAAAATGACTGCTGAACATCTGCTTCAAAGTTGCCCCTTATATGCGGAACAGAGAAAGCGCATATGGCCCACGCCAGCTCCTTTCGTGGAAAAGCTTTACGGGGATTCAAATAGCCTCAAACTGACTACATTTTTTGGGGGTTCGGTTTTTGCCTTCTTCTGGCGAGGCGCTTTCCTTTCAAACTATTTGGTTATATCAGAGCGCATTTACCATCCCAAATAAAATTCAACTCTGTTGACTGCTAACCCGATCATCGTTGATAGATACTAAGTCCTGAAAAGGACTAACATTATCTATCTGCTAGCATAAAGCCCTAAAAAGGACTGGCCAGCTACGCCAACGCGCGAGCTAGTCTATTTAATTTGTTCATCTCTGAATTGAACTGACTACTGCTTTCTTTGAGAACATTCAAGCAGACGTCTGAGAGTGTACGTAGAAGAAGAATGTCGTGCTAAGATAGGTTTTAAAGTTATGTAAGGTCCCGCCTGAGTATAGGAGATGGTGATGATACGTGAGAAGTAAAGGTGTAAAGAATAGATTTTTCACGAGTGAATAGTTAAGGAGAAGATCTGTCTCTGGACTGAGTAGTTTCTCTAGTCCAGCTTATCTATACGACTATAATTTCAGTATAAGACAATCTTGCACCCCCTTATATTGAGAAATATAAGTTGCATAAATAAACACACACACACACACACACACACACACACACACACACACACACAACACACAGAGCTATGTGACAACAAGACACACAAACGTGAAAACTATGGTTAAAAGGGTATGGGTCTGACCAACACACAAAGTTTAGTTCTTTTGTTGTTTATTATCATTAAACTTTACGACATCGAATATCTAAAAGAGAAAGATCAAATACATCAGAATTACATGCATAGAAAAAAATAACAGAATACGTATCCCCTCTCCTTATTGAGAAGAAAAGAACCCAACAAGTTAATAACCCCAAAGGTTAAAGGTTAGCACTAGGTTACAGTATAGACAGTAAAGAAAGAACACAGTTCCCACTAAACGTTATCCAATAAAATTAAACAGTAGTCAAACAGAGTGCATGTGATACAATGTTTCTTATACTAAAGAAAATATTTCACTCTCTCTTTGTCATACGTGGCCAAACAATCTCGCTTCTTACCCTATTCTTGGTGAAACAATCCGTTGGATGTATAATTTATGAATAAGTATAACTCTGCTGGATACAAATCCACTTGGATACGATTATCAGAAGTCGGGAGAACAGTTATTGGTATAACTCCATAATGGGCTGATAAAAAAATTGAATAGATATTTCCTGGTGATTATAGCCCAGTTACTTTACTCTTTAAAATGTCAGTTAGTCTCTTTGGTCCATCCTGTTCACAACTGAACTGGGAGACGAGTAAGCCAAAAGAAGACTACTTTAATCCGATCAGTAAATGGCGAAAAGGCCAACATAGACCACAATGGACCAAATATATTCCACATTAAAGCCACATAAAAAACCGCTGTCACCGTTTGATCAGGTCACGTCCAACGATAGAACAACATTATGAAAAAAGGCTACAAATGTGTGTGTGTGTGTATATATATATATATATATATATATATATATATATATATATATATATATATATATATATCATCATCATCAGTTGCCATCTCCACAACGGAGGTTGGCTGTAATGGATCTCCAACGTCTTCTGTCTCTTGTCTTGGTGGTACACTCTGATAGACTCTTTCCCGTCCATCTCTTGATGTTATCTTCCCACTTATAGCGCTGTCTTCCCCTTGCACGTTTACCTTCAACTCTCCCTTCTGTTATGGTCTTCTGCAAGGTGTTATGCCTTTTTATGTGGCCAAAGTATTTTAGCTGCCGAACTTTGACCTCTCTCATTAGTTCTCTTTTCATACCTAGATTTTCTAGGACCTCCTTATTTGTTTTCATCTCTTTCCATGAGATACGCCCCATTCTTCTATATATCCACATTTCAAGAGCCTCAATTCTTTCTTCCAAATGCTTATTCATCGTCCATGTTTCTGCACCATACAGAAATGCAGAATATATATAACACTTTATGATTCTCAGTTTTAATTTATGAGATAACTGTTTGGATGTCAGTATATGTTTCATGTTGTTGAATGTAGCTTTGGCCATTCCTATTCTCTTCTTGATTTCTGTTTCACATCTGCCATCTTCTGTTATTATATGACCAAGATATACGTAGCTCTTGACTTGTTCCAGGATTTTCCCATTTACGCTTATCTTTAATGTGGGTTTATCGTCTGTTTTGCTAATTATCATAGTTTTAGTTTTCTCAATATTAATGTCGAGTCCATATTCATGACTTATACTGTTCACTTGCTTCACTAGTTCTTGTAACTCCTGTTCGCTTTCAGCTAACAACACGGTATCATCTGCATATCTAAGGTTGTTTATTGATCTTCCACTGATGTTCAGTCCTGGTATTTCCTGTATCTGTTTGAAAATTTTTTCGGTGTATAAATTAAATAGGCAGGGGGACAGCACACAACCTTGTCTGAAAGAATATATATATATATATATATATATATATATATATATATATATATATATATATATATATATATATATATATATATATATATATATATATATATATATATATATATATATATATATATATATCTTTCTTCTTCTTTGATCCTTAACCGCCGACCGTCAAAGCAGTCAGTGGCCATTACGCCTGGGGGTCGTCTTGTAGGGCAGCAACAAATTGATTCCACTTTACTCGTCGGCGGCCATCCTTCGTACAGTGCCCCAACTCTGGCTCATTTTTTACATCTGAGCCTCCACAGTCCTCCGCCAAGTTGTTTTTGGTCGGCCTCTCTTTTGTTTTCCTTTAGGAGTCCATAGCATAGCTGTTCTTGTGATGGCATCGGGGTCTCTTCTGAGGACATGGCCAACCCAGCTCCAGCGTCTGCCAGCTATGATGGTGTACATGTCCTCTTGCTTGCTCCGAGTAAGCAGATCTTCGTTGGCGATGGTATTCGGCCAAAAGATTCGGAGACGTTTTTTTTTCTTAGGCATGTTGTGTGAAAAAAGGACAATTTCGACATTTCCTTCTCTGTAACTCTCCAGCTCTCCGAGCCATAGAGAAGCACAGAAAGCACACAGCTCTGATATAATCCTAAATTTGTGTTTGTTTTGTACTGAGAGGGCTTCCAGATGTTGTTTAGACTAAAAAAGGCTGTTCTTGCTTTGTTCATTCTGTTGTTGATGTCTTTGCTTGCTCCGCCGTCTGGTGTTACTATGCATCCTAGGTATGTGAAGGCATCTGTCTGCTCCAGTTGCTGATTCCTTACTGATATGGGCTCAGGGTTGCTCACATTGAGCGTCATGACCTCTGTCATCTTTAGGTTGATGTTCAAGCCCACCTGCTGGCTATACTTATTAAGTATATCCGTTTTTTCCTGGATGTGTTGATGTGAATGTGCTAGCAGTGCAATATCATCTGCATATTCCAGATCTTCCAATGTAGAAAATGTAGTCCATCTTATTCCTCTTGGATTGCCCTCGGTTGTCTGGCGCATCACCCAGTCTATGACTGTTAAAAATAGAGTGGTTGATAAGGGGCATCCCTGTCGTACTCCTGTCTTCACTTCAAACGTTAGGTTGCTCTGCCCAATGCTACACGTAAAGTTCGTATAAAGGCTTTTTATGATTGACACTATGCAGCTTGGAATTCCATAAGCCCTCAGCATTTTCCATAAACTGTCCCTATGTATACTGTCAAAAGTCTTTTCATAATCAACGAAATTAATGTACAGCTGTCTTTGCCATTCTGAGCACTGCTCTTTAATGTTCCTGATGGTAAATATATGATCTACACATCTTCTGTTCTTTCTAAATCCTGCTTGTTCTTTCCTCAGTTTGTGGTCTACTGCTTTTGAGATTCTCTGCATAATTATCTTGCCTAGTATTTTGCTGGGAACTGAGAGAAGAGTTATTCCTCTCCAATTATTGCAGTCTGCGAGATCTCCCTTCTTGGGCAATTCGACAATTATTCCTTTTCTCCACTCTGTTGGTGTTGTCGTTGTTTTCCAGACTTGTGCAAATAGTGGTTCTAATAGTTCTGCTGCTAGCTCTGGGTCTGTCTTAAATAGCTCTGCATTTAAGTGATCATGATCAGGAGCTTTTCCATTCTTTAACCCTTTGATTGATGTGGTGATTTCTTCATTTCGTGGGATGTCTGTATTAACATCTAGATCATTTTCAGCCTCAGGAACATTCAATTGTGTCTCTGGTGGTTCCTTATTCAGAGTTTCTCTGAAATGCTCTGCCCATCCTGTTTCCTGTCCCTCTACTGTCATGATGAGATTTCCGTGCTTATCTCTTACTAATGTAATATTGTTTGCACCTCGTTTTCCACTGATGATTTTAATTATTTTGTATAATGTGCTTGGTTCATTTCTCAGTGCTGCCTCTTCTGCCTGTCTTGCAAGGTCATCAAGAAATGTCCTTTTGTTAGCACGGGTTTCACATTTAACTTCCTTGTCCAGCTGACTGTACTGTTCACTATATATTGCCTTTAACCTGGGAGACTTATCTTCTGTTTTCTTTCTTTTCATTTCCTTTCTCTTCGCTATGGTGTTTAGCGTATCTGGTGTTATCCAGTCTTGGCTCTTTCTTTCCTGGAATCCCAAGTATGACTTGCTGCTTTCCTTGTATATTGTTGAGATGGAGTTGAATCTCTGGTCAACATCATCGGTCTCTGTTCTTTCCTAGTTTTTAATAATCTCATATCTTCTCTTTACGTCGACCACGAAAGCTTTTCTGGTGAGGGGATCCTTCAGTTTCGTAATGTTGTATCTATTCTGTTTGACTGCAACTGGTCCAGCAGCTCTGAGTTTCACTTTCAGTCTTGCTACTTGTGACAGACGAACTCAGCCGACCCTGAATGACCCTGAAGTGTTGGATGATATAGTACGACCTTCGTAGCGACCCCTTGGATAACATCAGTTTCCCCGAATATTGTAACCTTTCGTCAAACGGGATTTTTTTTCTCACCTGGACTCATTAGCTATGCAACCGTTCCACACGTTTGCTGATTAATATGTGGACAGTTTACCTATCGTTTATTCTGGTCATCGCATTGATTTAAGGAGAGATTAAATCACGCCCATGGACATCTCTTGAGCAATCATATGCAGTATTTTCATTAACTTGCCCAGAGGGGGCGGCGCCAGAATCAAACAGATAGTAGCGACCACGATCAAAGACACAGACTGGGGGATTTCAGGAAAGACTAGCGCCACGATCAAAGACAGTAGTGGTCCCTGAAACGAGCGACGCAAGTTCCTGCAGGTATTTCGCATCTCGGTGTTAAACACAGAACCGATCGCAGCAGCGAGCGGAGATACGAAGACCAGGGGCGGCATCTCTCTTTAGTCTGGCGGTCAGATCCCCAAAAGTGTCCTGAGATCTAAAAAGGTGTCAATTTTCTCATGTCCCACTCATCTTGAAATTAAGTTAGATATATACAGACCACGGAGAAATACACGTTATCACTCGTTGGCCAGACCTTTACAGAAGCACTAGCTATATTTGAAATCCTGCTAGATTATCCCCTGGATATTTATATATATTTGCAGTGAATTCTATTTCTATGCAAAACGGTAACATATATATTGTGTAAAGTGATCAGTGGTCTAGTTCATTCATTCTATTTCACTGGATTTTGTGTTAATTTAAATCTATTAAATTAAACCATCTCAATAGTTCCAGTTGTAAATGTAATGATATATCTGCTATATTATTTCCCAAAAAAAAGATAATAGAGGATGAAATGCTTTAATTAACTTTTAAAGTCGCGAAGGAATTTATAATTAATAAATTTAGTTAAGTCCTATATTTATAGATGTGTGTTTTAACCATTAGAACTCGCGCAGTGTTTATTAAATACATAATTAAATTCGCGAATATATATATATAAATATATTTATAAATAGTCTTAACGGGAAATTCATCGCGCTTTAGAATGTTATTTGATTTTTCGGTATATTACATGTCTGTTTCTTTCATACAGAGTGATCGTAACTTTTGCGATCCCAGCAATAAAGAAATCATCTTAAAAGCTTCCAGACATATTGATGAAACATTTTTAAATTTAGTCTTGTGGCGGTTCGATGCGACCTAGCTATCATACTTACATGAAAGAAAGCCTACCCAAGACTGTTTAAAGAACAAACATCGTATTAAAATTACAAATCTGTAAGATAAACTGGAAGTTGAACCGTGCCAGTAGCGATACTTGATTTACTGCCCTACTGTGAGAGAGTACATATTTTCCTGAACTGTGACGGCTTAAGTTTTTCCTCACTGGATTACTAAACTTACCGGTCAGTTACTATCATCACGCATTGAAGGAATTTTACCATAGCGGAAGATTAAAGAGACCACGTCATTTCACCCCTGTGTCGAACTGTGTCATTGCCATCCCATAGACTCCTTTTTATATAATAAAACACAATAACTCTTAGGCTTCAAGTCCGGCGATAAGTGAGAATAGTTGCTATCAGCAAACCTCGCAACATCTGGGGCGGGACACGGAAGTACCAGACCTTTTCATGTGTCAAGAGTGTAATTGCTGTTTATATAATTCTATTGGAGTGTCTGATGCTGTAATCGGTAAGTGTGTGAATATATGAGTGTGGATCCTCACACGCGTGTATGAATGACAGGAAATATAATCTTTTTTTTTGTAACCATTTTGTTAACTTGCTTACCTGGTAATATAATTTTCTGTATACCCTGCATTGTTCCTTTAAGTGGGATAGTTGATAATTTGTTAACTCTGTTTAAAAACCCCCTCCTTTTCATTTGCTTAGTAAAGGGAAGAACAATTGGGAAGAACAGGATTCTTTCTACCACCCATACCTAATTTTGGAACACCTCTTTTCAGAGTAATTAACTTCACTGTTAGATTAACGTACCTATGTTCCTGATAACTATCAATCTTTGGACTGGGTGTAGGGGTCTAATAAGCGGGACGGGCTTAGTCGATACCAATCTTCTTCACCCCCTCCCTACCTTGTTATTTGCATTTTTCTGTACTTATGATAATTTTTTGCTGTAAACACATGATTATTGTAGTGATTGTTTTTTTAACTTTAATAAACAACATAAACTTAATGGTTACTGTGTTGGAATACCCAAAGCCCAAAATTTCCCCTATTTGTTTAATATAGTTGTATCCACGTCGTCTGTGTGTTTGAAGCACTAATTCGGTGTGAGAGCAGGTGTGTGTCTGGAAATTGGCAAATAATTGTTTGACCAAGAGAGCCTGAAGAGTAGATTGAGAGAAACGATTTGTCGTAAATAAGTCTGTCTTTACTCTCCTCCAGCACTCTGTGAAGCAACTATTTACTCTCTACAATTTCTATCACTGAGCTTTCATCATCATTCTCCACTCTAAACAGGACCACTATTTCTAAGACTCTTTCTCTCTAAATAAATTTACGACAATATTTGCGTTCTCGTCTGGATATTTTTGAGCTACATTTGATGCACACAATATTTGTGGGCTGGTCCTGGGATCTTGAGCTACATTTGAGGCAATCGCATAGCCGGGATAAAGATATTTTTGAGACTGATCTAAGTCTGGGTCTAACTAGATAGAGTGTGAGTGATCTGTCTTTGTGATTTAGGGAAATAAATTAATAATTAATTACACCCCTAGACAACGCCTTTTAGTATTTGGGTCGTCCACACAGCATATTTACAGGTTGTTTTCTTTCCACAGCAGTAGAAAGTACGGATAATCATAAATTCGGTTAGCTAAATTATCCTCTGGCGGAGAAAATTAAAATTTTTTCTTTATAAGATTTGCTGGGATTGCGTGATTTGTTTTACAGTCACTAAAGGTTTTTTTGAAGTTAAAAAGAGTTGAGCTTATCTAAAGACGCCTTGTTCTGACTTTTTAAGTCTAGTTAACATCGTCTCTTCTCATAAATTGACTTCAGGGGCGAGTTTTGTGACGGAGAATTAAAATTGTAGGGAAAATTTTTTTTTTTCCTTTTAAATTGTTTTAATATAAATTTTTTCTCTACTGTTAGTAAAAGTAGATTCTTTTCTAGTGTAACTTACCATTTTAGTGGCATAGTCGCTTGCGTTAAGAGTCCTAAGTGACAATAATAGCAGCGATAAGTTTGCACATTTCAAATAGGAGGTAACACAAGTAAATTTATGCTTTGTGTTTTTTTTTCTCGTAGCGGCTTTGAGTTTTTTCCCTTCTTGTTCTTTCGTACTATTCTCTAGTCAAACTACATCTTATTCTTTGACAATGGCGGAGAGGATAAAGCTGAGATCCATCCTGAGGCTGGAAGCGAAAGAGGCAGGATTAGACGCAGAAGCGGCGAACCTGTTTATCAACCAGGAACTGGAAATATATGACGCGGAGCAACAAAGAGCAGAAGCAGAGAGGAAGGAAGAGAAACAAAGAACAGAAGAACGCCTATTGGAGCAGAAGAAAATTGAGACAGAGACCAAGAAAATTGAGGCAGAAATGGAAGCCCGCAGGGAAAGAGAGAAGGAGAGACAACGTGAGGAGAGAGACAGGTAAAGACAGCATGAACTGGCGCTTAAGGCTTTAGAGAGTCGGGGTGCCTCTACTTCGAATAACGGAGAGCCGTCTTCGCCCCAGTCTCAGTCAATGGACCTCTCCAGCACTCAATCTGCCCAATTAACTGCGATGTCTTTTGCTTTAGAGTCTTTTCCTAGTCCCAATGAGAAAATTGACAGCTGTCTAGAAAAATTCGAGAGGCTCGCCATTCTGTATGGGTTAGAGAGTTTCCGCTGGGCACTTAAACTCTCAACGTCATTAAAAAGCACTGCTTATGACGTGTACACAAAGCTGGGAACCAACCAACATGATTACGACATGCTGAAAAAAGGCCTTGCTAGTGCGGTTTGAGATGACCGCCCGAAAATTTCTGCAAATGTTCAGAAACAGCCGAAAAGACAGCACGGAAACATTCCCACAGTTCTCCTCACATCTCACGGGCTATTTGACAAAGTGCATTGAATTATCTGACCTACCTCTTACATATGAGGGACTACTTGAACTTGTTCTTGTGGAACAGATAAAGTCAACTTT
Source organism: Oreohelix idahoensis (assembly GCA_024509875.1). Classification (NCBI taxonomy): domain Eukaryota; kingdom Metazoa; phylum Mollusca; class Gastropoda; order Stylommatophora; family Oreohelicidae; genus Oreohelix; species Oreohelix idahoensis. The sequence continues at coordinate 615,893 of JAMPIV010005015.1, read as the reverse complement.
GTCAAACGAAACCCGTAGATTTTTGGCTGAACAGGGCGCAGTCAGGCTTGAGGACATACTCAATAAGGCAGAACGCTATACCAATGCAATGGCCGAACTTCCCAGCGCTAAACGTAAGCCCACAGATGAGCCATCTCGTAAACAAAATCTAGAGCAGTCATCCTATTCCTCTAATTCCTCTCAGAATTATAACCAACGAGAAAAAAATACCCAGAGACCTCCCCAGGAAAAATCGAAATTCTACAAAACCCGATACCTCCCTAACAACATTTCTGATCAACCCACCAAGCCTACGTGGCAGCGCGGCCACCAAGGTCAAGGAAAAGGGAAGACCCCTACTGTTGCTGTCATTTTCGACGGAGTCATCTGTCAAGTTATTTGCTTATGTTTGTATCATAAGTATAATTGTGTCTTTACCTGCGATGTCAGGTTGATTAGGGGTTGTCTTCCCTTGTTTATTCATTCATTGTGTTTGACCTTTAGGGTCAGAGGTTGACAGTTCGGCGTGGGCCTATGGGAAGGTTTTTTAAGCGGGAGTGAGATATACTTCCGGGAAGCCGGGAGGTCCTGTTTTTCTGAAGGGACCAAGAGTCCATTGTTTTTCGGGGAGAATCTTCGAAGTAACTGCTATGGCAGTTTTCCCCAGTGAATCTCTGTGCGTCGGGATGACGACAGAATTCCTTGTGTAGTTCTGAGGATTCATTTACCAGGTAATACCGACCTTTATGCATTATTACGCTTTTCGGTGGCAGAACAAGTAAAGGATTACCTAGGGTGAACAGCAGTTCACGGATCCGCCATTTCAGAACTTATATATTTGTGCTCGAGGTAGCCATCCAAGACTGTTAGTCTTATATTGTCCAGAAATCCAGTGACGAAGATATATTGTGGGAGCCGCAGATTGGCGGAACTTCTATCTACAATAAGTATTACTGCAGGGTTGATGATAACCTATTTAACAGAAGTACACGGCCGACGTTAGGACGAGGCCTGTGCTTCCGGCTATTATACTACAGCCTGATATGTGCAATTGGCGGGAGTGCCAAGTTGCACCTGTGTGTCAAGGTAACTAAGGCATCTGACGCGTTTAGTCAGAGACGCCAAGGGCGACGCTACGAACTGTCATTATTGAAGAACTTTGCTATTGACCATGCACGTCTATTCTGATGTTTACCTTTTTGAATGCCAAATGTATACCTATCGATGTCAGGTCAGCATGACCCTGTTACACTGACTGTTCCTGTTGATATTATGTGTGTTCCCGTCAATAAATGTCTTGAAACATGCCTGCAGTGTCAAAGCATCCTTGATTACTGCATGTGAGAGTATGGGTTGCAGGATCTACATCTATACGAGCCTAAACACATTCGCGTCTTCATTCGCACCCACACTCAACTCATCATACGCTCGCACTACACATCTAACAACATGTAAACTGTCTTGGGCCAGTGATCACCTCAACAAGAAAAAAAAAGACAGTTACATTTCTGGTGGACCAGTTACGTGGGCTCTTATGATACATTTCTTGTCGCCAATGTGGCCTAGAAACTTACATTTCTGATGGACCAGATCTGTGGGTTTAAAAAGAACAGAGCGAGCATTTGACATTATTGTTGACATTTATGGATCCAGAAATTTACATTCCTGGTTGGCTGTTACATGTATGATGTCTCCAGTTTTGTCGAGAAAGTTACAAGAAGGACAAGTACACATTACACTTCTGATCTGTGGGTCTAAGCTACACACGGGACAGCCGTAACACACAACGCTAATTCTATACTTGCAAGTTTTGGCTACAACAGGACAGATATAGGTCATCAACGGTTGACACAAATAAACAGTACGAGCATTTATATTATAATGCTACATAAAGCATAACAAGACAAGTACTGAAGTGAACTACTAGGCATTTGCTACGTGGACCATAACTGCATAGAAGGCGGGTTCCTATTGTAAACAGTACTGCGGGTTGTTACACGTTTCATTCAACAACAGACTTTTCTAGGTCAGAGCATTCAAGCTACATTGTTGGAGGTCAAGTGTCTGTAAACAGTACGTGAAATTGTAAACATTCAATGTGCAAGCCCTAATTTGAGAAGGTCATAGTAACTTTGGTTCGTGAATACCACTTTATGTTACAGTGGATTTGACGTTCAGTGCGCGTTTGACATTTCGTTTCTGTGTTCGCAAGGAGCAAGAAATTTATTTTAGTTTCAGCTGTGACTGAACTTGTTCTGCAACACATTGAAATTGATTGCTATATGTTTATGTCACTTCTACTGTTTTGTGTATTTTTCTGCGGGTTTTTCGGTTGGTGGGTCTTACGGTAAATATGCCACTTGATCGAGGCTTACTGTAAGCGGTCTGTAGGTGCAAATTTTCTTAATTTGGAAATTTGCTAGTGACAATTGGTCGCTATTGATGTTAGCTGTGATGTAATTGTACTTAACGTTGTTTTTGTAATATTTTGTCTGTTTTTTCAGTTTTGATTGTCGATTTGTTTTGTTTGTATTCTGTAGGTCTCTCCTTTCTTGTGTATTTCTCTACACATTTTTGGTTAAAACAGTGTTGCCATTTGTATTGTTTTGTATTTTTGTCTTTGTATTTTTTTTTTTTTGGTTGTACTACATTACTGTCATGCACAGTCTACATACACATACTTGGTCATGTTTTGATATTATTGATAAGGTAGACTCTTCATATAGAGTTTGTTAAATAATATTATATAAGATATTTATACAAGTTCTTTGATAAAAGACTTGTTATCTACAAAGATTGAGACAGTAAAATAAAGTGAAGTGAGTATACAAGTCTAGCATTTCAGACTTGTCTCCCATTGAAGTGGGATAAGGTAATTTATTTAATTTTTTTTTCAGGTTTCTGATCTCATTAGACAGAATGTCTACATTGGATTTCTTCATCCAGCAAGGGTTGACCCTTGGTAAGTCTGGTAAAGAATTGGAAGAATATTCATCTGCTCAATTCGCCATTGCATTAAAGTCAGAAGAAAAGAAACAAAAAGAGGAAATTAAATTGAAAGCAGAAGCTGAACTAAAGAAGCTAGAAGCTGAGAATAGAAGATTAGAACTTGAAGAAAGAAGGTATCAAAGAGAGGCTGAGGAGAGAAAAGCTCAAGCTGCTGCTGAGGAGAGGAAAGCTCAAGCTGCAGCTGATGAAAGAAAATTCCAGATGGAAATGGAAGACAAAAAACTTCAAGCTGCTGCAGAGGAAAAAAAAACTTCAAGCTGCTGCAGAGGAAAAAAAACTTCAAGCTGCTGCAGAGGAAAAAAAAACTTCAAGCTGCTGCTGAGGCTGAAATTAGAAAAATGGAACATGAGGAAAGAAAACAGAAGATGGAACTTGAGGAAAAACTCGCAATTTTGGAGTTAGAGAAATTGAAATTGGCGAGTACGGGTGCTCAGCAAACAACTTCGAGTACGACAAAGGAGTTTGTTAGTAGGATTAAATTGCCTCATTTCAATCCTTTAAAGGATGACGTAGCAGATTATCTAGATAGATTCCAATTTTTGTGCGATACGCATAACATAAAAAAGGAAAAATATGTTGAACAACTGATGCCATTTTTTACAGGTGACACAGTGACTACTCTTATGACAATAGACGAACATGAGAGGACTAATTATGATGTTGTCAGGGCAGCATTACTAAAGAAATACCAATTAAAACAAGAAGACTATCGTCTTCGTTTTAGGACAATGTTGCCAGAAAATGGAGTAGATTTCTCTGATTTTGTTACAAAGATACGTCGTACATTTACACGATGGGTTGAGTTGTCTCAGATTGAGAAAACATATGAAGGTCTAATGGACTTATTATTGCGAGATAAGGTTTTGTCATCTGTTAATGATTCTTTTCTTGCATTCCTTCATGAGCGTAAGCCTAAAAACTTAAAAGAAATGGAGGAATACTGTTGTCAGTATGCCACAGCACATCCCCATGCTACAGTTAGCAATTCTAAAGTGAAAGAAGGGTTGCCAGCTGCTTCGGCAACACCATATGGCCCTAATTTCAGAAAAAAATTTCAGGGTGCTCAACAAAATTGGAATAGGGGAAGTAATCAAAATTACACTCAGAAGCGGAGTAATCCAACACATGATGGTTCTTCGTCTATGCAGTGGAGACAAGATGGTAGTTCTCGTAATTTTAGTGGTAATAATTTGAGACACTTTCGTAAAGGCTATCCAAATAATAACTATTCAAATTTTCGAGGTAATCATTCTCGACGTCAAGATTATGACGATGGTGAATTTAGAAACCGGGATTCAAACCGGAATGATGATTACAATAGGCAATATGATAACAATTACAGGGGAAATGATAGTCGAAATAATTACAGGGGAAATGATAGTCAAAATAATTACAGGGGAAATGATAATCGAGGTAGACCTAGGTTTAACAAAAAAAGACCTTACCAACAGGCAAACTCTGCGCAACAAGAGTTTGATGGAGCCTGTAATACAGCAAATGATAGTGGTAACTCTAGGGCTATCACTGGTTGTGCTTTCGATTTTGGGAGAGCAACTGAATGCCCCCAATGCTTAACATTGTTTGACTCATCAACTGTATCTACGCTAAGTTGTGGTCACCCTCTTCCTGCTCTACCTGCTACAGTTGCGCATGATGGGAGAGGATCTCTCATCTTACATAAAGGTCTAATAAATGATAGGCTAGTCTCAGTACTTTTCGATTCGGGATGTACTACCGTCGGGGTTAAGGAGTCTCTGATAGATCCTTGCTGTGCCACGGGAAAAACAATCAAATGTGTTACATTTGGTGGTACTATGGAAAGCTATCCTACTGCTATTATTAGGATTGACACTCCTTTCTTCACAGGAGATGTCCATGCATGTCTTCTTCCTAATCCTATTGCGGATCTTATAATCGGTCGTATTCATGGGGTTAAGGAATGCACCCCGCAACAAATTTCTAGTTGGGAAGAAAAAAAACATTCAAACGGTCAATGCAGTGGTGACAAGAGCTCAAGCTCTTAATCCCCCAACTTCATCTGATAATAGTAATGAAGTTGATAGCCAAGACGAGCACTTGGTGATTTCCCATGACTCGTTTGTTAAACGTCAAGAAGAGGATCCTTCTTTGAAGAAATACTTCCTTCTTGCAAAGAAAGGGGATCCCAATCAAAATACGAATCACAAATCGTATATCACTATGAAGAATGGTATATTGGTACGAATGGTACAACACTCGGACAAGTCTATGCACTCGCAAATTCTTGTGCCTAAGTGTATGAGAGCCTTAATTCTTCGGCATGCACACGATTCTCAGTGTGCGGGACACATGGGTTTTTCCAGAACTAAAACTAGAGTCCTTGCGTCATTCTTTTGGCCATTCGTGAATAAAGACATCCGAATTTATTGCCGATCTTGCAAAATTTGTCAAGAGGTCAAGTCTAGGGGTCCGAGACATGCTGCTCCTATTCAGGCTGCAGATATTCCGATTCGGCCATTTTCTGAAATGGCTATAGACATCATTGGTCCGTTCAAAATTAAGTCAGCCAGAGGACACCAATTTATCCTCACTTGCGTGGACATGTGCACGCGTTGGCCAGAGGCTATTCCTCTGAAGAGCATATCAACTGTCGATATCGCTGATGCTCTTTGGCTCGTATTTTCTCGTCTGGGATTCCCCGGAGAAATACTGTCGGATCACGGCACTCAGTTAATTTCGGACGTTATGTCTCAGGTAATGGCTACGCTAGACATTAAAAGGTCTCTCAGTAGTATTTATCATCCAATGTCCAATGGATTGGTAGAACGTCTTAACAGGACACTAAAGAACTTACTTGGCAAGATAACGGAGGATCATCCTGAAGATTGGGACAGGGTTTTACCTGCAGTCCTCTTTGCCTATAGAGAGGTTCCCAACGAGCATACAGGGTTTTCTCCTTTCGAACTTGTCTTTGGCGCGCAACCGCGCGGGCCAATGTCCTTGTTACACGATTTGATAACTTCCGATAATATTGACGATGATACACAATCGTCATATGAATATGTTATAGCTCTTAGAGAAAAGATTATCGAATCGTGCAGGTTAGCAACTTCATCTTCCGAATTTGCGAAAGAAAAAGCTAGGCGATTTGCTAATAAGAAAAGACGCCTACGTCAACTTTGTCCTGGAGACAAAGCATATGTCTTACTGCCCTCAAGAGAGAATAGACTTCTCATTTCTTGGAAGGGTCCATACACTATAGTCTCGAAAATTTCTGATGTCGACTATATTGTCGATGTGGATGGAAGGCATAAAACCTTCCATATAAATATGTTAACAGAGTTTATTGAACGTCCAGACTATTTACAGCCTATTTTCCAGGCGACGGACGACTCTCCAGTTCAACATGGTCACATCTCATCCCTGTCCGTTATACAGGATGAGGAAACTATTTTTTCTGACGTGAACTTACCTCTTCCTACGATTCCACTTATTTCAACGGAATCGTGGAGAGACGTTACAGTCTCTTCTAACTTGTCTTTTGAGGAACAACGTCAAGTATCCTCTACGTTACAATCATATCAGGATGTCCTTACCGACATTCCTGGACACACAGATGTCATAGAACATGACATCATACTTACTGATCGTAATCCGATCAGAGTAAGACCATACCCAATACCTATTCATTTTCAAGCACAAGTCGAGAAAGAATTGGATGAAATGATTCAACTACAAATAATTGAACCATCCACTTCAGCTTATTCTTCGTCGATAGTTATTGTTCGAAAGAAAGACAATAACATACGTCTTTGCGTTGATTATCGCAAATTAAATCAAGTTACGAAGTTCGATGCTGAACCTATGCCGTTATTAGATGATCTACTTATTAGACTTTCTAAAGCTAAATTCTTTACTAAACTAGACTTGTCGAAAGGTTATTGGCAAGTCCCATTGACGGAACACGCCAAACCTCTCACTGCTTTTTCGACACCTAGGGGTCTGTTTCAATGGAATTTTATGCCTTTCGGGCTTATGAACGCCCCAGCGACTTTCGTGCGCATGATGCGACGAATTCTATCAGATCGTGCAGATGTCATTGCATATTTAGACGACATCTGTCTTTTCAGCGATACTTGGGAAGAACACTATGTGGGTCTGAAGGAATTGCTATCTACTCTACGTGAGCATAGTTTGACTGCTAAACCCTCTAAAGCTTTTGTTGGGTTTAGTGAAATTTCCTTCCTAGGTCATCGAGTTGGTCATGGTCTGTTGAAGACAGAGGACCAAAACATTTCAAAGATATTAAATATCTCGGTTCCGAAGACAAAAAAGCAAGTGCGTAGTCTCTTGGGATTGATACAATTCTATGGAAGATTCATTGAGAATCTGTCCTCCATTATGGCACCACTTTCAACGTTATTGAAAAAAGGTTCTCCTAATATGGTGCGTTGGTCCCAAGAATGCCAATCTTCATTGGATCAGGTTAAGAATTTGTTCTCATCTCATCCTATCTTAAGACTACCGACGATTGATAAGACTTTTGTCCTTCGTAGTGATGCCTCTTCCACTGGCATTGGAGCGGCACTAATGCAGGAATATTCAGGAACTCTGCATCCTGTAATGTATATTTCTAGGAAGCTGAATGCGGCAGAAAGGAATTACTCGGTTTTGGACCGTGAATTGTTAGCTATGGTTTGGTCCATTCTTAAGCTACAAAGGTTCCTTCTGGGCGCGCATTTCTTTATGGAAACCGACCAAAAAGCTCTTACGGCTATGCAAAGTAAGGATTTGAAGAGCTCGAGATCTACTCGTTATGCTATTGCTCTTCAGCCTTTCCATTTCACGGTGCGAGCTATCCGTGGTTCGGATAATGTGATGGCGGACATATTGTCTAGATGCCCACATGATTCCAGTTAAATCTTGTGTCCTAGTTTTTCCTGATATATTTTCAGACTTAGGTCTGTCCTTAATATCATAATATGTTGTAATACAAATGTATTTGGATGATGTTTAGATAATTTAACAAATTTCATTTTGTCCATCCATCAGTGATATGTTGCTAAAATAGCATTGACATTTGTATATTGCTATGATTATATTATTTAGTAATGTTTGATATATGATTGGTATTGCCAGCAACTTAGGTTTCTTGAATGGTATCCCTTAGTTTGTTTGGCTTAAAGGAAATATTTTCTCCTATGTTGGGAGATGATTTGTACCCTCTTCTATTGTACCTGATATTAGGTTCATTGTTTGCATGAGCACAGAAGTGATACTGGTGCTATCTTGCTCATGAACATATTAAAAAAAAAAAAAAAAATTGCATTTTTTTTTTTACAGGGGGGTGGTAGTAATGTTGCTGTCATTTTCGACGGAGTCATCTGTCAAGTTATTTGCTTATGTTTGTATCATAAGTATAATTGTGTCTTTACCTGCGATGTCAGGTTGATTAGGGGTTGTCTTCCCTTGTTTATTCATTCATTGTGTTTGACCTTTAGGGTCAGAGGTTGACAGTTCGGCGTGGGCCTATGGGAAGGTTTTTTAAGCGGGAGTGAGATATACTTCCGGAAGCCGGGAGGTCCTGTTTTTCTGAAGGGACCAAGAGTCCATTGTTTTTCGGGGAGAATCTTCGAAGTAACTGCTATGGCAGTTTTCCCCAGTGAATCTCTGTGCGTCGGGATGACGACAGAATTCCTTGTGTAGTTCTGAGGATTCATTTACCAGGTAATACCGACCTTTATGCATTATTACGCTTTTCGGTGGCAGAACATGTAAAGGATTACCTAGGGTGAACAGCAGTTCACGGATCCGCCATTTCAGAACTTATATATTTGTGCTCGAGGTAGCCATCCAAGACTGTTAGTCTTATATTGTCCAGAAATCCAGTGACGAAGATATATTGTGGGAGCCGCAGATTGGCGGAACTTCTATCTACAATAAGTATTACTGCAGGGTTGATGATAACCTATTTAACAGAAGTACACGGCCGACGTTAGGACGAGGCCTGTGCTTCCGGCTATTATACTACAGCCTGATATGTGCAATTGGCGGGAGTGCCAAGTTGCACCTGTGTGTCAAGGTAACTAAGGCATCTGACGCGTTTAGTCAGAGACGCCAAGGGCGACGCTACGAACTGTCATTATTGAAGAACTTTGCTATTGACCATGCACGTCTATTCTGATGTTTACCTTTTTGAATGCCAAATGTATACCTATCGATGTCAGGTCAGCATGACCTGTTACACTGACTGTTCCTGTTGATATTATGTGTGTTCCCGTCAATAAATGTCTTGAAACATGCCTGCAGTGTCAAAGCATCCTTGATTACTGCATGTGAGAGTATGGGTTGCAGGATCTACATCTATACGAGCCTAAACACATTCGCGTCTTCATTCGCACCCACACTCAACTCATCATACGCTCGCACTACACATCTAACAACATGTAAACTGTCTTGGGCCAGTGATCACCTCAACAAGAAAAAAAAAGACAGTTACACCTACACCAGGAACGTCTGATCAGGGCAAACAAACCGGTCCAAACCGCATCGGATGTTTGCATACAGCCTCGAAAGGTAGAGTCAATGTCAGTGATTCTCAACCTGAGGGGTCCGACCCACAACTCGAGGAACTGTAATTTTGAACGGTACCTCAACTACTTGTCTCTTTGACACTGGACTAAGCTTTAGATGTATTGTCGCTAGGTACCTAGTCAAACTCGGTCAGGAGACAGAGGAAACCGTCAAACTTAGTGGAGTTTTCAGGAGTGATGCACCCAGGACGCTTCCTATCGCACTGGTAGAAATACACTCTGACTTTGTCAGAGGGGTTTTTAAAGCGGCCATTATGGATGATCCTATCTACCCAGTTATCCTGGGATGTAGATATGTGTTTATTGGGAGACCAAAGGAGCCGATTGTGGCAGCGGTAACCACAAGAGGGCAAGCCAAGAAGGAGAGGGAACTTGCGCCAAATTTGTTGCCGAATGAACTGAAGGAGGCGCAACAAAAGGACCCTACGCTCTGCTTTAGAAAACTGCCCATGGCTAAGGACCCCAGACACAACGGAGAATCTTTTCTAAGGACGGCGTATTGTATCGTAGAACGGGCAACCCGGACACGGGGAATAACCAGCTCCTAGTACCGACGCAGTACAGAAGCCAGATCTTAGAAATGGGGCACTCTCTTCCCTTTAGCGGACACATGGGACAAAACGCCACTATTCAGTGAATAAAAAACCACTATTGGTGGCCAGGAATGAACTCTGACATTATCAGGTATGTGAAATCCTGGGCCCAGTGCCAACAGGTAGCACCAAAGCACTTGACACCCCCAGTACCTATGGGGCAAATGCCAATAGTGGGTACTCCATTTGAACGGGTTGCTGTCGACATCATTGGACCCCTGGAAAGGACCAAAAGAAAGAACAGGTTTATCCTGACTTTAGTCGACACTTGCACAATGTGGGCCGAAGCTATACCGCTAACATGCACAGATTCCAAGCATGTCGCAGAAGCCCTCGTGCAAATTTTTACACGGTTGGGATTCCCTCAACAAGTTTTGACGGACAATGGATCCCAATTCCGTAGCCTGTTAATGGAGGAGATCTTTAAGATCTTGAGGGCCAAACATATCCACACAAGTCCCTACCATCCGGCCGGAAATGGGCTCGTGGAACGTTTTAACGGCACCCTCACCACCATGTTACGTAAGCTGGGTCAGGAGAAACCGGAAGACTGGGACCTATATATATCGGCTGCCTTATTCGCCTACCGAGAGGTACCATAAGCGTCTACGGGATTCGCGCCAGCTACACTTTTATTTGGCAGACCTATAAAGGGGCCACTAGAAGCCTTACTTCGGTCCCTGACAGACCAAAAGGCTGACGAGACAGTCGTCTCTGCAAGCAAGTATGTATCTGAGCTCAAGGAAAGGCTGAAGCTAGGATGGGATCTAGCTACTACCAACCTTACGAAAGCCCACGCTAAACATGCTAAAAGATACAACAAAGCTGCAAAAGAGAGAGAACTACAACCAGGGGAGAAAGTTTTGTTGCTACTTCCAACCGGAAGCAATAAACTTCGCATCGGATGGCAAGGACCCTTTACCGTCCTTAAAAAGATCTCACGTACTAATTACAAAATCTCGATAAAAGGAAAGGAGAAGGTCTTCCACGTAAATCTCCTTAAGAAATCTTTGGAGAGACCAGTGCCATCTTCCGAGCATCTCCTGGCTGTCGCCATAGCAACGGAAGACGAGGAAGATGATGATGGTTGCATGGA